>CM057456.1:264870000-266070000 GCA_016271365.2 Neoceratodus forsteri
AGCTTGGGAGCACAGGGCCTCAAGGGCCCTGCACTCCCACTATGACATGCCAACAGTTATAGAGTGTGGTAATGTGGAGACTGAAGGGCCCCGTGCTCCCACAAGCAAATAAGGATACAAGAAAGCTATCTGAAAAAGTAAGGAAATTCATTGCAAAAAACTTTGTTAATGCATCAGTTATGGTGGATACTAAAGTGACAAAAGCAGTGAAATGAGGTGTTAGGGTTTCCAACCCTAACACCCACCCTAACCCCCACCCTGCAGAGACTGACAGGCATTAGGGGGTGTGCCTTGGGGTTGGTCCTAACGCTGATGCCATTCCACCCCCACTCCCACCCTGCAGACACTGACGGGCATTGGGGGGGTGCCTTGGGGTCATCGGCCCTAACACTCACCCCACTCCATAAGTAAATAAGCTGAGATGGGTACAATATAGGAGAATGGGGTGAGTGTTAGGGCTGATGACCCCAAAGTAAACCCCCAATGCCTGTCAGTGTCTACAGGGTGGGGGTTGGGTGTTAGGATTGGAAACCCTAACGCCCCATTTCTCTGCTTTTGTCACTTTAGTAACCACCCTAATGGATGCATTAACGTTTTTTTCCAATGAATATAGAATATGAATATACATATATATGTGTATATATGTGTATGTATATGTATATATATGTGTATATATATATGTGTGTATATATGTATATATGTGTATGTGTATATATATATATATATATATATATATATATAATCATTCATTGCAAAAAAAACATAATTAATGCATCAGTTAGGGTTCATATCAAGTGAAAAAAGTATGGAAATGTGATGCTAGGGTTTCCAACACTAACTCCACCTCCTCCCTCTCCCCAACATACACACACACAGACACACACACACACACACGCAAGCAGTGTAAGGGGCAAGGCAACACAACTAATCAGAGACAGCCATCATCAGGTAAGATAAAGCACATACAATTCTTTGAACATAACAGTCCCACTTCCTGCAGTCCATAATCATATACATATGTCCATGTGGGAGCACAGGTCCCTCTGGGCCCTGTGGTCCCATGCATGCACATTGTAATTGTTCCTCATTTATGTGTGGGACCTCCAGGCCCTGCGCTCCCATCAGTATGCACTGGTATCCTTATGTCCATGCCTGAGCACAGGACCCTATGGGTCATGTGCTCCCATGCATTCATATTGTAATTGTTCCTCATTTATGGATGGAAGTGCAGGGCCCTCTGGGCCCTGTGTTCTCATCAGTTCATAATGATATCCATATATCCATGTGTGAGTACAAGGCCCTACAGGCCCTTTGCTACCACTCCCAGCAGTCCATAACCGTATGCATATGTCAATGTGGGAGCACAGGGCCCTCTGGGTCCTGTGCTCCCAAGCATGGATATTGTAATTTTTCCTCATTTACATGTGGGAGCCCAGGACTCTCTGGGCCCTGCATTTTGACCATTCCATAATTGTATCCATATGCCCAGATGGCTGTCTCTGATTGGTTGTGTTGCAATGTCCCTTACCCTGGGTGTGGGTGTGGTGTGCGTGTGTGTGTGTGTGTGTGTGGGTGTATTTGGGGGAGGTGGGATACAGAGTTAGGGCTGGAAACCATTACATCACATTTCCATACTTTTGTTGCTTTAATATGAACCCTAACTGATGCATTAACAAAGTTTTTTTGCAATGAATTTCCTTTCTTTTTGAGATGGTATAATCATAACATTATTCACGTGTCACAGCGCAGGTCCCTTCAGGACCTGTGCATGTAGGTAACCATGTTTTACACCTGGGCCCTGTAATTGTTCCTCATTTATGTGTGGGAATGCAGGCTCCTTTGGGCCCTGTCCTCCCATCAGTCCATAATGGTATCCATATGTCTATGTGTGTGCACAGGGCCCCACTCCCATCAGTCCATAGTGTTATGCATATGTACATGTGAGAGCACAGAGCCCTCCAGGCCCTGTGCTCCCATGCATGCATATTGAAATTGTTGTTCATTTACATGTGGGAGCACAGGGCCCTCCTTGGCCTGCACTCCCATCATTCTGTAATAGTATCCATATTATTGAGTGGCGGCAGCACAGAGCCCACCAAAGCAGTACTGCTAACACATTGAGAATGCAGACCACAGTATCAGTCACCTTTGCCCCATCCGTAACAATTCACCAAATCACCAACAGTTTAAAACAAGACCAAGAAACATGCAAAATAAAGGTGTATTAAGTTGTGAGTCACAGCGAGTCCATATCTTGAAGCATTTTCAAGGTATAGCTTCCAAAAGGTACGTCAACCTTTACAATGTTATCCTAAGGGAAATCACTAACTTCAAAATGTTATAACTATGGAACAGATGTAAATGTTCAAAGCAAACCAGCAAAAGACACATCTGTGGGGAAATCTCTTTCTACCCTGTAAATTTCAGCCCATATATCCAAACCATTTATTATGTTTGCTTGCACGCATGTGCAAGAAACATAGCGCCACCATATGAGTTTTCGTAGGTATGCCTCCCCCATTTCCAATGCCCTGCTCCCTTTTGCAGGTGCAGCTGCTCCGTGCCAATGAATGTCCAAGCTGTCTATGACAGCTGTATGCAGTGGCGCATAGTTGAGTGAAAACATTCGTAGACATTTGCATACTGCCATGGGCAGTATGCAAATTGCCTATGTCGGCACTGCATCTGAACTATCTGTCATAGACAGTTCTTCCTCCTACCCCCATGAACACATAGGTGCATGCTGGAAGCCCACCCCAGCATGCTTATGCACTCCCCCTCACATTGTATGGCCGACGGGGGTGCCCAATCTCCCATCAACTCCACTGCCCCAATAACACACTTCCAGGTGCCATGCTGGGAGCCCTCCTCAGCATGGCAAATGTCTATCTGCTGCCCCCAAGACACTTCCAGGTGCCACACTGGGAGCCCACCCCAGTGTGGCAAATGTCCATATAGCGACGGGAGTGCTCAATCCCCCATCAGCTCCACGGTCCCCGCCCCCACAAAAAAAAAACACCACTTCCAGTTGCTACGCTGGGAGCCCACCCCAGCGTGGCGAAAGTCAGTATGGCTGATTGGGGTGCCCAATCCCTCATCAGCTCCACTGCTGCCCCCAAAAATAACATTTCAGCTGCCACGCGGGAGCCCACCCCAGCGTGGCAAAGTCCCCGTCGTCTTCCTGCACAAGGAAAAAAACCTGTAAATAAAAATGGTCCCTCCTTGACTGTCTTGCCCCCAACCCGAGCTCACCCTCTGTGCACCCACCTCCCCGCCCCCACACCCCATACTTACCTCCTGAGTCTGGCATGACGATCTTCAGTGGACTGGGAACATGTCTGCACTCTTCAAAGTTGACCGCGAACTGAAGAAATGCTGGTAAGCTGTATAATGGCATAAATTTTTTTTTTTTCAACTTTGGTGCATATCTCAGCCATTTTGGGGAATTTTTTCATCAAGTTTTCAACATGGGGGTTTTGGGGGCCCACCTCATGAACTCAGCCACTGTCACTTTGTTATTCAGTCCCGAAAGGTGATTTCGCGATCACTGCACAGAACCACCTTTTCAGGACCAAGTAATGAATCCTCAAAACCCTAAGTTGAAAATTTGGTGAAAAAATTCCCAAAAATGACTGTTACGAGCGTGCATTGCGCAGTTCCTACGCACGCTCACAAGTTCACAAATATTTAATATTTTCACTTTAGATTTTCAACATTGCCATTTTATCGCACCTCTTTATGAGCAGTACAACTGTCATTTTTCACATCTCACCCAAAATGTGTTTTCACACATGTAGCACACAATGGCGGAGTCAGTGTGTGAAATCAATGCTCGGGATAGATTAAGAAAATCACAGTGACACTGTTCATGGGCAGAGGTCTTAAAATGGCTATGTTAAAAATTTGGTGACAAAAGTCCATAAAATGACTGTGTTACGAGCGAGCATTGAGCAGTTTCCATGCACCCTGGTAAGTTCATGAATTTGTAATATTTTCAGTTCAGATTTTCAACACTGGCATTTTTCCACACCTCCTTATGAACAGTACAGCTGTAATTTTTCATACCCTGGCCGAAATGTGTTTTCGCACTTCCGGCGCAGAAATGCATGGTCGCTGTGGGAAATCACTGTGTGGGACAGATTAAGAAAATCACAGAGACATTGTTCATGAGTGGAGGTCCCAAAATGCCTGTGTTGACAATCTGCTGTAAAAAATCCCCAAACTAATTACATTACGGGTATGCATTGCGCAGTTTCTACGCACACTTGTGACTTCACCAGTTTTTTTATATTTTCACTGCAGATTTTCAACATTTCCATTTTTTACACCTCCCCATGAACAGTACAGCTGTCATTTTTCACATCCTGTTTGAAATGTGTTTTCGCACCAGTGGTGCCAAATGGCATAGTCACTGTGCAAAATCAGCTTTCTGCTAACAAACTGATATTGCCACTCTTCATGAAGTGGAGGTCACAAAAAAAACATGTTTAAAATTTGGAGTGAAAATACCAACGAATGCCTGGGACATTAGGGTTTCTGCCCATAATGGCCCAACCTGTAGAAACTGACAGACATGAGGAGTGTGACTTGGGATTGTCACCTGTAATACTCCTGCCATTCCACCCCCACCCACACCCTGCAGCCAGTGACAGACATCAAGGTGTGTCTTAGACTATTTGGCCCCAAAGTTCACCCCATTCTTCTATACTGCACCCATCTCACCATATTTCTAATGGAATGGGGTGAGCATAAGACCCAAAGACTCCAAGGCACACTGTGACACTTGTCGGTATCTGCAGGGTAGGGTGTGGTGAAATGGCATGGCCGTTATGCCTGATGACCCAAAGGCACACCCCAGTGCTTGTCAGTCTCTGCAGGGTGGTGGTGGGGTTGGCTTAAATTCAATACTTCACTGCCATTTCTATTATGCATCTCTCTAACTCCTACACTACCAATGCCAATGCCAGCAAGCAAACATTCGGCATTAGCAAATGCTTGTTAGTAATGCAGTGACAAACAAACAGAGTTTTAAAAAAGTAGTGCAGCAAACTGGAACAACCCCAGTAGTTTCATGAAACAGTTCTGTAATTTGTGGCATTACCATGGGTGTTTTGCGAAATAGTGCCGCCGTTTGCAACGCTTTCGTAAAAGTTGTTTCACAAATTGCGGCACCACTGAAGCAATTTGAGGTATTAAAATAAACATATTTCTGGGCAACATTTTCAAAAACTAACCACAGAATTGTGTTCCTCGGGCCCTGATTAGGTAAACACAAGTGTTTACCAAGGGGCAGTGTTTTTTAAGTTATTTAGTTTTTTCTGTGTCGATAACTGAAAACAAGATGACAGAATCTCTGCACTTTTTTCCACATTTGCAATAGTAAAACCTGCTTTTGAGCTGGCCTAGTGGTGCTGAGGGCTGAGGCGCTGGATGCTTTACCTTGTGATATGCTGGCAACCCGTGTTCAGGAATGAGCACGGGCAGTCGGGGGTCGGCAGGGAGGAGAAGGATTAAACATCTGATGGACTGCTCTCCTTCTCCGGGGAGGGGGGCCATCAGTAGTCGGCATTCCACTGGCCCTTAGTGGCTGCTGGGGGGCAGTGAGCTGGTGCTGCAACAAGGGGAGGAGATGGGGCAGACACTTGGAGAGAGCACGTGTGGAAGCATGCTCACTCTCTCCGCAGGCGACATTGCACGCCTCACCTCCACACAAGAGAGAAAATGGAAAAATAAGTCCTGGCTACATGAAGCTGTCCCAGCAGCGGTGCCCCCTAGAGGGCACCTCCCTGGCAAGGATCCATTGTGGGTGGGTTGAGACGCTCCCCACCACCCTGCCATGAAGGGTAAGTCATGGGTGCTTGAGGGGGGGTCTGATCCTCGGAGGTCAGCGCTGAGGTGACTGCTAAAGGCAGCAGTGCCACCAGGGCATGGCAGAAATACTACAAAAAAAATGCCTTTGTGGCAGTAAAACAGTACTTTCATACTGCACATCTATTATTTCCCATAGGAAATAATGGGAAACTTTTAATTTTAATAACTTTTGAATGGATTAACATTTTTTCACCAAACCTTCAAATGCACATCTCCGACCCAAACCCCATATACCCTGAACGTTTCAGACAAAACCCACAAGCTGTTTCGGAGAAACGGCTTGACAAGTGATTCACATAAAAATGGTAATTTTCATTTTCTGTGACATTCTGTATCTCTACACCCATACATCTGACCAGAACATAACTTGCCAAATCAAGAGATATGTGGTCTCTGATGCTGCTTGCAAAATGTCATGTGAATTTGTCAAATGATTGCAAAGTTATTATAGTGCATAATTTGGGGTTTAACACAGAAGTGACCATTGAACCCAAACTATACTGGCACTATATCTATCTATCTATCTATCTATATCTATATCTATATGTATATATATATATATATATATGATATATGTATATATATATATATATATATATATATATATATATATATATATATATATATATATATATATATATATATATATATATTTATATGTATATGTATATATATATATATGTATATATATATGTATATACAGCGGTTCAGTGTGATAATGCATTTATCTTGTACAGTTTCCAGTGACCTCAAGTAACCTCACGTGCTAGGCACGAGTGAGAGATCTAGAGGTCACTGGAAACTGTACAAAATAATGCATTATCACACACTGAACCACTGCATATTCCATTTATGCAACAGGTTTAGATGTTGTGTGAACATTTTGATTTTGGTAGGTGTAAATAATTTGTCAAAAAGGAAAAGAAAATTGAATTTTATGCTGTTTTTGTTAATTATAAAACAAAATGGTATCTATAAATGAAACACCACTCATTTTGTAGATATTTTTGAGCTGAACATTTTCGTGCTCACAGTACCATGCTATCATTTTTTTGTTTTAAAGTTATTTATATTTGTTTGTCAAAAAAGTGAACAAAAAAATACAATTTCTTTTGTCTTCTTGCTAACCATAAACAATATACAGGGTTTATATAAATGAAACATTATTCATTTTGTAGATAATTTTGTGCTGAACAATTTTCATGCTCACAGTACCATGTCATCTTTTTTCATTTTTAAGTTATTGACATTTAAATATGGTTAGTACTGCTTCTGAGGCCAAACATTCTAAATGAATTCTGAAGAGATCTGTGTAGATAAATGAGCTACTGATGTAGTTACTGTGTGGATAAATGGGTGATGATGTAGTTACTATGTGGATAAATAAATTTATTACCATAGTAGCGAAGATAAATGGTTTTATGCTACAGTTTTTGTCCTGACCCCTGTTGCGCGTATATATATGTATATATTGTGTGTGTGTGTGTGTGTGTGTATATATATATATATATATATATGTAAGCAATAATGCCCGACAGGGTGGGCGGTATTGGACAATACCGGACCGGCCAGGGTGGTAATGAGGCCCGAAGCACGGGGCGGAGAGCATATAGCTGGCCGGTCGGTATTGCCTATACTGCCCACCCTGGAGGGCATTATTTGCTTAGAAATGGGCACTGCAAAAGAAAAAAGTTTCATTAAAAAAGAAGCTAAAAATTGTTTAACAAAAGTTTTGTAGTCATTTTTAGTAAAGTAGTTCCTCCTCAGTATGGATTTTGTCCTATTGCAGATTCCGTGGGGGGTTGGTGTGCAGTTTGTGATGGGGGTCTACGTTGTTGCGACACCGGACCAAAGAGGAAGCTTGAGACTTCGTGGGGGGGTTGCAGGTTTGTGTCGGGGCCTGCTGGTGTGGTTATGATACCGAGACCGGACCGGAGGAAGCTAAGAAGATGGCGAGGCGGAGAGTCAGCAGTGCGATGGTACTGGGCACCCGAAATCAACTGCTTAGAGCCGGAACCTGAGTTAAACAGCAGACGGAGGATAGGGGTGGCTGCATTGTGGTGATACCGAGTTCCGTAATGTTAGATTTTTTTTATTTTAAAATGGAAGCGTTTTTCTGTTGGCAAATGCGGAAGAGGCAGCTTTATGTAGTGGCGCGCGCTGCAGTTTTGAATTACTCATTGGTGACTGCGGTGATGTATATGAGACGGACAGCTTCACTTTTATTTAAAAATATTTCTTTTTTTAAATTGTGATACTTTCTTGATGTGGCCATGTCTGGGTTCATGTGGCAGGTGGCACTGAATTGAGGAGGGTAGGGGCAGGATCTCTCGCTAAGCGAGTGCAAAAAATTGCGTCAATTTCAAATGGAGATGAAGCATTTTGTCCAATTAGGAGCCGAGGTGGGTACTAGGATACTAGAGTGGTTAAGGGGCAGTATAGGCTGGTACTTCTTACTTGCTGGTCATCTATTGAAACTTAATGTACCCCTATCTTGAGGGTACTGACCAATCAGACTGCAGCAAGTAAGAAGCCCATTTTCTAAATATATATAATATACAGTATATAATATCTCTCTCTATCTATATCTATATCTCTATATCTATATCTCATATATATATATATATATATATATATATATAATATAGTATACAGTATATAACATCTCTATCTATATCTATATCTATATATCTATATCCATATATATATATATATATATATATATATCTCCATCTATATTATAGCTAGATAGATATAGATATAGATGTGTATCTGTGTATCTGTGGCTATCTCTGCAATAGGCATGGACATAAATTCTATGAGATAAATCTGAGCTACTATGGAATAAATTCAAAATTTTACATTTATCCACATAGTAGACGCAGCATCACAGACTTATTCACATAGTAGATATATCACAATTACTCTGGAACTCATTTAGAATGTTCAGCCTCAGTACCAGTACTAACTATATTCAAATGCAAATAACTTTAAAATGAAAAAGGATAGCATAGTGCAATGAGCATGAAAGTTGTGCAGCACAAAATTATCTACAAAGTGAGTGGTATTTCATTTATAGATACCTTATAGATTTTTTTGATAAACAAAAACACAGCAGAAAATTCATTTTTTTTTTCATTTTGTCCACAAACAAATGTAAATAACTTTAAAATGAAAAATGATTGCATGGTATTGTGAGCACAAAGTTTATTCGGCACAGAAATATCTACACAATGAGTGGTGTTTCATTTATAGATACTTTTTAGTTTTTTCAGAATTAGCGAAAAACAGCAAAAAATTATATTTTTGAAAACTTTCATCAAACAAATGCAAATAATATAAAAACAACCATGATGGTATGGTACTACAAAATGGAATGTGTTTTGTTTCTGGATTCCTTTTAAATTGTCTATAATCAGCAAAAAATGGCAGAAAATTCAATTTTTATTCACTTTTTTTACTAACAAATGCCCCCTACTAAAGCAAAAACCAAAGAAATGCATAAATGAAATATGCAATGGAAAACTCGTGTAATAAATGATTTATCTGCACTCGAGCAGTTTGACCTCGGACACCACACTCGTGGCTTACGCCACTTGTGAGGTAACCCGAGGTCAAACTGCTCTTGTGCAGATAAATAATTACACTTGCTTCCATTGCATATCCCTTATATATCTATATATCTCTAGCTATTTATCTATCTATGTATCTCTATCTATGTATCTCTATGTATCTATTTATTTATCTATATCTATATCTATATCTATATCTATATCTATAGCTATATCTATATATTATGATATACAATGGTGAGCTGTTAGATTAATGATTTATCTACACAAGTGCTGTTTGACATTGCGTGACCTCACGAGTGGCATAGGGCACGAGTGAGGTGTCTGAGGTCAAACAGCACAAGTGTAGATAAATCATTTATCTGACAGCTCACCATTGTGTATTTCATTTATGCAATAGGGATGCTTTCTATCGGTGAAGGAATATTTGGTTTTGACTGTTCATCTTTATTTTAAATGATGATTTCTGGGTGTTTTGGTTAACTTTCTTAGAGTATCTCTGCGCTTAGCATAGTATTTGCTATTAAATGAAACACCACTCATTTTGTAGAAAACTTATTGCTGAGCAAATGTCATGCTCATAGTACTATGCTACCTTTTTCATTTTAAAGTTATTCACATTTGTTTGTCAAAAAAGGGAAAAGAAAATGGAATTATTTGCTGTTTTTTGCTAATTATAAAAAAACTAAAAGGTATCAATCAATGAAACACCACTCATTTTGTAGATACTTTTGTGCTGAACATTTTTCATGCTCAGAGTACCATGCTATCATTTTTTGTTTTAAAGTTATTCACATTTGTTCGTCAAAAAATTGAACAAAAGATTTAATTTTCTTCTGCTTTTTTGCTAACTGTAAAAAAGCTATAAGGTATCTATACGTGAAACACCACTCATTTGGTAGATAATTTTTGCTGAACAATTTTCGTGCTCTCAGTATCATGCTATCTTTTTTCATTTTAAAGCTATTCCCATTTGAATATGGTTAGTACTGCTTCTGAGACCAAACATTCTAAATGAATTCTAAAGAGATTTGTGACATAGTAACTGTGTGAATAAGTGGTCACTGTATGTATAAATTTATTTATACATACAGTGACTCGGATAAATGCATTTATCACACTGAATATAAGTCCACCCCATTGCGCATATATATATATATATATATATATATATATATATATATATATATATAGTAGGAAAAATTATGTCTGCTGATTTGTTGGATCCCATCACATGACAGTGCGTAGATCAGAGCATGACCACACACCTGCACTTGTACCCCCTTAAAAACAATTTTGCCATTTTATAAGATAGATAACCCACTCTACGGTGTGTGGTCGTGCTCTGATATACACACGTCTTGGGTGGTTGATGCACTCAGCCGCACACCAAGGCGTGCGTATATCAGAGCATGACCACACAACTAAGAGTGGGTTATCTATTACATATGTATATGTATATATGGGTATAGAGAGATAGAGATAGATAGATATTCATTGAAAAAAACCTCTGTTAATGCATTGGTTAGGGTTCCTATTACAATGACAAAAGTCTGGAAATGTGGTGTTAGGGTTCCCAACACTAACACTCCATCTTAGCCCCCCCCAACCAACCCTACCACTCCACCTCCACACACCAACAAGCATTGGAGTGTGTTTTGGGGTCATCGATCCTCACGCTCACCCCATTCCATGTATAAGTAAGCTGAGATGGCACAGCACAGAAGAATGGCATGAGCATTAGGGTCAATGACCCCAAGACACCCCCTAACTCCTGTTGGTGTGTGGAGGATGGGTGGGGTAGTAGGGTTGGTTGTGGGGGTGGATAAAAGAAGGGGAACCTAACAGCACATTTCATATTTTTGTCGTTGTAATAGGAACCCTAACTGAAGTATTAACTGAGTTTTCTGCAATGCATTTCCTTACTTTTTATGAAAGTATCACCATAGCTGTAGTTGTTTATGGCCCTGCACTCCTATCTAGTCATAAGTGAAGAGACATTGTAATTAACCTTCATCTCCCTGTTGGGGCCCTGCACTCCTATGCCCCATCATTTTCCTTATTTCATTGTGAAAGTGCAGGGTCCTTCCTGCTCACCCATCCCTCCATAGATACATGACCAAATAATCGCCATAGCCATCTGATTACCCCAGGACATGTACCTAGTACAGAACATTTTCAAATCCCTGCCAACACACAATTCTGTGCAACTGCAATGACATTCCATGCCACAGGTGCGAAAACACATTTTGGGCAGGATTTGAAAAATTACAGCTGTGACATACATGAGGTGGGGTAATAAGATGGCTATGTTGTAAATTTGAGGTAAAATATTGACAATTTCTGTAGTTATGAGCAGCCATACTGAAATTGCAATGAATGGTCATAACTTTGTCATTTTTCCATATTTTGACCCCAAATGTTCAACACAGTCTACTTATCATCCCCCTCTCATAAATCCCATAGGTGAAAATAGAAACATAGAATTTGATGGCAGATAAGGACCGCTTGGCCCACCCAGTCCGCCCATTTCCCTACCTGATGGATAAGCTGCAGATTCTAGTTAATCAACAGCTTACTTCCGTCTACCCCCCACTAGAATTGCCTTATGCCTGTCCCATGCATTCTTGAATTCTCCCACTGTTCTTGACTCCACAACCTCCTCAGGAAGGCTGTTCCATGCATCCACAACCCTCTCTGTGAAAAAATATTTTCTAACATTACCTCTGAGCCGTCCCTCCTCTATCTTCAAATTGTGCCCCCTTGTTCTTGCACATCTCTTCTTCTGAAAGATGCTACCCTCTTGTACTTTGTTAATTCCCTTGAGATACTTGAAAGTTTCTATCATGTCCCCCCCTCCTTTCCTCAAACGTATACATATTAAACTGCTTTAGTATCTCCTCGTATGTCTTCTGGTGCAGACCTTGCACCATTTTGGTTGCCCTCCTCTGAACAGCCTCCACTCTGTCTATGTCTTTGCAGAGATGGGGTCTCCAGAACTGCACACAGAACTCCAATTCTCACCAACTGTCTGTACAGAGGGATGACAACTTATTGTTTTCTACTGTTGATGCCTCTCCCTATGCATCCCAGTATCTCCCCCCCTTACTGCCTTCTCACATTGCTTCCCACCTTTAGGTCATCTGATATAATTACTCCTAGGTCTCTTTTGATTTTTGTTGTTGTTACCTCACCCCCCATTGTGTACTCTCCCCCTGGGTTTTTGTTTCCCAGATGCATTACCTTGCTCTTTTTTGCATTGAATCTGAGCTGCCACAAAATTTCATAGTCTGTGGTAAGACGCCATTCCACAGGTCTGGAAACATGTTTCAGGCAGGATGTGAGAAATTACAGCTGTACTGTGCATGAGATGGTGTGGGAAAATGGTTATGCTGGAAATTTGCAGCAAAAATATTAAAAATTACAAAAGTTGCATGTGTAGAAATATTTCAACAACTGCGAATAACTCAGGCATTTTTTGGTATTTTTGCACCAAATCTTCAACATGGACTTTTTGGGACCCCACCTTATGAACACTGGCACTGTCATTTCATTACTCAATCCCAAAAGGTGATTCTGCACAGTAACAGCTCTATTGTGCACCACAGGTGCAAAACTATGTTTCAGGAAGGATGTGAAAAATGACAGCTATACTGTTCATGAGTGGTGTAAAAAAATGGCAATGTTGAAAATTTGGAGTAAAAATATTAAAATTGCCGGAATTCTGGCGTGTGTAGAAGAATTTCAATGACGGCGGCGCTTAACTCAGGCTTTTGGTATTTTTGCACCAAATTTTCAACATGGGCTTTTTGGGACCCCTCCTCATTAACACTGGCACTGTCATTTCATCACTCAGTCCCGAAAGGTGGTTTCACATGGTGACTGCAATATCACCTTACAGATCAGATTAACAAAATGACAGTAGCAGTGTTCATGAGGTGGGGTCCCAAAAAGCCCATTGTAAACATTTGGTGAAAAAATACCAAAAAATGGCTGAGATATCAACATAAGTTCAAAATGCCATTCACAGCCATTATATGGCACTTAACTTGATTCTTTAGTTCACAATTCAGCTTTGAAGAGTGCAGATGTGTCCCAGTCCACAGAATATGACAGAAGATGATCTCTGGTGGCAAGTATAGGGCAAGGGGGGTGGGGTGATGGGTTGCTCAATGGGAGGGTCGGGATGGGGGGGAGACAGGGAGACGATGAGGGACCATTTTCTTTTTTTCATGGAAAAGAAAGACCGGTGACTGGTTTCTTTTTTTCAGATATGCATAAACAAACATTTTGGGACACTGGGGGTAGGCTTCCCAGTGTCTCACAGTACTGGTGGTGGTGGAGGGTATGACATAACTGGGGACACTGGGAGTGAGCTCCCAGTATCCCATCTTGGGGTAGGTTCTTTTTTTTGAGGGGGGGAATAATTTATTAAATTATTATAACAATTACAAATGTCATAGACATACATAAACTATAAGACATATACATACAGATACAATCATACCCACATAGCAGATTGCAGCACCATAATTTCTATACAAATATTTGACTATGTATTAGCAGCGGTATCTGGGATTGAATATTAGAAATGAGCACAAGGGGGGTGAAAAACTATAATCAGTCTGCAATTAACTATTTGGAAAGAATATCCTCAAAACCTCCTTGATTTAATAAATTTTGAAAAGGGGTCCACAGCACATAATAGTTCAGCTTATTACTCTGACTATAATACATCTTTTCTAACCTGTGGTTTGTAATAACTGCATTAAGCCAAGAATTAAATGACGGAGGAGCCCTGTCTTCCCATTGCATTAAAATACACTTAAATGCTAAAATCAAACAAAGATTAATGAATTTCTGTCTGTTTTTATTTAGTTGATTCATTGGTCCCCCTGTTGCAGAGTAACATCCAGGAGATATCCTTATTCATTACCACCCTTTCAATTTGTGAAAGGGTTCCCAGAATCAACCTCCACCAATCTTCTTAAACCAGGCATAAAATCATCATATGTTCCAAAGTATCAGCTTGGGGTGGGTTCTAATGCTGGCACGGGGATCGGGCACCCCATTGTCAGCAATGTCAGGAGGCTGTTTTCTTCTTTTGAGGACACTGGGAGTGGGCTCCTTAGTGTACCACACTGGCAGGGGGTGTCTAGGGCTGACACTGCGATTGGGCACCCCAATGTCAGCAGAAACATTTAAAAAATGTATATATATATTCCAAGACACTGGTAGTGGGCTTCCCAGTGTCCTACACTAGTGGGGGGGGTGAGGGACCTCTGCTGCCACTGACATGGGGATTTGGCACCCCAATGTCAGCAGAAACTGTTTTTCTTTTTAACATGCCTTGGCCCCATTAGAGCCAGTAAAAGGATGATAGATCCTTCTAAACAGGGGCCAAGGAATATGATTCTGGCCTTATTTTGGCCCAAAAATGGCCAGGAAAGATTTTGCCCATTTATTGGAGCCGATATTTTTTTATTACAGTAGTGCCGCAAATTTGTGGCAGTTTTCATGAAAAGTGCTGCAAATTGTGTCAGTTTTCGCTCAACAGTGCCGTTAGTTGCATGAAAACTGCCGCAGTTTGAGGCACTTTCGAAAAAGTAGTGTCACAAATTTGCAAAACTTCCAACGACCAAATAAAATATACATATTTCCAGCCATTATTTTTAAAATCTAATGCAGGGTTATTTTCCTCGGGCCCTGGCTAGGTAAACACAACCATTGGTGTTTACCAAGGGGCAGTACTTTTTGAATTACAGCATTTTTTACCCATCACATACTGAAAACAAGATGGTGGCAGTATGACACTACTGAACCCATTTGCAGCAGTAAAAAGTGCTTTTGAGGTATACATATATTTTTCCCATAGGCTATAATGGGAAACTTTAAAGATTTATAACTTTTGAATGGATTAATATTTTTTTTCACCAAACCTACAAAAGGCACATCTGCAGCCCAGACCCCATATACCCTAACAATTTCAGACCAGACCCCCAAACCCTTTTGGAGATGCAGACGAGCAAAGAATTTGCACTTAAATGATACATTACACATTTGTTGGCACTCCACAGCTCCACAACCACAAATCCAACTGGAACAGAACTTATCAGATCCAGAGAACTATGGTACCAGACAATGCATGAAAACTTTTGGGTACATCGGTCATATGGTTGCAAAGTTATTAAAGTGCAAAATTTGGGGTTTAACACAGAAGTATCTGGGCAATCCCAACTATACTGGCACTACCGTGCCAGTATTTTTTATATATAGTCATGAGGGCCTGGAGTCGCCAGCCCTCCTACAAGGACAACGCGGGTCACGAGGGTCAGCCTGCCCTCCCCAGAAAACCGCTCCGGAGACCTCCCGAGCTGAAGAAAGCTGCTGTGTGCTGGTCGCATGGGCCTGGAGTCACCAGCCCTCCTACAAGGACAACGCGCGTCACGAGGGTCAGCCTGCCCTCCCCAGAAAACCTCTCCGGAGACCCCCCTGAGCTGAAGAAAGGTACGAGACCACGCCCACTTGAACAGCGCCTGCTCTTGCAAACGGCGTGTGCTGCTTTGTGTTGTGCTGCTTTGGCACCTAAATTTGAAAATAACTACAGTTCTTAAAGACTGAATTCAACTGCCATTAAAGTTGGCCTAGCAATACAGATAGTGTTTTTTTTTGCTGTAATTTAACTCATCACATAGACAGATATAATCAGTTTTCCTGTACTTTGCCTTAATGAAGTTAATCCTGCCTGCAAGCCTATAGATAGTGGGTTCACCACAACATAACCCAGACAGACCATCTTAGGGTAGCTGGTTCATTCCACTGGGGTGTCAAACAAACGAGGCATACTGATGAGTCCTGGTAGGACGAAACACGTGTCTGTCATCTGTTAGCACTCTTTGCAAACTGTGTGAGAGGCCTTTCGGCACCATGCAATTCTGCTTAAAGTTGAACCAGCATAACAGTCTGTGGTGATTTGCATATGCAGCCCATGATGCTTTGCATTGTGTGGGCATGTGTGATTTTGTATTTTCTTGAAACTTGGCTTCCCAGCCAAATGCCCTTTGGGGTAACCCTTGCCTCAGTGTTTGTGCACAGAGGTTCTTTATCTTATAGATGGTAACTGCAATCGTGACTACAGCTTCTCCTGATAAGTAGACTATATTGTTTTAATTTCTAAAGCTGTCTGAACAAATTGCAAAGCTGTGCCTTAAGGTCTCACAAGTAGTTAATTAGTCCTTTGCTGTATACCTCAGCCATACCTGAGCTGAGCCAGTTAGCCACGCCTCCCCTACAGACAATAAAGCTGTTCACTTTCTCCTTCTCTCTCAGCTTCTGTGTGCTGGTCATGAGGGCCTGGAGTCGCCAGCTTGCCCACAAGGACAACGCAGGTTGCGAGGGTCAGCCTGCCCTCCCCAGAAAACCACTCCAGAGACCCCCCGAGCTGAAGAAAGGTACGAGACCACGTTCACTTGAACAGCGCCTGCTCTTGCAAACGGCATGTGCTTACCCTGCCGGCGCTGCACACTGGCTCCCCACCGCCCCCACCACCACCCTTGGTCGGCTCCTAGCTATATACATGGGAGCATGTGACCGTAAAGGCACTGGAACCAATTGGGCCACTCTTCCATTAGCAGCTTATCTTTTGCCATCACTAGCGGCCACTACACCCAGCCCTGCTGGCTGCAAATAAAGAAGGCAATATGATGCTGCTTGTTCTCCCACTAATTTCCCTATACATTCCCATAGCCTCCCTCCCCCCCAGCATCTCGCCCACTACGGCCCCCACTTCAACCTCTCCACTACACCATCTTGACTCCCCCACTGTTCCTCCCAACCACTCTCCCACAACAACTTCCTCAAGGCCCTCTCATCGATGCGAACTTGGAGCATCCATTCTTCCTCCCGCCTTTGTCCCTGGACTCTCTGCCCTGAGAAATCTCACAGCTGATGTCAATGCGCTAACACCTCTTTCACTCGACTCCTATCACAAAACTAGACCTGTTTGGTACAAAACCATACACCTTATAACTTTGCTTCTTATTCTGGCAGGGAATATTGAATCTAACCCTGGCCCTACCCCTCCCAATCTCGCCACCCCTCTGGTTCTCCCTAAGGATCTCAGAATACTGCATCTCAACATATGTAGCATCCTGAATAAAATACCAGAACTACAACTCACTGCCCTATCACTTCATTCAGACATCCTTATACTTCCTGAGACCTGGCTAAGACCATACCACACAGACTCTGTCGTAGCCATACCGGGCTACTCGTTAATCAGGCAAGACCATGAGGGTAAGAAAAGGGGGGGGTGGCATGGCCATGTTTATCGCCGCCAAGCTTCAGTTCACCCAGGTCCACAACCCTGCACCCTCTCCACTAATCGAGTCCTTAACTATCAAACTTGCACTCCCCTACTCCACCCCTGTGTTTGTTGCAGGTTCCTACTGTGCCCCTAGCACCCCCATGCCCAGTGTCCTATACCATCTGGCCAAACTAAAGTCTACTGACGCAGCTGGTGAGCTCTATGTCCTCGGGGACTCAATTTCAACTGGCTAGCCAACAACTGCATCAAACTACGTACCAAAGTAAACGCCCTGAACCTCTCCCAACAAATCTCCCAACCTACCAGGCTGAACCCCAAATCGCTTAATCACTCCTTCCTGGATTGGGCACTTACTTCCCACCCACACAGGACTACTGGTGCAGGCCTGCTCCCCAACTCCCTAAGCAATCACCACATGACATATATTGTAAGAAAAGTACACCAACCCTCTAAACCTCCCTCCAGGATGCTTCTAGCCAGATCCTACAAATCCCTATCTCTACCATCTCTCCTGTATGACCTGACTCAGGTTGACTGGTCCTTCATACTGAAGGCTCCATCCATTGACGTCACTTTCGATTATTTCAAAACATGCTTCCTAGAGGTTTGGGACTACCTTGCCCTGATAAGACCCACAAGAGTAAGGGGCTCCCACCTTCCCTTGGTCTCCACCAATATCATTAGCCGATGCCGCACCAGGGATCTGGCATGGAAAAAACCAAAATTAACTAACTCCCAAAAATCCCTTCAAAACTATCATTCCCTCCACAACTCCTGCACTAAATCGATATGCCAGGCTAAACAGAAATACTTCACATCGGCGCTGAACTCAAATCTTAACCACCCTACCAACTTTTGGAAAACCATCAAATCCCTCCTCTCCACTCCTGCGCAACCACCAACCCCAACACTATCAATCCTTGGCTCGCTCATCACTGACCCTGGCAAGGTAGCATCTGCTTTCAATGCCTTCTTCACCAGCAGTGCAACCTCTCTCCTGCCCAGTCTCCCGTACGACCCACACAAACCAAATACCTCACCAAAATCCCAGAACTCCACCTCTACCACCAGCTTCTCATTCTGACCAGTATCCCTGACCGAAGTGTTTCAGGCTCTGAGAGCCCTTAACCCTGACAAAGACAAATGCCCCTCTGGCTTGGACACCAAATTACTACATTTATCCGGCCCCACCATAGCCGCTCCATTAGCTGACTTGCTCAACCTCTTCTTCTTGTTGGCCAAAATACCATGTGCATGGAAGCAGGCAACTGTCATCCCCCTACCCAAGGGAGGTGACCCCACCGTACCTGGAAATTACCGTCCCATCTCCTTACTCCCAATTCTGGCCAAAATTCAAGAACACTTTGCCCTTGCTCAACTCTCCCAATTCCTAAACACCTCCTCCTTCTTCACCCCTTATCAGTCCGGGTTCCGTAAGTCACATTCTACCATCACCTTCCTATTAAGAATCACCAATGATATTCTCTCAGGCATGGACAAAGGCCATATCACCTCGGCCATTTCTATAGACCTGGCCAAGGCCTTCAACACCATCTCCCACACAATATTACTAGACAAATTAAGTGCTGCCAGTCTCTCCAACCATGCCACTAGTTTGTTTCAGGCATACCTAGATGGTAGACACCAAGCAGTGAAAATTGGCCCCCACATATCTACCCCCTCCCTATCACTACAGGGGTCCCCCCAAGGATCAGTCCTAGGCCCAATATTATTTTCAATATTCCTAAATGACCTCCCGTTGGCCTGCTCACACTCATCGATTCAAATGTACGTGGACGATCCTGTACTATACGCCACATGCCCTTCTGCTGAAGCAGTGCACAATGTGCTACAGCAGGACTTCAATGCCATACAACAATGGCTCCAAAGCAACCAACTATTCCTAAATGCAAAAAAAAGTCTCATTAACCTTCGGTTCACAGTCACAGCTTTCTCGCCTAGCAGCTCGCCCCCCCCCATTCCTAACCCTGGATGGATCACCCCTGCAGTCCTGCACCTCTTTCAGATATTTGGGTGTATGGCTTGACCAATACCTCGACTTCTCCCCACACGTCGAATCACTGCACAAAAAATTACACCCCAAACTTGGTGCACTATATCACAACAAAGGCTGTATGTCCACTCCAGTCCAGAAGGAAATAGTTCAAAAGATGATACTCCCGATACTTGACTACGGGGATGTGGTCTATGGAGCCACCTCTTCATCCAACCTGGCCAGCCTGGATAATCTTTTCCACTCCTTTTGTCACTTCATCCTGGAGTGCCCACAACTGACACATCACTGCGACCTATACAGCTCCCTAGCCTTACCCTCACTCACGGCCTGCCGACAAATCCACTGTGCCAGAGTTGCTGCTAAATTCTGGTCACAGACCCTTCTCCCATACCTAGGCTCCACACTATCAGCTCAACCTTCCCCTGTCTACTCACTCAGACACTTGGACTTCAGGCTTCTTCACGTCCCACTCATGCACACCTCTAAGGGCCAATCAGCTTTCAAATATCACTTACCAAAACTTTGTAATGACCTGCCTGCAGATATCAGACACTCCACCCACCTTAGCCACCTCAACCCACGCCTCCAGGCACACTTTTTCACTGCATGCACTTACTCCCAGCAGACATAAGTACAAGCCCTCTAGACCTCTGGTTACCACCACCTGATAGTCACATGAATCAGCTGTCTATGATGGGCTCTCAATTTAGGTTGTCCTGGCCCGTGGCTGTATACCATGGATGTTATGTTAGTACCCAGTACCTCCGTTATTGTATACTCTTTATAAATGGAAATCTGTAATGTATGTTTAAATAGAAATCTGTAATGTATGTATGTCTTAGCCCTCTATTGTATACTCTGTAACACTGGGACCCTGCAAGTATGCATTTCATCCTATGTGTCCCTCCACCCTATTTCCCCCAGGCTGCATCTGGAAAGGAGCGGTTCTCCGCTCGGTATGCCTGCCTGGTTAAACTCTTAAATAAATAAATAAATAAATAAATGTTTTATATATCTATATGATATATATCTATATCTATATCTATATCTATATCTATATCATCTATATCTATATATATGTTGCAAAAACTAGGGTTGACGACCCCAGTACCACCCCCCGGACACCTCCTGGTCTCCGCAGGCAGTGGTGGGTGTGTTAGGGTGAAACCCTAACACCTCATTTCCCTACTTTTGTTGTGGCAATCCTAACTAATGCATAAATGAAGTTTTTGCAACTAGTTTTCTTACTTTTTGAGGTAGCATAATAGTATCCTCATTTTACTGTCCTTCGGACCCTGTGCCCCGATCCCTCCATCCAGATAGTATAACAGTATCCATCCTTTGGACCCTGCACTCCCATCTCTCCACAGATGCAGATATGTAGCTGTGGAAACACAGGGGTCTCCAGCCCCTGCACTTCCACACATTAAGTTATGAGCAGATGTAGTGAAATTGCAACAAATAGTCATAACTGTGCCATCTTAAATAATTTCACCCCAAATGTTCAACTTAACCTTCTCATCACATCACTGCATTAACCCAATACAGAAATCTTTCAAATCCCCATCGAAATGGAATTCTGCACGACTATAACGCCATTCTGAGCCAGAAAAGCAGAAAAACATCTTTGGCAGGATTTGAAAAATGACAGCTGTACTGTTTATGAGGTGGTGTGAAAAAATGGCAATGCTGAAAATTTGGAGTGAAAATATGATAAACTGCCAAAGTTACACACGTGTGCAGAAAAATTCCAACTACTGCTTGTAACTCAGGCATTTTTTGCTATGTTTGCACCAGATTTTCAACATGGCCTTTTTGGGACCCCACCTCATGAACACTGGCAGTGTCATTTCCTTACTCGGTCCCAAAAGGCTATTTCATGCAGCAACTGCGCCATTCCACACCAGTGCTACATAAATATGTTTCAGGCAGGATGTGAGAAATGACAGCTGTACTGCTCATGAGGTGGTGTGAAAAACTGGCAATGATGAAAATTTGGAGTGAAAATATTAAAATTTGCCAAAGTTATGCACATGCATAGTGAAAGTTCAACAACTGCATGTAACTCAGGCATTTTGGGGTATTTTTGCACCAAATTTTCAGTATTGCCTTTTTGGGACCCCTCCTCATGAACAGTGGCACTATCATTTCATTAATTAGTCCCAAAAGGTTATTCCATGCAGCAACCATGAAATCACCTTTTGGGACCGAGAAACAAAATGACAGTGCCAGTGTTCATGAGGTGGGGTCCCAGAAAGGCCATGTTGAAAGTTTAGTGAAAAAATACCTAAAAATGGCCTGGATATCAACATAAGTTGAAAACCCCATTGACAGCCATTATACAGTGCTTACTGTGATTCTTCAGTTCGCAGTTCGGCTTTGAAGAGTGCAGATGTGTCCTGGTCCAGAGGAGATCACAGCTGCCAACCTCTGGAGGTAGGTATAGCGTCCCAGCTGAGGCACTTACTACTTTCTCTCCTCTGTTTGTATGTGTTCCATAAATATGCACACCGCACTCCTGTGTGATTGTTACAGGTTAATATTTGTGTTGCCACTGGGTTGTGCATTTGAGAAAGAGTAATGTGTTTGGGGACAGCACAGGTTCCAGTTGTCTCAGTGGCACAGCTGGTTAGTGCAATCGGAACAGTATTCCAGGAGGCCTGGGTTCAAGTCCCAGCTGAGGCACTTATTTCTTTCTCTCCTCTGTTTATATGTGTTCCATAAATATGCACACCACACTCCTGTGTGATTGTTACAAGTTAATATTTGTGTTGCCATTGGGGTGTGCATTTGAGAAAGAGTAATGTGCTAGGGGACAGCCCAGGATCCAGTTGTCTCAGTGGCGCAGCTGGTTAGTGCAATTGGAATGGTATTCTGGGTGGCCTGGGTTCAAGTACCAGCTGAGGCACTTACTTCTTTCTCTCCTCTGTTTGTATGAATTCATAAAACATATCTATCAATCAGTTTAGAATTCATAACATATAAAGTACTTCAGATAGCTAAAGCTTAAAGGCCTTACTAAGCAAATAAGTTGTCAGGCCCCTTTTGAAGGCTTCCACTGAGGGTGCCTCCCTAAGATGACTAGGCAGCAAATTCCACAGGGCTGGTGCAGCCATTGATAAGGCCCTGTCTCCTGACTGCCGCAACCTAGCCCTGGAAGCCACAAGGAGGCATCCCTCAGAGGAATGGAGAGAGCGAGTTGGGCAAAGGGGAACCAGAAGGTCTTACAGGTACTCTGGTTGCTGGCCATGTAGGGTTTTGTAGGTCGGTAATCTGACCTTGAAGACAACTCTCTACCTAACTGGCAACCAGTGCAGTCCACGGAGGACAGGCGTAATATGTCCAGACTTACTTGCACCAGTAAGCAGCCTGGCAGCCATATTCTGCACTAGCTGCAGATGATGGAGGTTGCCTACTGATAGCCCTAGGTAGACAGCATTGCAGTAGTCTAGTCTAGGAATAACAAAAGCATGCACTAGGGTAGCCAGGTCCTCAGATGTTAGCAGAGCATGGATCTGGGCAATGTTCCTCAGATGGTAAAAACTACTCTGGACAATGGCCAACACCTGCGCATCAAGTGTCAAGCCATCATCAAGAAACATGCCCAGATCCCTAATCTGAACAGATGGGATCAAAGAGACTCACCCCAGCACTAGGTCAGGATCTTTTCCCAACCCACCTCCATCCTGAGGATGACCAGGGTCCACCATCAGTACCTCTGTCTTGTCTGGATTAAGTCACAGCCAGTTGTGGGTCATCCAACTCTGGATCTTGGCTAGGCAGATGTTAAACATGGAGGTCAATATCTGGTTTCCAGGTGCACAAGACAGGTATTTTTATTTAGTTTTTGTTAACCAGGTAGGTGCGCTAGCCATACAAATGACTATTTTCAGGCATGACCCGGGAGGTTACAAATTAGCATTACAGAATACAAAACAAGGTATTGACAGCAAAGTGCAAATCAAGGTATTGACAACAAATTACAAAATCAGCATATTTCAATAGCAACAACGAGATAAAACATTAAATTAACAGGTGGTATAGGGTAGACATAGCAAGTGGAATTACAGTTAAAAACACAATAGCAGGGATAACCAACATGGAAACAAGAATAATTCAGTGGGGCGAAAATGACATATGGTAGGGAGTAGACCTGCATGGAACCAAATAATACAGTGAGGTTAAAATAAAACATGTAAGGTATAACCAAAGAGTAAAACATATCATACAGTCAGGAGATAGATCACAAAATTATTACAATAAGAGCATTTAAGAGCACAATTACAGGGAACAGAGAGTTAGAACTTAGTTGTGGCAGGACAGGGCAAGGCTCAAAAGATAAACAGAGTTGGGGTAAATCAAGAAACAGGTAGGATCAATGGGAAAAACAATCGGCAAGAGGTAGTAGCCAGGTTAGACAGGTTAGCCAGGTAGATGAAGAAAATACACATCAACATAAAAGAAGAGAAGCAGGGAGATGGGTAGAAAGAGGATATAACGCAGGGGGATATGGAAGAGAAACAGGACGAGTGAGCAAGGGAGAAAGGAGAAGCAAGACTAAGGGGGCTTAAAGTAAGAGCATTGATTTGAGGAGATAAGGTAGTTGCGGAACTTTTTTTTTAAAAGTGTAATGAGAAGGTGTTTGGCGAACAGCTAAAGGGAGGGAGTTCCAATGCTAAGGAACATGGTGGGCAAAAGCACTGGCACCTTTTGAGGTTTTTCTTTTCCGGACACACACAAGGGATTTTTCAGCCGAGCGTAGGCTGTAGCTGGATATCTGAGGAATAAGTAAATCAGCTAATGTTTTAGGAGTTTGACACCTCTTAATACTATCAACAAGAGAGCCAAGGGAGTAAAGTCTGGCAGCATTAGCAAATAGCCAATTTAGATCCAAGTAGAGGAGGCAGTGGTGTTTCAGCTGGTGGGAGGAGGAGGCATAGCAACAGATATTTTTATAGGTGATGTCCCACCTGTGAAGATTAGACTTGGGTATGGCAGCATATGTCGCGACTCCATAGGTCAGGGTAGATAGAAGTATTCCATGAGCAATGGCCAATCTCGCAGTGGGGGTAAGTACATGGCTAGTCCAGTACGCTATGCCTAGTTTGGAATTAATAGATTTGCATGTGTTCTGTATGTGAAGATCAAAGTTTAAGGACTGATCTAACAGTACCCCAAGGTACATAAACAAGTCCACCACGCCAACAGGTGAGCCATCGGAGTAAAAAACCTTAAAATTGTTTTGACAGGATTTAAATTTTGAGTTAGTCCCAAATAGCATGGTCTGTGTTTTGGCCTCATTGAGGACAAGTTTATGATTTAAGAGTCAGGTTTGGGTGCGCTGAACTTCAGAGGAGAGCTGCGAATCGATATCCGAAACATTTTTAGAGCTGGCATATAGGACTATATCATCAGCATAGAGGAGGGAGGAGGTGGAGGTGAGATTAGTGGTGATATTATTAATAAATAATGAAAATAGGAGTGGTCCCAAGATGGAGCCTTGGGGTACGCCAATGTTCACTGTTGCCTGGTCTGAATAGGTTGAATTGTAACGAACAACTTGGACCCTGTTCGACAGGTAACTACTGAACCAGGTTACTACATTCGGTGTAAAACCCATCATTTGTAGGGTGGCAAGGAGAATGGAGTGGTTTACCAGATCGAAGGCCCTAGTCATATCTATGAAAACAGCCCCAGTAAGAAGACCAGAGTCCATAGCGGAGTGTGTGTTGGTTGTAAATTTAAACAGAGCAGTGGTGGTGCTATGGCCCTTAAGGAAACCATGTTGGGTGGTTGTAAGAAGGTCATTGTTGAGCAGGAATTTGATAGTTTGTGTTGTGACTAATTTCTCTAAGATTTTACTTAGAACCGACAGGATAGCTATGTGTCTATAATTTGATGGGTCTCTGGAATCGTCTTTTTTAAAGACAGGAGTTACTCTAGCTATCTTCCAAATGTCTGGAACATGTCTTTGACACAGGGAGAGTGTGAAAAGTTTAGCCAGTGGAGCGGCAAAGAACGGGGCAGCTATTTTTAGGAACCTGGGCTCAATGCTGTCGGAGCCAGTGGCAGTGCTGTCTGAGCTTGAGCTAAGGAGTTTTAGAATCTCCTGTCACGTAATGGCCCTAAAATGAAAGGAGGGGACCATAACTTCAGGGCTAGAGGATGCAAGAGGACCCATGTGTTGTGATGCAGGGAAAGAGGAGGTGTATTTGGTTAATCTGAGAATTAGTTGTTAAAAAAAGTTAGCTATGGTCTTTGGATTGTTGCAGTGAGTTCCATTAAGGATCATATCATTAGGGGTAGAGGAGTGGGTTGAGCCAGTTGAGTATCATCTGCATAGCAGGGAAAACCCAGCCCATACCTCCTGATAATGTCTCCTAGCAGCAGCATGTACACTGTGAACAGCAGAGATGACAAGACCAAGCCCTGTGGAACTCCACAGTGCAGAGGCATTGGGTTAGATGAGGATAGCCCCATCATCACCCTCTGCACTCTGCCCATGAGGTAGGATCTAAACCAGCTGATGACAATGCTGGTCAATCCATACCAGCTCCACAGTCAGTCCAGTAATACCTCATGGTTCACAGTGTCAAACACCATTGAGAGATCAAGGAGAACAAGGAAGGTACGCTCTCCCTGATCCCATGCTATAAGGAGATAGTGTTAAGCACCTTCACCAGGGTAGTCTCCATGCTATGCCCAGCTCTAAACTGAGACTGGAAGTACTCAGAAGTGGACAAGGAGGCAAGATGGGCATCGAGCTGAATGGCCACCACTTTCTTCAGAACCTTCCCTAAGAATGGGAGATTCAAGACCAGTCTGTAGTTGGTGAGACAACCCGGGTCCAATGAGGGCTTCTTCAATAGGGGTCTCACCAGGGACTCTTTCAAGGCGGCTGGAAAAAAAAACAATCCTCAGAGAACACTGGATGATCCCAGCAACCACAGGACCAATCAGGTCCACGCATCTGACCAGAAGCCGGGTTGGACCTAAGTCTAGATCACAATATGTAAGCTGCAGCCCCAGGACTATCTCAAGCACCTTCTCCACCACAACCGGGTCAAACTCATCCTAGCTCCTGCACATCTCCAACCAGACCCCGCATGCTCCCCAAGCAGCACTGGAGATCTCAGTCCTGATAGAGGACACTTTGTCGGCAAAGAACAGAGCATACTCATCGTGCCATGTGCCCAAATATGCTCCCCCCCAGTGTGGAGACAGGCTGGGGTGCAGCAGCCTGTCCACTGTATAGAAGAGCTGAGCCGGTCCATTCCTTGCCGCAACAATCTCCCTTGATAGAAATCCTGCCTTCTTCTGGGAGATTGCCCTCTCATAGACACCATAATGTGTCTTCAGAGCCAATTTGTCCTCCATCAGTCCCGATCTCCTCCAGCATTTCTCCAACCTTCTGCCATCTATCCTTAACTCTCAGAGCTCCCTATCAAACCAGGGGGTCCTCCAACAAGTAGACAATGGGTGGACATGGACAGGCATGGTGGAGTCAAAGGGTGCGATAACAGCCCTGTAATAGGCTGCCATCACCTCCTCTGCACCCCTTGCACATGCAGCCTCCACACCCAATAGGTCAAGCACTGCCTGGAGTCCTGTTGGGGACAATCCCCATTAAGGGTGATACCTGACCATCTCCACAGAGGATGGACTCTCAAGGGGGGGGCCCCAAACCTGAAGCTCACAGTGTTATGATCTGACCACATGAACAGATCAACCATGAGTTCATCGACCCCAAGGCCCAGTGTGAACACCAGGTCCAATGTATGTCCTCTCAAGTGGATCGCTGAGGTGACAACCTGCAACAGGCCCAGAGCCTCCATGTTCTGGAGGCGGTCAGGACCAAATGATGAGAGCCCGTCATCAACCCAAGCATCCCCCAGAATTAACCACCTGGGGGATTCTAAAATCAAACATATACATATAACTAATATATAATATTATTGCAAGTTACTGTGCTTCATCATGGCTGGCATGGCTGTGTGTGTGTGTGTGTGTGTATGTATATATGTGTGTGTGTGTATGTATATATGTGTGTGTGTGTGTAGTATGTTGTTGTATGTATGTATGTGTGTGTATATATATGTATGTATATATATATATATATATATATATATATATATATATACATGTGTGTGTTGTGTGTGTGTGTGTGTATATATATATATATAAAAATCAGGTTTAACATTAAAGTGTCTACTCGACACAGTTGTCCCTATAGATAGGGGTTGAGTAGACACTTTAATGTTAAACCTGATATTTTTCACTTTAATAACTTTGCAACCATTCAATGGATGTGCACCAAATTTGATGTGCACTAGTCCATGGGGTAGATCTCATGACATACAAAGTTTTGTGTCAGTCGGATGGGCGGATTTCACACTGCGCGTCGTGACAAAACACTAAAATTCACCTTTTGGGGCTGTTTTTTCCTCAACATGCAGCAGCCAAACCATTTGGAAGTTTGGTGTGAAATTTTCAGAGTAGACAGAGCTTGTCCCAAAGAATAAGCCAGCATTGGTTTGGTGACACAATATTAATCTGTTCCAAAGTTATTACATTTTGAAATTTCAGGTCCTGTGCATGCTCAGTTCAGTCCTTTGGATAACTGCATGGAATGAAAAAGAATCTTGGTCTGATGAAAAAGGACTTTGACAGCTCATGAAAAAAAAGATCCTCAGAATCTGTTTTTGTCAGCCACCATCTTGTTTTTTGTTTGTTTTTTTTAGCCCAAACAAGCTGTCATAACTCCCATAACTCTGCCCGGGGATGTCTTCTGCAGACATCCAAGTATGTATCTTGTTCATGAGGACATCCTTTATTGTTGTGTGCCTTTACTTTAATTTTATGGGGCCTCAGAATGCTTATTTTTATTTTTTTAATGCTTTTTCGTGACTCATTTCTGATCCTTTTTCATCATGACAAAAAAGGATTTTGACAGCTCACGAAAAAAGAATTTATCTGATGAAAGAGAATTTGCAGCACGGCCATCTGATCCGAGAATCCTAATCCTCTTTCGTGATGATGAGAAAGGATTTTGTCTTCTCTCAAAAAAGGAATCTTCTGACGAAAAAGGATTTTGACAGCTAATGAAAAGGATTTTAAAAAAATAATTTTTTGTGAGCTGTCAAAATCCTTGTTCATGAGGTGATTCCTTTTTCATGAGGTGACAAAATTCTTTGTCATCATCATGACAGAGGATTAGTGGCAGGACCATCTGGTCAGAGAACCTAATCCTTTTTTCACGATCATGGCAAAGGATTTTGTCATCTGATAAAATAGGAATCGTCTCACGAAAAGGATTTTGACAGCTCATGAAAAAAGATTATTTTTTAAATCCTCTTTCATGAGATGCCCTAATCCTTTTTCATGAGACGATTCTTATTTCATGAGACAACAAAAGTCGTTATGACAAAAAAGGATTAGGACTTTTCTGACCAGGGTCTCTGGGACATTGTGCTGGTGCTTGAGATAATGTGGGAGTGCAGGGTTCGAAGGACCCTGTGCTCCCACCCCTAAAGATGTTGTAGCACAGGGTCTGTGTGCCACTGTACTGGTTCCTGGGTTCAGACCCTATGCTCCCACTTGTAAAGACATTGTAGCGCAGGATTTGTGGGCCACTGTGCTGGTGCCTGAGATACTGTGGGAGCACAGGATCCGAAGGACCCTCTACTCCCACCCATAAACATATTGTAGTGCAGAGTCTATGTGGCACTGCACTGCTGCCTGTGATACTGTGGGTGCGCAGGGTCTCATGTACATATATGTTCTATGAAGGAATTGGAGTGCAGTGCCGAGAGGGGCTTGCACTCTGACAAGCACACTAGGATATGATTACATTACTGTATCTCAAAAAGTAAGGAATAAGTTGCAAAAAGCTTCATTAATGCATCAGTCAGGGTTAAAGGAACAAAAGCAGGGAAATGTGGCGTTAGGGTTTCCAACCCTAACAACTCACCCCCACCTCAGCATAGACAGTATCAGGGGTGGCACTAGGGTCATCTGGCCCTAACGCTTCAGCCATTCTCCATGCTGCACCCACCCAACTTATTTTCTAATGGAATGGGATGAGCTAGGAAGAAGATCCCAATACCACCCCGATGCCTCTTCGTTTGTGCAAGGTGGGGGTGTTAGGGTGTAAATCCTAATGCCACATTTCCTCACGCTTGTCGCTTTAACCCTAACTGATGCATTAACAAAGTTTTTTATATATATATATATATATATATATATGTATATATATATATAATCTTGATCTCGAGAGAGAGAGAGACAAAGACAGAGATGGACATAAGCTAAGAGTAATAGCTGGGTCATAAGTCCAATTAGCACCATGTTCAATAGAACACAGCATGAAGCCCAGTGCATAGGTAGGCCTTGACAATGTATTGAATGTGTAAAAAGTCCTAGACACAGAAAACCATAGTAGGATAAAGGGAAGAAGTCACTGTGGAGGACAAAGAGGACATTAGAAACAAACAGTGTCACAGGGTTCATCTGGGTCTATCTGAGGTAAAAAGGGGGCAGAAGAGTTAGCCGGGGGGCGAGGGGCCTTGAGGCCCCCAAGAAGCTCAGTAGAGCATGATGCCCAGCTGGTCAGGAAAATTATGAAAGTGCCAAGTCAGATGCAGTAGTGATCCTGGAAAACTTCAATCTCCTGGGCACAGATTGTTTTTGACAGGGCTAATGGCAGGAATAAATTCCTGTTCCCCTTCGGGTACATTTCCTGCAGCACCATGTCCAACAGGGTACTAGGTTTGAGGCCACCCTTGGCATTGTTCTTAGCAGTCGGGATAGTGTTATCTAGTGTACAAGTTAAGGAACCAGTGGGAGGCAATGACCACAACTGGGTCAACTTCTCCCGGGTGATTGGGAAAAACTCACCGGAACTCAGCCACCAGGATGAGAAACTTTCAAAAGGCAGACTTTACCATGATGAAGGGCCTTGGTTCCAAGGGTCTGAAGTGGCTGCATGAGTCTGGTATAGCAGAGTACATGTTGTATTCATTGAGGAAAATGCTTAATGCAGCTGCAGAGATCTGCATTCCTCTAAGCAATACGGTGAAAAGGGCCAAAAGGTACCTCTGGCTCAACAGGGACATAGGGTTACTGGTTTTGAATAAAATGAAGGTCTAAATCTGCTGGAAAGAGATGGGTTGCTTTCAATCCAGAGAGCAGTACATAGTAGCACCAAGGGACTGCAAAACTAGAATTAAGACAACCGAGGAAGGGCTGGAATCCAGGATAGCAGCAGGAATGGTAAACACAAAAACCTTCTTATAGTGCATAACTGTAAGGAGGAAGGGGAAGGATGGGGATTGAGCCCTTTAAAACAGGGGTGGGGATGAACCTGTGAGATAGCCAGAGATGATGGCTGAGATGCTTAAAAGAAATTTCTGATATAAGGTATTGAGCTTAATAACCCAATACCTTATATCGTCATGAGCTGAGTGATGAAAATTGTATTTAAAACAGCGTCCTTTTAGTAGTGAAAGGGATCATAACTGGTGCCGAACCCACAGCCAGCCAATCCCTTCCAACTTCCTGGTGCCTTCACTCGCCCCTGCACTCTGCGATTTTGTGGCATGTGTGCTGGGAGAGTGCAGGGACAAATCCCATACAGGTCTAAGGGGACCTTTTAAAAAGCTGTTTTTTTGTAACTTCGAGCACTCGTAGAGGAAAGTTAAAGCCGTTGCTTAACTAGTAGGGGCCCTATTAGTTGAGCGATGGCTTTAATTTTCCACTACAAGTGCTTAAAGTTACAAAAAAAATGGCATTTAAAAAAGTCCCCATTGACTTGTATGGGGCTTGCCCCCGCACTCTCCCTGTGCACACATCACAAAATCTCAGAGCGCGGGGGCAGAGCAGGGTGGAGCAAAGGGACCAGGAAGCTGGAAGGGATCGGCTGGCTGCAGGTTTGTCACCAGTTACAATCCCTTCCACTACTAAAGGGAGGCACTTGTAGATAAAAATGTTTGCATCCATCAGCTTGCAATGCCATAAGGTATTGGGCTATGAAGCCCAATACCTTATGGCACTAGGTTGGAACTTAACATTAACAAATACTTTGCCTGAGTGTTCACCAAAGGGCCCCAAGTAAGAGGAGGGAACTCATTGGGAGGGCCCATAATATCAGTGGGAGATATTATGAAGCCACTGGATTTCTCACCTGCCATTGTAGCTGATGACTTGACAAAGATCAAGCAAAGTAAGTTCCAAGGGTTCAATGGGATACACCCCAGGTTCATAGTGGAGCCAAAGGAACAATTGGTAGTGCCACTTGCAATAATCTTTCAGGAGTCTGCATGGACAATTGTAGTGCCTGAGGACTTGAATGTGGATAGTGCAGTCCCATCTTCAAGAAAGGGGCAAGGTCACAGGCTAACCTGTCTGACATCAGTACTGGCAAGGTCCTGGATACCATCATCAAGGACACAATTATAGAGCATTTGGTTGAGACTGAGGTTTTGCCCTCTCTTAGCATAGCTTTGTGAGGGGCAGAGCATGCCAAACTAATCTGATCACTTTCTTTAGTGTAGTGACATGGGAAGTGGACAGGGACAGGGCCATAATTGTAGTCTACAACCACTTAATAGTAAAGCATGCACAGGTTGTTAAAGCTTAAGGAGGGGGTTATGTAGCTACAGCTATATCGGAACTCACCAGCTCCACAACCAATCTGTGTAGCAATAATGCACTTCTTTTATAGGCTTCATCATGCTAACATGTAACACACAGACACACACACACACACACACACACACACATATAGCCACACTGGAGCCAAGAATAAACTTTATTTGTGATTTTTGTAACTATAATAATTCTCATTGGTCCTCCAGTAGTCTCGCTCTCTCTTTCTCCTCTGGCACAGGTCAATGATTTATTTTGCCAGCCTGCCCTTGCCCTGGGCCTGTACACACAACTCTCCTCTCCCCTCTTTCTGGTATTCAATATGTTCCAAACCTACATAGGATGGGCTACAGGACTAGGCAGTTTGTGAGGTACTACTTACCGATCTCCACTCAGAGAACAAGATCAACAGCCAACCCTGAGAGTCACCAACCAACTGACCACAGCAGTTGCAGCCTGGGCTCAGATCTCCACTAGGATGTGTGGTCCTCCTGCTCCTGGGCTCAGCTCCACTCCTCTCCCTAGTCTTTTTGGTCTGCCTGACGCCATCTATTTCTCCTTACCCACCTCCGTGGGGCACCAGGCATGCAGAAAAAAAGCCCTGCTTTCCACAGACCCGAAACCGGACTTCTGCGGTGAAGTCTGTATTTATCCAGGTCCGTAAATTCAGGGTTCGATCCGGGAGTCCGGATTTCGAGTGGAACAGTCTGCCCACCCCTAATGAGGATATGTTTTGATGTCAACAGTATCATATAAGAATGTGTTATGATTATGTATACTGTAGGTAGGTTCCACCAAGCCGCTTTGACAGTAAATTTGTTGAATGGCATTACAGAGACTGCATAATGCCAACAGTCGGCATTGTGCCGTCAGTAAAACAAAGTGTTTTTTTTTAGGGGGATTCACCCCCCCCCCGCACCCTCCACATTGTAAGATAATCAACTCCAAGTCAGAGTTGTTTCAGAAGGGGGTAAAATCACCATAGAAAGCAGTGCCGGTGTACCGCGGACCATTACAGCAAACTGCCAATTTTGTAGCTGTAATGATCTTCATGGTATTTTCGTCACTGTTTCAATGGTATATGCTGTAGGCATAACATCCAGAAGAAGTGATCAGATGTTGGCTCATGAAATGTCAATGCTGCTTGTAGGTGCCTCATTAACTAGTGTGTAAATAAAATATTGAAATAATATCTGGTGAGTGGGTCTTTTTCCGCTACTGTATGGTGGCTAATACACTAAGGAATTGTGGAGCAGAACCCTCACAGTTTTTGTTTTGTCTTATAGATGCTGGAAGGCCACATTGCTATTTTGTGGGTGTACTACAGTGCTACAGCCAGGCACTGGTTAATGCCGCACAGTAGGGACTGGATGCCAGGATATGATGTGTTGGACTTGTAGTCCCTGGGTTTGTAGACTGATCTGCCTTGAAAAGGATGGAGATCCCTGACCTACTGCTGAAGCCAGGAAAGTCCATGACAGTATTAAAGGGACACCCGAGACCTGCACCACTATAGAGACCAAACAGAATGACTGACCAGTTGTCAGGGAGTGGCACAAGCTGTGAAAGAGGAGCCCTGTATTGTGAGGGAGGCCAGCTAGCACTGGAACCATTAGGAAAGCTCAACTGGGGGGGGATATATGGGGTTATGGCATACAGACACCTTTGAACACAATGCATGCTACATCTCCCATATACTCACATAAGGGTTTCAAGCTTGATTGAAGCATACCCTCACTACCCCCCACCCCAAACTTCAACCCCTCACCATGAGCACATTCAGGACCTATTGTGCAATCAGGGCCACAGTGTATAATAGTTGGAAGTTTTGTTCTTCATTTGGCCATCAGACCAAGATTTACAAATACTTCACTTTGGGGGTTTCTTAGCCATTTTCATAATTGCATGGCCTTTGGATTGGGGGTTTAGTTTAAAAACATTGTTCTGAATTAAGTGCATCCCCACAGGCCAGCCATGTGCAACAGCATAAGGACTGCACAATTCCTGGACTGGGCAATCCGTTAGCATTCGGGGATCTCCCGTAAAAGGTTTAAAAGGGTAATTACTGGTACCAGTGGGGAGAGGGTAGTGCCCCCAGTACAGGAGGGCTGAAGCAAGTTATTGCATTGTGCTGTTGGGGTGGGCAACATTTTAAGGGCGGTGCCTAAGAAGACATTTTTAAATATAGCCAGGGAAACCTTTTATTTGGCTATGTCTACATAGGGCACTTAAAAGCAGTCGCCATTGAGCCGAGCCTATGCAAAGCACCAAAAGGTCTGCCGGGTTACAACTGTCTACCTCATTTATTGCCGCAAATCTTTTCCCCCCTTAGGGTTTGCTGAACTAATAAATGTGATGTTTGTACACTAGTTCTGATTCATGAGCATATTATTAGCTGTGAGAATATTATTAGTAGAATGCAAAAAATCATATTTTTGGGAAACTGTCATTGCACTGCATGTTTTCATGGTTTGGGTGATCCTGTGAGGAGGTGGGTTGGTACTGCACCTCTGAAAGTTGTACTGTACTGACACCAGGTGTAGTTAAAACCTTTCTCTGGGTGGAGACACCGTACAAGTTAATCAAGCTTTGAATATGAACCCCAAATCAGGAGTTTAATGACCCAGGCCTCCCAACTTTTTTGAGCCCACAAGGCAGGGATAGTAATCATGACCTCCACTGCAAAACGGTTACATCTTTACAGGAACCACTGGAATCTCCTGTTTACCATCTAGACACTCACATGGAACATAAAAATATACAATATGTCAGCAGAAAGGGACCACTTGGCCCACCCAGCCTGTTCAGTTGTTGCTTGCCCAATCTGCCTCTGCAGACCCTATCCAGTCTGGACAACCCTCCTGCCTCCCTGCCTCTTTTCTAAAATATACCCGTATGTCTATACCACGCATGCTTGAAACCCTCCACTGTTTAGCCTCCACCACTTCTGCTGGCAGTCTGTTCCAGGCATATACCACAGTTTTAATGCAGAAATATTTCCTCAGATCTCTCTTAATCACCCTCCCCCACCAGCTTCATCGCATACCCCCATTGTCCTGGTGCTCTTTCTCATTTGAAAGAGACTCACCTTCTGCACCCTGTTCACCACTGTGAGGTGAGTATATGTACCGATCATGTACCCTCTTGCTCTCTTCTCTTTCAGGGTGTACATGTTGAGATCCCTCAGTCTCTTCTCATGGGGCTTCTCATGCAAACCATGCACAATGTTAGTTGCCTTCCTCTGGAATGCCTCCACCCTGTCTATCTCCTTTGTGAAGTGCAGCCTCCAAAACTGGACACAGTACACCAGGTGAGGTCTCACCAGTGACTAATACAGAGGCAACACCACCTCCCTCCCTCCTGCTGGAAATAACCCTCCCTATGCACCCCAGCATCCCGCGGCACTGGGTCAATACAGCGCAGTCAAAAATGGCACAGGCAAAAACAGCACCACGCAGTTCCTACAAAATGGCATGGTCAGAAATTGCACTAGCTGAAAATAAACAAACTCTGGAACCACACACGCTGTGATGACTGCACAGTTTTATGACCGCGAGTATGTGCTGTCGTGCTTTTGACCGGACACAACAGCCGCAGCCCTACCCACTGCTTTGTCACACTGCCCTGCCACTTTGAGGTCCTCAGATATGATGACCTAAAGGCCCCCTTCTATTTAGTGACTGTCAGTACTCCACCCACCCCCCCATCCTATACGCAGCTGCTGGGTTCATATACCTTAAGTACATGATTTTGCCCTTTTTAGCGTTGAATCCCAACTGCCATGCTTTTGATTACTCTCAGTTTCCAAAGATCCCTGCACATTCTCTCCACCCCTCCTGAGTGTCCACCCTGCAAAAAGGCATACCTTCCCTTTCACTTATTTTGCAATATCCCCTATGAAGACATTGAAGAGGACTGGTCCCAGTAACAAGCCCTGTAGTACCCCACTGGTCATGCTCACATCATTAGAGTGCTGTTAGCTACCACTCTCTATGTCCTATTTATTAACCAGTTTTTAACCCAACTCACATCATTGAATCCCACCATTAGGCTGATAAAGAAATTATCATCTTCCTGTGTGGTGCAGTGTTGAAGGCCTTCCTAAAGTCTAGATAGGCCATGTTCACTGCCCTTCCGTGATCTATTTTCCTGGTCACCCAGTCAAAGAAAGCCGTCAGATTAGTTTGGCATGGCCTTCCCCTCATGAATCCATGCCGCATGTCGTCTTGCAATCCACTGGAATCAAGATACTCTACCAGCCTTTCCTTCAGTAGGGCTTCATTAAGTTCCCCACAACTGAAGTAAGACTGAACAGTCTATAGTTGCTAACTTCCTCCTTGCTGCCGCTCTTATGTAGAGGGACCATGTTAGTCCTTCTCCAGTCCTCCAGAACCACACCTGTTTCCAGTAAACTGTTGAACAAGGTTGTCAGTGGGGCAGCCAGCACCTCCCTGAGTTCTTTTACTATCCTTGAATGTATCCCATCCAGTTCCGTAGCCTTGTCCACTTTCAGTAGCTACCTGCCCCCTAGTTGATTGTCTCAGTATACAGTAATCAATTATCTGTTTCATCCTATCTTCTTCTAGTGTCACACCTGCAGAGTCTCCTGCAGACCTGCAGTCTGCCTGCGGACCTACTGCAAATGTTCCCAAGGCAGATGCTCCACTCCTGCTCTGTCCCACTCACACGATGGGACATAAGCATGATGGGACACCCTGGGTATTATTCCTTTTATCTCCTCTTCCTGCTTCAAGATCTCCTCCAATTGTCTGTCTCCTCTAAGACTTCTTCAGCTCCTTCCCTTATCTGACAACTCTTTCAGAGTGTAATTAATCACTCAAGCCACAAAAGACTACACATATTCTCCCATCTACATCCCTTCCTTGGCTAATAAGAGTTTCAGAAATTTGAAGAACAGCCCCAAAACAGTGATCCAAAAAGACTTACTTCTGCCTTCTGACACAGACCCTTTAAGTATGGACTGAATTAAATTACCTTCCTTGCTTTAAGTTAGCTGGCCTGCTCTCCCTTCCTGTCAGCCATCCCAGCATGGACCTCAGTGCAGGTGGGAATATTTTGGTACCTCGACAAAATTTTGAGTTACCATGGTGCATCAAAGACTGATCCGTTGGTATGCAGCTGAAGAACTGAATCCTCTAACGACAATGCCGGTTCTTGGAGTCCCTCCCAGGACTAGCAAGTAACAAATAGACTCTGCCCTCACCACAGTTATGTGCCTCAGTAGGTGGTTATGCAAAGATGTTTTTCTAGACAGTGACATGCAAACTTTGATGGTTCTGGTAGAGTTAAACAGTGCCATGGAGCTCACTAGCATGCCCAATGGATTGACCCTATAAGGAGGCAGTGCTAAGTGGATTATGATGACTGACACCAGTGTGGCACCAAACTTTGATGTTCCCCAAAGCCAGAAGGTTCTATGGAAAGGTTTCACAGGTTGCTGTAGGCCAAAGAGAAGTCAGTTGCCAAGGTCCAGAAGCTATGTGTCGACAGGGCACCTATGCCACTTAGGACAGTGAGTGAGGGGCACAGATGTGTGCTACCATCTGGAACAGATTGATATCTGAGACTGAGAATATTTTCAGGAGTCAAGCCCATCCACAGAGGAAGATAATCTTGACCCATGGATGGACTATGCAGCTCCACTAGTGCAAGACTGGTAATGTTCAGAGATGAAAAAATGGAAGTGACTGTGCAAGACCCTCAGAGAACCAGCACTGGAAGCCATCTGATCCCTGAGATCTTCTGACCTGTCACCCATGTGCCCTCATGCAAGAGTATTTAGTTGCTCTGGAGGGTGTTTTTTGGAAGCACCGAGTCCAGGAAGCATGCTGTCTGGAAGTTCAAGGTAACCAAGTAATGGAAGGAAGAAACACTGTTAGCATACCTGAACCATCTGGAGAGGGCACTGCAGAACACTTACAGAAAAGGAGGGTGAAGTCCAAGGACTCTAACCAAGTGTGTCTGGACCATGTGCTCAAGGCTGCCCACTATTATGTTCTGCTTCTTGTTAAGTTGCACCTCCAAGAGAGAAGAAACAACCCAACTTCCCATAGAGTGCTACTGAGATAAGTGAGAAAGGCCAAGGAATAAGAGGAGCATTGGGTCCTCATTCAGTTTCAATAGCTGGCACTCAAGTCACTATGAGTGGGACATCTAAGAGTCAGGAGCTCTGGGATCTGCTGAAGGAGTGCAGAGAACTAATGAGTCTCACCTACAAAGGTATCTTCATGTGGAGGTCAGGACCCCATAAGAGCCCATGTGCTATGCCAGTCAACAGGATCTTGAGAGTGATGGACACTGGAGTATAAGTGCAAAGTCACCCTGTAACTTGTGACTTCCAGACCAAATTGAATGAGTTACGTGAGTGAGTTGCCAAGCTCCATAGGTGCAATACCCAGCATGTAGTTCTGAAAATGGAAAGCTTACTGAGCGAGGACATAGTTCTGTAAGTACCCCCATCAAAATACCAAATGGGAACCACCCAAAGAAAGAGGCAATGACTACAAGTCACTTGATGGGCTGCCTTGACAGTGTCTGAGTAGAAAAGCATCCTCTATCATTGTGGGGAAGATGGACATTTGAGGGGGCAGTCTTGGTCCCCAGAGGATTTACAGATGGCAAATGACAAGTTATTGGAATGGGCTAAGAAGCAGGAAAACTGTAGTTGGGCCCAGTAAAGGAGCGCACAGGAGCCCCACCCATCAGATGTTCAACCCAAGCTGTTGCCAAGTCATCAGCCAAGCCTACAGAAGCTTTGCTTGCTAACTTAGGCAAACTTGTGGATTCTTCTTCTGAGACAACTGTTACCATTGAGGGAGTACCCACTTAAACACTACTGGACAGTGGCTCTCAAGTCAGAATCACCTTTAAAGACTGGTTGGACCCACATTTGTCTGATCAGGAACTACAGTCCCTGGACGGATTAAACACAGGGGGCTTGAGTGACCAGTCCTATCCTTACTTAGGCTATGTGAAGGTTTGGATTGCTTTCCCTATGAAAGTAGCCCGAATCAGAGTACCAGTGGAAACTTTGGCATTGGTATGCCCAGAGTACAGAATGTATGACAATGTGCATGTTCTGATTAAAGCATGGCCCAACTTTGCAAGGAATAAAAGGTGCAATAAAGTAGAAGAGTACTGCCTGTGCATGGGCTGGTGAGGCAAGCCTAACAGAGACAGGCCCAGAAGACACCTAGAGACTGAGACAACCAAGATGGTAAAGTGCAGCACCAGGATAAGGAAGAGCTGGTATTGCTACCCTATGTAGTGTGTGCCATCAGTGGCATGATCAGACTAAAAAATGATGTGAAGAACCAGATCCTAATGCTTGATGCCCCAGAGGAGCATGAATTACTGGAAGGATTACTCATGATGTGTAGTGTGTTGCCTGTGCAGGCACACACATACTGTGAAGAGAATAGCCATTCAATTGAAGAATGTGACTGACCAGAACATCATTATCAGGATATGATGCACGTTGGCTCTAGTGTACTGCATGGACACAGTGGTAAAGCCCAAACCCACCAATAATGGAGCCCAGCCAGAAATTGACCCTTAGGACTTTGATTTTGGAGATTTACCCATGCCTGAGGGTTGAGAGACCCAAGTGAGCTGGAAGCTGACAAAATGGACCCAGTTATTTTTTGTTCCATGAATGGGACATTGGATGCATCTCTGAAGATAAACACCATATCTGGCTGTATGATGGTCACCCTTTTCAGGGGATATCTGGAGGCCTGGCTCCAGCAGACATTGATGATGTGAGGAGACATCTCCAGGAGCTGCTAGCATCAAGAATTATCAAAGAGTGGAGAAGCCCCTATGCTTCGCACATTTGTGTAGACTTTCAGGTGCTCAACAAACTGCCTATACCTGACCAGTACACAATACAAAGGATTCAGAATGTCTTGAACTATCTGAATAGGAGAAAAGGGTTCTTGGTACTAAATTTGAGAAGGAGGTATTATCAGATACCCATGGCCTGACAGGACAGTGAGAAAATGTCTTCATCTGTCCCCTGGGATTATATGAATTCCCTACATATGCCCCAAGGAATATCTGGTGCTCCAGTTGGATTTCAATTTTCCATGGAACGTGCTGAGGGCAACATGAGTCTACTGGAATTACTGGTCTATCTAGATGATGTTATCACATTCAGGAAGACCCTGGAGGAGCATGAGGCCTAGTTGCTTAAGGTGTTGGATTGATTGGGAGAGTCTGGGTTCAAACTCTCAACTTACATAGAAACATACAAAACATAGAAGTTAACAGCAGATAAGGACCACAAGGCCCATCCAGTCTGCCCATTTTTTTCTACCTTATGAATGTGCCATAGACCTTTACTCTGTCAATGGCCTATCTATTCATACTCATCTGTATTGCTCCCTTATGCCTATGCCATGCCTGTTTGAAGCCCTGCACTGTATTCATATCCACCACTTCCTGTGTTAGGCCGTTCCATGCATCCACCACCCTTTCTGTGAAAAAGAATTTCCTCACATTACCCCTTAATCAGCCTCCCTCTAATCTCATGCTGTGTCCTCTTGTCCTGCTAGTTTTCTTATATTGAAACATGTTAGACTCTCTAACCTTGTTAATGCCCTTTAAAATGTTTGAATGTTTCGATCATATCACCTCTCTCCCTCCTTTGCTCTAGGGTATACATATTGAGCACTGTTAATCTGTCCTCATATGTTTTCTGATGCAGTCCATGCACCATTTTGGTTGCCCTTCTCTGGACTGCCTCCATTCTGTTAATGTCCTTGTGCAGGTGTGGCCTCCAGTACTGCACACAGTACTCCAGATGGGGCCTAACCAGTGCCTTGTAAAGAGGGATTATTATCTCCCTCTTCTGACTTGTGATACCCCTACTAACACACTTCAACATCCCTCTAGCCTTACCTACAGCTTTAGTGGTCTGCTTGGATGACTTCAGATCATCTGTGATGATGATGCCCAAGTCACTTTCTTCCCTTGTGATTGCCAGCAACTCCCCTCCCAACCTATAGGTGGCTTCCGGGTTTCTCTTTCCTATGTGCATGATCTTGCACTTCTTTTCATTAAACCCCAGTTGCCACTCTTCAGACCATTTTGCCAGTTTATCCAAATCTCTTCTCATTCTGCCCACCCCATCTGGATCATCTGCTCTGTTGCAGATCTTGGTGTCATCCGCAAACAGATAAACCTTACCCTCCAGTCCATCTGCAATGTCACTGATGAAGATATTGAAGAGGACTGACCCTAGGACTGATCCCTGAGGTACCCCACTTGTGACTTGCATCTCTTCTGACTGTATACTGCTTACCACCACTCTCTATTTTCTGCCTGCCAACCAGTTTGCCACCCAGTTGACCAATTTCTGACCCACCCCGAGCCTACCCAGCATAATAATCAATCTTACATGTGGAACAGTATCGAAAGTTTTGCTGAAGTCAAGGTAGGCAACATCAACTGCACCCCTTGGTCCACCACTCTGGTTACCCAGTCAAAGAAATCTATGAGATTAGTTTCACAGGACCTTCCTGTTGTAAACCCGTGCTGTCTTGGATCCTGTGCTACTATGGATTCCAGGTGTTGCACTATCCTTTCCTTAAGGAATGCCTCCATAATCTTGCCCACTACTGAGGTAAGACTGATTGGTCTGTAGTTCTCTGCCTCCTCCCTGCTACCACTCTTGTGGAGCGGAATCACAGGAGCCCTTCTCCAGTCTTCTGGGACCTCTCCTGTGCTCAGAAACTCACTAAACAGTTCTGATAATGGCTCTGCTAGTTCCACCCTTTGCTCCTTTAGTACCCTGGGATGTATGCCATCAGGTCCCATTGCCTTGTCCACCCTGAGCTTAGCGAGCTCTTGTAGGACCCTTTCTTTTGTGAAGGGACTTGTGCACATCTCCCCCCCCCATCCATGATGCTAAGCTGTGGGCTCTGCTCTACCTTCTCCTCAGTAAATACTGAGCAGAAGTATCTATTTAGGATAGATGCTTTTCCTTGGTCCTCATCCACACACTCCCCCTTATCCCCTTTGATCTTAGCAATACCCCCTCTGGACTTTCTCCTTTCACTAATGTTTCTATAGAAAGTCTTGTCCCCTTCTTTTACTGTTCATGCTAGGGTTTCCTCGGTTTGGGCCTTTACCTGCCTTACTGCCTTCCCTGCCTCCCTTAGGGAAGTTTGGTATGCCTCCCTATCTTTGTCCTGCTGTGTTCCTTTATATTTCCTAAAGGTCAACCTTTTGGCTCTGACCTTTTCTGCTAATGTTTTTGAGAACCAAAGTGGTTTCCTCCTTTTACTCTTGCTTTTCACCATAACACAATAGGATGCTGCTTCAAGTATTGCATCCTTAATGCTTGCCCACTTTGCCTGTACCCGCTTATCTGTATTTACTCTTGCCAGGGCTAGCTTAACTCTGTTGGCCATCTTATCAAAGTCAGCTCCTTGAAGTCCTATAGTTTTGCCTTGGAATGGGATGATTTAGTTCTAGTGGCCAAATTGAACCATACCATGTGATGGTCACTGGCCCCCAGGTGAAATTCTACCTGGAGATCTGTGATCCTTTCCCAATTAGTCAGTATTAGATCTAGGATAGCCCTGGCGGATGTTCCTGCTGGTATTGACCAATCTGTATCTGGCATGTTGAAGTCTCCCATTATCAGAACCTCCCCTTTAGTTGTCATGTTTTGTATATCTTCTAACAATAATGTGCCTATGACCTCCCCCTGGTCTGGAGGCCTGTAGACAACCCCAATTCGTATGGCTGTCCCATTTCCTGTTTCCAAGGTGACCCACAGTTCTTCTGGCTCCTTATGTGTATTCTGAATTTCTGCAGCTTTGATATTTTCATTGACATAATGGGGCACTCCCCCCCCCCCTTTTTGCACCTCGGTCTCTTCTGAACAGTACATAGCCAGGTACAGAAGTCTCCCAAGTGTGGTTACTGGTGAACCATGTCTCGCTAATGGCTACTATGTCCAGTTTAGCCTCTGTCATTGTTGCCTGCAGGTCTGGTATGTTGTTTCCCAGACTGCGGGCATTTGTGTCATGATTTTCCATTGACCAGATTTTGGTGCGTTGGTTGTTGGGTGAGGTCCGGCGTTTCCCCTGCAAATCGTATGGGGAACCGGACCTTTTTCCTTACCTGGTGATGCAAATGAACTATAAACATGCTGAACTCCTGTTTGATCACTAGCTGAGGGAGAGGGGTGTTCTTCCTGTTCAGTGTATCAGGTGCTGCACCCCTCTCCCCATTTGCTAGTTTAAATATTCTGCAAAGACATCAAACTTCTGCCCCAATGCACTGACTCCTTCCTTAGTCAGATGCAGTCCATCAAATTTAAAGAACTTTCACTCCCAAAATTGTTGCCCGTCACCTACAAATTTGTGTCCTTTTTCCTGGCATCAGTGCTTGAGTCACATGTTTAGCTCCCCTATCTCCCATTCTTTGACCTTCCATCTGCCTTCCCCCTCTCCCAGACCGGCAGGATCTCAAAGAAGGAGGTGCCGGATAAAATGGATGACAGTTTGTCTCCCAGCCTGGTCAGGTGTTCCTTGGCCTCCACAACTGACTGTTTGGCGAGATCATTCTTTTCCAGAGCTTAGTCTGCTATGTGGGACACAATTTCTCAGTGACAGGTATCCAGACAGATGCTGGCAAGGTTGAAGTTCTGATCACCTAGCCTAAACTGGAAGCCTGAAAGACCTGCAGTATTTTTAGTTTTCTGTGGGTACTACACACTTCATCAAAGACTATGCCTGAGTGCTGATATCATTGTTGAACCTGACACAAAGCTATCCACCTACCAACAATGCAAAAAACATTCCTGTCATCAAGAATGACGCCAAACCCTATTTCAAGGTACATGAATGTTTCAGACACCAGTGGGACAACCCCTATGAGAAGGTCTTTCAAGACATTATTCACTGTCTGACCAATTCACCAGTACTGATATGTGTAGGTCCAGCAAACCCACAGCCTGCATAAGGACTTCAGTTTTAGTGGACTTGGAATGGTTCTCTACCACGCCTTCCCCTAAGGACTGAAACTAATGGCTCGCACAAGCAGCAGGTTGGCTACTTTGAAATAGAATTATGTAATGCACACATTGACATTCCTAGCTCTTAAATGGGCCATTGCAGATCAGTTCCCTCCATATCTTTATGGAGCGCACATCGCCATCAAGACAGACAACTACCCCTTGACTTACATAAAGGCCACAGTGAAGCTGGATACTGCCTGTCGGCTTGCAATTATTGTGTGAAGTACAGACTAGGACTGAACTACATAGATGCTGATGCACTGTCATGATACCCAAATATGCTTCCCACTAACAACTAGGAATGGATATGTTTTCCAGAGAATACCATGAAAGACTGATGAGCAACCATCACTTGCCAATACTCATTGTCTTGTAGACAGTCATGGAGCTTCTAGTGAGTGTTTTTTCATTGCTTATAGCAGGTTCATAGCACTAGACCAAACCAGTCTACAGCATCTAAACTCTCAGGGTCAAATCTGCAGAGAGAACAGAGACTGGACCTTTGTTTATGGAACATGTGGTGCTCTGGTAGACTTCCAGGTTTTTCACTCTGAGATGTGGATGTAACGGTCTTACTACCAGCACCAGTGTCACTCCCTAGCAGGTGTTGTGGTGGAGTGACACTGTAGATTCCTAGGTGGGTGGATGGAGGAACCCGACAAGGAGAGGCAGGAGTCATACACAGAGGTCCAATGAAGCAAAGATGTTTATTTGACAGAAGGGGAAGGAGGACACAGTCGTAAAGGAAAACACCAACAATTATAATGATGGGGAGTATGGACAGCATTATGATTATCTGAAAAGTAACAACACATAAATATCAAATGTAAACTCTAAAAGATGTACCTTGGCCTAAGACTTCTATATTTCTATGATACCCTTAGCACTCTAGAGTATCACAATGGATCAACTGCTAGCCCAGAGGGCTCTTGCAGTACTGCAGAACACAGAAGGGTTGCAACAAATTCAGTAAGTCATAACACATATGAGTCCATTTCTGGTGATGGTCTTCATGTGCACAAGCTGGAGGTGAAGTGGTACAGAAGAAAAGGGAAGAAAACAAAGGATTCTGACTGAAGCACAAAACTGGCACTTCAGTGCAGGCTAAGGTGAGACCACTGGAATTATGAGAGATTTGTTAAACAAGCCATGAGTTCATCAGCATAAAACTTCCTATCTTGGGCTGCCGGGACAGAAGAGCAAACGGAACAAGGTTCCGGCACAAACCTGCTGGTGATCTGCCAGAAACAAGAACAAACAGAACAGGGTTCTGGCACAAACCCGTTTGAGGGCTGCCAGGCACAGGATATCTGCAGGAGGTACTACAACACAAACCCTTGCAATGGGCTGCTGGGACAAGCCATGTTGGAGAGAATGTCTGGCACCAACCCGCCAATGGGCTGCCAAGACAAGCTGCCGGAGAGTCTTCAGCACAAACCTTTCCAGTAAGCTGCCAGGACCAGATGAGCTGAAGAGAATGTCTGGCACCAACCTGCCAATGGGGTGCCAGGGACAAGATGAGCTGCTGGAGATTCTTTGACACAAACCCTTGCAATGGACTGCCAGGACCAGATGAGTAGCAGAGGATGAACGCTGCAAGCAGGAATGAGAAAGCAACCAGGATGAAGCGGGAGACACCTAAAAGTGAAGGAAAATAACAAAAGGGGTGTCGAAATATGGATGAAGACAGAAGATCTTGAGGAGTTCAAAACAGGAACCAGAAAACAATAAATCAGATGTCAAGATTCTCACTGGGCTTAGATGAAACCTGGGACCAGTGGAACACAACAAAAGGGACGTTGAAACAATTCTTCCAGGAAGAGTACTCTCGGAGTGAAGACAATTTTGACCAGGACTATAGGTGCAGAAGCTGGAAGATGGTGATGCTGAATGAATCTGGAGAATCTTCTCTGCTGGACGGAGACTGATTCCACGCGGTTCGCTGCTGAAGTCACAAATACACAGTTTCGGACAGCTCTGAGTTTGTGTGCTACACTTTCAGTTCAGTGCACATGCTGAAAGCCAGGATACAGGTACACAGTTTCAGGGCAATTGCAGATTGCTGGGGCACTAAATGCCAGTTTAGGAGCAATTGACCAGTTTCAGGGAGAACTGACCAGTTTCAGAGGCAAATAACCAGTTCCAGAGGCAAATAACCAGTTTTTGGGCAATTGACCATTTCCAGTGGCAATTGACAATAAGAGGGGAAAAATAACCAATTTCAGGGCAATGATCAGTTCCAGGGGGCAATAAACACAGTTCAGGCAGTTGCAGACAATAAAACACAGCTCAGGCAGACGCAGGCAATAAAACACAGTTCAGGTGTTTGCAGGCAATAAAACACAGTTCAGGCTCAGTTTCAGACTTATTGCCACTCCAAAATGCCCCAAATGCCCTCTTACCCCAATGCTAGCTAGATTAGGGAGCTACTAGCCAACTCCTTCCTCAGTCACCTCTATGAGCAGTCCAAAGGTGAGAAATATTTAAACTCCTTTCCCACCAATGCAACTACAGTTGCTGTCCCGTTGCTCCAAAAACCAACTGGGGTCCCAGAGCTAACCACTCTCTATCTGGGCTGCTAAACACCCTTAAGATGTGTCGGGAACTAGGGTGTGACAGGGATGTATAGGGCACCTGGACTTGCCAGCTCTTCCCCACTTTAGCTTAACTGGGCTTCTAATAGAAATGGGGCTTGTCTTGACCCTCTACATATTTCTTTCCTAGGAGCTGCCCCTTTAAATATTTCTTTATTCAAGTTAGGGCCTTTCTTCCCTTAACCTCGCCCTTGCTCCGCCTTAGCTCCACCTCTGGAAGCTTTTCTCATAAATATTTAAATCTTTAGCTAAGGGCTTCCCTGCCCTAGCCGCTCTTCTGGGTGTCGCTATGCCCGAGTAATATTTATATATTAAAATTTCAGTCCTCTGGCCTGACCCTCCTCGGCTCTCGGCCATTCTCTCAAGTACCCTGAGCACTTTAAAACAATTTTTCTTTTTTTTTTCTTTGAAATGTGCTCCAGACGGTCAGCACCTGGCTGTTGGTGCTGCCAATGACTCATCACCCCAGCCCAAGGTGAAGAGGACTGGTTTGGGAGGTGGGAGGTCGCTGGCAGAGAGAGGGGCTGTTGCAGGCAGTACTCGGGTGACTGGGAGCCTTGTGGGACCTTCTGATGCTTGATGGCCTCTTTCTTGATCTCTCTCTCTTCTCTGGATGTGGCTCTCCTCTCGCCGCCGATGAGGGACCAGCAAACTTTTCTTAAATAATTGTAACCCCCCATCTAGGGCATAACTTTCTATCGCAGGTGGTCTGAAAGCAGAGGGGGAGTTACATCAAGTGCTAAACAATCACCTGGGCAAGTGCAGTCCCAAAACAAGGCAGGAAAATTCGTGGCCTACCTTACGGCGTCTTCATTCACCTGCACTCTGTATCACACACCAACCGAAATCTGGATTCTCCCCGAAACTGACACCGGATCAGGATCTCTGCAAACTCCTGACTCCTAGAGCCCCAAATGCCCCCAGGTCCCATCTAAGGCAAGATGAAAATTTATTTGGAATCAAAGCTTATGACAGAATTAATTCAGCTGCAAAGGAAGAGGGAAAATCTCCAGTTCATTAGTCCCCCCTTCCAGGTTAAATTAAGCACTTCACTATGGATCTCCTCCCAACCAGCTTCTTTATTTAGCTCCTGCATCACAAATGATTCCAGCAATGCAGGGGTCACATACTTTGCTAAAATAAATAAAGCAGCTCCATGGGGTTATACAAACCTTTGTACAGCTTTAGCTGAACATTTTCTGAGCAATAACTGATGGATTTATAGGTAGTGCAAGCAATGATTCTCTCTAGCTATCCGCTTGGATGATTTACCCAAGGCACCTCTCGACTCACCAACCTTCAGGCTCCTGGCCCTCTTTATCTGGTAAGCTGAACCTTTTCTCTCTCTTACCGGGTTACCCACTCTCACATTCTGGCACTGGTTGATGCCTTTTCTACAGCACAGGAAAGTGTGTTGCTTCTCCCACCTGGCCCCTGGGCTACAGCCCAAACCTCAAGGGGTACCAGGATTTTGTACTTCGATCCAGGCCCCTGTAACCCACTACATCTCGGCTCCTTGCTGGTGCTGCCAGGCTCATGCCACTTGTCTCTCTTTTTCTTTTCTTCCCCAGCTCAGCCCTTTCGTTGCACAGCTCCACTGGTGCAGCAGCCCCAAAACTTGGCCCTGCTCCAGACCTTAAGCCCCTGCTACTGGCGAGCTCCTGGGCACTGCCACCACCCAGGCCCCTCCGAACAACCTGCCTTACAGATAATGGCATGCTTCTGACTCCGCTTCTGGATGACCATTCCGGTTGGGGGAAGGGATACCTGCCCAGGCCCACATCCCTTCTGCTACATCCTGGGCTGACCTTGACCTATGACCCACCCAGCCTTTACATGCCAGCACCCCAGGACATCCCCCTCCAAGCAGGCCCCATAAATGGAAGAAAGGCCCCTCTGGCTACTTTTGCCCCCCCCGGCCACCCTGCCACACCGGGTATGAAGGAGCACCACGGCCACCAGCCTCCCCCCGTGGGGACCCTGTCACCATCCCCACAGCCCTGACAGCCTGGGAATAACTTCATGGGATCTCTACGGGCTCCTGTCTATCCTGGCCCCTATGGCCACCTACATTTCCTGATCCCCAATGACGCAGGACCTGCTAACCATCCTCCACCCATGGTGCTCCCTTAACCCAGCTCCTCTATGCCACAACACTGCAAAAGCTGTCCTGTCTGCACTGGGGGGGGTGGTCCCCCTCTGGCCCACCTAGACCACCGAGCTCCCTTTCCTGACCGCCTACATCTGCTCCTCCAGCCACCCCCCTCCAGCCCCAGGCCTAATGCCCTGGCTGGAAAAGGCCCAGAACTTCCTGTCTGCTCCCTTATATACTCCCTAAACCTGCTGTCTGCTGCCACCTTGAAGTATCCAGCAGCCAAAGTCCCTTGGAGCTCTAATAAATTCCCTAGCTCTGGATGGGGGTTAGGGGGGAAAAAGGGGGGCCTAAATGGGAACATAAGCCACTCTTTTAAGGGGGGCTTACACTCTTTCCCCCACCCAGAGAATCATTCCCACCTGAGAATGACGGCAAGAGTCCAATGATGGCCTACTCCCATCAAACTGGGTATGCGCACTCCCCAGCCTTCTGGCAATGAAACCATCATACTTGGCCACAGGCACCAGCCAACCTGCCTCTAAACCCAATGCATTTCTAAAAACTAAAATCAACCTGCACCAGAAGATAATCTAAATGAGTAGAAAACCTTCATTAATTTTTCATCAGAACAACAATCTTAATCATTGTTATAATGATTGAACTTTAGTATTAAACATTTGCAAACAGTAATGCGGTAGTCTTCTAAAGAGTTGGCTATACCCCAAATACCTCCCACCAAGTTAAAACAAGTTACTCTGTGTACAGTCCTCAAACCACTCACTCACATATTCACTCACACATACACACCTCAGTCTCCTTCATCTTCCATATCAGCATTTTTACCATGAAGATAAAATGTTATTTCTAGAAACACTATTTTCAAATATCAGAGCTTTTCCCATTTGGGCAACAACTGTGTACAGTCACCATAAGGCTGTTCCACAGGGCAGTTGTCCCGGTGCAGTTCATAAGTCCAAAATTCCAGGAGGCCTAGGTTGCAGTCCCCCCACCTGGAGGGAAGTAATACTCTGGATCTGGCTTGGTGGTCACATCCCCGAAGGAATCCCGGTCCAGAATGTAATATTTAGTCCGGGTCCCATCCAAGTCCTGGACTAAGGCAAAATGTTTAAATAACGTTAAGCCAGACCAAGTCCCTGTGCCACACATCGACCGTGCCTTCTGTATCAGCTGCTGAGGTGGGGCACCTCCTCTACCAGGGAGATTCTTTAATTGATCCATCTGCTCCTTAAAGATCCATTCTTCCCTCATCTCCTCAATGATGTCCCATATCCTTTCAGGCACATAAGGATAGTTCATACAGGGATACTCTACCCGTAGCCTCCTGGGACCCACCTTTCTGCCTGGCTCCATTCTGGCAGGTCTCTAACATTGGTCCTTCTGGCTTGTCCCACTGGTAACCATATCCCTCGTCAATACTTAAGATTCAATGGGTCGCTTGGGTTTAACCCATTCTTCCGGGTCCTGAGAGTCTTGGCCCGGACCGGGAGCTGTGGGGTGCTGTCTGACAAGGTGATTACAGGGTGATGGTAAGGCCTGGGGATTGCCTTATCCACCTGATAGTCCTGGAATTGAAAGGTGCTGCCAATATACTTTTCTTAATTTAAATCCTCCAGCTCCTTTCGATCACCAGTGCTCTCCCAGGCTGCTGCTGGTGCAGGATCTGACTCTGGGTCACACCCAGTGGGCTAATTTGGAACTTGGCTCCGAGGTGAGTTTTGTCTTGGGTGACAGGGCCTGTGGGCTACCAATGGACAGAGGCCGTGGCAGAGATCCCCCAGGTCCTGGAGGATCTCCTGCCAGTTGTCTAAGACCCCTGCTCCTCCCTTTGCCACTGGGATAGCCAGTAGTGGGGAGCAGGGCAGATGGCTGTGCTCCATGTCACCTTCCTTGACTTTTGCCCCTGCACCTTCCTCCTCTACAGCCTCCACAATGACATCTGGGGAGTCATTTCTGGTCTCATCCACCTGGGCACAGATGCTCTCTCCCAGGGCGAGGCTTTCAAAGGCTCCCAAATCCCCACTAGCTGGTGACCATGGCACAAAGGAGCTTGCTGTGGAAGTGTGAGGGAACATCCCCAAACTGGGAACTGGCAGCATGCCTGTACAACGCTTGCACACAGGCAATCTGGCAGCTCCTCCACCCCCCATACCCACACATCATACATCGTTCATTTTCTCTTCCTTTCCCCCAGCTTTCCAGAGCTAGGAGAGCAGTGAGGCAGGAACCATGGCCAGGGGTTCCTCCTGGGAGGTTACTTCAGCTTCTCCTTCATCCCTGCCAGGTACTATCCACCGCCAATCCATGGTGGACATCTGCTCCAATCTCTGTTCTGTATCTCCCAATGCTCACAGCCAGGAACCTTGCTGAAACGGTCATTCCTACTGTCCTTTTGCTATATTTGGCAACACAATTCACTTGCCTGAACGGCTGATGTGCAAAGAAAATATCTTTCTTTCCTTTCTGGCTGGTTTGTGCTCCTGCTCCTTACTATCTCACTGTCTCAGCTCCACTCTCTCCAATCCTCCTAAGATGGCGCTTCTGTTTGCAGCTGCTGTGGCTCCTTCTCTGACCATCCTCCAATTGGAACCCTGCATGAGGATCACGTGACCAGCCGATCAGGCACACACACCATACTAGCAAGTTGAGGCCTACATCTGCCCCAGACCTACCACACAGCTACTTTTTTTTTCTGTGCCATGGGACCCAATCAGGCCGGGAAGTCTACCACCATGCCGGACCACAAGGCTCGGGGTCTGGTGGCATTTCGGAGTTTGGGAAGTATCCCGAATGAGCCCCCATGAGTAACCCCCCCAGACCTCTGTCTAGGGACATAACTTTCTGTCGCAGGTGGTCCGGGAGCACAGGGGGAGCTACATCAAGTGCTTAACAATCACCCGAGCAAGTGCAGCCCAAGACAAGGCAGGAAAATGCGTGGCCTACCTTACGGCATCTTCATTCACCTGCACTCTTGATCACATATCAACCCAAAACTGACACCGGATCAGGATCTCTGCAAACTCCTTACTCCTGGAGCCCTAAATGCCCCCCGGGTCCCATCTAAGACAAGCTGAAAATTTATCTGGAATCAAAGCTGATGACAGAATTAACTCAACTGCAAAGGAAGAGGGAAAATCTCTAGTTCATTAGTCCCCACCATCCAGGTTAAATGAAACACTTCACTACAGATCTTTTCCTCCCAACCAGCTTCTTTATGTAACCCCCCCTGCAAATGGGGGTTCCCAAAAGTCTTCCAGGAGCTTGCCTGAATGCTTCAAGTCTGGGCAGTGTTCGGCGTCTGAGCTGTTTAAATGTGGTTCCAAGTGAGTGCTATTTGAGCCTCCATGTACTGTCTCTTTAAAAGCTGTCTGCTTGCAGACTTAATTAGTTTGTATGGTGGGGACTGTGTATTTAATGCTCAAATCATGCCCGGGCTGCTGTCAATTTGCTCCATTTCTGCCATTGCTACATGTGCAGAGGGAGCCTTGTTGAAAGATATAACTGTTTGCCAGAAATCATTTAGAGTGACTGAGAAAATGTAGTTTGTCTAACCTGTCTTCATTTCAGCACAAACTGTTTCAATGTAACTCTTTCATTTTGGTCCTGAATAGCTGACTTGGCCCAATCAGGATGATAGGGAGTCCCTAAAATGGAGCCTGTGGACAAATCAGAACTTGGACTCTTAATTTTGAGCCAGCTACAAGAGGATTGTATGGGCAGTGACTCTGGGAAATGTAGTTTTGACATTGGCACCTTTTTCTACCAACAGAGGGAGTCTTATTGTGAGTGACAGCTGAATCAGCCAACAGAATAGTGTGGAGCTAAAGGAAATGCCCTGCTCTGTGACTGGAAAGATCAGATCAGTTGTGGCAGTGAAGAGAGAAGGAGCTGTGTGCTTCTGCGGTGTATAGTTTCGTGTGGGAAGCGCGCGTGAGGCTCTGAGTTTCTGTCTGCAGCCTTTGTGAGTGCCAGTCCAGACTGAATCTGAGTTGTGAGGAGAAAGAAGCACTAGAAGTGTGCAAACCAGGATCAACCTGTAGAAGACTGGAGAAATTGCTGAATCGTGCTCGGTCTGTCAGGAACTGAAGCTGCTGTGTGTGCTCCCAGGTATTTTGCAGTAATTGCGATCGGGATTGAGGAGCAGCCTGCCTGGTATAGTACTTTCCTTTTACATATAAATGTGCGTAGTGCTTGTGGGGAGTCACTATTTCAAATCCCTTGTACAGTGAATTGTGTGCTGAAGCTGGAAGTAAACCCCCAGCTTAATTCGGACTACATCCGTTTGCTATCAACTGCATTGGGGTCCAGTCACAAGGACCTTGTCCTCATGCCCTGCTCTTCTGGCAATCCAGAGGGACATTCTCCATCCAATCCTCAGCTTGGATGTTGTGAGTACAAATCAGGGTATTACTCTGCAGCTTGTTTTCAATCACAAGTGTGTCACCTAATTCTTGTTTCACTGTTTCATGGACAGCTCTCCGGCTCCAGATTACAATTGGGTGTTGTGCATATATTGTCTTCTACAGGGCCCTATCCATCTGCACCTGCCGGCCAACCCCGGGCAATGGACCTGGCTAGCCCCCCCCAACCTGGATACCCAGAGTGTGACTTTTCAGCCCCTGTATGTGTGCACAGTACTGTGATTTAATGCCACCAATTAACCTGATTTCCTCCTCCCGTGTTACTGCCCCCTAAATAAATCAGATTTGTTGTTGTTATGCTATATACTGTCTGTGGTGTTGGTACTTCTGGAAACAGTATTGTGTTTTGCTGTGTATGTTGGTTAACCTTATTTTACAGGGGGTCCTCAGAGACGTGCTGCAGAATCAGTCTCAAGGGTAAGTGGTATCTATATGAGTGAACAGTATGTATACGTGGGGTATTGGGGCTGTAACTCCGGTGTACTGCCCTTGGGATAGCGCCACCTAGGGGTTACACACATCAAGTCTGTACCATCACAATATAAAAAATGCAATATGAACGAGATGTATATATCATTAGCTTGTTATATCACTATGCCTTTCAATATACTTCACATTACTACATCCATATTGACAATACTTATACATGTTTCATACAGGTAATGCTGATTCCACTATGATTAACACATTAGTAACATCACAATACTGCTTCAGGTAATAACTTCTTGCACATTAAACAATGTAAGTGGGGGCCCTTCCCTATCAGCTAACTTGGGGCTGGATGAGGCAGGGGCACCATGGTGAGAGGGAAAAACAAGTAACCTGGAATTTGCCGTCAAGCTCAATTTGGACAGTGAGCTTGGTGAGACGTAAACCCCTTTGTGAACCACATTGAGAGACAAATCCACTGGCCTCCCAGGGGAATCATAACTAAAGCGTAGTACTGGCTTGACAGCTCGGACAGTCTTTCTGGGGGGAGCAGCCACAGTCTCTGTACTTTAAGCACTAACTTTGGAGCTTTCGTCACTTGTGAAGGTTGCCTCTGCATGGATGGGAATGTCCAAACTGGGAGCACCATCAGCTCCTTGCTCTGTAGGCTCTGTTTCTACAACACTTTGCTCATTATTATCCTCTGAAAAAGGCCCAGGTTGCTCATTTTTAGGAGGTTCTAGCACAATTAGGCTTTGCGGCACTGAAGGGGGGCTGTCAACACTTTCACACTGTTCTTCAGGTTCTGGTGTGTCACCAGGGAGACTTAAACCATCAGCCCCTTCTTCGGGCAATTCACACTGTTCCACAAAACACAAAGGGTCCGCAACATCAGATGTGATGCTTTGCACCTCACTTTCAGGGAGCATTGGCTCCAAGGACGAAGCTGGGGGTTAGGCAGTCCAGAAGGCCCAGATCCATCACCACAATTAGTCATAGGGTTACTTCGAAACAGCTGACAATTCATAGGATGGGTAATAGGCATTGTCAAACACTACCATCACAGGTGGACTGACAGTCACTATCATTCTGGGCCTGCTGCGGGGGAAACCTTAACTCTGTAACTACTGGGGTAGGTTGACTCTGTCTCTTTTTTGCAGCAGCATGAGTCACCGGCCCAGGGGAGGCAATGTCTGCTGACTCAGCTTCAATAATAACTTGGCCGATAGGCAGCAAGTGGTTACAGTGTATGGTCTTGACAGCTTTGGAGTTATTCTATGGGAGTACCTTATATACTGGTAGATCATCCAACTTTCCAAGTACTACATAAGGAAGATGGTGCCACCTATCAGCAATTTTGTGCTTGCCATGTAGTCCCAAATTGTATAACAACAAACGGTCTCAGGGCCGTAGCTCTTGAGCCTTTATTTTCTTGTCGTGCCTCTCTTTGTTGACAAGATTTCTTTTAGCAGCCATTGTCTGGGCCAGTTGACAGGCATGGTTCAATTAAGTTTTCAGTTTCTGTACATACTGCAGGTAGTTTTCAGCTCAGACCCCGTATGGAGAGACCCCAAAACAGACATCAACTGGCAGGCGGGCCTCTCTCCCAAACATGAGGCAGTAGGGGGAGAACCCAGTAGCGTCATTCTTGGTGCAATTGTATGCGTGTACCAAGGTGCTAATCTGCTGGCTCCACTTATGCTTGTCTTTTGGGTGGAGGGTGCCCAGCGTGTCTAGAAGGGTGTGGTTAAAATGTTCTGGTTGAGGGTCCCCCTGCAGGTGATAGGGGGTGGTTCTTGACTTCCACACCCCCCACAGAGAGAGCATTTATTTGATTAGCCGACTTTCAAAGTCTCTGCCTTGGTCAGAGTGGATCTGCTGGGGGGGCACCATAGTGGACAAAGAAATTTTCCACTAGCACCTTGGCCATGGTAGAGGTCTTTTGATCTTTAGTTGGAAAAGCTTGTGCATACCATGTGAAATGATCTGTAACCACTAACACATTGCCAATATTCCGCTGATCAGGTTCTAAACACAAAAAGTCTATGCAGACCAGTTCCATGGGGGTGCTGGTAGTAATACTGACAAGGGGGGGCAACCCTCTAAGGCAGGGCTTTCCTTTGCAGGCAATGACTGCTCATGGTGCTCAACATTGGCCCCCATCTTAGGCCAGTAGAATTGAGATCATACCAGGTTAAGAGTTCTGTCAATACCGAGGTGCCCCATGTGATTGTGGAGGAACCTCAGTACCAACTCTTTAAAGGCCGTTGGCAAGACCAATTGCTGCTTGTCTACTCGACCACTGCAATCCACTGTCTCTCTGTATAACAACTGATCGTGTCACTTCAGCCTGGGGCTTTCTTTAAACAACAGGGCAGTTCGCAAGTCAGGGGAACACAACTGGGACACATCTTTCCCCACACGCAGGGCATCAAGTGCTGGCTGAATCATAGGATCTTGGGATTGAGCCCACCGGATGCTGTCATTGTCAAATTGAGGTAGTGCACTAATATCTAAAGCAGAGAAATGGCAATAGGCAGCCGGTATGCACGTATTAGGAGGGCCCAAGCAATCTACTAAACAGTCCACTGTGTCCATAGACATCTGTTCATCTCTATCAAACTTTTGGCACAAGGCTCGGATGTCAAGTTCAGACAACCTGATCCAATCACTCTTGGAGACTGGCCTTCGTGACAGGGCATCAGCAACAATATGGTTCAGTCCTGGCCTGTATTCAACAGCATAATCATAGGTTGATAAAGCAGAGAGCCAGCAGTGCCCAGTGACATCCAACGTAGCTGAAGTCTGTACATAGGTTAACGGGTTATTGTCGGTCTTCACCAATATCTTTGCCCCATAGAGGTACTCATGAAACTGGTCAACAATGGCCCATTTTAGGGCAAGGAACTCCAGCTTGTGCACAGGATAGTTTCGTTCTGATGGGGTCAAGCTTCTGCTGGCAAAAGCCACTGGTCTCAAACCATCCTCATGGTCTTGATACAGCACAGCTCCTTGGCCCTGCAGACTAGCATCCGTATGCAGCACAGAGGGCTTGGTAGGGTTAGCTGATGCGAGGATGGGGGCATGGGTGAGCTGGTATATGACTTCATGGATGGCTGCTTCACATTTGGGTGTCCGGGGGGGGCCCAAAAGGTTCATCTGTTTGGAAGTATACTTTCTCAGGTTCTTTGCCAGCCCCTTTCTTGTATTTACGGTTGGTAGGGGGGTAACCCTGGTTGAGATTCAGGAGTGGGCGAATCACCTTGTAATAGTCTTTTATGAACCAGCGGTAATAGCCACAGAACCCCAAGAAATGTTGTAGTTCTTTCAAGTTATGGGGCTGGGGCCAAGTAGTCAGTGACTCAACCTTACTGGGATCGGTCTCTATCCCTTCTGCAGATACTATGTGCCCCACATACTTCACGGAGGTTTGAAAAAAATGGCACTTGTCAATGGACAGCTTGAGGCCGAAGTCTTCCAATCGGTCTGGGACTTTAAACAGTCAGGTATCATGCTCTTCTAATGTGCATGCAAATATAATGACATCATCTAGGTACACTAGGCATTCCAGCAAGTTCATATCTCCCACCGCACGTTCCATCAGTTGCTGAAAGGTGGCCGGGGCATCCGAAATCCACTGTGGCATTCTCAGGAATTCATAGAACCCCAAAGGACAGATGAAGGTGGTTTTCTCACAGTCCTCCATGGCCATCGGAATCTGGTAATATCTGCTGTGAAGATCCAATGCTGAGAGCCATTTGATCCCATTCAAGCAATCCAGGGCATCTTGTATACTGTGCATGGTGTATTGATCTGGGACCATCCACCAGTTCAGGGTTCGATAATCAACACACATCCTCACCGACCCATTCTTCTTATGCACAACCACAATGGGAGAGGCATATGGGCTCCTTGATTCCTGTATCATGCCAGCAGCGAGCATTTCCTGCAGGTGTATCCTCACATCATCTATGTCTATTGGGGCAAGGCATCGGGATCGCTCTCGAAAGGGCCGGTCATCATGCAAGCGTATATGATGCTCTGCACCCTGGATACACCCCACGTCCCATTCTTTTAATGAAAACACTTGGTCTCTCTGGGCGAGTTTCTTGCTAATCCTAGCCTTCCATTCAGCTGGCAGCTAGGAATCACCAAAGTCAAATAAGTCCGGGGTCACTCTCTCCTTTTGGCCAGAATACTTGCTATTGAGTAATACTGCAGTGTCTGTGCAGTGTACTGTAGCGAGAGTGCACCTTCTGTTCACCCAGACCTCCCAATCTGACACATTTCGAATCTGGACCATCACTCATCATGCATAGGCATGGGCACAGGCAGGCAAGATGCTGGGTTTAACCAATAATCCTTCTGGCAACTTTCCATCACCTGGTGCATCCAACATTAATATTTTATTCTTTACGTTTCTCTTTAGGTGGACTTCTCCATGGATTGTGCACTGGGCGTTGGGGGCCAATACCAAGGAGTCGGGTTCCTTTTTCCACACTATCCCCCACTGGATCATCTGGGCCCTCTTCATTGGGTTTCTGTTGTAAGTCATATGCACTTTTTACTAAGGCTGGAATTCTAAGGGCCCATCCAGTCAGTTGCCCTTGTTTCTCATGGTAGAGTTGTGCTAGTCTCCCAAACATGTGGGCATTTGTTCCAGTTAACAGGGGAACCTCATCATACAGTCCAGTGGGGGGACACACTAGAGCCAGTGTCTCTACTTGCTCCTCTACACCAGTTACAGTTGCAGGAAAAGACAACCAGAGGCGGACATATCCTAAGTGGGGATAAGACTTGTCGCTCAGCCCCCACACATGTAGGCCTTCCAGGGATTGTAATGGCACATCACATAAGTGTTTGTCATACCAGTCCTGTAATACTATGGTCACTTGTGACCCACTGTCAAGAACAGCCTGAGTAGGAATACCATTCACAGCCACAGTAGTCTTCATAGAAGGGCCCACTATTTTGGACCAGTCTGGAGGAACAACAGCAGGGGCCTGGACAGACAATTTAGCCACAGAGGGGTTTGAGTTAGGATGGCCGAAGCCTTCACTGCGGTCATCTCGTGCACCCCTTGACCAATGACTCATTTTCCGAAGCTCTCCTTGAAGCTGGTTCACCAATTTCTCTAAGTCCTTCTGAGACCAGCACTCCTTCTTCATATGGCAAATCCTTGCCGCAGTTGTGACAAATGACAGGCTCTCAGGTCATCCTTGGGGAGAACATAGCAGGGGATGCTGGAGCATCGATGGGAGATTGTGATCTGACTTCTGCTGGTAGTGCACCATGTCTCAAAAGTTCCCTTAGGGTGGCAGTCAATTCCTTGAGCTCAGCTGAGAAGCCACCCTTAGTAGAGGATGCCTGAGGGTGCACCCCCAGCTCCATAACAGTCACGTCCTGACAGGGGCCAGGGTCTCTGTCAGCAGGGGATATCTCAGCGAATGCACCCGGTTGTACTTTTCTAACTTTCTTCAGCAACTCCTCCCCCCACTGTTTAGCCCATGGCGGGACACTCGTAGTGGTGTCCATTTCAGAAGGGCCTTCTGGTGCCATGATCACTTGGGCTGCACTCATCCCATAATTACAATCTCCCTCTTCACCTTTTTACCTCCCAGAGTTCTTTTATCAAGTCACAGTAGTCAGGTGGGTTACCTCTCCTATCCTGGAGCCTTAACTGGATGATCTGCAGTTTAGAATGCTTGGTATGTTGCAGTATGTGCCCCAATCTCACACTGTTCAAATCACTGGCGGCTACCCCACCTTTCCAGTAAGCTTTCTGCAGAGCTCTTTCTAGGCGAGTAACATACACAGAGAAACTTTCCCCCTTCCAAAAAGGATGGGTAGTAAGGGAAGGAGCAGATGCCAGACAGCAGGAGCAACAGGACTGAGAAGGCTCTGATATAGAGATGGAAGAAACAAAATGAACTGCTCACAGCAGCAATATTAAAAACAAAAATCTGGCCAGAGCCAATAGGGCTGCAGCTGAGTAATCTGGGATTAAAATATTGGCCAGGATATTCAAAGGGGTTGCGCATGGCACAATCCTGCACTGCTCCCGGTGGGATATTCAAAAGACTGCCAGGTGCAGTACAAGTCCCGATGCGCAGGGGCGAAATGTAATCCTATGCAGTGCAGATGCAGGCAGCATGCCCATGCATATGCTACACAACCCGATATTCAGCCCAGGATGTGCAGCGCATATGCTGGCGCAACCCCTACATGTGCCGCACACTGGTGCTCAAAGATGAGCTGAAAAAAACAGGCCCAAATGCTGGCTACCCACAGGTGGGCGGCTGTAGTGCAAGGCACAACACAACAGCCATCAGCCTTGGGTGGCCACCTGCCCAGCAGGAACACCGTCCACAAGCACCCTGACCCCCTGGTAGTCTTGTGCCCCCCTGCCTTGTACGCCCGATCATGGGCTGTTGTACAAAATACCAATTGACCTGGTGGTCTAGCGGTAACCCCTCCATATGCCCGATCATGGGCTGTAGTAATTAGTGAACATCCCTGGTGGTCTCATGGTAACTCCCCCCCCCGTACGCCCAATAGCGGTCTGTAGTAATTAGTAATTATCCCTGGTGGTCTAGTGGTAACCCCCCCATATGCATTCATTCACATTTCTGGTCTTGTGTAGTACGGTATGGTCTGCAAGCCCATTGGTCCACACTGTGGACCGATAGGAGTACAGATCATACTGTACGCTGTCATTCAGCGGGTGGCTGAGCAGAATGCGGGTGGGGTGCTGCCACCCGCCGATGATGGGGTGGTGCTGGATGGCCGTGAGACCTCTGTGTGTGGGTGGGGAGGAGGGTACCACTGGACTACCAGGTAATTCTACATTTCCACAACAGCCCGCAATCAGATGTATGGGGGGGTTACCACTAGATCACCGGGGATAATTACTAATTACTACAGCCCGCGATCAGGCATACAGGGGGAGTTTACCACTAGACCACCAGGGATGTTCACTAATTACTACAGCCCGTGATCAGGCATACGGGGGAAGGTTACCGCTAGACCACCAGATATTACTGTACACTTTACAGCTGCCCGAGATCAGGCATGGGGGGACCGCTAGACCACCAGGGATACTTTTCTGTTCACAGATGCCCATGATCGGGCATATGGGAATGGGGGGGCTGCAGTAGCCCACCAGGGTTCTGACCCTTGATGGGGGCAGCCTGACAGGGTGCCAGGCGCAATTCATGAGGAGCCAGAGCATCACATGCAAATGGGGCCATAATGACATGAAAATGGCCCCATTTGTGCCTTGCATAATGTATGGCATCATTTGCACGCCCCCGGCTGAATATTGCGGGTGATGTACCTAGCGCAACTGCACTTGCGCTGGTGCATCCCCGTGCTCCCTTTCTATATCTTGCGCTGGTACAGTGCCACTGTGCCATGTGCAGTGTGTGCACCCTCCATGCCATATTCAGTGGTGCTGAGCCATGGCACATCACCATTGAATATCACCTGGTCCTGGCCCCGGTACAGCCCAGTTGTACTGTGCCCAGGCTTGCGTCACTGCCCAGCACAGTCTGAATATCTGGCCCATTGTAAATTACCAAGGTTACTAGCCCTGCATTTGCAAAGTGTAACATAGGCTTATAAATGTGGTGTTTTGTAATATTTTTAAATCAAATTTTGAATATAGCCTTGTTATTATGACCCTGCCTCATGAAGATGGGCAGACAAAATGCTCAACTCCTGGCTTAAAGGTGATTTTGCGCAGGGACTGCAAAATCAACTTTCGGGATGCAAAAACACATTTTGAGCAGGAGTTGAAAACTGACAGCTGTCACATTCATGATGTACTGTAAAGAAATGGCTATGTTGAAAATCTGGGGTAAAAATATTGAATATTACCAAACTTATGAGCCTGCATTCCCAAAAATCAACATAGCTTCATAACTTTGTTGTTTTTTAATATTTTATACCAAATTTCCCACATAACCGTCATATGACCCCACCTCATGAATAAGAGCAGAAAAAATTTTCAACTCCAAGCAAAAGGTGATTTTGAGCAAGAACCGCAAAATCACTTTTCAGGATGTAAAAAACACATTGGCTAGGATCTGAAAAATGACAGCTGTCACATTCATGAGGTGCTGTAAAGATATGGCTATGTTGTAAATTGGATGTAAAAATATTGAAAAGTACCAAAGTTACGAGCATGCATTTGCAAAATTCTATGTAGGCTCATAACTTGGTTGTTTTTTTGATATTTTTGCACCAAATTTTCAGCATAGTCTTTGTATGACTCCACCTCATGAACATGGCAGAGAAAATTTTCAACTGGTACCCGAAAGGTGATTTCATGCAGGGACTGAGAAATCACATTTCGGGGATGTAAAAAACCTTTTTGGACAGGATTAGAAAAATGACAGCTATCACAGTCATGAGGTGTTGTAGAGATATGGCTATGTTGTAAATCTGGGGGAAAAATATTGAAAAGTATCAAAGTTACGAGCCTGCATTTGTAAAATTCAATGTAGGCGCATAACTTTGTTGTTTTTCAATATGTTTACACCGAATTTTCAACATAGCATTCTTATGACCCCACCTCATGAACAAGGGCAGAGAAAATGTTCAACTCCTACCCAAAAGGTGATTTTTATGCAGGGACCATGGAATCACCTTTCAGGACAGATCTACCTAATGGCAGTGACATTGTCCATGAGGTGGGGTCCCAAAGAAGGCATGTTGAAAATTTGGGCCAAAAATATGTAAAAACACCCAAGTTATGGCATTAGGTTCAAAACCCCATTGAAATACATTGAACTGCATACCTGTGTCTTCAGTTCATGGCCCAGCTTTGAAGAGTGAAGACGTGTCTGCGGTCCAAAGAGGATTACAGCCGTTGGACCCCCAATGGGTAAGTAAGGGCTTGAGGGGTGCGGGGTGGTGGGAGCTGGGTGGGAGAGTCAGGTCGGGAGTAAGGAACAGCCACAAAAGACATCAATGGACCTTTTTTTTTATAGATTAAAAAAAATGGACAGAAGATCCACAATCGTAACACTGGGAATTGGGCACCCCAGTTTCACAGCTATGTTTCTGGGGGTGGGTGGGAGTGCTGAGAGAGAGGGTCGGGTGGGGGAGAAAATCCTTCAGGGAGTTCGTGAGAACACAATCACAACACTGGGGGATTGGGCATCCCCAGGGTTACTGCAATGTTTTTGGGGGTGGGGTTGGTGCTGAGCGGGAGGGTCAGGTGGGGATTTTTATAATACAAAAAAATAAATAAATAAAATAGGTGGTCACGGTGGAAAATGGCCCACTCTGCCATGAACAAGATGGCTGCCACATGCTACTGTGCATGCGCGACTGCTAGTGCATGCGCAGTAGAGTGCATTGGCCATCTTGGATACGATGGAGTGTGCCATATTCCACCATGACCTCCAGCACTGTAAAATAGTGCAGTGCTGCATCAATATGGACAACATGGGTTGATTGCTTCACGGATGCAGAAGCAATTGTGATGCAAGTCCAACATGTTGTTCATTTGGAAGGAATGCAGAGTCCTTTTTCTCACAGCAAAAGGTCTGCAGTGCTCTTCCCACTGCAGCCCTAAAAATACTGAGTGAGAGAGTGAAGAGGCATAAGCTGTGGAGGGTGAGGAGAGGGCATAGTGGGCCACGGCAGCCAGTATTAACAAGCTTGTGTGAGGTGGGACTGGGAAAATAAAAATAGGTACAATTTCTTCTTATACTGAGTAAAACAATAAAAAGTTTTTAAACACTCACCCCCATCTTGGTGTCCATAGGCTCTCTGTTTCTCCCCTTTGTTATCAGACTTGTGTGGGTGGGACTTTTGGAATAAACACAGAGGTACAATAATTTTTTGTTAGTACTACTACTGATAATAAAAATAAAAGTTTTAAACACTCAGCCACACCCCCCCCCCAGTTCGAGGAGTTCCTAGGCTCTGCCCAATCCCTAGAACTGTGAACATACATACAGTACTGCATTTCAAAAATCTGAACAAGTATACTACTTGAAGAAAATAAAATGGGCACAGACACATTTAAGGTCGAATCTTAAAAATAAATTAAATGTCTGTGGCCCGAGGAGTATTGTCTTGTATACTGCATGGCCAATCAGCTTTGTGACTGTCAACCAACAAGTGTCTTTTTGTCAGTGTGAAGCAGATTTTTAAAAGCCCCCACCATTTGACAGATCAAGTTTAGTTGTCAAACACAAAACACGTGTCTTTACATTAGTTCATTTACACAAGTTTAGCAACATCTTTCTTTTTCTCGTACCAAGCTTGTGAAGAACATGGTGTATGTGTACTGTCGATTTGTTAACTTGTGCAAACAGCAAACATTTAGTTAGTTGTTAAAAATGGACAGATTCATCTCTCATTTGCCAAAAGAAGCTGTGAGTCATCCTGGCTCCAAAGCAAGGGACATGCCTACCGATTCTGAACAAGTTCAGCTCCATACAGATTTGGATACCATGGCCCAGATTTTCAAACTGCGCCATTCTGAGGCGCAAGCCCCTGCGCTGCTCAAAATAGTTGTGCAGGGGTGTGGCCAGGGTGATATTCAAAGGAGTTGCGCTATTGAGCAACTCCTTTGAATATCACCCCCCAGCCACAGCACTTGCGCATGGCGCAGTGGAACTTGCGCCACCGCAAGTTGCCAGAGTTGAGCATTAAACCTGCGGTGGCGCAAGTACCATTGCGCCATGCTCAAATTTCTGATATTCAAAAGGTGACATGCAAATAAGTCCATAATTTATGCAAGGTGCAGGGGGGGCCATTTGCATCTATTTATGGCCCCATTTGCATGCCATTTGCATGTAGGTGCGCCGATCCCCAAGGACTTGTTCCTGGCCACCCTGCCAGGCAGCAGCCGTCGGGGACCGATGCACAATGCAGCCCGATCGCGGGCAGTACAGGTACATGAACCCCCCCCACACACATATACCACAGCCCGATCGCGGGCAGTACAGGTACATGAAACCCCCCACATATCCCACAGCCGATCGCCGGGCAGTACAGAACCACATGAAACCCCCACACATATCCCACAGCCCGATCGCGGGCAGTACAGTCACATGAAACCCCCACCCACACATCTCCCACAGCCCGATCGCGGGCAGAATGTATATGAACCCCCAGTGCCCGATCGCGGGCAGAATGTAACCCCTCCCCAACCTGAATATCTCCCTGGTGGTCCAGTGGACGTAAAGCCCGATATCGCGGGCAGAATGTCACATCACAACCCCCAAACATCTCCCTGGTGTCTAGTGTCCCCCCACCCACCCACGAACCCTCACCCGCTCCCCCACAGCCGGCGGGCGACAGCATCCCTGCCGCCCGTCACCCGCCAACTGACTGTCCAGTAGGGCTGCATGCCCATTGGCTGTAGCTCTGCACCAATGGGCGTGCAGCCCTACCGGACAGTCAGTCGGCAGGCGGCGGGGTGGCAGGTGGGTGGAATGCTGTTGCCCGCTGGCTGCGGGGGGAGCGGGGAGTAGGGGCTTTGTGGGTGGGAAGGGGGGACACTAGACACCAGGGAGATGTTTGGAGGTTGTGATGTGACATTCTGCCCGCGATCGGGCTTTCGGTCCACTGGACCACCAGGGAGATATTCGGGTTGGGGAGGGTTACATTCTGCCCGCGATCGGGCACTGGGGAAATTCTGCCCCACAATCAGGCTGTGGGATAGTGTGGGGGTTTCATGTACCTGTACTGCCCGCGATCGGGCTGTGGGATATGTGGGGGTTTCATGTAACTGTGATGCCACGATCGGGCTGGTGGGGGGCACAGGGACCGAGTTGAGGGCCAGCCAGGGTGGCAGCTGCTGTGTTGCACCCTGCAGTCACAGCAGCTCACCTGTGGGTGGCCCTCAACTTGATCCTTTTTTTGGCTCAAGGTTGTGCAGGCGCAGGTTGGGGTTGTGCATGCACAACTCTGCACAACCCGACTGAATATCGGGTTGCGCAGGTTATGCATGGTTCCTCCCCCTCCTGTTGAGCATGCATTCATTTGCATTGCTCTTTTGCACAACCTGTTGCCAGTGGAGCAACTGCCTCCTGCTGAATATCGCAGAATGGCGCAATGTAGGACTTGCGCAAGCGCAACCCTATTGCGCATGGAGCAACCCTTTTGAATATCTGGGCCCATGACTACAGTAAGTAAACTGAATGCATCAACTTCATCTTCTACTGAGGATAATAACAGAAATCTAGATAACAGCAGAAGATCATCTGCCTAATCCAAATCTGGCCGAAAAGTTTCCTAGGATGGGTAAGCAAACATTCTTGGATTAAGTATGATGCAGCAAAGGACAACGTTTTTTGTTTTGAATGTACCAAAGCAGTAGGATTAAAAATGCCCCTTCCAACAGAATTCAGGGAAAAGGACTCATACTTGGCATTTGTTGTCAATGGATTTTCCAAGTGGAAGAATGCTCTTGAAAGGTCCTTCAAACATTAAAGGTCTGAACTTTGTAAGACTGCCATTGTCACAAACCTTTCTGCAATGAAAGAAGAATCTGGTGCCATTCAGCTTTCTACACAGAAAAATTAGGAAATGTGGGGAGTTCAGCTTGCCTTGCTCAGAATATTTTCTACCATTCACTTCTTAGCCACACAGGGACTGGCAATTAGGGGAAAACCAATGAGGCTTCAAACTTAATGCAACTAGATATCTGCTAGCTGCAGGGACTGAGCGGTCCACAGAGCCTCTAAAGGCCCTGGAACCCCATCCCTCCACACACACACACACACACACACACACACACACACACACACGACACCTGCTAGTTGCAGGGATTGAGTGGTCCTCGGAGCTCCTAAAGGTAATTTACCTCCCTGCTGCTGCTGGGGGTGTTAGGCCATCAATGCATTGTGTCAATTGCCCTCCCACCCAAGGGCATGCCTTAATTTATTGACCTCATCAGGTCACATGACCAGGCCCTCACTTTCTCTAAGTGCTTGATTTCCCATTAGCAGGTTATACCTGTTGGCCACCAAGAGTCAGTGTTGCATCCCCTTCTGCTCCACTTTTCCACCCTCCTGCCACTTTTGCACCACTCTCCACCTCCCAACCTCTACCACCTTCCACGCCCACCAGCATACCTTGACAAAGCACCCCTCACCAGTACTGAACCCTGTACCTTCTGCACCCCAGTCTGTGGCCCTGCCTCTGCACCATGTGGACTGCACTGCTTTGGACTGCCCAGTAGTTGTCCTTATCCTTCCTCTTTGCCCTCCGACACTTGAGTCACCTGGTCCACAGCCATCAGGATCCACCATGGCATTGTCAGTTATGTGCATCCCTCCTGCCTTTTCAATATCTTTCTGCATAATTCTCCTCTCAATGATGGCACCCACCCAGTGCCCAAAAACCCACGATCAGACCACCCCTTCCCCCCGCTAACCACATCCCTTATACCCTTACAATCTCTACTGATACCTCTCCCCTGCACTGACCCCCCAGCCCCTCCTCACACACTTGTCCTCTTCAGCCTGTAGGAACAGAACTAATTTGAGTTAAATATTTTATTATAATATTATTATATTTTTAATTGTTATTCTATATCCTTATATTGACTTAATTATTAAGTCCTATAAATGTTTCTGATCAAATTAATGTCTAAATGAATCTTTAAAACAAGAGCAATGCTGCTTAAAGCTTGAATACTAAAATAGAATTATGATGCCATGAAAAGGCAACACAGCACATATGGTCAACTTCAGAAAAAAAAAGTGTTTCTAGGATAGTATGTTTAAATTGAATGGCCTCTTCCAATTAGTAGCAGAAGAACTTGAAACTTGACATAATTTACAACCTTGTTTTTTAGTACCAGCCAGAGCACATCTCGGAGGTTAACATAGATTTAGACTGGCTTTAAGAAATTAAGACTTTTATATATAGAAAATATACAAAAACTCTGATACACCTCAAAATTATACAGGTTATTGAAAATGCATGTACCTGCCCAGTGAGTAAGTTTTAAACCCATCAACAAAGTGTATTATGAGCTATTCACAAAAATCTGTAGCCTCAAAACTGTTTAAAATATATTGACAAGTTTGGTGTCTGTAGTAAGCTGACCTTGCCACCTTTTTAGTGGAATGAGGGTAAAGTGTTTATTTAATAAAAACAACTAGTCAGGTGGATTATAAGCCTCTGGATAGCTACATGAAGTCACGGTTCATTTATTTTGAACAAAGGAGATCCCTGTCTTAAAGAAGTTTTATTAAATTTACACAGTTCTAATGATAGCAAGTGTAACCCCCTTGTTACCCGGGGTTACTAGAATCTCAGTCAGACCTAGTGGCAGGCAGGGAAGGCAGCTTGTGAAACTCCAGTTAAATGGGTTTCACACTCTCACTCTGTTCTCAGTCTCAGCTGAGACTGAGGGATGACATCACCAATAGAACTATCGCAGCTGCATGAGCCACATTGGAATCTGCAGCAAGGGAGTTGGTTAGAACGTTGGGAGGTTTTGAAGTCAGTCTTTCAGTGAGCGAGTGTGAAGTTGGGAGCTTGCTGAGAAAGCAGCTCAGTGAAGGCTCTAGGAGCCTCAGCCCTGTCAGAGGGCTACTTTTAAGTAAAAGGGTGTGTGTCTCCACCTTAAAGAGAGACACAGAAGATAATTGAAGTGGTGGAGACCGCTGTTTTCAGGTCTCAGTGCCCCCTTCCTCTGGGGGGGCAGGAAAGGGTTCCCTACAGATTCCTGGGGCAACCCCCTAGTTCTGCTTGTAGAGGAAAAGCTGCCTATGGGTTCCAGAGTTTATTTGGGAGAACAAGAAGACTTGTGAGTCACCTGTGGGGCACCTGCAACGTGAGGGTGAGTGTCTCTTCTTGCTAAAAGGGCCTATGTTTTTCACCCTAGGACCTGTGTGACAATGTGGGGATTGAACTACTAAAATAGTGGAAGCCTAGAGTAATGGGCTAAGCAAATTAAAAGTAGGTTCAAGTCCAGAGCTTGTTGGGCTGCAAATGATATGTAGAGGAGATGTGACAGACGTCTACCCAGAATCTATATTTGAAAGTTCAGTAAAGGAATTGTTCAGTTTCCAGAGAAATGGCTGGGTATGGGCTGTGGGAACTGGAGGTGGGTGGCCCCCCATCTTTAGTGACCAGGTCCACCTCTACGGATTTCTTCTGTGGATTTCTACTTTACCTCAGGCACTTGGCCAGTGATGAGGGAAGTACCCAGACGTGGGATTGTAAGGAAAATTATCTCAAGGAGTCGAAGACTCTAGTGTGGTTTGGGGAGCCACAACAGGATAATTGGTTCATTTCTCAAATGGACCATGGATCAAGTGGCCGGAGGGGGAGCCGGACCAGTGGGGAAAACCCAAGTAGTGTACAAGTCGGGCTGTGTACCCAAAGCTGCGTGCAAGTCCGGGCTGTGTGCCTGGTGGGTTTAGAGCCTGAAGGCTGGAAATAGTGATAAAGTGTTCTGTTCTCTCTAATCTGCATTACCAGGAAATGTAGCCCCATGGGGGTCTGTCTATGCTTTGTTTGTTCAGCTTGGATGTGAATAAAAGCCACACTGAAGAATCCCATTCCTGGTTCTGGTCATTAGTTATTGCTTCCTGTGTTCAGATTTACTTGGGTGCCCCTGTGCAGAGTAGCAAAACCTAGGTCCCCTGTGCCGAGTAACCTCATCCTCCCCGAACCCAGTCCCCACCAGGTACTGCTGTCAGCTTCAACAGCATGCCACCTGTCGTTTTGCTAAAAAGGCAGGAGTGAGGGGTTACACAGGTATGCCAAAGTAACATCATTTTAAACTGGAAAAAATGTACTTTTGAAATCTGTAAATACTTTTTCGATATCTATAAAGGAAAAAGTTTTATAATACTTTTATAAATTATAGATTTTATGCTAGAATTGACACCATTATGTTTGGTCTCAAAGGAATCCTCTCCTTTAGTTGCATTTAAAAATGTGAGTCTTATATATGTACAAAGGTGCACGTAGCTGCAAGAAAGAAAAATTGTTTCATATCAAAAATAGTTTTTCAGGATGAGGTCATATTGAGAAAAAAATGGCTTAGGAGGGGCTAACAGTAACACCCTCAAAGAGTGCTCAGACCAGTCATAACTTGATGATGATGTCGCCCAGTAAGGGGGACATAAATGGAATGCTGGCAAAGCCGGCCCACAACTGCTTAATTTTTTGGTATGTGAAGACCTGTGTTCAATGTGCTGACAATTTTGGATGAGCTTGGACTTATACTAGGCCCAAAGCCTGAAGCCACACCTGCTGGCAACATTACTTGGGCTTTAACATTGCCACCGCAAGGAGTGCTAAACCAGCCTGAAAGCCTGCACAACTCTGCCACAGGTCCAGCTGCAACTGACTGTTACAGAAAGGACTTTCTTTCAGTATTGGATCAAGCAAGGCCTATGTTTTGCATACTGAGAATTTGGACTAAAAGTAATGTTTTGGAATTTTTGTTAAAAGCCTAAACAAGAGACTGACTTTGGAATTTACCAGCCAGCAAGCCTGCAGTGCTGTTAAATAGCAGTGAGTCCAGAGTTGCAGGTTCAAAAGCAGAAATTAACTGAAACAGAAAAGAGTCAGAGTCCAGTTACCCAAAACAACATTGCTGTCCACAGGGAGAGATCTCTCTACAGACTGTGCTGAACTGCTGAAATTGTGTCTGATTTTTCCTACTAAATCCTGAAGTGACTTTTGATGCTTTGTGACATCAAGCAAGAAGGATCCAGCCTGCATTGCTTCACCGATGTCAAAATACTCTACGGTTCCAAGTTCAAGGGAAAAAGACAGCAGACTAAAGTCAAACACCACCAAGGACATTTGTCATCCAAAACCAAAAGTCCTCACCAAGACTTTGAAAGCTAAAAAAGTAGAAGACCACATCTACAGATAACTAAAACATAAGTATTGCTTTATTTTACTTTTAGTACTTATTTGGCTATCTGGGGTGATAACTGTGCATTTTAGCTTCAAACCTTAGGTGTATGGTTAAGCTTGAATTTAAATCTAAAGAAAATACCTTTTTCATACTATAAAGTTTAAGCAAGTATCCTGCCAAGATAATCTGAAACACTAGTGTAATGAACTGCAAGTTCTCATAGAAAAAAAAAGAAAAGGTCATGTTATTTATAAGTATGCTAAATAAATAGTATAAACAGTCATTTATTATGCTAAATAGTGCTTACTTATTTACATTGCTTATTGCTGAAATTTGTTTCATTTGTTTTATATGATTTACTTGATTTTCTAAAATGTTTGTTTACATTATAGTTAGTTTACATTATTTTTATTATGCTTGATATTTATGCTAGTTATGAATATTTAGGACTTGTACATATGTGAATAAAATATATTTATCTCTTATATAATCCAAAGTGTGGCAACAGTGTTTTACACAGTCATTTTTGAATCTGGAGAGCATATGATAATATCACATGTAACTATTTATTATTATTGGTAATTTATGAAATTATTTTTGGGTAAGGCCCAAGGTGAATCCAAGTACATTCTTATAAAAAGTGATACTATAAGCCTTTGTTCCGACATCTTTGGGGGCTCGTCCAGGATGATTGTTAGTGAATAACAGCCCACACTTAGGTTGTATGAGAAACAAATATTATTACAGTTATTGTTTGTAAGTTACTGAATGCAATAAGTAAAATGGTTCTGTTCTTGTTTCTCGAGGATTTAAAGATAGAATTACCCCTAGACAGCGACAAAAAGACCAAAAGAAGTCATTATCTGGCAGTAAAGCTGAAAGGAAATGGACTTTTAAAGTATCTCAAAGAAAGATTTGGTTCTTTGTTAAATTGTGTTAGATAAAAGGTTATTGACATTTCATGGCAAGTGTTGTTAAAGTTTAGTAACAAGAACTTGAGATATGGCAGCTGCTATTGCAACTGTAGGTATGGTTCATGCAGATGCAGGGGCAACACTTTCAGAGTTGCCAAAACCTATCATCAAGGAGGAGCCATTGATACCTCTGCATCCAAGTTGTAGGCCAGAAGAAGAAATTAAAGAATTAAAAGAACAGAATAAAGAGTATTTTCATAGGATTGAGAAGCTGTGTATTGACAAATTAATGTTATGTAATGATGTAAAACAGTTAAACCAACAACTAGAAGAGCGATCTTACAAATGTAGTAGACTTGTAGGCCAGATGCAATTGCTCAAAACACAGTTAGATGTAAGTAATCTAAAAATATTTGATAAAGACTGTGTCCTAATCAACTTAAAGACTAACATTGCTGCCTTGAAAAACCTTGAATGAACAGTTAAATGAGCAGTGCTCAGCTGCAGAGGCAGAGAAGGCCAAAATATTAAAGAATAATGAGAAGCTTAAAGAATGGAGCACAGCTTTGGAAATGAACAGGTTACCAATGAGCTAAAGGAAATGGTACAAATGCATAAGGATGTAAGGGAACACTATAAAAGTGATCAGAAACAATTGAAACAGTGGTGTACCCTTTTGGAGCAACACCTCTATAAACTAGGAAAAGAAGTCAGAGATTTACAGGCCCAAAAAGGCGATACCAAAAACGAAAGTAAAAATTATGTAAGAATAAACACATCTGAGGAATCTGCCTCAGATGACTCCTCCCCTGAAAAGAAATATTCTTGTTCAGAAGAGGAACCACATGATAAGCATAAAAAGAGATACAAAATTAGGCAAAAAGGAAGCTTTGATTCTGAAGGTGACTCATCTGATGGGTCTAGGAAAAATAAAAAGATTTCTGAAAAGAAACAGGGGTATTTAAAATCAAAAACTGTTACTCAAGCTTTAAAACTGGTAGGTGAGAGATATAATTCTAAATCTGCGAAAGGAGGCATTGAGCAGCATATTCGAAAACTAAGAGTGTTTTGAATCTGTGTGCATAACTGATGAGGGAGAACAGAGTTTTGTGATTAGGTGGTCTGTTGATGATCCTCAAGCAGAGTAGTCAAGAATGTCTAGAGAAAGTAGGAACAAACCTGACAAACTGTATAAATTCCTACAAAAGGAGTTTGGTAAATACCGCACTAAGGGGGCAGCCAGACGTGCAGCCTACCAAGTGCGGTGTGGGGCTAATCAAAGTCCTAGGGAATATTATTGCAAGCTAAAGAATGTGTACTTTGGAGCAGAAGATCACTCAGACAGTAATTCAGATGACTTCCAAGATGCATATTACCAAAGTTTACCCCCTGCTATCAGGACACAGTTGGCACTTGAGCTTTACAAAAGGTCCAGGGACATCCACCGGATTGCCAAATAGGCAGAACACATATGGGACTCTGAAAGAGGTGATGACTCTCCTCCACAGAAAAATGGAGGGGGCCCCAATCCCAAGGTCCAAGTGTCTGAAGTAACTACCTCAGATACTTTGGCTATGGAAGGGGGTGAGCTATCTACCCCCAAAAACAAGAGACAAAGAAAAAAAAGAGGTAACAACACTCAACCAGGAAAAGCTGTAGAGCAGCCTAAGGCTGTGCCTGACCCCGCAGTAGTAATCCAACCTACCAACCCTGCCCAAGCTTCCCCTGTGGTGGTTCCACCACCTGGCCCTGAGTCACGGTTCTATCAAACCCCTCAGCAATTCCCACAACCTCAGCCATACCAAAACCAAGGACCCTCCTATCGAGGTTATGATCCTGGTAAAGGACATGGCCAAGGGTATGGGAGAGGATATTACAGAGGATACAACAATGACTATGGGGTGGTAGAGGTGCCTATAGGGGGCATCAAAACTATAACAATGGGCAAGATGGTTACAGGTTCCAAGACAAACCTCAACCTGGTTCCCCAGTCATGGAGGAAATACAGGGAATAAAGAAAGAGATGAAAAACTTAAAATTGCTGCTCCAGCATTTGGCCCTCCCCCTCTGCCTTCTGGGATTCCTACACCTGTGCAGAACCCATCTGCAACCTCAAGCGACAGTGGAACCAATAATAATGGCCAGTAACTAGAGCCTTCTGTCCTTCCTAATGCTGACCAGGTTAATAAAATTGCAATTGCTAACAATGGTAATAAAACTGCTATAAAATTGGAAAATTAGAGTGTTAATGCAAAACCTAACCTTACCCTAGAAGTATCCCAAGTTACTACTGCAGGCAGTGTAGAGTGTCACAGTAAACCTGCCATGTTGCCAAGAGTTAAGAAAAGCAAATTCTACCCAGGTAACTTAATCCCTAAAGGGGGGGGTAAATAGGTTTTACTTTGACATCAACATTGAAAACAGCCTAAGTCATGAAGCTTTAGTTGACTCTAAAGCGGAAGTTACCTTGATGTCCAAAAGCCTTTATGACAAACTGGCTGATGCAGTAGGTGACTCTAAGGTGTTAAAAACCCTCTCTGATGGCTTACAAGTAGTAGGTTATGGAGGGGGAGCTCAACAAACCCTAGGTAAAGTGTGGCTGAAACTGAGGTTTGGCAAAATAAAAGTCAACCGCCCGGTGTATATCACTAATAGAACTGGAGATGATTTCTTGATTGGAAATGACCTCCTAAAAAGATTTTGGCCTATCATTAACTATTTCCATGGAATCCTGTGGACACAGGTAAAGTGTCCCATTCCATTTGGGAAGAGTCTTAAGGTTGCTAAACAATCAGAATCATGTTACCTTGAAAAAAGGGATGCAACAATTAAATTGAATTTTGTACATTCTGATATACCTAATGTGTCTGTACTAGGTGATCCTGAAAATTTGGCTCCATGGAGAAGTAAAGCTCACGTGGTTTGTCTGTCAAAGCATGATGTGGTAAAGTCTGAGATTAATGCTAGAGGCCTCACTATCTTCACCAAGGAAGTGGACCCTGCTGTCTCAAAAGCATGCCCTGCAGTTGACACAGAGACATTGAATTCAGAGACCCAACACCCTCTGGGGATGGTGGAAATAAAACACAGCCACTAAGTCACAAGTCCTTACTCTGCGATATAAGGTCAGAGAAAGGCAGGTTAAAGGTGCCCATCAAAGCAGAGAATTTGCAGATAGTGGATTCTGTGTTATGCTTAGGTTATGAGCACTGTTTAATTAGTAAACTGTTTTACAAGATGTTAAAGAGGCAGAGGCCATGTTTAACATGTGTAAAAAAACAGGAGTGGTTAAAAAATGTCCCGCATCAGACCACTAGTGTGAAAAGCATAGGTATCTGTGCTTTAAACCTCCAAATAGGGCAAAAGAAAATACAACACCCTGTAAAGGTAGTACAAGGCCTAAAATCTCCCATGTACCTGGGCTTAGTCATCCTTGTATGACTGGGTGTGTATGTTGACCTAGTCAATGATGTTCTTTGGTCACAAATAAGGGGGGACCCTTACCCAATAAAAGTGACACCACAGCCCCTGAGGTCTGGACAAACTATTCCTCAAGTGTGCCAAGTGGTAAATGAGTTCACTACAAGAATTCCAAGTAATGTCAAGGATTTCTCTCTTAGGGTCAATGTAAAAAAAGGCCAAAAAATTCCTGACAAGACTGCACTCTTTGTACTTGACAAGCAGCTTAGTGAAATGGGTTTCAAAATCCACTCCATACCTTGCTTAGACATGAGCAGCAAAGTAATGCATCTCTTGGAACATAACCCAACAGTAGAGTCTATCACTACAGCAGCTAACTGTGAGTTAGGGGTAGTGACAGGGGAATCCTTTTATGATTCGGAGTTAACTGTTCCAGTTATTGGGGGGTTACCAGAATACATTCCTCAGGATGAAACAGATAAAGAAATAAGGTCCATACCAAATGGTTTAATTGCTTTACAAGAGATTTGCCCAGTAGAGAAGGAAGAAATACAGGCATGTAAAGTTAAAAACAATTACCTTGTACTATCCACTATGGTTAATGAAATAAAACTATTTAAAGAGGTTCAGGTAATTGATGCTAAAAATGTTTCTGAGATAATAGAAGATGAGGTAAAAATAGGTAAAAATTTACCTTTCCCAGATTTTAAAGAACAAATTGAGCAAGCTGTACAAAACTGTAATTGTAAAATGGAAGTAGAAAAAGAAAAAGTTTGTAAAATGTTCCTTCAGTTCAAAAACATGTTCACAAAAAATGCTCACAATTGTGAGGTAACTGACCTCCATGTTACCAGGGTACCTACCAACCCTAATAAAGGTCCAGTTTTTGTATGCCAGTACAAAATACCTCTAGCATCTTATGAACATATACAAGAGATACTGGGTACCTTAATGGAGCGAGAAATTATAAGACAGGTAAACTCTATTTATAATTCCCCCATTTGGCCTGTACTGAAACCCACAGGAAAGTAGAGACTCACTATTGACTATAGAAAGTTAAACCAACAGGTGCCTTTATCTCGCTGGCCCATGACATATTTAAACCAAAGTCTGGCCAAAGTTCAAGGTCCCAAATATTTCACTACGCTAGATATAGCAAATGGATTCTGGACATTAAAAGTAGACCCAAAAGATCAATGCAAACTGGCTTTTACCTTTGGAAGGAGACAGTACACATAAAATAGGTGTCCTTTTGGGTACTTAAATTCACCAGCAGATTTCAACATCTTTCTGCACAAGGCCATGCCTAATGCAGAGAGCAGAGGAAATCTGGTTTATGTGGATGATGTACTAAACAAAAGCAACACTTTTGAGGAACACCTAGCTGAGGTCACCTATGTGTTAGCCCAGCTGAAAGCTGCTGGTGCCAAGTTGTCCTAACCAAAGGGGTAATGGTTCAGAGATAGGGTAAACTATCCTGGGCATGAGGTTAGTACTAATGGGCTTCATCCTTAGCATGCCAAAGTTGAGGCTGTCCAAAAAATTGGTCCACCCAAAACTTTAAAAGAGTTAAGCAGTTTTCTAGGGATCTGTAACTACTCAAGACAGTTTATCCAGAACTACGAAAAAATTGCCTATCCTCTCACCAGGCTGCTAAAAAAGTCAGAACCCTGGGTGTGGGGGGGAGAGCAAGAGACAGCCATGCAAGCTCTAAAAGATAGTCTGAGTCAAGCACCATGTCTTGCTTACCCACAAATGGATAAGGATTTTTATCTAGAAGTAGGACATACTAGTAGCAGCATCAGTGCAGTGTTATATCAGAAACATGATTCAGACCAAATGTGTTATTGCTTACGCGAGTAAGACCTTGAGTGATGTTGAGAAAAAGTTTTCAGATTGTGAAAAGGCATTGTTTTCCACTGTATGGGCAGTACAAGGGTTCAAAACTTACATTTGTGGTAAAAAAAATTGTTGTAGAGACTGGTCACCAACCCCTTACCCTTCTGGGGAGCCAAAAGCTTAAGGATGGTAATGTGTCTAGCAGCAGAATTGTGGCCTGGACCTTAGCACTCCAGGGCCTACCCCTAGAGGTTAAGTATGCACAGAACAAAAAGGATGTAGTAGCTCAAGGGTGAGCAAACCTGGAAATGCATAATTGTTCTGTAGATGAACTTCCAGTACAAGACCCTGACCTATCTCTTGAGTTGGATATTGTGTACCAAGATAACAGGCATCACCGCTATGATAAAAATGTGTGTGAAAATTTGCCTAGAGCCTATGTTGACGGTTGTTCATTCAGGCAAGGTGAAGACTGATGTTCTGGTTTAGGAGTGGTATGGCAGAATAATGTACCATGTACTCCTATCAAGTACAAGCTCGGTCCTAAGTCTAACCAATATGCAGAATTGGCAGCCACCTATATAGCAGTACAGACTGCAGTACAACATAAGTTACAAGACATTGTAATTTGTACTGACTCTGATTGTGTTAGGCAGAACTTCCTTACACATTTACCAGGGTGAACGGTGAATGGTATGATCAATTCAAGAGACAGTAAGGTGATGCATGCAGACCTTATCTTAGCCAGAGATCAGTTGGTTCAGGAACATAAGTTGGTTGTTTATTGAAAAAAGGTAAAAGGACACTCCAAAGTTCAGGGACCAGACAAAACCGGAAATGACCTAGCAGATGCTATGGCTAGGGAGGGTGCTTTAAGTGGAGAAGAATGGAACTTTGTCCCTCCTGTCCAGGCTAAGGTGGATGTGGTTACCCGCAAACAAAAGCAGCAGGAACAGGAAAATAAGGTTCTACACTTGTATAGTGAAAAACCTGACTTTGATTTAGTAAAAATGCAACAAGAGGATAAAATGGTAGGAAAATGTTATCGTTTCATTAAGGATCCACTAAAAGCATGATTTCTGACAATGACCTACAGGATAGTTGGGACCTAAGAGCCATGTATAATCAGAAGAACAAACTCCAATTAAGGAATGATCTCTTGGTAAGGACTGGTAAAACCCCACATGAGGTCCAATGGGTGGTTCCTTTAGGCCACAGAGGAATTATGTTACAACATGCCCATGATGAACCATCAGAAGCACATGGGAGGGATAGAAGAACTTATAAAACCTTAAAAGAGATAGCCTACTGGCCCTACATGTATGATGATGATGTTGCAGGGTACGTACAAGGGTGTATAACCTGTTGCAAGTTCCAACCAGCCACTCCCAGACATAGAGCACCACTACAGTCAAAAGGCATCACTATGCCTTGGTCAGACATCCAGATTGGCTGGATTGGTCCTGTTACCAGATCTTCAAGGGGTAGCCAATACCTTTTGACAGTTACTTGTCTGTTCACAAAACGGGTCGAGTGTATACCTGCTCCAAACAATACTGCCGAAACCATTGCTTTCTTATTAATAAACCATGTGTTTAGTCGATGGGGATTACCATTAAGAGTAGAGTCTGATAGAGGTCCTTATTTCACAGGAGAGGTAATAGAAAATGTGTGGAAAATTCAAGGAGTACAGAGGAAACTACATGTGTCCCACCATCCACAGTCATCTGGACAGGTGGAACACACTAATCAAACAATTGTGTATATACTAAAAAAAAATATCAGTTCTTCAGAAAAAGATTGGGATGTAAAGTTACCACTGGTATTAATGGCCATACGGGATACTCCTAATAAGTCTACAGGTGTTCCTCCTTTTGAAATGATGACAGGAAGACAGATGGTGTTACCTTTACATCTCCTGTATACCACAGGAAATGTAAATTCAGCACGTGCCACTACTGCACATGAATATGTAACCCATTTAAAACAGCATTTGAGAGAAACATTTGCATTTGCTCAGAGAAACTTAGGAAAAAGTGCTAAAGCTTCTAAGTCATATTATGACAGGAAAACTAGTCCAAAAGAGTATCAAATTGGAGATAAAGTGTTTCACTTTAACTACAATAGAGATAAAGCCAAGGTCAAAAAGTTTCTTCCTAGTTGGCAAGGACCCTTTGTAATCACTGACAAAATCTCACCTGTAGCCTACCAAATTGAACTAAAGCATTAAAGTACTGGAGAGGTAGTACCTAAATGGGTTCATATTAATCAGTTAAGGCAATATCATGAACGACATAAAACATGAAAAAATTTTCTAAATGAATATATAAGTGGTGATCAGGAATTAGAGTCTAGCTAAAATGTCAGTTGTAATGCTGATTTTTTTAAGTTAATAAACAGAATTTGTTGTATTAAAATGTTTGACAATGTAAAAAATGTTATTTTGAAAGTGCACATAGTTGTAATCATGTTTAATCATGTTAGTTCATGTAGTACTGTACACCTATCTATGCAAAACAGTGTATCTCCAATGATGTCATCTAGTAACGTCACATACTATGATGTCATATGTGATGATGTAATGTGCTGATGATGTCATAAGTTACTGCATGATGATGCAGCGTTGTCTTTTATGTTTTTTTCCCTGCAATGCTTAAACCTATATACCCATATATAGTAGCATTATCGTTTTGAATTGCAAATGCATTTTTAAGGTACATTTTGATTCAAAAGGGGGGAATGTAGGAACAGAACTAATCTGAGTTAAATATTTTATTATAATATTATATTCTTAATTGTTATTCTATATCCTTATATTGACTTAATTATTAAGTCCTATAAATGTTTCTGATCAAATTAATGTCTAAATAAATCTTTAAAACAAGGGCAATGCTGCTTAAGGCTTGAATACTAAAATAGAATAATGATGCCATGAAAAGGCAATACAGCATATATGGTCAACTTCAGAAAAAAATCTTTTCTAGGATAGTATGTTTAAATTGAATAGCCGCTTCCAATTAGTAGCAGAAGAACTTGAAACTTGACATAATTTACAACCTTGTTTTTCAGTACCAGCCAGAGCACATCTCAGAGGTTAACATAGATTTAGACCAGCTTTAAGAAATTAAGACTTTTATTTATAGAAAATATACAAAAACTCTGATACATTTCAAAATTATACAGGTTATTGAAAATGCATGTACCTGCCCAGTGAGTAAGTTTTAAACCTATCAACAAAGTGTATTATGAGCTATTTACAAAAATCTGTAGCCTCAAAACTATTTAAAATATATTGACAAGTTTGGTGTCTGTAGTAAGCTGACCTTGCCACCTTTTCAGTGGAATGAGGGTAAAGTGTTTATTTAATAGAAACAACTAGTCGGGTGGATTATAAGCCTCTGGATAGCTACATGAGGTCACGGTTCATTTATTTTGAACAAAGAAGATCCTTGCCTTAAAGAAGTTTTATTAAATTTACACAGTTCTAATGACAGCAGGTATGCCAAAGTAACATCATTTTAAACAGGAAATAATGTACTTCTGAAATCTGTAAATACTTTTTAGATATCTATAAAGGACAAAGTTTTATAAATTATAGATTTTATATTAGAATTGATGCCATCATGTTTGGTCTCAAATGATGCAAGAAAGAAAAATTGTTTCATACCAAAAATAGTTTTTCAGGATGAGGTCATATTGAGAAAAAAATGACTTAGGAGGGGCTAACAGTAACACTCTCAAAGAGTGCTCAGACCAATCATAACTTGATGGTGATGTCACCCAGTAAGGGGGACATAAATGGGATGCTGGTAAAGCCGGCCCAGAACTGCTTAATTCTTTGGTGTGTGAAGACCTGTGTTCAATGTGCTGACAATTTTGGATGAGCTTGGACTTATACTATGCCCAAAGCCTGAAGCCATACATGCTGGGAACATTACTTGGGCTTTAACATTGCCACTGCAAGGGGTGCTAAACCAGCCTGAAAGCCTGCACAACTCTGCCACAGGTCCAGCTGCAACTGACTGTTACAGAAAGGACTTTTAGTACTTATTTGGCTATCTGGGGTGACAACAGTGCATTTTAGCTTCAAGCCGTAGGTGTATGGTTAAGCTTGAATTTAAATCTAAAGAAAATACCTTTTTCATACTATAAAGTTTAAGCAAGTATCCTGCCAAGATAATCTGAAACACTACTGTAATGAACTGCAAATTCTCATAGGAAAAAAAAGAAAGTTCATGCTGTTTATAAGTATGCTAAATAAATAGTATAAGCTGTCATTTATTATGCTAAATAGTGCTTACTCATTTACATTGCTTATTGCTGAAATTTGTTTCATTTGTTTTATATAATTACTTGATTTCCTAAAATTTGTTGTTTACATTATTTTTATTAAGCTTGATATTTATGCTAGTTATGAATATTTAGGACTTGTATATATGTGAATAAAATATATTTATCTCTTATATAATCCAAAGTGTGGTAACAGTGTTTTTCACAGTCATTTTTGAATCTGGAGAGCATAGGATAATATCACATGTAAATATTTATTATTATTGGTAATTTATGAAATTATTTTTGGGTAAGGCCCAAGGAGAATCCAAGTACATTCTTATAAAAAGTGATATTATAAGCCTTTGTTCTAACAAGCCCCTCTTCTCCTTGCTCCCCCTCTACCTAGCCATACCTCTTCTTTGGGGCCTCCCTGTCCTGGTTATCGGCACCAAGTTAACCCATCTCTCTCGCCATGGTGCTGGTCCTCATAAGCTACTTAAACATGCCATTCTCAGGACCCTCCTACTACTCTTACTATTATCAGGGAACATACACCCCAATCCTGGCCCTCCCCATGTCCCCATCTTTAACCAGGCAGCTGCTGATGGACTCTGTATAGCGTCTATCAGTATTTGCAGCCTGCTGAAAAAATGTGATAACCTCCAGGGATGGGTAGCCCAACACCAACCCGACATTCTCTCTGTGGTTGAAACCTAGCTATCTAAGAATACCCCTGAGTCGGCTGTATCCATTAACGGGTACACCATCTATAGTGATGACAGATCTGGAAAGCGTGGTGGGGCTGTGCAATCTATCTCTGTTACTCACTACAAGGTCACTCACTTCCCTCGGCCAAGATGAATCATGGTGCCCAAGCTGTCTCCCTGAAAGTTATCACAAGCTCAGCAAGGGCCCCCTCTATATTACCTCCATTTACACACCCCCGGAACCAAAAAGCATCATTTCAGTCTGTTCTTAACCACCTCTCCCTCTTGCCTACCAAGGCAAAGCTCATTGCACTGGAAGATTTCAACATTAATTGGCACTCAAACTCAGCTGCCCCCCTAAAGGATACCATAGCCACTATTGACATCTCACAAATTGTCACAACCCCTACCCACAGTAATCCCAAAACTAGCACCTCCACCCTACTTGATCTAGTACTCACCAACTGTCCTAATAAAATCACTGGTGTCTCTGTGCTCCCTAATGCCCTGAGCGACCACTCGCCTGTGCTCTGTAACTGGACCTGTAAGGTAAAAAAAACTGCACCTAAAATTGCACTTCTACACTGCCTCAAATCTGGTAAACTGGGGCAATTAAAATGCCACCTAGCCTACTGGGATGATGATGCACCTGACATAGACTCGGCTCTGGACTACTTCATTCACTTCTTCAGCTCAGCCTGTGACATATTTGCCCCCTTCACCAAATGCATTGTCAAAGGCCCAGACACCTCTTGGATCTCTCAGGCTCTCATGGACCAAATGCATCATACAGACACCCTTTGGCACCTCACCCTTGAATCTGGCAAGCTGTCCAATAGACAGCGCTATCAGGCGGCAAGGAATAAATGTACCTGGGACATTTGAAAAGCCAAAGCTGAATACTACCAGGTATCATTCACCTCCTCCTGGGGCTCAGGACACAAGTTTTGGGACAACCTGAAGGACCTCAATGGACAGTCTGTATCCACTCCCCCCAGCTCAATGTCAATGGCTGTGTCACGACTAACCCCAGATTGACCCCAAACTCATTGCTGTTACCCTAAATTCCTCCTTCTCTGGCCTCAGCAGTGTGCTCCATTCTAACGTTTTTGCTCCCCACGCCCAACCCTCCCCTCCTACCCTCCACTCCCCCCTTTTGTTTCAAAGCAATCTCCCAGTGGGAGGGAAAGCCCTATCTATTAAAAGCTTTAGGCAAATCTCGCTGCAGCAGTGATTTCCTGGATCTGAAAATGCTGCATTTAACTCTAGATGAAGTCCTCCACCCCTAACTAGCATTCTAAATCATTCTCTCTGCCTAGGTAAATTCCCCTCTAAATGGAAAACCCATCCTCAAAAGTGGCGACCGTACCTCTCTGGAGAACTACCGCCCCATCTTCATACTTTCCTCACTCTCTAAGGCCCTGGAGAAAATCATCACTGTCCAGCTCACTGACCACCTCATTAAATATGACCTTCTCTGCCAAGAACAACATGGCTTTTGAAAAGGACACAGCACCACCTCGGCACTGCTAGAATATAGCACTGCCATCCACTCGGCCCTTGACAGTGGGCGTTTGGCTGGTTCGGTATTCGTGGACCTGTTCAAAGCCTTTGACACCATAAACCACTCCCTCCTGCTGTCAGCCCTCTCCCTCTCAGGTCTCTCCCTAGATGCCATTGGCTGGTTCTCTGACTACCTATCTGGTAGGTCTCAGCAGGTCTCAGCAGGTCAAGATAAATAACACTGTCTCCACCAGCCTCCCCATCAATTCTGGTGTACCCCAGGGATCCATCCTGGGCCCCCTTCTCTTCAGTATATTTCTCAACTACCTACCCAAGGCCTGCTCTGGGAAACTGCTCTTATATGCTGAAGAAGCAGTACTCTTCCCACCCACACAGATCCCACCCTCCTACAGCAGTCCCTCCAACAATCTTTCAAAGAGGCAGAATCTTGGTTCTCCAAGCACCGACTGGTGCTAAACTACAAAAAAAGAAAAACAATGATGTTTGCACACACCCAGAACAAACATAGTGGCCTCCCACTGCTAATCCTTAATTCCCAACTGGTACTTCTGGACTAGATAAACTCCTTTAAATATCTTGGGGTCACTCTAGACTCTGCTCTTACTTATCATGAACATATCCACCTCCTTAGCTCCACCATCAACACCCAAATTGGCCTACTGTACCGCTATAAGCTCTGTCTCCCACTGGATGCCCTGCAGCTTGCTGTCTCATCTGTCCTGTCCCTTAATGACTATGGGATCCTGGTCCATGGGGCTGCTGATAGCACCTCCTCCGTAGAATCAGGGTATCCCTAAATAAAACATGTCACCTTGTTACCGGTTGTGATTGGCTGACACATACTTGCTCACTATATAGTCTTACTAACTGGCTTGATTTTGATGGGAGGCTTAGGTACCAGACCTGCCTTCTCACCAAAAAGATCACAAATGGTCTTGACCCCCCTGTCCTCACACCTTTAATGCTATCTGGGCCTGTGCTAAAAGTCACCTGCAGCTCTACTAAATCCCCCTTCCAGATTCCCCTCTGCAAAATGGCATAGGGCCAGAGAACTTTCCGTTACAGGGCTCCCCTCTGGATAAATGCAGTTCCCAGTGCCATCACCTCTGAAACTAAAATTGGCCACTTTAAACTCCTCCTCAGGGAACATCTTCACTCTGTAGGGGCCTGTGACTGCTTCTAGCCAAACCCGTATGTTTACTCGGCTTGTGCCAACTTCCATCCCACCCACTACCCTCATATCCCCACCCCCACCTACCGCCCATTATTAATAGTACTATTATCTCTGACAAAGGCCTAGTGTCACATTGGGCACCTGTCCTGCTTGATTACTACTGTCTAATCCTGCTTAACCTCAACCATTGCCACACCTCAAGACTAAAACCACTGTCTAATCACTCTAGGGGCTATATACCTGATTGTAAAAATGTCTTATTATGACCTCTTGATTGTAACTATGTCCTATTATGACCTCCATGCTCTGTAACTCATTTGTATATGCTCTTTGATGATCGTCTGTCTTTTATTTTGTATACTGTCTTGCTGACGTGGAGCCTTTGTAAAGGAATCTCTGACTCAAAGGTCTGCAATTCCGATATGTTTAAATAAATTTTAAAAAAAAACTCTTGAGGCAAAGATCAATGAATGTGCCTATTTTTAAAAAAAATGGCTTGAACAACCGTAAAAGTTTAAGTGGCTTTCACCAGAAATTTCAAACGAGATTCTTCAAGATTTTTCACATGCAGTCCTCCGTGAACTGTGTAAAGTGCAGTGGTGTCCCTTCTCTGGAATCACACTAGATGAAACTGCAGACATATCAGCCGAGGAGCAAATTCCTGTCTTTTTTTGTGTTCTCACTGATGACGTCACTGTTCATGAACTTTTCTTTGGCTTCTATGAAAGTGAAAGTACCACTAGTGACATTCTGCTCAAAATCACTATGGATGTGCTAACCAGATTCAATCGGTCTATTAAGAACTGCAGGGGACAGTGTTATGATGGGGCAGCCAATGTGTCTGGGCATGTCACTGTGCTACAGACCAGGATTAGGGAAACAGAGAGATGTGCAATTTTTGTGCACTGCCATGCACATAATTTGAATTTAGTAGTTCAAGATGCAATTCAGAATAACAGAGAAATGCGTAATATAATGAACTTCATCCAGAAATGTATTGCTTTTTGCTTGTGGGTCACTGAAGAGGTTAGTTTGGTTCAAGCACTTACAGACACCCGAAGGAATAAACCTAAGGCCATTCTGTCACCCTCGGTGGATTTTGAAGAAACCCTCCTTAAAGGCCATGACAAGCAATTATGCTTTGTTGCCTGAATGACTAGAAGATTTGGATTACAATCCTGAGTACAAGACATGAGCTTCAGAATCTTATAGGTTTTTTGAGTCTTTAAAAAAATTTGACACCTTCTTCAAACTGGAGTTGCTTCAAATTATTTTTACCATTGTTGAAGATGCCAGCTCTGCCCTTCAAGGAGCCCAATTGAATTTTAAGCTCAGGGAAGATGTAATTAGGAATGTGAAGGAAATACTGCTTGCTGGGCAGAAAGAATTGCACTTTCATGCCATTTGGCAATCAGACATGTATGCAGCCCAGGGTCTAAGGCTCGAAGAGCCTAATCTACCCAGCAAATGAATAATTCCTGCCAGGTTTCAAGCAGGAGAGGATGAATATTATTTCCCTGCCACACCAGATGATCATTATCAGCAGCAGTACTTTAAAGCCATTGATGGAGTATTAATCAGTCTCACAGATCACTTTGAATCAAAGGAGGCCACCTCTCATTTAACCAAGTTGGAAGATTTTCTGGTTGGAAAGGAAGATGTGACGCATGTGAAGGATTTCTACCAGGACAATTTTAAAAAATTTTTAAGGCTCCAGCTGCACAGAGATATGTTATTAGATGCAGCCAAAGTCTCTGGTACCACTCTAAGTGACTTTCAAGTCATTCTAGCATTCTTGAAGGCACAGGAAAATGAGGGACTGTGACTGTTAATTCCAGAGGTTGGGAGATTAGTGAAGCTTGTTCGGACCTTGCCTGTGTCTGCTTGTTCTGTGGAGAGGTCTTTTTCGAGCTTTCATAGGCTGAAATACTAATTACATTCTGCCATGACCCAAGTAAGGCTGAACGCTGTTGCTGTTGTTTCAAGCCACACCAATATTGCCAGAATTCTCAACATGGAGAGTCTGATGGATAATTTTATTAAAAAGCTTCCATAAGAATGCATACATTTTCTCTAGTGAACAAGTAATAATAAATTTCTTCAGTAACTTACTTCATTCCATCAGTAATAAAATCATTCCTTTGTCTTTCAGTTATATTGTTGTACAGTATACTCATACTCTTGGTAAAAAAAAAATATAATTGGTTCTGTGTCTGAAACCTAACTAGCCAATTTTGGTTGAATTATTTTGGTAGATGTATCATGTATTGTGAAAACCTTGTGAAGAATGGGGTAGTCTAAAAATAGCTTAACTGTTTAGGCCAATAGTTTTGAGCCTGAGCACCCCCCAGGAAAACCTAAACTCTACACCCATGTCTGATTCTTATCTTGCAGCCAGTGTTTTACCCACCTAGCCTGTTTCACCTGTACCCCCCAAGTAGAGATGCAGCGAAGTTTTACTCTGTGGGTGAATATGCAGCAAAGTCGCCAAATTCGCATCCATGGAGCAGTTCACAAAATTGTCCCAAATTAATGGAATTCACCATTTGTGTGACTTTGCCTTGCTTTTTGGTTTTTAAAGTGCTAATTGCACTTAAAAAAACCAAAGCAAGTAGAGGTTACAAATGGGGAATGTCCCAACCCCCGATCTATCCCTGGTGTCTAGTACTTCCTGCCGTCGCCAGACACAGTTTGAATTATTCAGCATCACTTCTGCCTCCACACTCCCCCTTCCCCACCATTTGCTGGCCAGTTGGCCACAATGTAAAAATATATATAATTATTTTAAAATTAAATCACCCATTCCCTGGTGTCTAGCGGACCGCTCCCCACCGATCACCGGACACAGTTTGAAAAATTACTACAATCAACCCCCGGCCCCGTCGATCACCAGCCAGTTGGCCACATTGTAAAAATATAAATAATTTTTTTAATTAAATCCCCCATTCTCTGGTGTCTAGTGGACTCCCACCCACCTTACCCCATCACAGAGTGCCACACACCAGTCCACACATCCCAAGTCCACCCCAAGCGGGCCACTGGCACAACCCTCCACTCACCTCCGACTGAGCTCTTAATGAATGAGGACATGCTTGTATAAGCACATGCTCATTCATTAAGAGCTGAGTTGAGCTGCCGGCCATGGAGATGAATGGATGGCTGTGCTGGTGGCCTGCTCAGGGTGGACTCAGGATTGTGGGGAGCCGGGTGGTGTCTGTGGCACTGGTGTGGGCACTCCCTGACAGGGTGGGGTGGGTGGTGGGGTTCACTAGACACCAGTGAATGGGAGATTTATTTTTTGAAAAATTATTTATATTTTAACATTGTGACTGACTGGTCTGTGATTGGCGGCGGGGGCAGGGGCAGGGAGTGATTGTAGTAATTTTTCAAACTGTGTCCAGCAATCAGCAGGGCAGGGTCCACTAGAAACCAGGGAAAGGGATTTAATTAAAAAATTGTATATATATTTTTCGTTGTGTGGCCAACTGGCGGCATCGGCGGGTGTGGGGTGGGAGGGGTGGTTCTGACTGATTCAAAATGTGTCTGACAATCGGGGGAGGGAGATCACTCTACACCACGAATTTTTATACTTTTTTAACACTGTGGCCAAAGTTTGTGTGGGAAGTGTGGAATTTCACTGGCAAAATTCCACTTTTCGCAGTCGATCTGGCTTCATTGAATTGGCAAATTTTGCTTATTGCACTCCGCCTATTGAGCTAAATATGCAAAATGTTTCATGGAGTGAAGTCTATTGACTTCACCCATCTCTACTCCCTTTCCTGATTAATCTCTAATGGAGAATAGAGTCAAAGGCCTTTCTGAAATCAAATCCAGATGCAGTATGTCCACTATTTGGTCCTTGCCCACTGTCTTGATTACCCAGTCAAAGAAATCAATTAGATCAGTTTGGCAGGACCATCCTGGCATGAACTCATGCTGCCTATTATCATGGAGCCCATATTCATCCAGAAAGTTTACCCTTCAGTATGGTTTCCATGAGCTTCCCCACTATCAAGGTTGAAGAGACCCTCGGAGTTCACTTTGTTGAAACCCTTAATATATTTAAAGTTTTCAACCATGTCACCCCTCTCCCTTCTAGCATCCAGGGTGTACCTGTTGGGATCTCTGAGTCCCTCCTTATCTGGACTGCCTTGCTGACCCTGGATCATCTTGGTCACCCTTCTTTGTATCATCTCTAGTAGGTTGATGTCTTACTTTAGGTAAGGGTTGTAATACTGCACACTGTACTCAAGATAAAGCCAAATCAGTGGCCTGTGCAATGGCAGAATGACCTCTGCTTTTCTACTGGTTATATCCCTGGCTATACATCCCAGCATCCAATTTGCTTTGGCTAATGCTCTCTTGCAGTATACTGAGTGCTTGAGGTCACTCGTAATAATCACACCCAAGTCTTTTTCCTCTTCTGACTTGGTAACTTGCACACCTACCAGACGGCATTTGATCTCTGTGTTCCTCACTCCAAATGCATAACTTTACAGTTTCTAGCATTCAATCACCTTTCCAGTTTAGTCAGGTCCTCTCTAATGTCCTGCCTCTCCACTTCTGTGTCTACTTTCCCACAGAGCTTTGTGTCATCCACAAACAGGCATATCTTGCCTTTTTCCCTATCTGCAGTGTTTCTCATGAAGACATTCAATAACACCAACCAGAACACCCCTACTCCCAAGCCCTCCAGCTTCCCAATTAATCTCTAGTGAGTAATAGAGCCAAAGGCCTTGCTGAAATCTAAATACAGTATGTCCACTGTTTCGCCCTTGTTCACTGTCCTGGTTATCTAGTCAAAGAAATCAATCAGGTTGGCCTGGCAGGACCATCCTAATATGAACCCATGCTGCCTATCATATGGAGCTCATATAAAGTTTACCAGCCTTTCCTTTAGTATGGTTTCCATGAGCTTCCCCACTATTGAGGTCAAACTGACTGACAGATAATTACCTGGGTCGACCCTCGGGCCACTGTTGTGTAGCAGCACTACATATGCTGTCCTCCAGTCCAAGGGTACATCAACCATCTCTAGAAAGGTGCTAACAACTCCACTAGTGGACCTGATAGCAGGTTCACTAACTTTCCTCCATATCTTGAGGTGTATGCCATTCAGTCCCAGGGACATGTCCACCTTCAGGTTCTTTAATCCTTTCCTCACCCTATCAGTTTCAATCTCCCTGTCTGTGACTCTTCCCCCCGTTACCGGCCCCATTTGTCCATTGGGGTACTGGGCCTTTCTTCTCCTTAATGAAGACTGACAAGATGTACCAGTTAAGTACTTCTGCCTTCTCATACTACCTGTGGCCCTCCCTTCCTCCCTTTTCAGCCTGACTGTAATGTTACCAACTTGACCCAAAGTATGGGGACTTACCTGGCTCTAAAGAGCCCAGCTGGAATTGCTGCCACTCTCTCTCTCTCTTGCCCTGGCACCTGAGGACTCCCGAATTAGTGGGGAACTGGAGCAGAGCTGCTTATAGTAGGAAGAATGACTTCTGCACCTCCTGTACCCACACAGACCATGACTTCTGCTCCATACTTCAAAGGGCCCCAAAGGAGTGTGCAAGAACCATCACCCAGGTGCCTGGAGATTTCCAGAGCACCACCCAACTGGCACTGGACTGCAAGGCATGACCACACAGCAACAAACAAAGGCACAGTAAATAAACTGTTCAGGACAGGAGCCATTCTAAAAGATAAACATTAGGGGGCCGGTGCCCCACAGTCAGCCTGGGTCCCACCATCTTGCCAACCTCTAACCCTGGCAGCCAGCCAATCAGTGGATCAGACTGATTAAAGAAAGCTGCAGAGGCCTCTGGGAAGTGAGCGAGTTGGTGTTTCTGCTGCCCTTTTTGTAGGCCAATAGACTGTTGAGTGATGGACCTCCAGCCTTGCCGCGAGTGAGTGACAACTGCAAGGGTCATGGTGAGCTGACTTCCCACAGATAAGAGCAGGGGCTCTGTCAGGCCTGAGTCAGTCTCTGTGAGACCGGGGTAAGGAGCAGACCTGCTGACAGCTGATGATTGTGCTGTGACAGACTGCCATAGATGAACTGTGTGAGAGAAAGGCAGAATTCCTGCCTCTAGAAAAGAAAGTGGTTGCATGTTAGCCTAATACAAAAGCAACAGCTGAGAGCTTGCAGTTTGAGGGGAGACTTTCCTGTGCTGCAGATCTGCTAAGTTGATCTGGGATCATAGCCAGTTTGGGAAGCCAGCTGGCCAGTGTTAACACCCTTTACTGGATATCGCCACACACTAGGGACTGAATGCCAGAATATGGTCTGTTGGATGTGTGGCTCCTGGGTTCTGAGACTGGTCTTCCTTGAAAAAAGAGGAGGTTGCCAACTGATTTCTGAAGCCAGGAGAGTCCCTGATAGCATTGGAGGGATGTCCAAGACCTGCTCCATAGAAGGGATTGAATGGCCATCTGTAAGGAACCTATCCAAGCTGTAAGAGGAGCTCCCTGCTTCATGTAGGAGCCTGATAACACCAGAGCTGTGAGAAACTTCAGGGCCTACCCTGCAACTGGGACATTGTGTAAAATAGTTCTGGAATCATTCCACTGAATTTGGTCATTGGGTCAGGATTACAGATACCTCACTTTGGGTTTAGCTATTTTCAAAATGGCATGGCCTTTGGGTTTGGGGGTTTAGTTTAAGAGTATTACCTTATTTTTTAAGGTTACCAGTTCCAACCAATCATGTGCAACACCAGCAGATCTACACCAATTCTATGACTGGGTACCCAGTAACATTCTGGGAACTCCCTAGGAAAGTATTTTAAAGGGTAAAAGCATTGGTACCAATAGGAAGAGGGTTGTGTCTACAGTACAGGTGGGTGAGAGTCATACTGTATAGTGTACTGTTGTGTGGGGGTGGGCTGCATCTGAGTGCTGTGCCTAGGAGGGCATTATTAAGAAAAGCCCGGGGTATATAGGTTGAGCCTAGAATGGCACTGGAGAACCAGCCATGGTTGTACACTGCACATATTACCTTACTACTAGCCATACTTCTATTCCCATTTAGGGCTCTTTAGACCCCTAAATAAAGTTACTGTTTATTTTTTTATAAGCCTGACTCATGAGCTTATCATTAGTTAGAACATAAGAACATAAGAAGAGCGCTGGCAGATGGGGACCATGCAATCCATCTAGTCTGCGTTAGAAATTACCCCTCTCCCTATGCAGCCTTTGTCCTAACTTGTCCTTTATGTCTGTCTCATGCGAGTTTGAACTCCCTGATTGTCTTTGATTCTACCACCTCCTGGGGCAGACTGTTCCAAGGGTCTATCACTCTCTCTGTGAAGAAGTACTTCCCGAGGTTGCTTTTGAACCTTCCTCCTACCAGTCTGATATCATGCCCTCTCGCGCATGCTGCCGTGTTCTGTTGAAATAGATTGCCTGTCTGAGCTGTGTTAAATCCCCTCATGTACTTAAATGTTTCAATCATGTCCCCTCTGTTTCTTCTCTGTTCAAGGGAGTATAGGTTCAGCTCCCCGAGTCTTGCTTCATATGACCTGTGATGCAGTCCATGCACCATCTTAGTAGCCCTTCTCTGCACCATTTCCAAATGGTCAATGTCCTTCTTTGAGGCGACGTCTCCAGAACTGAACGCAGTACTCCAAGTGTGGCTTCACCAAGGACCTGTAGAGGGGCATATTAACCTCCCTCTTTCTACTAGAAATACCTCTACTTATACATCCGAGGATGCCACCCGCTTTCTGTGCTGCTTTCTCACATTGTTTTTCTATCTTTAATTCGTCAGTGATGATTATGCTGAGATCTTGCTCTGTCCGTGTCTCCTCAAGTTGATGTCCTCCCAGTGTGTACTTTTTTCCAGGGTTCCTCTTTCCCAAGTGCATTACCTTACACTTTTTGGTGTTAAATTGTAACTACCAGTCCCTGGACCGATCCTCTAGCCTTCTAAGGTCAGCTTCCATGTTGTCTGCTCCTTCCCTTGTGTCCACTCTGCTTCAGAGTTTTGTATCATCTGCAAACAGGCAAACCTTCCCTGTTAGTCCCTTCGCTATGTCTGCTATAAATATGATATAAATATATATAATAGGATCGATCCCAGTACCAATCCCTGCAGGATGCCACTGGTCACCCTCCCCTCCCCTTCCCTGACAATGATCCATTGACTAGCACTCTCTGGGTCCTATTGTTCAGCCAGTTACTGATCCAGCTGAACATTTTCTGGCCAACTTCCATATGTTCCAGCTTGTTGGTTAGCCTTCTGTGAGGGACGGTGTCAAAGGCCTTGCTGAAATCTAGGTATATAATGTCCACAGCCCCTCCCTGATCCAATGTTCTGGTGACCCAGTCGAAGAAGTCGATCAACTTGGTTTGACAAGTGCTTCCTGCTGTGAAGCCATGTTGTTTTGGGTCCATTTTTCCAGTATCTGTTAGGTACGCCACTATCGTCTCTTTTAGTAGTGACTCCATCATTTTCCCTACAACTGAAGTCAAACTGACAGGGCAGTAATTTCCTGCCTCTTCCTTGTTTCTGCTCTTGTGTAAGGGCACAATGGTTGCCTGTTTCCAGTCCTGAGGTATTTTCCCACTGTCTAGTGACTTGTTGAAGAGCTCAGTCAGTGGTGTGGCCAGTTCCTCTCAGAGCTCCTTCAAAATCCTAGTGTGTATGCCATCCGGTCCCATGGCTTTTTCCACTTTCAGTTTATTAAGCTCTTTCAGGACTCTCTCTCTTGTGAAGGGGCTAGTATCTGCTCCCTGAGTATCTTTCTTTGTCCTGCTCAGTGTGGGACCTTTGCCACTGTCTTTTTTTTCTTTATAATAAAATTTTTATTAGGCACGAGGACATTTATACATTATACAAGACATTTTACATAGATATATTCGTTCAGTTTATGTAATTATACATTGGACTTAAAAAAAAAAACTCTTACCCAGCATCAGGACTAATTAATCACATGAACTAGACAAGTCTCGTTTTAGCATTTCTCCAGTATTGATTTGATTAGCTACAGGGAACAAAGTCTGAATAAGTGCTTAACTGATACATAATCCATTTTCTCCATTTTGTATCAAATACCTACACTCTATCCCATACTCTGACTGCCATCCTCTCCATCCTATATATCTCTCTTGTCAAGTTTAGCCACTCCCCCCTAGTTGGCAGCCTATTCGTTCCCCATAGTTTGGTTATTACCTTTTTTGCTGCCAATATTAGCAATGTAGTTTGCAGGTATACATTCTTCTCTACTTTTAGACCAAATGGGGTAGTAGCTGCCAGTATATACCCAGAGGTAAAAAGGCCTGGGTTTTCATATACTACCACCAACTCCTGCACTACCTCCCCCCAATAAGGATCCAGCATGTTGCAATTCCAAAATATATGAGTCTGGTCTGCATGTACTGCTCCACATCCCCTCCAGCACTTTCTTCAGGATCGCCTGTAAAACTAGCTACCACAGCAGGAGTACGGAAAAATCTATATCGTAATTTCCATGCAAACTCTTTCCAATATGGGGATCCCGGGGCCTTAAGCATAAGTGGGGAGGCCATCTTCCAGTTAGTAACCGGTAGGTCAGTCCCCAATTCCAAGGACCAACGGGCTCTGATCGACCCAGTAGAGTCTTCTGGTGTCTCTCCCAAAGCAAGGTAAGCCAGACTGATAGCGTAGTCTAGAGTGGTACCTTGTCTCTGTGATAGAAGTAATTTTATTATTAGTGAGGGGTTTTCAGCCACTGCTGCCAGTGTTTCCTCCATTGGTCACAAATAAGATTTTAGCTGCAAATACTTATGAAAGAAGCCCTGGGGTATTTTATACTGAGCCTGGAGCCGGACAAATGAATAAAGGCCCTGTGGGCCTAATAATTGAAAAATATGTTTGATATTATATTTATACCACTGGGCTAAGGATCTATCCAAAAAATTGGGTGGAAAGGCACTGTTCACTGCAAGGAATCTCAGAAAAAGTGCCTCCATGGGCAATAATCTTTTATTGAGTACAGTCAGCCACTGCTTAAACACTTCTGCAGTATATTGTGGGAATTTAGAGAGAGGTATGCAACCAGGAGGATGTCCAAAGAGACAATCCGTCAGGTCTTCTATGCCATTCCAAGTCATCTCAAACTTCTTCCAGGGCATAATATAATTGGGGTTCATCCAGGAGAGTAAGATCTTTAATTTAGAAGCTTGGGCATAATTCAGGAGATTCGGTAAATTTAGCCCACCTCTGTCTTTTGATAACTGTAATAGAGAGTACCGAATCCTGGGAGGTTTCCCCTGTCATAAAAGCAAGAGATCAACCTATTCCAAGCTTGAAAATAAGTCTGTGTTGGAAATAATGGGAGTGTCTGCAGATAGAACAAAATCCGGGGAAATATGTTTTGTTTAATAGTTTCTATTCAAGCTAAAAAACTCAAAGGTATCTGTGACTATTGTGTGAGGTCCTCAGTTATTTTTTGGGTTAGGAGTTCCAAATGTGCAATATCTGCATGTATCTGATTTTTATTAAGATGGATCCCAAGGTACAGCATCGATTGTTTATTCCACTTAAGGGGAAATGCACGTTTTAAAGCAGAGGAAGGGATGTAGTTACAGAGTAGTACCTCTGTTTTTTGTTGGTTAGTTTTATACCCTGAGATTTTACCGTACATCTCCAGTTGTTCCCAGACCTTTGGGATGGATATATCCGGGGAGGACAAAATGAGAAGGATGTCATCCGCAAATAATGAAATTTTATGGTTTGTGCCTCCCATAGGTATGCCCTCAATCTCCGGGTGAGCTCTAATGGCTTGGGCTAATGGCTCGAGATACAGAGCAAATAACAGGGGTGAGAGGGGGCATCCCTGGTGAGTTCCTCTGTAGAGGAAAAGGGTCAGAGATAGAGCCATCTAATTTTAAGTAAGCCCGAGGGTGTTTATGCATATTTTGCAATTGTTGTATGATCTCCAGGGGAAAGCCAAAACTAGACAAGGTAGCCCATAAAAATGGCCAGGCCACCCTGTCAAATGCTTTTTCGGCATCCAATCCAATGAGTGCCAGGGGAATTGAACGTGTTGCTGAGTAAGTAGATGTGTTCATCGCACTGCATCGTGAACCTGTCATCCCTTAATAAAGCCCACCTGATCATGATTAATCAATAAAGGCATGATGTTTTCAAGTCTATGTGCTAGCACAGACATATAAATTTTGTAATCAAAATTTAACATTGAAATTGGCCTGTATGATGAGGGTAGGGTAGAGTTTTTGTTTTGTTTAAGTATGGCAGATATCACTGCATATTGCCAAGGGGGGGAAGAATACCTCCTTCCTGTATCTCATGGATAGCCTGGAGTAATGGTGGTAGTATTTCTTCTTTATGAGTTTTATCGCACTCCAACAGATATCCATCTGGTCCTGGAGCTCTCTGGGTCTTAGCTCTCTGCAACACTCCCTCTATCTCAATCAAGGTAGTAGGGGCTCTCAAAATATCTATCTGGGAGGCAGTCAATTTGGGAAGCTTTACGTTGTTAAGGTATGCCTCTATCTGTTGACTATGGTCTTCAGACTCTGCCCTATATAAATCCCAATAATATTCAGCCATGACTCGTCTAATGATCTTAGGGTGATGTTCTAGCTTCCCTGTAGTAGGGTCTTGCATGCCATAACATAGGCTCTAGCCTTATGCATTCTAAGTTTACAGGCCAGATTCCTGGCTTCTTTAGGACCCCCCTCATGTGCTGTGAGTCTGAGATAAAAGAGCTGTTGCTGTACTTTCTGATCTAGGTATTTTTGAATTTTTTGTTTTATTATTAGTAGTTGTACCTTTACAGTTCCATCCCCCTGGGCATATAAAGACTGAAGTACTTTCAACTCCCCCTAGAGCTTAATAAGCTGTGCCTCTCTCTCTTTATTTTTCCTCAGTGAATAAGCAATAATATCCCCACGTAACACTGTCTTAAGGGTATCCCACTGAATCGCTGCCAAAACATCTGGGTCACCATTCTCCCCCAGGATCTGTGGGATCCTGTCTTTAACCATTTGATTAAACTCTGGAGCTCTCAACTGCATCAAGTTGAAGCACCAGCTGTTCGTTTTATGTCCCCCACCCAAATCAAATTTGGCATATACTGGGGAATGATCTGATAATATGGTCGCCCTATGCCACACATCATGCAATGTTTCTAGATGTTCTGCTGTGGTAAACATATAATCTAGTCGAGACACCACCCCTGGTCCCAGTGCTATATGGGTATATTCTCTCTCTGTGGGGTAACAGTGATGCCAGATGTCTACCAGCCCCAAAGAAGAAATTGTACCCCGCAAGTACTTCTGAAGTGGGTTAACCCTATGAGGAAGATAGACTGAGACATCCCTTGCAGGGTTCAGAGTAGTATTCAGGTAGCCCCCCATCAGAAGTTGCCCCTGGAGGATCTCCAAAAGCCATGCAAAAAAAGTCTGAGCCAATCTCTTTGAGGTCCCTGGGGGAAAATAAACAGATGCCGGAGTAACCAGGTGAGCATGAAGCATGCCCATTGCAATAGCGAATCGTCCGTCCAGGTCTATTACCTTCTGATGGAGGTCAAATGGTACCCCAAGTCTGATCAGGATGGCTGCTCCCCATCTCCTACCCGAGCTGTGAGATGAAGCTATCACCATGGGGAACACCCATTTGGTGAATTTTTCATGCTCAGGAGAGGCCAGGTGAGTCTCCTGCAAAAATATGATTTCAGGATTGTCTTTTTTAACAAATTGTATCAAACGGGATCTCTTAACTGGGCTGTGGATCCCATTAATATTAAGGGACAATATCAGTGATGATTTCCCCATTTTGTATCATTAACAAGTATTTTATAGCCGGCCCGGTGGCACTGAGAATTGAGGTGCTGGATGCCACACCTTGCGCCACGCTGGCGACCCAGGTTCAGGAATGAGCCAGGGCCACCGGGGGTTGGCAGGGGAGGAAAGAGATTGAGCATCCGGAGGACTGTTCTCTCTTCCTGGGGTTGGTTACGGAGTGTGCTTGCTCTTGGAGTGACCTCTGGCAGTGGCTGGAGGATCGCCGATTGTGGTGGCGCAGCGTATGCCATGGGGCAGAGCCATGGCAATTCATTGCCTTGCTGGCTGTGCTCCACAGGGAGAGGGGGGAACTAAAGCAGAAAATCCCTGGTTCACTGAGGAGATGATGAGGGCCCCAGGGATCTCCCTCTCATCCCTAATACTGGGCCAGGCCACACCGGGGATCCACGGCCGACCTCCCAGAGGGATGGACCCTCTAATTTCAGAAAGTGCCGCCGAGGGCGGGCAGGCCCAGTTCCGGGGGGTGATCCGGAGTGCAGAGAAGTTCCTCTGGGGGGGTGAACCAGTGATGGCTGACCACGGTAGGGAATAGAAGGGTAGGATCGAGTTGGGCACCTCTGAAGGATGCCACGGAGAGCACCGGTGCATAAAAATAGTTAAAAAAAAAAAAAGTACTGTATTTTATATTGCATAAGCCCAGTTTCTTACTGTTCTCCTTGTCACCCAATATAGTAAATATCTCCTCTCCATGTATTCTCAGCCCAAATTTCTGGTAAGCAGTTTCAGTCCAAAGCAAACACACCAAAATAGCCTCTTGTATGTTCGAGTCCTCATTGCCTAATTTTAACAACATATACAAAATAATATACCCATAAGATAGGGTACAAATGTTCATACATACTTGTATACCTTACAAAAGATCAGTAATAGATGACAGTATTTATCCCCCTCTAGTGGTGATTTGGTGGTACTCCCAACCATGTATTGTTTCCAGCTAGGTTTAACACATATCTTAATTCGTGTTAGCATGCGGGAATAATAAAAGTAAAAGATTATTGATTCGGGGAAGAATTTGTAACTTTCATACCTAGGTTTCTCATCATAACAGTGCAACATTAACTTATTTACATGGATTACAGAACAAGTCTGTAATGACTCCCTAGGTAGGGAGGGATCTGTACTCCCTCCTGTGCAGGGATGAATGTTATTCCCCTGTGGGGGGGAAGCTCACAAGGCCAATGTGGGCCCCCAGCACCATGTACAAAAATTAGTAACATGGAGCAGGCAAACAATACGCGTAGCTCTGGACTGCACCAAATAAATTGATGCTGTCCCGTTATCCACTGCACGTAACTGTCGCCATGTTGCCGTCTAGCTGAATGCATCTCCATTAGCTCGCCGCATGGGACCCAACAGTATTATTTAAAAAATTAGTTTTAATAGGGGAGCTCGTCAACAAATGAGGAATGGTAGCCGAGGATATTTACAGAGGTAGATATAAATGGGGGGGGTAAGATAAAGTTTTCAGTTGTTTCACCATAATTGTCCCAGACTCTTTTTTTACATTAAACAATAAAAAGAAATCAGATTACTATGCATAGATCGCTTGAGTCTGTACTTCAGCCCCCATTTCCCTTGATTAATATCTCTGATTAGCATTCTAAATTACAAAAATTCAGCCCTTATAACATCGCACCACCTCAGGTAGTTTTTTAGATGGCTCAAACAGCCGCTCTAAAAGTAAGTGCATGCCCAGACTCTTGTCATGGGCTGGAAAGATTACCAGAGCCCCTTTCTCAGACAGTCAATCCAGGGCAGTCCTCTGGAACTTGAGTAAAAGGTTTTTAACATCTTGTAATGTGGAGTAGCCTTGTCTCTTTCTGGTTTGCATGTTCTGCGCCTTCTCCCACATAATTCCTGACTTGAGTGCCTCTAGGTCCCAAGTTTCTGATGTTAGCCGCTGTGGTACCACGATGTTCTTGGTCTGGAGAACTTTGCTGGCTTCCTCTGGAGTTTCAAATGTTTGTGGGCCTTCAGGAAACATTATTATAAGCTTTGCAGGATATGGTGCAACAAACTTCAACTGCTGCTGTTTCAGGGTGTGAAGTATCGGGGCATAGGCCCTTCTTCTTGCTGCTATATGTGGGGAGTAGTCATTATCGAAATAAAGACGTCTGCCCTTGTATTGAATTGTCTTGACAATAACTGCTGTTTTGCTGCGTAATTTAATAGCTAGAGCACTACAGAGCGCGGCCTCTGATCAGTATGTTGAGGTTTCGGGATGAGGGCTCTGTGAGCTCGTTCTATGTCTAATTTGGTGGCTGGATCAAGTTGTAGTACCTCCCATACTAAAGTATCCACAAATTTAAGCATATCATGTCCTTCTTCCTTCTCTGGTATTCCATGAATACGTAGATTATTTCTCCTCGATCTATTCTTCAAGGTCTTCACATTTGTCTGTTAATAACTTTTGTTCATTTATTAAATGCACCACAACTCTCTCTAGGCTATCAGTTCTTGTATCAATTTCTGTGTGAGCCAACTCCAATTCAGATACCTTCTGATTTATTTTAGCCAGTTCTGTGGATAGTTCAGTGCGAAAGGAGCGAACTTCATCTCTGAATCCTTTGAGTTCTGCAAGGATTGCAGCATTGCTGGATTGTCCATTAGAAGAGAGTGGGGGCTCCACCATGTCTGGTAGGCCAGAATCACCAGACTGAGAGTCTTTCACTTGCCTGATCTGCTGTGCAGCTAAAGCAGTTGATTTTTTCTTTTTTCGGGCTCCCATTCAGTTCTGTAACTCCTCTAGCCTCTTGTATAAAAAAGGTTTTTCCTGGCTTTGATTTGTTTTGTACTGATTCTGGGAGTTTTTTTGTCAGGTCCCTGGAGCGTGATCTTTCAGTGCTACATTCCAGCTGACAGCTCAACCGGAAGTCGCCACTGTCTTCTATGGTGAAGACAGAGCAAAAGAATTTGTTTAGCACTTCTGCCATGTCCTCGTCACTCTCTGCCATCTTACCTTCCTTGGTTGCTAGTTGGACTATTCCTCCCTTAGTTTTTCTTTTTTCACTTATGTATCTATAGAAGGTTTTGTCTCCTTCCTTAACACCCTGTGCAATTTTCTCTTCTGTCTGTGCTTTTGCCCTTCTAACAGCTTTCCCTGCCTCCTTTAATTTGTTCTTGTATTCTTCCATGTCTGTTTCATGTTTTGTTTGCTTGAATTGTGTAAAAGCCTTTTTTTTTCTCTTTGATTTTGGATGCTACTTTGAGAGAGAACCAGAGAGGTATTTTCCTTCTTTTGGACTTGCTGATCTGCTTAGTGCATACAGTTGTTACTGAATGCAGAGCAGCCTTCAGAGTATTCCAGCAGTCCTCTACATCTCCTGTGATTCCTCCTTCTAACATGGATGCAATCATAGTTCTAATTTTGGGGAAATTGGCTTTTCTGAAATCTAGTACCTTGATTTTGGTGTGACTATTTTCCTCCATATTGTTCACAGTAAACCAGATTGAACTGTGATCACCGGTCCCTAGATTGGCTCCCACCTCTGCTTCTGGGATCCTTGTGCTGTTTGTCAGCACTAGATCCAATATTGCTTTGTCTCTGGTGGGTGAGTTCACCAGTTAGTGCAAACCTGCTCCCCTTAGTGCAAAAAGGATGCTGTATATGAGGACCAATCCACATCTGGTAGATTGAAGTCCCCCACAAGCAACAACTCACTCCTGTCCACCATCATTGAGATGGTTTCCAAAAGCTCCTTGTCTACGTTGGCCTTCTGGGATGGGGGTCTGTATATGACTCCTACCCAGATAGGGGCATTGTCCAAGGCTCCTAGTGTAACCCAAAGCGCCTCTGCTTTACTGTGTTTTCCCTGGATTTCTGTTGTGCATATGTCATCTCTTACATACAATGCCACCCCCCTCCTTTCTTTCCCTCATGATCTTTCCGAAATAATGCATACCCTGGGATGGTGACATCCCAGGAGTGGTTCCCAGTAAACCATGTTTCCATAACAGCGACCCAGTCTAATTGGCCATCTGCGTTTCCATAACAGCGACCCAGTCTAATTGTGCATCTGCCATTATGGTTGTGAGATCAGGGATTTTGTTTGGCAAAATACGAGCTTTGATGCACATTGCCTTCCATCCCCTTCTGTTTTGGTCATTTGCAGTTTTAATGTTTTGGTTGTGTAATTTTGTTGAAATCTTGGTCTGAGTACATTTGGGGTGATGTTTGGTCTGAGTATGATTGATGCATCCTTGTGCTGAACTAGTTGGTGATGGGGGAGGAGCATTTGGCAACCCTTTTTGTACTAGTGGTGCCTGTGCCACCCCCATCCACTAGTTTAACTGACCAGTGTGAACGTTAAATTATTGCGCTAGTGCTCAGGTCCCCTCCTTTGAGAGGTGTAGACCATCGAATTTAAAGAACTCCCATTCCCAGAAGTCCTGCCATTTTCCAGTAAAGTGGTGACCTTCTTCCTGGCATCAGTCCTTTAGCCAGGTGTTTAGCTTGTAGATGTCCCCTTCCCTGATCTTCTGCCTGCTGTCTCCTTTTTTCTAGACTGGCAGAATTTCAGAGAAGGTGATAGTGGACGAAAGGGGAGCAAGCTTGTCACCCGGCCTGGTGAGGTTTTGTTTTGTTTCCTCTACTGACTTACTGGCTAGGTCATTCGTACCTATGTGGAGAATGACATGTGTGTATCGATCAATGCCTCAAATGATTTCCTCTGTGCAATTGGTGTCCCTCCATGCCCATGTTCCAGGGAGGCACTTTACCATAGTTGAAGCATGGTCCTGCTGGAGGTGAGTCTTTACACCCCTAATCACGGAGTCACCAATTATTAGTACAGGTTTCTTTTTGTCCATTTTAGTGGGTTTAGTTGTGCGCTGTACCTCCATGTGCTGCTCTGGGTTCACAGAATTTTTGACACTCGTTACGCTGTTTGTCATGGTAGATAGTGTAGTGTACCTGTTTAATGTCTGAATAGGTTTAGTAACTTCCTGTATCGAGGATTTTGTGCCAGTTGTACAAGACCTGGCCTGTTTGTCCTTTGGGGTAGGGGTACTGGTGTAGTGCACCTTGAAACTAAAGGTTTTACATTGTTGCTCAGTGGAGACCAATTTAATATATCATGGTAGTTGCAAGCATATCATTAGTAGCGTGCTAATAATTATATTTTTTGGTCAACTGTTATTGCACTGTGTGGGTTCACAGGTGGGATTTTACTGTGTGGAGGTGCTGTATCACAGTGGGTATACCATACTGACACTTAAAACCTTTCTCTGGGTGCAGGGATCTTAGTGAACAGATGCCAAAAACATATTTCCTTGATTTATCTGGATCAGACTGGATTTATTAGAGGCAGATTCATTCAAGACAACATCCATCAGCTATTGAACATCTTTTCCTCCGAAAATAGCAACCTCGAGTTACAGTTAGCTATCTCAATGAATGCAGTGAAAGCTTTTGATAGGGTTCATTGTCATTTCCTAAATTTCAGATTGGTCCAAATTTTCTGCACACTAGAGTTACTGAAACAACTAAATGTAATCCAACATGTCACATCTCCTACAAGGGGTGGAAGTATACTGGACATTATTCTTAGTTCAGATTCAGTTATCACAGATTGCAAGGTTTGTACCCCCTTGGGGTCCAGTGATCACAACAGTATACGTTTTAATATTCATGAAGAATGCACCATTGTGAGAGGCTACAGAGAAATCTATCAGTATCATACTGCTGATACTAGGCTATTAAAGAAGAACTAGATAATATAAACTGGGAACACTTACTAGGCAGCAAATTTGTGGAAGAAATGAGGACTTGTCTAAAAAGTAAGATCAGTCATATTAGTGATATGCATATCAAAAAAATTAAGAAATATAATAGTAGAGGAGTTAGGCACAAAGTTAGGAGTTTGGCTAACTAGGGACAATATAAATTGTTAAAGAAAAATGCTAAGCTTTATTACAATTATACTAAAAATAAAACTCAAACAGCTTGGGAGACATATAGATGTACCTTAAGGCAGTGTAAAAACAAAATAAAGGCTTCCAAACAGAGGCTAGAATGTAGAATTGCTGCCAATATTACTGATAATAGGAAATCATTTTATAGTTATATAAATTCATTGAGAAACTCAGATTCCAGACATGGGCCTCTGGTGGTTAACAATATCACTATTGATGACCCAGCACAAATTGTTGATATATTCAGTAATTATTTCTGTTCAGTTTTTTTGAACCCATACCTTAATAACATACATATATTACTAAGGCATACTAAAGTGTAAGTAGCAGAGAAGGCGGTGTGCCCATAGACACTCCTGTCCACTTATCCATAATATGCTAATGTATTCCCCTCTAATATGTGTTTGTCTAGCCTGTTTTAAAATTTTTCTTTATCTTTTCTGATTACAACATTTAAGGGAAGACTGTTCCATGAGTTAACCACTCTCTGTGTGTGTTGAATGCCTTTCTTTTGTTAGTGTTGAATCTTTTAGGTCTAATTTGCAGTGAGTGTCCCCTAGTTCCTTTCTCGTCACTTTTTTAATTCAAACCTGAGCTCACTGAATAGATAGTCATCTCTTGCAATAACTTCATGGTGTTTGAAATATCAGAGCAGGATATCATCAGAAAGATTGAGAAATTAAAAACTTCAAATTCTTCTAGCCCAGAAAATATCCTACCAAGATTATTAAAAATTATGTCTCCAAGTATAGCCACTCCATTGAGATATTTGTTTATTGCTTCCCTCAGGACTAGTGAAATTCCTACAGACTGTCTCTAAGCAAATATAATACCTATTTTTAAAAAGGGTAATAGATTGGATTACTGCCATTAGGAACCAGAAGGCAGAGGGGTGATCTGCTCTTATGTTGCAATATCATACATGATAAATATCTATTCAGTGAACTTGCCCTAGAATTTAAAAATAGCTGTTTGAGAATCAGGGACCATTCATTACATTTAAAAACCCACATTTTTCCATACAAATAAAATGAAGGCTTATTATACTCAATGAATAGTAAACCCTTGGAATAGGCTGTCTATGGATATACTATATAGCAGAAGAAAAATGGTGTTCAAAACTAAACTCGATAAATATATTCTTGAGGGTGGCGATTTATCCTATTATGGGTGATTGATGGAGCTCATATGGGCTAACCACCTTTTTTGCTCCTACAACTTTAGTATGAAAGCTATACAAACCCTATACACTAACACAGAAGCAACAGTTAAAGTCAACAGCTGCACATCGGGGAGATTTAACTTGGGTAGGGGGATCTGCCAAGGCTGCCTCTTTTCACCCCTTTTCACCTCTTTTATTCACATTAAGTTTGGAATCCCTGGTGATCATGGTTAGCTAAAGTCCTACTATTAGGGGTGTTCAAATAGGCCATGAGGAACATAAAGTTTCCCTTTATGCTGATGACAGCATATTTTTTCTTTTAGAGATTGAAACTTCAGTACCTGCCCTGTAGAAAGTTCTAGCAGAGTTTGATGCCCTCTCGGGGTACAAACTGAATTATGCTAAATTTGAGATAGTTAGACTTAGCAGCAGTTGTACTCCAGAACACAAGAATAGCCTCCCATTTTCATGGGTGCACAATAACCAAATAAGATACTTTAGTGTGCAGGTCCCTCTATAGATTTCAAAACTGTTTAAAATTAGCTACCAACCCCTGTAAATGACTATGCAGGCAGACATTTACCACTCTCTCTGCAAGGTATATTAACACCTTTAAAATGAACCTCTTACCTCGATACTTATTTTTATTTCAAATGTTGCCTATCCCAATCTCAGCAACGTTTTGGATGTTAATATTAAAAAATATAACCAAATTCATATGGGTAGGACACAGGCCAAGAGTGGATTGCCCATACATAACCAGCCCTACAAACAAGGGTGAACTGGCCATGCCAGATCTCAAAGCAAGCCCCTTGAGAGGAGTTCTGGGCCCTGGGGAAAGTTAAAACTCTGGGGCCCCTACCAGCTTGCAGCACCTTTCCTGCATACAGTATGCTGGGTGGCCTGGACCCCTCATTGCACTGGTCCCCCGGGAATTATCCCCTGCTCCCCAACCCTCTCACGTGCCCTGCCTCAAAGCTTATTATTTAGCCATCCAGGCTGCTTCATTGGTAGAGGGGGGGAAATGACTGAGACTTTCAAATATCTTAAGGGCATAAATAAGGTAGAATGGGATAGCATCTTCCAGTCTAAAAAGTACAGCAGAATTAGAGGGCATGACATGAAATTGGAGGGGGGGAGTCGCACAAGGGGTAACGTGAGAAAGTTATTTTTTACAGAGAGGGTGGTGGATTCATGGAATGCCCTGCCTCAGGAGGTGGTGGGACCACATACAGTGGAGGGATTCAAGAGGGCATGAGATAGGCACAAGGGAATCATACAAATGAGGGGGGCATAGGTGAGGCCGCTGACCTAGTAGAGGCAGCGGGAGCAAATTGGTAAAATAGGCAGACTGGATGGGCCTTGCGGTCCTTTTCTGCTGTCAACTTCTATGTTTCTATGTTTCTATTGGTAACATGGGCCAAGCAGTGGACTGCCTCCAGGTGGTATTCAAAATGGAATATGAAAACTGATTGGGGTTCCCACCTTTCACTTTGATATCAGCCCCTGTCACACCAACACTACTCAGGAGAGTCACCAGTCCATGGGTCAAACATTCATTACATATATTCTTGAAACTATGGAGTTGCATGCAACCACCTAATATGCTGGGTCCTCTTTCTTTAATTAGACAAACTGCACAGTTTAACCCCCTCAGGAGGACAGTGGCTATAAATTGTGGGAGCAGAGGGGCCTTACTCGCTTTATACAGTGCCTACAGGGGGTAAATGTGAAGAGCTTTCAAGAGTTAGCCCAACAATTTCATTTACATTGGACTAATTTTTTTTTATTCCTACAGGTCAGGCACTTCATCCAGTCTTATACAAATGATCAAGCTTTGACTAGACTACTGACTTCCCTAGAAGACTTCTTTTTTCTGTGGTCAATCCTTACAACAAGGTTCCATTACATTTCCAATATGTATTCTATCCTTTAGACTCAAACTACTACTCCTATGGAGAAGCTCAGAACTAAACAGTAACAGGAAAGTATGGAACAAACGCTTCCCATAATGTGGTAGCGGGCCCTGGCAGACAGTTGGAAAGTCACCTTCTCCCCAATGTGGAGAGAATTACACTGGAAGGTTCTAGTCCAATTCTTTCGCACACCCACAGTCACTAAACACTACCAGACGACCATCTCCGAGGCTTGTTGGAGTCTGTGTGAGGACCATGGGTCATATGTTCACATTTTCTGGACCTGTGCCAGATTGACCCCCTTCTAGTCTGCAGTCAGGGATCATATACAGCAAATCACGTAGACTGTGATATCTTCTACTTTCAGCAGTCTGGCTTTCGGTAGTTTACCAACTCCCATTAAAAACAAAAGTCTTAGAATATTATTGTTTATATTGTTAACAGCTGCCTGGAAACGTATTACACTTCTTTAATTGTCAGATGTTATCCCGCAGGTGTCCACATGGATAAATAAGGTAAATGAGATTCAAGAAATGGAAAGAATCACAACTAAGTTACATTTTTGCCAAGAACATTACATGGACTTTTGGCAGCCATGGGACCTCCATATTCAAGGGGGCCTCACATCTTAGGGACAATGACTTGAAGATGGGCTCCTACCTCCCTCCCTCAATTTCCATGAACTGGTACCATTCAGACGCTGTATAGTAATTTGGCTAATATCTATGGCAGTGACCTCATTGCATGTCATCTCACTGCGTTGTTTACATGTCCATGTCGGGCGAACTCTGATATCTTTTCACATTATATGGTAATTGTTGTTTTTTTTCCTTTTTATTGGGTTCTGTCATAATGCTGCAACTCTATTGAGTATACTATGAATTTTAATCAATAAAGCGGAGTTACAAAAAAAAAAAACTTTCTCTGGGTGGAGACACCACGCAATTCATTTAACATGGGTACAACCCCTCAATTAGGAGTTAACAACCCAGCTCCTTAATTCTGAGCCCACAAGACAGGGACAGTAACCACAACATCCATGGCAACACAGTTACACTACTATTTAGGAATGTAAGCCGGCTATGAGCACATTAGTGAGTTATAAGAGAAGGAATCTTTCTGCAGCTGATCAGATGGATACATTTCATGAGATTTGGGACAGCTACCTGAGATCTCAGGGTTGTTTCCCCACAGGATGACTTACTGAGGGCTCTGGCTACCTCCAGCAGGTCTGCAGCAAAGGATTGCATTTTCTACAGGGATAAAAGGTCACACTCATAGTATTCTGCACACATCTACTTTTATTTCATGAGTAAGTAATTGCAAAGAATTCCTTTTATTGTCATCATTGTACATTCACAGAACTGGCATGACATCCCATGTATGGTTTGTGAGTTACTTTGTGTTGGGTTTGCTTTGGAAAATCTTAATAAAGCTTTTAACTACAAAACAACAGGCTGGACAGTCTGGGGGCTGTAGTTCATGTAGAGAACAGCCAGGAGCAACCAGACAGCAGGAGATCCAAGAGTAGCCTAGATATGGACTTACCAATGAGCTCTCTTAAAAGTAATAGTATGTAATGGAACCACCGGTAGGGTGTGAAGACTTTAGGGGATTTCTCCTCAGTGAAGCACTCCAGTAGCCAGCTGGACTGAAGACAGTTCCTCCAAAGACATGGAAGGAGAACCTGGTGGGGAGTGGGATCTTTATGGAGCCTGTGCCATGCAAGTGGCACATGAAGACCCTGGGAGATGTGCCTGGTGCAAAGGTACTGCTGGCAAGGCAAGAGATGGTGCCCGTGAAAGTAGAACTGGTAATGCCCTAGGGTGGGGAACTCCAGGATATGTGACCCCCCCCCACATACAGCCAGATTGAGGCAAGGGCATCAGTGGTGCATGATGGTGGTCTGGCCCACTGTTACAGTGGCCAGTGCGTGAATTGTTAGGCACAGAATACCAGGGTATTTCCAAGGAAAGGACTGAAGAGAAGGTCACTGTGGTAAAGCATCACAAGCCACAGCTGTTTCACATTTATGCTTTGAACTGTTAATCCTGACCAGGATTTTAAAGTGATGTAGTGATCTGGGAAGCACAAAATCTGCTACAGTAACCCCCGTGTAGCACAAGTGCAGTACATGCATAGGAATGTGTCCAAACTGCAAAAACCAGCAAGAAACAAAGCCAAAACATGCCAAACGGAGCACCACCCACTTTATTTTTTTCACTGCAGCTAAGAGAAAGCTGTACACATCATGGCAGGGAAACAAAGATGGCTGCAAGCACGTCTGACTCATCCATGCCTGATGACAGCCAAAGCTACATCAGCAGCAAAAACGAGCAGTCCGATGTTAACAATGCCAAACCACAGGACACCATGGACCCGTACCAGGATGAGCCATATGCCATGAACACCAGCAGTGTATCGGAGCACACAACAGACAGTGAGGACGAAAATGTGTGGTCACCCCCACACAGAAGCAACCAGCATCTAGGCAACCATGACTGGTAAGCAATGCACAGAACCAAGTCCTGCACACACCACCAGAAGGCACAGGTGCAGCAGTGGAAAAAGGCTGCCCCATGAAGTGTAATGGCACCCCCATGACCAAGGTAGATACAAGCAACCCCCCCCCTGTAAAACACATGCCGCATAACTAGTACACTATGCAGGTAGGGACAGCCCCCCCCAGTGGCAAACTGCAGTGAGACACACAGAGTTGGTCCTGCATGGATGAGGATGTCCCATGGAAAAGCCGTCCACCAGTCAACTGGACACAAGCAACCCCCCCAACCTGTAAACCTCAGGACATGCAAGAGGAACACCTGACATGCTGCAGAATGTGAGTGCACAGAGCAGGTAATCCCCCCCACCCACCTGGAAGGTGCACAGACATACACATTGGCAGTCCTGGAAGCAGCAGGCTGTCCCATGTCGTGGCATCCCAATGACCAACCTGGACACAAGTGTCCCTCCCCACCACCCACTCACACACAGTTCACAGTAGATGTGTACTGTGCCTGTAGACACCACACACATCCCCCACCCCACCCAGCAGCAAAGTGCACTGAAACATGCAGAGAAGGTCCTGCAAGCAGTAGGATGCCCCATGGAAAGGTGGTCCACCGAGCAACCTGGACACAAGCATTCCCCGCAACCTGTAAGCCGCAGGGCATGCAGGGGAACACATGAGCCGATGCAGAATGTGTGGGGACAGTTTGACAGGAAGACGCCAGGCACAATGTGTCCTGTCACCGGCAAGGTAACCATAACTGCAGTGACATGAACAAGGATGTAGCAAAACACACTGGCTAGACTATGCACAATAGGTTCCCGAGGTTGCATGGCTATGCTGCAATGATGGCAGTGTTTGCTGTGGGAACACTGGAAGGGTGACATGTCATGCTATGAGCACGGGAGAATGAGCCAGCATGCAATGTGTAGCACAATGTCACCATGGGGAAGCCCCCCCACAAGTGACATCCCCGTGTCAAGTATAGCAACGGATGGGGACTGTGCAAAACTAGCCGCCTGTCACTAGCGGAGGTGCAGGCATACACCCGTCAGGAACTGAATGTAAGTGGGAGGCAACACACAACACCTGTCAGTGTCACCGTGCCCAGTGAGTTGAACAATGACCAAGGTAGCACACCATAAGCCTGGGTGACATGGAAGAATACTGTCTGTACTGCAGGCCGCAAATGTCACCTGAGGGCCCATGGAGTGTGATGGAAAACACTGTACAGACTGAACCAGTGAGGTACTGCCACAGACGGTGCAGTTCCCGTCTCACCAGAATGTGTCAATGATGGGAGAAAAGACATGTGGCCAAGACCAAAACACACACAGGTGCATCTGATATGTGTGTGCATGTCAGGGAAGATGGTCAGAACAGGCACTCGTAGAAAGGGGGACACATCATGCAGTCCCCAGTAGGCACAGCATGGTGTTGACAGTACACACAAGTGACCCCCATGCACCCCTGACTCAGAGTTGGGGGGTGGGAGAAGGAGGGCTTGTATCATACGGAACACAACTAACAGTCCAGACAATGATCTGTGTCCAGACTATGTAACCATTGCAAATGGTGACACCACCACCGCCACAACCCCCATGTGTACCATGGTATGTTATTAAAGGGCAATAGTGTGTAAGCCCTCATGAACATTGCATGCTGCGCCCCCATGGAGTGTCAGGTAGTGCAACAAATGCACAAAATGAGGTATTGGTGGACTAAGAATGTTGTTGGTAGGTGGCGGTGTGTCAAATGCAATAAAGCAATACCCAACCATGGGAACACACGAATGCAGGAGTGTGAGGCAAGTGGCAGTGCAACAGCATGCCACCACAAGACATAACATGCATGGCAATGGAGTGTCGTGGTGCACCACTACCCTGGACATGTACAAGTCATGTCTGCCTGATGTGGACATGCATGTCAGGTCAACAACAGGGCAGATACTGCTACTGCATGCATGGCCTGGTGGTGGGAAAGAACAGATGGGTGTGGTGCTACACAAAGGTCAGCACAACACACAGTAGCCACAACATCTGTATGGCTGAGTGAAAATGCACTCCCACAAGCCATCACACGCTGTGCACCTATGGCAATGGATGGTAGGGTTGGTGAGGCGCAGCACCACAGCCACCCAGCCATGGCCGCACTGTGTGCATGTGTTGTTGAAGGAGATGGGACGGGTGACGCTGTCCAACACTTGACTGAGTCTGCGCAGTGCCTAGCATGTATTGAACCATTTAGGATAGACAAGGCATGAAAGGAGAGCAACCACAGCACATGGGCGGTGCTGTGGCCAGCATGCACCAGGTTGAATGTTGTTGGCAGGGTGAGATAGGTATGGCAAAACTGCCAGCATACTGCTGTGTGGTACACATCTGGCATGTCAGGGTGTGCCAAATGGGGTGATGTTGAGGTTGCGCACTTGTGCCAATGGGACATCGCACTGTGTAGCACATATTGTCATGTGGATGGGTGTGGAGACCACAATGTCACACTGGGCAGGCCTGTGCCATGTGCACACAGCAGTGCATGTGATGTGCAGGCAACAGAGAAGAGAACACACAAACACTGTGGCTGTGTTGGCCTGAGCCAGGAACACACTGTATGAACTCACCAGATTACCAGGTGGAGGCACCACCACAAGGACACCAGGGTCCGCACATGCTAATGACAATGCTGGCAGTTATGGGGACATATGGCACCAGTACCAGCAGGCCCCACACTGGTGAACATCCATCACAGTGGATGGGATGGAAAGGGTGCATAGGGAGGCCAGCAGTAACACCAGTAAAGTGACAGGTGTGGCGCCTGTGGACCAGAAGGTGATGGCGATGTCAGGTGGGGAGGGTACCAAGGTCAATGATGATCTCAACACACATAACTGTGGATGGAATGTGTATGGAGGCAGGGCCACACCACCCGCACACTGGTGCACCATGCATGTGTGCGATTGTATGTGGTGGGAAGTCTGTAGCTGTAAGCCACCAGGAACATTGGGCCAGTGCTGGTCAAAGTGAACTGGATGTGCAACGAACAGTGGCAGAGAAGGTGGAACACACTACTGTCACTGTGTTGCAATCAACACACCATAATGCATGTCGTACAAATGGTATGGGGGAAGGTAGCCAACAACAGCCTGCCGCAGCAATGCTGTCCGTGTATGATACATGACTTGGGGGTTGGAAACAATGCGGCATTGCTGAGGTGACAATGTGTTCAGTACCATTGGAGAGACAGTGTGGGTAGGTCAGGAAACACTACCACTGTCACAGAGCTGTTTCCTGAGCATATGGTACCAGGTGTGATGGGGCATGTGGGAAACAAGGGTGCCCACTGAACTGTGTGCGACTGCGTAGCCACCCACAGACTGCAGTGCAACACATGCAAATGGTAAGTTTGAAGGGAGGCACAAACAGCCACTGTACCATGTCATGCATGCACAGCACTGTAGCTGATGGGACACGTGGAGGTGAGGGTGCCAATGACACCATGGCAGCTGTGGCAAGTGCATGTGAGCACGGGAATGTGAGTGGAGGGCTGGTGTCGAGACAAGAACATACAACCTCCCTGAGAATACCCATGGATGCTTGGGTATGATAGCAGAGGATGCAAGGGATGTGACCATACACAATGTGTACCACTCTGTGTGGTGTTCAAAACACATGCCAAACAACAGTCAGTACACATGTCACATTGACTGAACACATCAACATGAGCCATGCAGTGAAAAGTCACCATGGTATGTTGACTGTGAACAGGGCATTTTGTGCCCATGTCCAGTGACAGACATAGTGACAGTGAAACATGGTAACAATGTCCAAGGCAGTCTGATTAGACAGTTATGTCCTGGGGTGACATCCTACAGCAGCATCACCCGTATAAGTAGTGCCTGATATGTTGCACATACTGCAGGGCAGGATGATGTACAACATATGTGTTGACAGTCTGGCTGGCAGAGTACATGCCGAATCCCCATCACACAGTCACCCCTGTGTCACAGGCTATGTTGTGCATCTGTCCAAGAACCATGACTCAGTGACACTGTGAGGCACTACAACATGTTCCCAGAAAAGCCCCATACCACCGTGTATGGTCACATGTGGAACCACTGTCATCAACATGTGCCTGTGCCGCCCCCCAAAAAAGTTTGTATATGCCAATAATAAACAGAGATCCCACTGTTGGCCCGCGAACACAGACATACCGGCCACCTCCCATGGAGATGTATACCCATACATCACAATGACATCCATGATATCCAGGTGATGATGGAGATGACAGCAAGCATGTGATGTATATCGTATACGCCCCATGAATGACAGGTGCATAGTGAGCATGTGTCAGTTACACTGTGTGTGTGTGTGTGTGTGTGTGTGTGTGTGTGTGTGTGTCGCCTGATGGCTAACACAGTGGTTGCAAAATGTGGAGACAATGGAGGTTGTGGCCATTGCAGGTATGCATCCCAGCCTGAGAGGTGTGAACAGTAGCTGGACCTGTACTCACCATAGAGGACGGTGTGATCCATACACCAAGTACACTGCAGACCTGTATGTATACTGCACAACAGCAGGAGTCGTGAATGTGGACAAGCACAGGACATGGTTACCGGTCCTTGCCAAATGGTGTGTGGCCGCAGTGTGGCACATGACACACTGCATCATTACACACTGCGTGTGTGGTGGAGTGGGGCTACCATACATCAAATGAACAAATGAGACCTGACATATACATGATGCATGGCATTTGTGGTGGTGACCACTGTCCACCATGGACAGATGTGATGGAACACTGTCATGCCGTACAGCATGTACAGGGACACACAGCAGACAGGTACAGATGAAACACAACAACGTACCCATGTCCACTGGTGGGGGTGTGGCCCTCTAGCCACAGGTGTCGTAGGACATGCAACATTTTTTTTATTTATTTTTATTCATTTAAAAGTTAATAACCGGGAAAAGCACCATGAGCCGAGACTCTTTTCCAGGAGTGACCCAGGGGAAGGGAACAAGTGGGAGAAAAGGCACAAAAAACAGCATAAAAAAACACATAGAATAGAGAACAAATCCAGGGTCAGGGTTACAAGACCCATCTACAATATAAAGCACTCAACAACATTGCAATAATTGTACAGTACAGTCAAAAGTCACATACTCTAGAGAGGGGGGTTAGGTTATACAATCCCCCCAAACCAGTTAAAATAGCCATAACTAGTGTATCAGCTCAAACAGAGTAGCACACAGTTATGATGGTAAAGGTTGGGGGCACTTGGAGCGCAGTTGATAGGGAAGGTGTCTTAGGAGCCTCTTGAGAGTAAAGGGGGAGGAACATGAGCAGAGGTCAGAGGGTGGTTTGTTCCAGAGGGAAGGGAAGTGAAAGGAGAAAGCAGATTGTCTGGAGACAGAGTGAGGGAGAGGGATGGAAAAAGAGTGACAGTCTCTAAGGGAATAATTTGAGGGGGCAGCTTGGGAGAGCCATTCGGAGAGGTAGGAGGGGAGGGAACCAAACCAGAATTTAGCAATGAAGGTAACACAGTATATCAGGCACTTGTGTGGTAGGGGAGTAAGGGATAAGGGGGGATAGAGGAGACAGTGGTAAGTGAGAGGGGGAGAGGCAGTGGCAAAACAACAGAAAGAGTTTAGGAGAATGTCGAGTTTGCCAAGTGAGATCTGAGAGGCAGTTCCATACACCATGTCGGCGTAATCAAAAGTAATAAAAAGTTGGTAGTATCATCTTAGAGACCAACTCACGATGAGTTGGGAGAGGGAGGCAGGATTAATAAGGACACACTTGGACAAAGGGCAGGGAGTGAACAGAAAGCAGGGGAGAGACAGAGACACAACAGGGGGTCTAGGACACAGGAGTTAGACCTGATTGGTGGGTGTGTAGAAGTTAGGGGGAGAACAAAGGAGAGATTGTTGGGAAAGGCCACAGGCAGGAACAACAAAAAGAGGTTGGCCAGAGAAAGAATTTAGGCAGGGAAAGCAGCTAAGAAAAGAAAACAGATTTTAGAGAGAAAGAAAGATTAAAAAAGGATTAAGCCAGAGAATGGAAATAGCCAGAGAAATCATAAAACTCAGAAAGGAAAAACTACAGAAAATGCTTACAGAATCTAGCAAAAAAAAAAAAAAAGGAAAAGCCCACAAAATCATTAATTGAGTGGTGTTGACCAGGGTGATGTGAACAACACCGTTCATGCAATTGTGTGCCCCCTCAGTCCTACAGCAAACGTTTGACCTAGGGTTGTGCCACCACACACAATGTTGACACATGACACAGATGCATAGAATGTGCTGGCAGAGCAGGACCATGTCACCCACCCATGCCACACAGTCACACAAACAACATGTAAAGCATAGGTCCACTGTAACCTGATATGTGCTCAACAACACCAACATCTAGGGTTCCTCTCTGATCACCAAATGGAGTCCCGGACACATCCAGTGTAATGGAAAACAACAGAATACAAGTTACCATGGCCTCCCAGGGGGTTGGACACATGCAAACAGCACACATTCTGTGACACAATACACAGTCATGCTGGACAGTTGTCCAACTAACACTGGCATCATATAGTGTCCCCATTGGATGTGGACATACACTAATGTGAAATACGCTGCACCATAGACATATTGTGTCACTGTGTGTTTCACTAGTGTGCACAACAGAGCCCCCCATGAAAGTGACACACACACAGGAATACATGTCGGATGGACAAATCACACACTCCTGTGTTATCCCCTGTAGGCTCATCACCATTGACGTTGCCCACCAATGCAGCATCCCTACACTGTCAGTGGCATGACATTGTGGACATCTGCAGATGTGTCCGCAGTAACCCATGTGAGGTCTCCCCAAATGGCATCACAGTGGCAACAAAAAGGCCTATAACAGAATGTTCTAAATGCTAGCTGTGCAACACACTGGGGTATGTAGTGCCACCCAACATTGGTAGGCCACCTAAATGTCAACTGTTACAACCATGCCTGTGTCTGCGTTACAAACCCTGGGAACATGGAGGCACCACATACCCAGACAGTGAGGGTGGTGATACACATGTCATCATGGGAAACAGTCATGTGGGTGTGTTGTCTATGACATGTTTTGTGCAATTGGCAATGTGTGTATGAGACAAAGGTAATGTGCATGCTATGTGTGCAATGTGTCAAGTGTATGCTGACTGCGGATAGCAGGTAACAAAGCCACATAGGGAGCTTCACGACAGCACTGTTTGGGGGGTGGGAATAAAGCACACTGTGGCATGGGCTACACTTGTCATGCATGTTCAGTCCATGGTTGATGTGCACCATGAACACTGTACAGTGAATACACAGAGCAGCACACACCAATAGGCATATCCAGGGACCATGTGACATGTGATTGTCTGGTGTGCCCCTGTGCACAGATAACATCCAGAGGTGTAACAGTGGGGATGGTGACAACAGTGAATCATGATGCTACATGAATGCCATGTACACAGTAACTGAACAGGCCTACACATGGCCAACATTGTACCTGTATGAACTGGGATTTGTATGGCGCAATGCAACACAGGGATGGGATTTGAGGGATCGGCCACCATGGCACTGTGAGATGGCCATGAGTGTGCCCCCATCTACACACCAAGACTGACCACAGAACAGTGTTCAGACCCTGTGCCCATGGCATGTGACACTATGTGCAGTGGCTCAATGTGCCACACACCGCAATGTCTGATGGCAACATGGCCCATGTCCATCTGCCTCAGTTGGCAATCACATCAGTGTTGTTGGATATACACAATGTAGTATCATACAGTCCCCCACAGAGGTGACAACCTCGAAGAAAACATGACTGAGAGTATTGATAATGATGCAACAATGCCATAGCTCACATGCAGACATGCATATGCACCACCCTGTGGCCCCACTGAGGGCCCCTGTCGACAATATGGTACACTTACCACACAGTACAATTACCTAGATATGTTTAATAGGTACAACTGAGTACAGGAGCACAATTAGCATGACGTGTGTGCCACAATCACTTACTGTACATCTTCACACTCCATAGGTGTGAATGTGGAGGCTGCACCGACATGAAATGCATCTGCTGCAACAAGACTGACCAGATGTCAAGGAGGTGAGAGGATGAAGGGCTGCACTGCATCACAACAAACAGTGGATTCAATTCCATTGTCCTGGACTCCCATGTGCTCCAGACGGCCTACTAAATCTATCACCAACAATATAACGGTGGAATGCACCACCCAACATCCTTGAGTAGGTATGGGTGTACATCACGTAGCATTGCAAGAGCATGTCCCCAGATGCCATCACAGTCATCACGTCACAGTAATTCACATGTACACACACAGACACCCAACTTGCATGCAGATCTCAGGATATCATGGGGCAGCAACCCACACACTGTGTATTGTACATCACAACAGATGAGATGTACACACACAATGCAAACATTATACAGTGTCATACATCACTGGTAGGGATGGTGGAACAACACTACAACTGTCAAAACCACATCATGGGGGTAACACTCTGTGCCAAATGCCACGTACCAAAGCAGCATGCATGTGCACACAGATCCAACATCAATTATGGCCCATGATTGCTGTCCTGTAGGGCCATAGTGGTGCCACACACTCACATGACACAGCCCCACACAATGTACTGTGTATGCTGCAGCCAACCATATGTCCACCAACACACCGCCAGACACGCAGTCACAGTGCCACAGCAATATATGCATGTAGTGGGCCCAGGCAATGCTCAAACCACCATGGCTACCTGCACTACAACTGGGCATATTGGATGTAAACATGTAATCTTGCCAGACAAACAGAGGCCTACTGACATAACACCTGCTTGCACACAGCAACGGTCCGACGGTGGATTGCCAAGCTCTATGGATGAACACCAAGAAGGACACTCTGACATGGAAACATCCAAGAGGTATTGGGTGGGGGAGGGTCAGGCAGGTGCACATCCACAGTGCGGGCGGGGTGACATAGCCCTATGTCAGGAGAGGGCGGGGGGGCATCTGCTGTGGTCCTGACAGTGGACAGTGGCACATGGCATATGTGTGTTATTGTGGCATGTGAAACAGCAGTGCCAAATGGGATGTTGTACATTTGTGGCTGCGTCAACAGTGACACATGCATAGGGGGATGTGGGGTCTATGTGATAACAGCGAATGCCTAAAGGCGATCACCGTTATTGCACAGTCAGAGTGCCAAAAACATTTTCGGCACTCTGACAACCCCGGCTCACAGGACAACGGCACCAGAAGAGTTTTTTAATGTTTTCTGTGGAGGGGCTATGCCACTCCACACCCCCCCCTCATGGGGGGCTTCGACCCACACCCCCACTTAAGGATTCTCAATCAGGGTGCATGTCGGGGTACATTAAAAATAAAGGTTCGGGCAGGGCGTAATAAAATCGCACCAGCACCCACCCCAACCACTAGCCAACCCCCGACTCCACGACGCAGCTCAGCCATCCACCACAGCGCCAACCCCTACAGTCCCTCTGCCTCATCCCAGCCCACACTCGCCATGCTCACTCCCCCCCGCCATGTGTGCGTATACATACCGACATTCTGCCACCCCATTCTCCCACCCCCTCATCCGGTCACCCTGCCCTCCCATCACCATGAGGGATTGTGCTGGGAAGGAGTCGCCGTTACAGACAGTGCCCTTCCTCATGCGCCCATCTCATGGGTTACCGGGGAGGTGCAATTACTGGGCATGTGATGTGGGTTTCACAAGGTTGTATGGTAAAGTGGAAGTGGACTTGCACGTACAGTAGAGGACACTGATGCACAGCACCTGGACCTTGTTCCTGTATGTGCCATGGCAGACAGACATTGTCCCACCATCAGTGTCCCATGTGTTGCTTTAATGCACTGTGTGTAACATTCTGTGAATGATCTGCATGGCCTGTACTGTTGGGGGACACCCTCCAGACAACAGTTGGTCCTCAATGTGGCAGTGTGGGTGCCCTTGCGAGCCTGCGAAATAACACCTCATCACTGTGCATGACTGACAATGTCTGTCCATGGTTCCACTAATGCATGGTGTACCCAATATGAGCATTGTGCTGTTAACACCAGGAAGCCCATGTTGACCATGATTCGGCACAGTGCACAGGGGATAGATTGCATGTGTACAGCTGCCTAATGGAGGAACAAGGGCTATATCCTACATGGTAGCCCATCATCAGCATGATGGCACCATGTCTACACCAGGCATCCGCATCATATGGAAGGCACATGTCAACATGCTACAGTGACACCCACAACTGATGTAAGACATGTTTGAATGGTAAGTGTAACAATGAACTGTAATGCTGACTGTCATCTTCTTATGTCTGTCTAGGAAGTACAGATACACTGCCTACTACCAACTAGTGCATTGGTGCTGGGGCTACCATGGGAGAGAAGTCCGTGTCCCCCCTACCATCCTGTTGCTTGACTGCTGTTCAGCAAAGATACCCCAATGATGCAGGTGCCTATACGCACTTCAAGCCTGAAAGGATACTAGCACCATGAAACGCTGTGGAGTTTTGGCATCAGTGATGACAAGGCAAACCTCGGAGCACTCTGTTGACTGGCATACATGTATTATTGTTTCTAATTTTTTCTCTGTTACAATAAATTATTTCACTTCCAGCATGCTACAGTGACAGGCAGACATAAAACATAATTGTGTTGACCATAAAAGAAACCATAAATGTTTGACATGAAAGGAAGTAATAAACAGATATTGCCTGCACATATGTACTACTCCTCGATATGCACATAAATCAGGGTTCCTATCTGTATGCTGTGCACATACATATCATGTGTGGCAGTCTATGCCTCCATGAGCCATGTTGAATTTTGCAGGTCTGCTCATTGACATTGTTGAATTACAGAACAGATGCTCTCTTCACAGTGTACTGTGTGCTAACACAACCACAAATATAAACCAGGAGGTAGGCAGATGACCACACAATGACTGATGGTGGTACATTGTCAGCAGAATATTCGCAACAGCTTTGAACATCTGTATTGCAAATGCTGTACAAATAGGCATTGACATATCAATGTTGAATCTGGATTTGTAGGCCTCAACTGCAGATTGCCTGTCGACATCTGAAAACTGTTAAGTCAAGGAGAGTGGTTCATGGAAGCCCCTTGCCTGTTCCGGGAGTCTCAGCTTCTCTTCCTGCATGCACAGTGCTGGCTGCATTTTTTCCATGACCTGGTGTGCATAATCTGTGTAGAACAGACAAGAACACACTATAAGTACTACAAGGAATATATGATGCATCTCTAACTGTACATTGAGAGGCACAGACAGTTCTTATTCCACAAATGGGATAGTCTGCACGGTGTGATACCAGTTTTCTCCAGTGCCACATGTACAGTATGTCACACCTGTACACTGCCCACACACTCCCCCCCACCACCACCACTGAGGTGATGCCTGATGGGTAGTCGTGTCAGACACAAGATATGTGGGTGAAGGCTGACCATGGGGCTACGCACATGTGGCGTAGTGTACCATGGACAGGGGGTGGAGCTCTTTGAGGAAACCCGTGATGACCCTACTTAACCCGTGTAGAGCATGCATGATCATCATGTCTTGCAACCACACAATTGGTCTGTGATGTGTGCTGTGTAGTATGTATGATGCTGTTACAACAATGTATTGTGTGGATGGCACATACTGCTTGCAACAGAGGTCCAAAGTTTTTGCATTGTGTGGCCACACTAATTGTGTGACATGTGCAATCCTACCAGAGGGAACACATACTAACATCCAATGTGGCCATTGGCACACATTGTCCATCAACATTAGGTAACAACCATGCTTGGGCATATGTCAACATCTATACTGTATCACAGTGGGTGGCTGCACCTGTGTGCACTGTACACCGTGGCAATATTTTTTTGAACCTAAAATCCTGTGCTGTGGGACATGCAGATGGTGACACTCATGGTGTGCACCGACATGTCATTATGGCCAACACAGCTGTGGTCTGCCTTAGAACAGTACTGTATGTGCAACATGGAATACACTGTTACATGGTAGTGTAACTACATGCAACGTGTATTGTTCTGTCTGATGTCAATGCAGGGAGTGCATACCATATGTGGATGCTGCCTTTAGGCGACGCACAGAGGGCTCTCCCTTCTTTGCCTTACTGAAGTACACTGCCAACTTTGGTTTCCCAGTTGTGTCTGTCATTCCTGTAGTTCTCATTAAAGTGCATTGCAGCAAGGTATAACTTGTGTAGACATGGGGACAGTAAATGTAGAACAACATAATTTCTTGTAATATGTTCTCACAATCATTCAGTACCATCTAGAGGACACGTCACATGCAAACCATTAGTACCTAAACCACACGATACATGCACAGTGGTGTGCACATGCATCGCATGGTACCACAGTGAATCATAGCCAAGAGCGTGTTGCAGAAGGCCATGGATATGTCAGACATGCTATCGCGTGTCACATTGTGGAACACTGCGGACTTTCGCCAGGTAACATGTTCCTGTTTTGTGAATACCGTGTACGTAAAACGCACCATTGTGTTGGTCTGCAGGTGCCATGTGGGTGGCGGTAACCTCATTATGCATGACCCACCTGTGAACTGTAGTGAATTACATCTGGACCATGACTGATCGCCCTTAATGAAACATGCATTGCTTTGACATATGTATCATACAGTGAGGCCCGCCAGCATGCATTCCACATTGCCTGCAGTCTGCCTTATGCTGCTGGAGAGTCACTGCAGTGGACAGTGTGTTGTCAATGAGCAGCATGGGTTCCGAGTTGGCCACAGTACCGTCACAGCTTAACTTGAACTTTCTGGATTCATTCATAGCATGTTAGACAAAGGGCGTGTTGTGGGAGCTGCCTTCATTGATCTATCAAAGGCATTCGATACAGTTCTTCATGCCCTTCTCGTTCAGCAACTCAGACATAGGACTAGCTGCTGAAACCGTGCAATGGTTTAGAAGTTACCTGAGTCCGTGCTCCTAGCAAGTCAGGATTGGGGACGTCCTCTCTGAAAGTAGGTCTGTCAGATCATGGGTACCACAAGGCTCCATTCTCGGCCCATTACTTTTCAGTGCCTTCCTAAACAACCTCCCAGCATCCTGTCAGTGCCTCTTGCTCCTCTATGCAGATGATGCGGTGATCTTTGCAGGCAACCCTGACCCTTTACTCCTCGAATTGGACCTCCAAACTGGCTTCACAGCTGCTGAAAACTGGCTCAAAGGACACAAACTGGTCTTGAACTATAAAAAGACCAAGACCATGCTCTACTCCTCAGCCCAAAGCAAGCAAAAAGACTTCCCCTTAGCAATCCAGAATGACACCAGTTTCACCCTGGAACTAGTCCCCCACTTCAAATATGTGGGTATCATTCATATTGGACTCCACCCTGTCTTTCACTCAGCATATCGACAACACTGCTAAAGCCCTCAACACCAGGATTGGCATCCTCTACAGACATAGACACAACCTAACATTTGAAGCACTGAATCTGACAATAAACAGCTCGTTCATATCCCTCATTGACTATGGCCTGGCTATTTATGGCTCTGCAACTGACTCTGGCCTCTCAACTGCTCTAAACAAAGCCTGCCGTCTGCTCACCAATGCCCCAAAGCTCACCCATACCTGTGGGCTGTATGCTCAGACTGGCTAGCTCCTCTTGAGTGACAGAATTCATTATCAAACCTGCCTCCCCGCAAAAAAGGCCACTCTACACCTATTTCCCCCTTGGGTACAGAGACTCCTAGCTCCACCTTTAAATGCCAAACACACCAGGAGCTCATCCACCCAAATCTTCCATGTGCCCAGGTGTCTGACTACCATGGCTCAGCATTCGTTTGCTCACTGTGCTCCTCTCTGGACAAATGGCCTATCTCCTGACATCTCCGATGCCACTACATTGGGATCCTTTAAACATTGGCTGCGTCAGCACCTCACTGACAATAGCTTCTATGTGTGTCACCGCTAACTCTCCACACGCAGCAATGGATTACCCCAGCACTCTCCCACTCGTATCCTTCCAGGATAGTCTCTCGGCAGCACTTTGCTTCATCCCCCTACACACTCTATATCCTCCTCACCCATGCCCTATCCTAACCCCCACTACTCCTGCCTTTCTTAGCACTTCCCCCCATCACATATCCCCCTCCTCTGTCTTTGTCACAGGCATATATTGTACAATGCCTCAGCACACCTTGTTATCTGTAGTCTGAGCCACCAACTGTATTGTTTGTACACTGTATTTTTTATATGTATACCTATCAAATCTGTATTTTGTCCACCGAGATTGTGACTCCTCAGTTAATGTAATGACGTGGAACCTCTCAGCGAGCAACTGCTCACAGGTGTCTTCCAAGATCTTTAATAAATAAAAATAAAATAAATAAATGGGATGTTCCACCCCTTGTCACACTGGAACTGTGGCGCTGACTGACATGTGTCACGGTATCTTCCCTGACTGAAGAGTGCATTGCCCTAGACTGGACATGACTGTTAACAGTGACTCAGCTTTAGCACACTGCAGCCTGCAGAACAATGCAGCAGATGTGAGTGTACCCCAGGCAGGATGTGCTGTCCATCCAGAACCCTTGGGCACACGGACTAAACAGTCAGTGTGCTGATGGTATCTGTACATGCACAGTCTTGCCAACGACACAATGTCAATGCCACCTGCACCTGTGCAGTGTGTTCTTGTCATGTGATCCTTGTCATGGGGTGACATGTGTATACTACCTGCACTGCATTCCATGGAAGGAGTAGGCCGTGTGCTTGGGTGCAAAGTGAAGTATAATGCTGTGGAATTCCTCCGCTGCAGATGTTTACTGTATTGGTGATAGTCGAGTAATGACCTTCACTAAATTGCCATTCTCCAGGATACCAAGCAACCTCTCTGTGGCTGGATCACCTGCAGATGGGTCCAACATAGACGTGAGACATGTGACAAGTGCTGATACCACAGCAGCAGCATACCGTAACAGTAACGTGTATCACCGAATCATAGGTACAGACAAAGCCTAGAACCAGAAACCAAACACACTGTCAGTTGGTACATGACTACATTGGCAAGTCTGCCCTGATGCCACACCCATGTCAACCATCAACAGGCCTCAGCCACTTCTTCTTCCTCTCACGTCTGGTTAGTGCACCATGCTGGCATGTGGCAAAATGGGGGTTTGGATGGTCATACACATCTTGGATATGTCATGTTATTGCCTCCCACTTTGCCTTGATGAGGTCAGTGTCCCCACATTGTAATGATGCTGCCACCTAGTAGATGTGGTTGTTGATGCTCTTCTTCCAAGGATGTATTTTATCCATGCCTCTCTGCTTGCACAGTGCTTCAATCTTCTTCCAGACACCTGCCCATTGACACAATTGTTCTGTGGGTTAGTACACAGTCCTGTGTATCATTGAACAGTGTGTGGAGCCATAACCTGACAGGGACATGACACAAACCACTAGTGACACCATTCACCACATTGCTGTTGTCAACACACATGTACAACAGGCTCACACATGGATTTACATGGCACACATATGTCCAATAAAATGTACAGTCACCTTTGGAAACGTGCCACACATCATAGAAATGCATGCCACCCTCCATCAGTGGTGCACTGGCCAGCCAAGCATTGATCTGCTTGTGTCGATCCATCACAAGGGTGTCAATGGACAGGTGCTGTTCCTGAAGAAGCATTGTCGATGCCCTTTTGAGTCCCTTGAGCTCCATCCATGTGGAATTTTCCACCTCGTTGCTCTGTGCGTAGGGGAACACAGGAATGATACATTACAGAGGTGTCATATATGGCCACAGGACAGTTGCCATGTCACAACACATTTGGCTGGTGTGTCTCACCTGGACCAGGGTTACACTGATCACTTTACCAATGCGATACTCTAGTAGGGTATATGACCCATATTTGGCACAGTGTCCCAGGCTGTCTGTCCTGTCATCGCCACCCATAATCAGACCACCTGGCATTTGCCTGAGTTCCTCAAGTAACTGTGCCTGATGTGTGCTCCACATATTCGTTATAGTGGGCATTACCAGCGTCCTCTGGTGTTTATCAAATGTGCATCTGGAGAAACCGGCAATATTCATGAATCGGAATATTCGGAGTCCCTTGGATACTGGGCATCTTGATGTTACATAGCTGCAGCCATGCAGACATTGCCATGGATAATCTGTGTATTTACAGGTTGATTCTGCCATCTCTTCTGAAATCCACAGGTCTGGCAATGCACATCTACAATAAGCAATGTTCCCCTCTGATGTGTTGGGTCATCAGTGGAGAGCAACGGTGATGTCGGGGTACAACAGGTGAAGCAGTGGTTAAAGAGGTCTTCAAGGCACGACCAGTACATGATATACTTTGGCTCATTTTTGGGTGGGTAGGTAGCGGTTGGCTCACACCTGTGGATCAAGTGACAGACACAGAGTCAGAAAAGGGTGATTACTACATCAGGGTCAACAGGGACACTGGCATAGGTTTGACATGGTGACTGTGTCAACCCTTGCTGGCATGGTGACTGGCACTTGCCTTTTGTCTTCTGTCTCCTCCCATTGTGCACGTCTCCTGAACTCCTCAAAGGGTATGTAGTCTGATGATGATGACTGATCACTGTCATGCCATGATGATGGCCCTGTTGATGGCCATGGTGATTGGACTGTTGATGTTGACTGACATGCATGGGGGACATTCTGTAGTGAGCCAATGTCACCAAGGGGATGCCACTGTACACCTACATCAACTGTCTTCCTTGTCTTCATCTGTGTGCCTATGGACCAGACTGAGGACAGTGGTTACTATTGACACATGCATGTCGTTGTGTGTTCCTGCACAATGCACAGGTAACTTACCCTTTTTATTGCTCACAAGGGTATGATGTATATGAGTTGATTGTGACACTCTTTTGGGTGGCCTGGCACAGCGACGGGGCTGTACATCCATACCACTTGTTGGTTCACGTGTGCCAGTCCTGGTAACATCAGTACTGCTATGTGCACCAGCTGTTTCTGCAGATGGCACTCCCATGGTGCGTTCCTCACTGGTAATGGCCTTGCATGTCCCCAACTCAGTCACGTGGCAGGTTGTGTCACTGTGCGTTTCGTTGACTCCACTTGGCAGAGGCTTCGATTGCATCTGGACAGAGACAGGACAGAAGACACAAATGTCAGGGGTTATTGCTAGTTGTAAGTGTCTGCTACATACACTATGTGGCAGTGCATCACATGACACTGTACAACCGTGCATGCATATGAATCCATGTGCACATGGCCACAGCTACATGAGGAATGCAGTGGCAGCAGGGATTGTGTGTTATTGTGCATTGGCAGAACAGTAGCATCTTATCATGTAACCTGCCATACCACTGTTCTGGTGGAGCTCTGCAATTGGACTCTGCACAGTGTGGAGACTATGGGTGACATTGTCCCATGTTCATTGCCATGTGTGTATGCGGCATGGTCAGCAGCTGTGGCGCATACAACATGCCCCATTTCTGCAACGTCCATGATGTGCATACTGTCCAGTCTGTGGACATTGTGGGGGGGGGCATGTACATGTTGCTGGCTGGTCATGTCCATGTATACATAGCCATGTCAGGGACACCCACCCTCAGGACAGATTGGGTCACAGTTGGGTATGTCTTGTGTGTTATGTGTGCAGCAGTGCAGTGTTCAGCATGGGATGGGAATGCTGTGCTTGTGCATGACAGAGATGTGGATGTAATGTTAGACAGGGGTGTTGGGGTGTCATGGGTACATCATAGCACTGGCTCACTACTGTCTGCAGTGTGTGGAACATGGTTTCATTGAGGTGGACAATATTGGGTGACAGCTAATCATGCTGTGCTGCTGGATATGCATTCAATCATGTTTGCTTGTCAGTACATCCTCTGCACTGCTTGTGATGCTGTTGTGTGTGATGACAGGCATGCACAGCTGCTGCATATTGACACTGTGTGTGTGTATGTGTTGGACAAGGTGTGATATGCATGTTGTCACCATGGCATGGATATGGAGTGGAATGTAGTGGACATGGGAGGGGGTGTTTTGTGTCACAGTGTGTCACTGCCATGTTCTAGCAATGTTGTGCTGCGCAACTTCCAGTTTGCACGGCAAACACCAACTACACATGCCATGTTTGTGTGTGTCCTTATTTATGTTGTACCAGTGTCCATTTGGGGACACACTGTATCTGCCATCCCCCACAGTACACACCACAACACATGTGTTGGCCTGTACATATGACGATGTTTCAACAGGCAGCACACTAACTGGTGTGAATGCTACATCCCACAGCAATGTGCTGGTCTGTCATCGTGAGTACATATCATTGTTCCGACCTCATCTGTCATTACCTGCCATAATTCCGGGACACCTGCTGAGTGGCCTGCTGCATCGTGTGTGTCTCACACCTACCCCCCCACCACATGTCCATGGTCAGGCAGTGGGCCTTGGCAAGTACATGTCGCATACAGATGCTGCTTACTTGGCCCTGTTTACACAGTGTCTGGTGGATGGCACCATCCTGTCCCCACAGCGAACGGGGGGGGGTGGGTCCTCCCTGTGTTGCACGTTTTCATGCCAGCATGGCCCCTGTAACATGCCATTGTGCCTTGCCAGAGGAACGTGTCAGTCTCTGTTCAGATCTGTGCATGCACCTATGTTACGATCCTCAACATCTGCATCAGGGAACAGTGGGCATGGCTTTCAGATGTTGGCTGCTTCTTACAGCATTGTGTTTCTTATGCTTGGGGATGGTGTATGGGGATTGTTTCGCATGGTGTGTTTGCAGCATGGCACTGCCAGTGGCTCAGTCCTGTACAATGTGTGCCAGGTATGTCCATGTGTACTGCTGGCACTGTTCCTGTGTGGTGTTGGGTGTGTATGTGAACTCTGCCATTGCTTTATCCCTTGGACATGCACGCACACACTATGCATCCAGGAACGTGTTGCCTAGCAGTGGGATTGATGCTAGGAGCCTTGTGCACACTCGCACAGAAGGTCACGGGCTCTGCCTTGACGACATTGCTGGGGGTTGGTCTTCCTGGTAGCTGCCTAAAAAAATTGCTTGGTTAGCATCGGACATCCATGTGAACTCTGCTATTTTTTTTCTACACAGGTATGTCTCCTCTGTTGGTGACCTGCACTGGTTGACTCTGCTGGCAGGGGGGTTAGGGAATCTGTGTATTTTACCCTTGTCTGCAGATTGCTAAATTACTTTAATAACCATGTGCTAATTAAGGGCTAATCATAACAGATAATGAACTTTATGATCAGCAACTTTAAGGTGTGTTTACACTACCCAGAGTTGGACTGGCCCACCAGGATACCTGGAAATATGGGTAGCCGACCACCTTCTAAAGTCTGGAAATCTTTGCATTTATCATCCATTTTCTATTTAAATGGGGTATTTGGGGCACTGCAAGTAAATATAAGATGCAAACACAGAGCTAGTGTATCAAATTGAAATAGAAAATTGATATGATTGTGTCACCCTGGGCCCTCCCCTAATGATTTTCCAGGAGGGCCCTCTGTACCCAAGTCCGACCCTGACACTATCTACCCAGTTTTCATTTCCATTGTGGTGCATGCTGCACTATTCCAACTGCTGCAATGCTGCTCCCATTTAGACGTAAGCTCCCTGCACTGGCGCAAGGGAGTTTCCCGTGTTTCTGTCAGATTTCCGTCAGGAGAGGGTGCAATGCAGTTGACAGATCCCCTCAGCATTTCCTGTACTTTTCACTACTATTGCTGTGGAGGGTCGACAGAGCAGCACCAGTCCTCTGAAAGCAACTTGGGGAGTGGACCATATGCTGCTGACAGCCAGGTGAGAGCAAAGTGGACAATGAGGCTGGAGGGACACAGGCATTGGCAGGGCTGTGGGAGCAAATGGTGCCATTTTTTACTTGAGCCAGCAGCACAGGGAAGAAGGTCCAAGGGTGATTGTGAAAGAGGGGGAGATACAGCTTGGCCATGGGCTTGACTAGACTTCTGGTTGCACAGCAGGATAAGACGGGGTTGCATACAGGAGGATGAGATGTCAACTGTACGAGGGGGAACAGTTCGGCATGGTGTGGGATATTGTGGGGGTGTACAGGTGCAGGCGGAGCAGTGTGTTTACACACCAGCCAAAAACACCTACACCAGTACATGAACCCACCAAAACAACAATCATTCTGCGCGGCAACAAAGCCACCTACACTTATCCCCGAGCTGTTTACATTACCTTATTTGCACCGATGCAGCTCATCTGCACCACTTGCAATGATGCCGATCAGGTCATGTAAATAGGCCTTTTGAGAAATCTGAGATACAGTTCAGACCTAGAAGATGAAAAGGGGCATATGTTAATAATCAAACATGGGAAGGATGGTCTTGAAGAGCAGGATGTGGTGAAGGTGAATGGGGATGCAATCCTTATCCGATAGAGTATTCCAAGTTTGGAGCAAAGTTTTACACACATGGAGTCGATATGGATGGAGTAGTCAAGGGGCTGATCAAGCCAGAGGCCTAGGTATTTATAGGAGGTTACAGAGTCAAGGGTGGATCCATCCAAGGTGGTGAAGGAGGGGTGGAGTTGCAGCTTAGCCAGCTTGTGGGGGGTCTCACAAACCATGGAGATGGTTTTCTTGGTGTTGACTTTTAGAGAGTTGTCTTGAAACCAACGGAGGACATGTTTGAAGTCGGATTGGAGGTTAGGGTGGACAGAGTAGGGGGTAGGAACGGAGATGTAAAGGATTGTATCATCTGCGTAGAGGTGGATGCTAGAGTGTTGGCAGACAGTTGGAAGGTCATTGATAAATAATGAAAAAAGAATTGGACCAAGAATAGATCCTTGGGGTACTCCAGAGGGGATGGAGTGAGGAAGGGATACACAGTTGCCTACTGAGACTGACAGCATCCTACCACAGAGGTAGGAGCTAAATCACTTTACAGCAGAGGACAGACCAGCTGTGTGGAGTTTTGTAGGAGAAGTGGGTGGGAGATGGAGTCAAAGGCTTTGGCGAGGTCTATAAAACTCACTGTGGTGATGTGCCCACAGTCCATGGCAGCAAGGATAGAGTTAGAGACTCAGAGGACAGAGGAAATAGTGGAGTGTCTTTTGCAGAAGTCGCATTGGTAGTCAGAGAAGAAATTTGAGGAGGAGAGGAAGTCGGACAACCTGGAGAGGATCAGTGTCTCTTGGAGCTTGGCTAGTGCAGGGAGGAGGGAAATGGGTTGGTAGTTGCTTGGAAGAGATGGATCCCTGCCTTTGCGGAGGGGGATTACTCTGGCAAGTTTCCATGGAGTGGGGACAGAGTTGGTGGTTAAGGAGAGATTGAGGATGTAGGTGAGGGGGTTGGTGACAGCCGGAGCAGAGAGGCACAGGAGTAAGGGGTGGAGGCCATCAGGGCTCGAATTGGTGGTATTTAAAGAGATTAGGGTGTAATGGACCTCTGAGGAGGAGATGGGGGGAAGCTGAAGCCTGCAGAGTGGGGTGAGAGTAGGGGGGGAGGGTAAGTCAGGGAGTGCGCAGGATGTGAAGTGTTTGTTCAAGATGGATGCCACTGTTGAAGGGTCCGAGATTAGTGCCTCATTTTCAGTGAGGGTAGAGGAGGTGGCATGGTGGGGGGGGTGAGGAGGGACTTGATTGTTGGCCAGAAGTAGGATGGTCTGGGGTTACGGGAGAGATGAGATTTGAAGTGGTTAGACCTGGCTTGATGAATTTCTTTGGTGCACCTGTTCCTGAGGGAGTGGTATTCCTGGAGGCTTGAGGAGGAACCACTGGCTTTGAAGAGGTACCAGGCACAGTCTCTGGCTTTACAAAGAGAGACTATTTCAGGCATAATCCAAGGCAGATGGTGATGTCTTACCCAGGATGCATGGAGGGGTGCGTGATGGTCCCAGATCAAGGTTAGGGTGGAGCTGAACTGTTGGAGGGCCATGTCAACATCAGTGGATGAAAGGACAGGGGTCCAGTCCGTCGAGTAGAGGTCAGAGAGAAGGAGGTCGGGGATATATGTTTAAGTGCTTGGTAGATGATGTATTTGGGGGGGTTGAACCAGGGAGATGAGCCCGCTTAACACAGTAGGTAATGCAATGGTCACTTATTGCATCAGGTAGGACTCCGGCTGATAAGATGCGATAGGGTGGGAAGAGAGGATCCAGTCAAGAAGGGCAAAGAAGGGTGTGGATGGAGGAACAGGGGGTTGAGACGGGTGTGGTCAGAGATAAGTTGGGTAAGGTTGAGAGTTTTGATGGAGTGCCTTGTGGTACTGGAGGAAGGAGAGAGCCAGTTAAGGTTGAAGTCTCCCAACATCAGTAATTCCCCTGTTGAGAAAATGGAGGTGATGGTGTTAATGCAGGAGATGAGGGACTCAGGGGTGAGTTTGGGGAGGCATAAAGGATGCAAATAAAGATGGAAGCAATGGGTGGGAGGGCTAGGCAGGCAAGGAGAACTTCATAGGATGTTGGCACAGCTTTGTGATAGATGATGGAACAGGGGATAGAGCTCCAAATGTACATGGCCATGCCTCCACCCCTCCTACCATGGTCCTGATGGTATATATCAAAGCCAGGTAGGGTAAGACTAGAGCCGTGGATCCATGAGGACAGCCATGACTCAGAGATGCAGAGTACATCCAGTGGCTGCTGAGATGCCCAAACTTTTAACAAGTCTAGTTTAGGGAGAAGACTACGAGCATTTACATAGTAAACATGGAGTCCTTTGTAGGGGATGGGTTGTGATTGGGAACACAGGTGGGTGGGCTAGGGTTGGGTTCTACATCTTCTGAGAGGGGGAGACGTAAGAGGAGGGAAGGCAGGAGATGTTTAGTGACAAGGAAGCACAGAGCTAGGGACTGCATGATGAGTGGAGAGACTAGAAAAGAGGGGGTGAATGGAATGAAGAGTTGTGAAGTTGTGAGAGAATTGCTGTCCCAGATAGTAGTGAGGAAGGTAGGAGATATAGTGGCCACTAGTGGTCAGTTATGATAGGATGCAAATGGCGAAAAAGTGCAGAAAATTGGTTTAAACTAAAAAGGCACTGCAGTTACAAAATTAAGACTACAAGTCACAAAACATGGGCTCACTAATGAAACCAACTGTGCAGCATGTAAGGAATATATGTTCAGTAATTTAAAAGGTTAAGCAGCATTTAAGAATTATATGCAGTATTTCATTAATTCTACAGGAAGGAGCGAGTCCGTTTGAAAAAAGGCTCCAAAGCAGCAAGTTGCTGGCCTCTATTGCGCTGAGCAGGTCCCCGGGTGGGTCTCCATACCTGATTCAGACTGCAGGATTGAGCCCGGGGGGTCACAGCTTGCTGGACTTGAGTTCTGATGGTAGTGGGCTGATTCAAACTGCAGGACTGATCCCAGGGGGTTACAGCTTACTGAACTTGAGTCCCAATGGGAGTGGATTGATTCAAACTGCAGGATTGAGCCCGGGAGGGGGGGGTCATGGCTTGCTGGACTTCAGTCCCGAGGGGAGTGAGCTGATTAAAACTGCAGGATAGAGCACAGGGGAGTCACAGCTTGCTGGACTTGAGTCCCAAGGTGAGTTCTGTCCCTGCAGACCCTATCTGGTTCTGGTGATGTTCCCACCTCCCTGTTTTCTAATATACCCTTATGTTTATCCCATGCATGCTTGGAGCCCCCCACCATTCAATCCTCTACCACTTCCACTGGCAGTCTGTTCCAGGCATCTACCACACTTTCAGTGAAGAAATATTTCCTCACATCTCTCTTGAACTTACCTCCCTCAGCTTCATCCCATGCCCCCTGGTCTGGTGCTCATTCTCATTTGAAAGAGACTTCCCACCTGTACCATGTTCACCCCTGTCTTTATCGTGTCACCTCTCTCTCTCTCCTCACTTCCAGAGTATACATGTTGAGATCCCTTAGTCTCTCTCCATAGGGCTTCCCGTACAAAACCTGCACCATTTTAGTTGCCCTCCTCTGGACTGCCTCCCCCCACCTATGTCCTTTCTGAGGTGCAGTCTCAAAAACTAGACTCGGTACTCCAGGTGATGTCACAAAAGTGAGCAACACAGCAGCAACACCACCTCCCTCCTTGTGCTGGAGATATCACTCCCTATGCACCCCAGCATCCTACAAGCTCTGCCCACTGCTTTGCCACACTGCCCCGCCACCTTGATCCTCTGAAACAACAACCCAAAGTTTCTTTCCTGTCCAGTGACTGTCAGTATCTCCCATCCTATACTCAAGCACCAGTGTTCCTATGCCCTAGTTGCATGATTTTACACATTTTGGCATTGAATCCCGGCGTATCTTTGACCACTCCTCGAGCTTCCCAAAGTTGCTGCGTATTTTCTCTATCCCTCCTGAGTGTCCACCTTATTTTGCTATCATCTGCAAAAAAGTAGACATTACCCTTCAGTTATTTTGCAATGTCCCTATGAAGATATTGAAGAAGACTAGTCTCAGTATTGAGCCCTGTAGAACCCTGCAAGTTCCTCTCCCATCCTTAAAGTGAGTGCTGTTAACCACCATCCTCTGACATTTGCTGTTAAGTTGCATTACATTACAATTCTCTGCCTAACACCCAGTAAGACTTTAAGGTATAATAACTGCTTCTTGTTTGAAAGACCCTCGGGGGGAAGGGAGCAGGGGACATGCGGGGGAGCATCAACCAAACAAATCCTCCTCTCAAAGACCTGGCCCTCACGTGGCTGCACTCAGTGGATAACTTGTGTCATACTGTTCAAATGAGGCCCAGACTTGCTCATATACATGCATCCTCTCATATTATAACCTAATTTTTCTAAGATCATATTCTCCCTCATGGCCCTTCTCCTGTAGTCAACATTGAGAGGGTGGGACAGTTTTCAAATGGTGAAAATACCCAATTTGGCCACTGATATGGCTAAAAACTTTCTCTGGCTGGACTGCAGATCCTCTGGTTCCATTGTATCTCCTAGCAATACCAGTCCTGAAGTAACTTGAATCCACTTGTCAAAAAAATGATTTCAAGCCAATTCTATGTCTTGCAAATATTGTGCAAGTCTGGTGCAAACGTCAAGTATACCAAGTTTGCATCATCTTTCACACACCTTGGACAAGTACCATCATAATGAGAGGCAAATTTTGCCAATCTCATAGGGGTATAGTATGTCCTTTGTGTTATCATGAAGTGTATTACTTTATATTTTGCCTCTATTGGTAGGCTCCAGCCCCATTCAAGAATGTCCTGCCAATCCTCCAATTTCTATTCCCAGGTCCTCTTGCCACCCTGTACAGTCTATATTACTAGTACCCACCAGAGAGCTCAGCAAGTAACTGTAGCACTGTGTGACTAACTCTTTCAAACTTTGTGCATTATCTAAGATAGATGCTATGCCAGAGCGTTCATGCAATTAGAAATTTCTGTCTAGTACAGTCCCTAAAAATTGTCATAGTTATAAGTCTCTTAACAAAGTGTGCATTAGGAATATTGTAAGTGGTTGTTAAGTCCTGAAACGCCTTCAACTCTCTCCAAATAAAGATGCCACAGGAGTGAAATGCCCTGGGCTGACTACATTCTGAACCCCGGATCACTAAGAAAGGGGGATTGAAGAGGGTTATCCCATAATGGTGTCAGGGCTATATACTGGGCCACATGTTACTTTCATTTATGAACCCTAAGCTATATTCAAAGCAGTTGTTCTAAAATCAGGTTTCCTCTGGCTCTACTCAAGTTGTGGAGAGTCATACTGTATAAAAGGTTAGTCATCCAAGTAGTCTGAGCCCATTCTCTTTCTAGCATTATACCAATGTTTTGACATTGGGTATTGTGCCAGGGTCTCAAGCTTGCTAACTGAGCTGCCCAACAATAATTTCGAAAATACAGAGTGCAAAGACCATCCTTCTCAATACCCTGTGTGAACTGGTCCATTTTCACTCTGGGTGTTTTATTATGCCATAATAACCAAGAAGAAGCACATGCTCTAAGTTTTTAAAGAAGACCTCTGGGATTGAGATTGGTAGCACTTGAAATAAATAAAACAATAAAATGGTCATCTTAAGAACATTTGAGCAACCCAACAGAGACAATGGTAAATCCTGTTATTTCTTACACAGGAGTGTGACCCCCGTGTCGGTATGGCAACCGGGTTCATACCCCTGCCCTGGTGACTGCAATGTGACACACCTCATTGAGGGGGTTGGGTTCATTTGTTCTCCTGTAGTAGGGGGGGGTTCATCCCAAATTAATATGTAGCATGGTGCCTCCACCCAGACAGAATAAGTGGGCCAGAGGGGTGCAGTACCTACCCACCTCCCTACACTGGACAAGACCACCACCTGGGGACCACCAACAGCTGTTACCTTTACCAAACAATAATTCAGTCAGGATGTACAAATTGAATACCCACACAGTGATAAAATGCAACAAATGAAACTGTGCTTATTTTGGCACAGAGGCACAGTGACTGTAGAGAGAACAGGGGTTAGACAATAACAAATTGCTGTATGCTCAACCACCCTCAGGCAATTCCCCTTGAACCCCACTGTGTATACACACCTGCCCAAGCAAGGGGCACATAAGATGCTTATTTTACACAGGGTGTGATTACTTTTATCTGGTACCAATAATAAAACTAAAGGAACAAGTGTGGTATTACACATTAGACTCTGGGTACCCAGGTATTGTCGCACTGTCCCAATGCAGGCCTGAATGAGGAGTTGCCCAGGATTTTGCGGTGGTACACTTGATGAACAATTCAGCAAGCCTGCATTTTAACCCCCAGCAAGCCATAGTGTGCTAGCACAAATTTAATAAAGAATGGAATTCCAACAAACTTGCTTGTATTGTTTCTAACAACTGGAAATCCTAATCGTAATCCAAACAGGGAGGACAGAAGATTTAGCCAGCAATGCCAGCAAGCAGAACACAGGAGCAGGAAAGTAGCCCCGAAGCTTTGAATTCTTGCACACACGTGACAACGGTTCAGCCCTTCTTGTCTCACACCTCTGTGAATGCAGCTCTTCTGTATCGGCTGTCAAGCCAAAGCCCTTCTGGCTCACCTCTCTGAATGCAGCCCTTTTAGTTCACACTTCTTTGCTGCAGTGTTCTTCTGGCTCACCCTTCTCTGAATGCAAGACCCTTCTGGCACCACTTCTCTGGTCACAGCTCTTCTAAATCTCACCCAGGATACAGAGGCACTGCACAGCGGCTTCTCAGTTCCCAAGGAGCCCAGACACCAGGAGTGACCCCACGGTCCGACTCTCTTATGGATCAAGAGTATACCCACACTCAGGCATGCGCCCATGGCTCCCTGTTCCCCGTTCCACCCCACTGGATAAGGGCTAGCTGGCTCCCTACCTGACTCCAAGGTGATCTGAACAGGATGAAGTTTTTCTCTCTTCTTGGATCAGCAGAGGCCCTTTGAGTCACACTTTTTGAAAGGCGCTCTGGAAATGGGTGAACCCAGACATAGGTTTACAAGGAAGGAGCCCTGGGGAGGACTACCAAGAGTCTTCTGTATGAGCCTTGGGAAGGACTCCAATAAATCTTCAAGATGAGCCCAGGAGAGGACTTGGAGAAAGTATGGCTGGTCTAGGCCATTCTCTTCCACTCACAGTGCCCTTCCTGGCACAATCTCTTCTTCTCAGATGGTGCCATTTCTGGCACAAACACTTCACCTCAGGTGGTGCCCTTCTGGCACAAACTCTTCAGCTCTGTCGATGCCCCTTCTGGTGCGAACACTTCAGCTCTAATGATTCCCTTCTGGCACAAACATTTTATCTCTCTCTCTCTCTCTCTCTCTCTCTCTCTCTCTCTCTCTCTCTCCTCTCTCTCTCTCTCTATCTCCCTCTCTCTCTGACAGACTTGAGCCCAGGAGAGAGCCCACAAAACTTTCAAGGAGTGGACCCTGGGGAGGACCCACATGGAGCAGGCCTGAGGAGGCCCTAGCCCCCTAACACACATGCAGCTCTGCACTGCTCAGTGTCTGAGCCAAACTTCCCCCTGGTTCTAAAGGGCTCGGAATCTTGTTTCTTTCTCTTCCATCTCTCATTGGGCAGACAGGGCTGTCCATCAGTCCTTCTCTGCCCTGTCCTGCCCTCAAATTGGTTTAAAAAGCCCACCAGTCCAAATGGGAGGAAACTTCTCATCATCCTCCCACAATCCATTGCTTGCCTTGCAGCCCTCTGATTGGCTGCTTAAGGGGTAATGGGTCAGCAAGACGGCGACCCTTTCTTCAATGAAACCCATGCTCCAAAGTCTTTGTTATTTTATTTTCATATTGCTCCTTTTAGTGGATTTGTTGCAGCCCCTCTGGGCTGTTATCTGGTGGTGGCATGGAGTGGAAATGGCTGTTGTGCTCTGTGGCAGGAGCTCTATTCTCTGATCCCCCTATGTATTGCTGGCAGTCTCTGTGTGGCAGCAAGGCATTGTTCTTTTAAGGGTGCAGTGTGCTAAAATGCTCCATTCCTTCTCTTCCCTCCAGTGCCTCTGTGCCCCCCTGATGTTGACTGAATTCCCTGGGGCTGAAGCACACTAGGGGAGGTGCTGGCTAGCTGTTAATGCAGTTTTCAGAGCTCTCTTGGGCAGGCACTTCCAGCACCAAAACACTTCCAGATGACTGCAGGTCGACCTGCACGCACTGCAGTGTGAAAAGTATGGTGATCCTGTTTGCTGCTTCTCCAGACCCTTTTTCAGTGGCAGTCCCAGGGCCAGAGTGAGTGAAAGGGTGAGCAGAAAAGTTCAGAGGCCAGCACATGGGATTCCAGGAAAGCCCCCCACCCCAGAGGGGGGGGATTACAGGAGGTTAACCTTCTCCAGTACCAGGGGATAATTTGCCCTGTATATGTTTCTGACCTGTTGCTTAATTCCAGACCCCCAAATTTGTAAAACCTTGCCTGGTTCATTGTAAGGAGAGACTATTTTGGAGATTAATATGGTGACATTCGCAAAGAGTTATAACCACAGTTTTATGGAAGTTCACCTTGCAGCCCCCTAGGGCACTGACTGCCTGCAGCTGCAGGAGTAGCACAGGAGTTACTTTTCTGGATCTGTAATACATATCAGCAATCATCCACATATAAGGATATATTTGCCACCAGCTGTTCCAGAGAACTGCCTTTAATATAAGACAGTCTCAAAGTGCTTGAGCTAGGAGTTCCAAAGCTAAGAGGATGGATGATAAATGCCACCCCTGCCGGGTCCCCCTACTCAATTTTAAAGGCTCAGAGATCCAAGTATTCATCTGAACAGTGGCTGTGGGATTTGCATAAATGGCCTGTGCCCAAGTGAGGGATTGCTGCGTGAATCCCATGGTCTGCATTGTGCACCAGAGGTGGTCCCACTCAGTTCTCTGAAAGGCTTTCTCTGCATCAAGTGAGACCACCCTGGGCAGTCCACTGAGTTTGCCTCTCCCTGAACTAACACCTGTAGGAGCATTCTGAGGTTGAAAGGCACCCCCAGTTCCTTTACAAACCCTTCCTGATCTGCATGTACTACCTTGTGTAGCAGCCTCTCCAACCTGCTATATAGAATCTTAGCATACATTTTAAAGTCAGCATTTAACAGGGAGATTGGTCTGTATGACACCACTATATATCTGGGTTTATTAGGGTTCACCACCACAGATATTCTGGCTTGGGAGAATGAGTCCAGGAGTTTCCCTTCTTTGAAGGCTGACCGCAGTGTGTCAAAAGGGGACCTATAATTGCAGGTGCCAAGTTTTTATATAAATTTAGCTTGAGTCTGTCTGGCCCAGGGCTTTCCCAGCCATTAGTTGCCCCAGAGCTTTTAGGATTTCCTGTTTCGTAACAGGATTTTCTACTTCCTGCGCTTCTTCCTCAGAGGGGGATATCAAGTTGGAATAAAAAGTCTGAGGGTCCAATCTGTGGTATCAGATCAAGGTTACCCAATACAGAAACATAGAATTTGACGGCAGATAAGGACCACTTGACCCACCTAGTCTGCCCATTTCCCTACCTATTGGATAAGCTGAAGATCCTAGCTAACCAACAGTCTGCTTCTTCCCACCCCTCCCCCCATTCCTCCACTATGTCACCTTTGTCTGTTACCTTCTCTGTGTCTGTCTTCTACAGGGTGTTCAAACTCACAGACGCAGGCATACATTGTACAATGCCTCAGCAGTGTTTACTTGTGTGAACCTTTCTGTAACTTAATGTACCATTTCCGTAAATGTATAAATTGTTGTTCTCTGCTATTTTCTGTTCAACTGACATGGGACCTAAAAAAGAGCATCTGCTCACAGGTGTTATCCAACAACTCAATAAATAAATACCCCCCACTATAATTGCCTTATGTCTGTCCCATGCATTCTTGAATTCCCCCACTGTTTTTGACCCCACAACCTCCTCAGGAAGGCCATTCCATGCATCCACCACCCTCTCTGTGAAAAAATACTTCCTCATATTGCCCCTGAGCTGTCCCCCTCTCTATATTCAAATTGTGTCCTCTTGTTCTTGCACATCTCTTTTTCTGAAAGATGCTACCCTCTTGGACTTTGTTGATTCCCTTGAGGTACTTAAAAGTTTCTATTATGTCCCCCCTCTCCCTCCTTTCCTCAAGGGCATACATATTTTAGTCTCTCTTCGTATGGCTTCTGTTACAGACCCTGCACCATTGTAGTTCCCCTCTTCTGGACTGCCTCCATCCTGTCTATGTCCTTGCAGAGATGGGGTCTCCAGAACTGCATGCAGTACTCCAGATGGGGTCTCACCAACTGTCTGTACAGAGGGATAGCAACTTCCTGTTTTCTACTGGTGATGCCTCTTCCTATACATCCCAGTATCCCACCCAGCTATCCTTACTGCCTTCTCACATTGCTTGCTTACCTTTAGGTCATCCGATATGACTACCCCAGGTCCCTTTCCATTTTTGTTGTTGTTAATACCGTCCCCCCCATTGTGTACTCTTTCCCTGGGTTTTTGTTTCCCAGGTGCATTACTTTGCACTTCTTTGCATTGAATCTAAACTGCCATACTTTTGACCGTTCCTCCAACCTTGCCAAGTCCCTTCTCATCCTTTTCACCTCCCCCCCTTGTGTATCAACCCTGTTGCAGATCTTTGTGTCATCTACAAAGAGGCATACTTTCCCTTCCAATCCCTCTGCAATGTCACTTATAAAGACATTAAAAAGGACCGGACCCAGTGCTGAATCCTGCGGTACCCTGCTAGTAACCCCCCTTTCTTCGGAGTGGACTCTGTTTACTATTACCCTCTGTGTCCTGTTGTCCAGGGTATGACCCCCCCCCCGACACCAACACAGTGACCTACCAACCCGTTGACAAAATCGACAGGTTGCTGGCAGGTCGTTGTGTTGGTGCACCTGTGCACTAGGGCACTCAGTCTCCGGTCCTGCACCTGCCCCGAATCAACTCCGACTGGAGTTGATAATCCGGAATACGGGGGGGGCAGGGGACAGAGCCCCCTGCATGGGGGTTCAGGGGGTGAAGCCCCCCAATGAAAACAGTGTACCGGGATACAAACGGGAATCATGTTGACTGCAACCTGCGGTCGATATAATTCCTGCAGATGAGATGCCGGTCGACAAAAGTGTTGTTGAACCAGCATCGTAGAGCCGTTGTCCAGCCAATTTTTTACCCAGGCTACCACCCTGGGACCCACTCCCAGGCTGGCTAATTTGTTTACTAATCTTTTGTGTGGGACTGTGTCAAATGCCTTGCTAAAATCTACGTAGGCCATGTCCACAGCCCCTCCCTTGTCCACTACTTTGGTCACCCAGTCAAAGAAATCTATTAGATTTGTCTGACATGACCTTCCCGCTGTGACAGTCCCGGTGTCCTGGCTAACATTCCCCTTCCCATAAAACCAGTTCATGCAATTGTCCAGGCTATGTGTGAGTGTTGATGTGTGATATGGCTGTCACTACACATTCAGTCACTTCACTACCAGTCTAGCGTTGCTTGTAAAGCGCTTTGGGATACACTGTGTATGAAAAGCGCTATATAAATACTGATTATTCTTCTTCTTTTGAATCCATGCTGGCTTGGGTCCTGTGCCCTACTGGCCTCTAGGTACTCAACAATTATTTCTTTCAGAAGTGATTCCATAATTTTCCCTACTACTGAGGTCAAGCTAACAGGTCTGTAGCTTCCTGCCTCTGCTTTGTTCCCACTTTTGTGAAGGAGAATCACATCCGCCCTCCTTCAGTCCTTAGGTACCACACCATCCTCCCATGATTTGTTAAAAATGGTAGTCAGTGGTGTCACTAGTTCCCCCCTTAGTTCCTTTAGAATTCTGGGGTGAATCCCGTCAGGCCCCATTGCTTCGTCCACCTTCAGTTTTAGGAGTTCTTTCAGAACCCTTTCTTCTGTGAAAGGACTGGTATCGACCCCCCTATCCAGAGTGCTTCTATTGACTGGATTAGGTACCTCCCCCCTCTTCTTTTGTGAATACTGAGTAGAAGTATTCGTTCAGTATCCCTGCTTTTTCACTGTTCCTCTCTGCCCACCCACCCATCCTCTCCTTTATTAAGCCTCATTATCCCTCCCATGATCTTTCTTTGGTCCCTAATGTACCTATAAAAGGTTTTATCCCCCTTCTTAACCGAGTTGGCTGTCTTTTCATTGGTTTGGGCCTTTGCTATTCTGACTGCCTTCCCCGCTTCTTTCTGCTTTAACTGGTACAGTTCTCTGTCCTGCTCCTTCTGTGTTTCCTTATACTTGCTGAATGCTATATTTTTCTCCCTAACCTTCCCTGCCTCCTCTGTTGAGAACCATAGTGTTTTTTTCTTTCATTTTGATTTATTTATTTGCTTCACACAAAGGCTTGTTGCCTCTGTGATGGCAGTTTTGATGTTCCCCCATTATTTCTCCACCCCTCCTTCTTGCCTGTTTGCCAGTACTTTTCTGAGGCACTCTCCCATTTTGACAAAGTCAGCCCTCCTAAAGTCCAGTACCCTCACTTTTGTATAGCTTGACTCTGCGGCTGTGTTTATCGTGAACCACACTGTTTGGTGGTCACTTGTTCCCAGGTGGTTACCCACTTTTAGATCTGAGATTCTCTCTTCGTCCCCATTTGAGAGTACCAGGTCTAAGATTGCTCCCTCCCAAGTGGGTTCCAACACTAGCTGTCTGAGGCATGCCCCCTGTAGGGCATCGAGAATGACCCTGCCCTTGGATGTGGCTGTAGCAAAGGTGCTCCAGTTAACATCTGGCATATTCAGGTCCCCCATCAACAATATCTCCCCTTTTTCTACCATCCTAAGGATGCCTTCTGTCATTTCCTTGTCCATTTCTTCCTCCTGAGACGGGAGTCTGTATACAACCCCCATGCGGATTGTGGTGCCATTTCCGGTCTCCAGGGTGACCCACAGTGCCTCCTCTCCTCCCTGTTTACCCTTTAACTCCATTGCTTTGATCCCTTCCATTACGTAGAGAGCTACTCCTCCTTCTCTTCTACCCTCCCTGTCCCTCCTGTAGATTGTGTACCCTGGTATGTTGACATCCCAGTCATGGTTCTCTATGTACCTTGTTTCTGTGACTGCCATGATATCCAGGCATCCCTCTTCCATCTAGGCCACCAGTTCAGTGAGCTTGTTACCTAGACTACGGGCATTGGTACTCGTAACCCTCCATTTTTTGATGGCCTTACCCCTTTTTGCCCCATCCCTGTCCTTACTGCTTTTGCCTTTTCCTCCATTTACCCCTGCCCTTCTCCCTACTGACATCTTTATCTTGGTGTTTACCTCACTAACTACCCTGATTTTTTTTTGGGGCTAGGATTTCCCTGCTCCTTTTCAGCCCAAACTATGTAGGGTAGTGAAACAGGAAACACATTTTTCATTAAATGTCTTTGGGATTCAACCTGATTTACCCTCAAGAAGATTGTATGCCTGTTATGTGGCGTTGCTCATTTTCCTATTTTAACTGGTATGCTAGCAACTTGCCACATTCGATTAACCAGTTTCTAACCAAATTTCAACTTTGTCTCCAACTCCTAGGCTGGATACATTCTTAATCAGCTAGAGACAAAATTGAGGGTGCACAGGAAAACAAATTCTGTAGTACCTAGCAAAAGTTAAGACGGCATAAACAAAATAAGGTGTGCAAAGGACTGCAAAGGCTCAGGATGCACTAAATCAACATGTTGTTTATGCTGACTTAACTTCTTAAACAGCCTCCTGGGCTGCACAGTGTCAAAGGCCTTACTAAAGTCCAGACTGGTCATGTCCACTGCTTCCCCTGATCTATTTCTCTTGTCACCCAGTCAAAGAAATCAGTCATATTCATTTGGCATGACCGTCCCCCTGTGAATCCATGCTGCCTGTGGTCCTGCTGCCCAATGAAGTCTAGCTGCTCAACAGTCTTTTTTCAATAGGGTTTCCAATAATTTTCCTACCACCAGAGTAAGACTGACCGGCCTACAGTTACAAGCCTCCAACTTGCTGCTGCTCTTATGTAGAGGGACCACATTAGCCCTTTTCCAGTCCTCCAAAACCATGCCTGTTTCCACTGTGCTGTTGAACAAGGCTGTCAGCAGGGCAGCTAACACCACTTTGAGTTCTTTTAGTACCCTGGGGTGTATCCAGTCTAATCCCATAGTCTTATCCACCTTCAGGCTGCAGGTCCTTTCAGGACTCTGTCCTCTGAAAATGGACTTCTGTCCACCCTCCCCCCATTCCTGCTTCCCCCCTTCCCCTAGCTGGTTCATCCATTCCTTCCTCCCCACCCTGCCTCTTCTGAACAGAGAGTAGCCTGGTATGGCCATGACCAAGTCATGCTGTTCAGTGCACCATGACTCTGTTATGGCAAATAAATCCACGTTTTCTTCAACCATGATGGCTTCCAGCTCTAAAATTTTGTTTCCAAGGCTCCTTGCATTGTTACACATGGCTCTCCACACCTTCTTAACCCCCCTCCTGATGCCATGCCTCTCTTCTATTCCTGCTTGTGTTTCTACCTGTAGCCTCCCCCCACCCCGACTTAAATCTTCCCATTTTGCTTTCACCATTCCTGGTCTCTTTTAATTTACTATCCTTCTGCTACCTGAGTTATATCCTCCTTTTCTTTCCTTATCCCAGTTCCCTGCCTTTCTGCACCTCTGCCCAGTGGAAGTTTTCTCCCCACAGGCCCTCCTTCCCTGACATTTTATCAACTTGGGGGGGGGGCAACTGAAGCCTCCCTTGGTTTCACTGCATCCCTCCTGACTAGTTTAAATGCTCATCCAAGTAGCATTTAACCTCCCACCAAGGTCTGCAGTCTCCTTCCTAGAAGGATGCAGGCTGTCTCCCTTATAGAAGCTCATATCTTCCCAGGTTGGTCCCCAGTCCCTGATGTAGTCAAAGCCCTTCTCCATGCACCATGCCTTCAACCAATTGTTAAAGGCCCTGTTGCGGAGTACCCTTGCCTCTCCCCCGCCCTTCACAGGTAGCATCTCAGAAAGAGCCACCATGCATGCTACCTACTTGAGGTCCCTCCCCAGATCCCTGAAATGTCCCTATACTACTACTACTACTATTATCTTCTCCCTTGCCAGGTTATTTGTCCCAAGATGGACAATGATGTCTAGCTCCCTCCCAGCTCCCGCTGCCTTAGCTATCCTCTGGATACGCTTTCCATTCCTCCAAGCTGAAGCACTGCTCAGGCATGCCACCTCCCCATCCATTCCCTCCACAGCTCCCAAGTCTATCCCACACCTGATAGAGCCCCTACTAGCAGCTTCTTCCTCTTGGGCTGAGGCCTTTCCCTCCCTCCTTGGGACCTCCATTCCAATCCTGAGAACCAACACCTCCTCCCTTTCCACTACAATGAGTACCTCCTCTTGGTTGCCCCATTCTGCTAGTATGGCGAAGGTGTTCTGCAGTGATATTGGTGAAGGAGTGTGCACCTTTCCCCCACCCCTCCCCCTTCCTGGAGCCCACCAAATTCCATCTGCTCTGTCTCTGTCTAATCATCCTTTGGCAGAGTGGCAGCAGACTTGGTGACCCCTGGGTGGGACAGAAGGTCTGCTATACCCTTGCCAGTTTGGTCTGAAGTCCAGCAACCTGTGCCCACCACCCAGAGAGGTGAGTACAGATGGGCAGCACCTCAGCATCCAGAAGATCTCCCAAAAGACTGCTGCATCACAACCATTGCACTGCACTGCTTCCATGATTCCAAACTGTCCTCTGCCCTTGCTTAGTACCTATGCAAGTTCAGGATAAATCTCTACCCTATTCTTACTTCCATGGTACTCCTACCCCTCTATTTTGCTTCCCCTGAACTAGTTTATTAACCTACCTTAGATAGACTTTACCTTGCTTTCCCTTTCCTGCTCCTGCTTCCCCTTCATAATTTGCAATCGTATTTATACCGTTTCCTGACCTCACTTATAGACTTCCCATAGATAGGGTACATCCTGCTTTTCCTGTCCTAATCCTCCTACCTCTTCCTATTTTTCCGTGGGAGTTTGCTACCTACTACACACTTCTACTGCTGTTACAAGCTTTAGCTACCTACCTCTTAGCTGGTTGTCACAGTTTATAGTAAGTGCATCACCTCCTTGCTTGTTTGGCAGGTCACCTCCACATAGGTTTTACATGGCTGTCTCCTATTACCCAGTGATTTACAGTGACAGAAATGCTATTATCTGATGTGAGCAGTGAATAATGGAGTGTAAATAACGAAATGTGAACAAGTGACTGTGATCAATAGAGTGTGTGTGATTGACTTTGAATAACAGAGAATGACTAGCATCTCAAAATGTAACCCACTGCTACCAGCAAGCAACAATACTTACTTGGAAAAAAAAAATACCATTACAAACCCCTACCACTAGGCAGCACCTAATTCACACTCAACATTCCCAAACACATTGCCACATGGTAAAGCTACATAAATACAAGACCAATTCTTTAACATGTAATATACAGATTACACATAGCTGCCAGTGAAGAACTCAGTGCTAATTTTATCTCATAAAGCTGTGGTCAGTAGAAGCCCTTCAGGCCTATGGCTTATCCTGCCCCCAGTTTTATTTGATGAAAATGCCACCTTGTTCTTCACATGCACTATGCATAATTCTATATGCTGTACAGGATACTTCCCACTGAGTTGTGTCATGGCTTGAAGGGGAAGGTCCAGGGTTCTATCTCAGACACCATACCCCACATGGGACAACTACAAAAGCATACCAGAAAATTGAATATGCTTGAAGACAGAAAACAGGAATCATTTGATAACACGTATGTTAAACGGTCTAGTAGCACCGAAACTAGCAAAGGTGAAACTTTATTATTTTTTAAAAGTCGAAAGTTGTTACTTTTTATTTTTGAAGTATTTTTTCTTTTTTCATTTGCTGAAGTATTTTTAATTTTTGCATTGCTTATCAGTTTTTTCTACCTGATTTTATTTGGTGTGACATGAAGAACAGTACATTATCTGGAAGCTGACATATCTAATGCTAATTTCCTTCTTACTGCAACTCATCAACACTGTGGCCTCATTCATTATGACCTCACAAGTGAATGAACTGGCATCAAATGACTGGCTTTTCTTGTTCAGCTGGGATGTCACAGTCAGTGAGGGCACAGGGCTGATGAGGTGTAAAGGGGAATAAAACTAAATATGCCAGCCTGCCTCCAGGTATAGTTCCACAGCACTGTCACGTAGATAATCTTCTGATAAGTAAAATATAAAACCTAGGTCAGGTATAACAATTAACCAGTTTACTTTTTGAAAAATAACCAGCCATTCCTAGATACAACAAATAGACAGAGTCCAGTGCATACCCATGCCCCATGGTAAATCTGAGAAGTTAAAATTTCTTCCTGCCTAATTCACAGGTGATCAAAGGGAGCATAGTGCAGGAATACTATGCAACTCCCAAACTCTAAACAAACTCCAAAAAGTAGCAATCTCTATCTTTGTTTTATTCACAAAGTTCAAATCACATTGCTGATAAAAGGTACTACTGGTTTTTCTGTAAGTAACGACCGAGTTAAATGCATGCACGCACACACACACACACACACACACACCCATGGTAAATCTGAGCAGTTAAAATTTCTGCCTAAATTGGCTGCTTCTTATGTTTATCTCAGTGGAAAAGGGATTCTCTTAGTTTTCATTTTACAGCTGTAATGTGAACAAGACAAACCACCAGACACCAATGTGGAATCCCACGGTTTGATCCCAACAATGATCAGATTTACCATGGGGGGGTGCACTGGTCTCTGTTTGTTTGTTGTTACTTGTCATAAAACCAGTAGCACCCATCGTCAGAAATGTGATTTGAACTTTGTGAATGAAACAAGGGTAGAGCTTGCTAGTTTTTGGATTTAACTGCTAGAGGTACCCTGCTACCCACCCTGGACTATGGTTTGCTCACCTTCTGCAATGCCAATACCACAGAGCACAGGACACTTGACACAGTGTATGACAGTGTTTGTCAAGTTGAACTGGCTGCTTACTATTGTACCCACCACCACAAACGATATGCAAACCTTGGATGGCTGACATCCCATGCACACAGTATCTATACTCAAGGCTGTTCCACTGATGTGTTTTTAGGGGTGCCCAGCACCACCCATTACTGGGGATGCTGCAGTCCAAGAGAACTGAAAGAGGCCTGAGATTTTCCTCCAAACTCCTGCTCTCTGAACCCTGGATAACCAGTACCATGGGTCTGAAAGCTTTTTCAGTCTTCTCCCAAGCTATGGAAAAACCTTCCCTGTGAACTGACCCATGCTCCCTGTTTTCTGACATTCAAAAGAGGTTCAAGGAATTTCTTAACATCCCAGTCTGTGTGCTGCTGCTTCCCAACTACTTGAACTGGGCTTTTTCATCACGGTGTCCTCCCTTAACTCACAAATGTACTGCATCCTATAATTGGTTACTGTTTATTTATGAAGTCCTGTATAGAATATGAACCAGATGTTAGGTTATTGCTGCTTACAGGGAGGCTTGGCCCATACTCAACTTTTTCAGTTCTGAATTGTACACCTTTCTAATCTGAATCTGTATGCTATACTGGTTGTACCTATTGCAGCTTTTTATAACTCAAGTCTGCAGATTGTCTGTAACAGTGCACTGCCTTGTGGCTCGGGTTGTGCCTAAAAATGGTTGAACTCTTGGCCCAGTGCATTTATCAGGTTACCAAATAAATAAATACTAGTTTGAGGCAGTGTGCAAGCTCTTTAAAATGAAGTCCTGTCATAATTAATGAAAGCTGAAGATGGGTAATTACTTTACTTATACTGTCAGATCAGTAGGGATTGCAACTGAACATTTTTAATGACTATATGGTGACTTCCGTTAAATAGATATAAACTGAGTGCTATCCTATTGAGTTAGATATGTTAACAGTGTTGTATTATATGTTTGTACACATGGTTAAACTGTGAGAGAGTTACAGAGTGAAGCAGAATGAGGAAGGAGTGTTTCTGTCATGTTCCTTTTTGGAGACACTAGATGGTGCTCTTGTCCAACATAACCAACCAGCAGTAGTACCTAAAATGCTAACGTTTGAGGAGGCATGAGCATGGTACAATTATTCTCAATCACAGTTACAACAGTGTAATTTTCCAGTCAAACCTTATTCAGTGATGTTCAGTCTTGCATCATATGATAGCTTTTTATCAAGTATGAATTTCAAATAAAATTGGTTTAATAGTCGTAATTAATAGCCAACAGCCTCTGGAACACAACTTTAATCCAAGACTACTAATCTTGCTGCAGCACTCCAGAGACAGCCCTGATTGTAATACCTTGGGGAAGACTTTCCGAGACTCATCAGAGATGTGCCACAAAAAACAACAGTGGATCAAAATTTTATTTTTCAGCAGATTTGAGATCTTATGTGAATTTCTAGTGCTTTCACATGGTAGAGGAGTTTGTTTTTTATTCTCACCACTAGCACCCATATATGGCCATAGCAACTGTACAGTTTTGTTTTGAATTCTGACATATTCCAGTCACTTACAGTGGTCTGACAACTTTAAAAAGCCTGGTCCAAGGTTAACATGTAATCTCCTTGTTTGTAATGTCAGCTGAGGTCTGATACACAGTTACAGTTGGGGCTGGTGCAGTTTGATGGAGCAAAGAGGTACCCAATTCCACCACCCCAAAAACTACCATACACATGTCTTAGTCTTAGCTGCTGTAAAAGGCATCTCAACCAGCAGCTAAGCTATAGTGCAAGTATAAAAACTGCAACTTCCATGGGCATCTGTACGTGGCATTCCACTAGTATCATGAGTGATGCCATACCCACATGTAAGTCCCAAACCTAGGTCTGGGGTATTGGAACCTATAGAAGAACCGAGCACCATTAGGTTCAATAACAGTTACATAAGTTAATGTCTGCATCATCTGCAGGCTCTAGATGTTGCCTTATTGCATATACAGATGACAACAGGTGTAAGACATGGTGGGCACTCATATCCCATTTAGGAACTTCCGATGACAAATTCCCTAACAATATTTTAATCACCGCTCTATGGAAGATGAGCATGACTGCACAGCTGGTATGAGCTGTAACTGCAGAGGGAAATACCATTTCTGTAGAAAGGCCCTTTAGCAAACAATATTGACCTCTCTCTCTCTCTCTCTCTCTCTCTCTCTCTTCACGTCCCATTGGATAACTGATATAGCAGCATGTACCTGATGAATCTGGGCACCTGGCAGTTCCTGAACAAAAACAGACAGCCACATCCAGTAACAGAGGTAGTTGTATAATGCAAAGACAATAGATGTAGTGGTTGTTCAACCTCACCATGGCCACAAGCATGCAAAGGGATGGTTCAGGCCTACTACATGGCCATCAACATTTAACACCAAAATCCCCTATTCCAGTACACAAGGAATAGAACCTGTGGGCACCACTCCAACTGGAGATTAAACATCAGACCCAATCCGACTGAGGCAACACTCCTGACACCATCCATGGAAGCTGCTAAGGATCTCCATAAGGGTACGCCATATCGCATCGCAACCCATTTAACTGTACAGTTTAGGTTGGTTGCAAATAATGAAACACACACATTACAGCTCTTGGTGAGGATGACACAATAGCAATGTCAAATAGCAACAACATCAACCATAGAACTTGGTTCTGATCCAGCAGAACACTGTTCTGAAGCAGTAAAGGCTAGAAATGTTCTCTTATTCTTTCAACAGCAAAGTTAGGAAGAACTTTAGCATTACATTAGTAGCAGAAAAGACATTACTCTACACCTCCAGTGAATCTGGGTGATAGCAGAAGAAAACAGCAAATAACAGCTGTATACTGAAAGGGGTAGCCCTTGGTTGCAGCAGAAATGCTAGTACACGCCAACAGATAAAGTCCAAGTTTGGAGCTGGCCCTGGTAAAGGCAAATGCAGAGGCTGAGCTGCAGAAAGCAAAACTGGAAGCCAAAGACAGGAAGACCAAACTCAATGCAGAAGACTGGGAGAAGGAATGACAGCATGAGTTACAAATGAAGGAGGAGTGAGAGAAGGAGCTCAAGATGAGGGAGCAGTGAGAGAAAGAACATGAACATGAGAGAGAGAGAGAGAGAGAGAGAGAGAGATGTGTACAGAATAGAGAGATGGAGATTCTGCGCCAGAGGGCACCGCAACAAACTGTAATTGCTGATATAAGTGGTCCCTCCCAAGAACCCAAATGTATGATAATTTGTTTACTCAGTGTCAAGGAGGGGGAGGATTTAGATTTATTTCTGAAATAGAGAGATTGTGTGTATATTTTGAATTGGTCTGGGCTTCTTGGACGATACACCATACTCCTGTGCTTAGGGTTGCATTAGAGGCATTTGCCAGATTGAACGATGGGGACTGTATGGACTACAGGATAAAAAATGTTTTATTTAGTGGTTTGAATCAACCCCCAAGGCGTTTGGACAAAAATGTAAGGAGCTACTAAAGGGCCCTGGAGATAGTTATTTAGAAACGTATAAGCAAGTATGTGATTATTTTGATCATTGGGTTAAAGGGGCTAAAGACAGATCTATTGCTCAAATTAAAGCTTTATTTTTAATGGAACAGTTTCTGCAAACTGTGTGAGAGGACCTACATGTGTGGCTGCTGGACAGAGTGTGCAGTTCTACAAAGGAGGCAGCTGAAAGAGTTGATCTCATCCAGAAGACTGCACAAGCTGCATGAAAAATATTAGGGAGGGACTGTGGGTGTTTTTAAAGGGGCCGGGGAGGGCAACCTAAGGGAAACCAGCTTGTGCCAGTGCCGAAAGTAAAACTCATTGGTCCCAAAAATAAGCAATGTGAGGAACAGAAAAGTTACATTTGCCAGAAGCCAGGGTATCTGTACTATGACTGTCCTAAACATTTTACAAAGGGACAGAGTGCATGGGAAGGAGATAATCAAGGAGATGCCCAGCAGCTAGTGGCCTGCTGGCTGGATACAGTCCTGCTAACTCCACTGCGCACCTATACCCTGTCTTAGTGACTTGGCTGGTAACTCAGGGATTGAAGGACACTGGGGCATCTATCTTGATGGTTAGCCAGGATCTGATCCATGTGGCACAGATTCTTCTTGGTCTAGTTGCCAAGATTCAGTGATCCATGGGCCCAGCACTCTCCATACCAATGGGCCAGATCTTCCTGAGCTGGGAAGGTGGTATTTGGTACAGGAACTGGGACATACCTGATCTTTGATCTCCCTGTAGATGTTATTATGGGTAATGATTTCCATATCAGGAAAGTTATTGTGTGTATCACAAACCCACAGTCAAGCCAAAGGACAGGTTTCTGAGGATAAAGGGGGAAGCACAGCAAGAAGTAACCCCTTCCTCAGCAGCCCAGGGAGCAGGTTGCATGGCACTGGCTGGGAACAGCTGCTCTGCTCCCCAGCTGCAAACAGTGCAGATTCTAGCCATGGGTGAGTTTCCTACAGAAGAAGTGTATATCATAGCAAAGGTCAGGCATGAGGAGCATGACAGTACTCAGCAAGCTGATCTGTCCACACAAAAACTAAAGGAACTAGAAGGAAGTGATGAGAGTGACCCTCAAGGATGTTTACTGGAAAATAAGGTTTTGAACATGGAATGGGTAACTCAGGGAGAGCCAGAGGAAAGAGTAATTTGACAGCTGGCAATCTCTTGGGAATAGCAAGAGTAGCTATTGGCTTTAGCCCATGCCCATAACATCCCAGTTCAGGACACTTGGGCATAAGCCATACAAAATGCAGCTTTCAATCAATTTATATTGACCCAGCATATTCAAAGATGTGGCCACTTACTGCCAGACTTGTCCGCAGTGTCAGTGGATGGGAAGGGTTGAGAACAATGTTAAAGCAGCTTTGATTCCCTTGACTATAATTGATAAACCCTTTAAGAGAGTGGGCATGAACACTGTGGGAACACTAAGCACCCCAAAGTGCACAGGCAAGTGGTACACACTAGTCATACTATATTTCACAACCAGGTACTCGAATGCTCTCACCACGTCCTCCATTGAGGTGGAAAAGGTGGCTGATGAACTTCTGAGGATATTCTGTCTAGTGGGATTTCACCAGGAGATCCTATCAGACCAGGGCAGCAGTTTTCTGTCTGCCCTTCTGACCAGTATGTGGGAGAAGTATGGAGTGCATCAACTCAAAGCCTCTCCATATCACTCTAAGACTAATGGCTTGGTTAAACTCTTTAATGCCATGCTTAAAACCATTTTACAGGCATTTGCTGAACAACATGAAAAAGGATGGGACAAGTATCTTATCCCACCTCTTGTTTGCTTATAGGGAGGTCCTATGGGAATCTACAGAGTTCTCATCCTCTGAGCTTCTGTTTGGCCACAAGTGTAGAGTGGCCTACTCCTCCCAAAAATTAAAAAAAAGAGTATTTACTTACCCCATGTGTATGGGTTTAGCTGCCTGCTTCTGGTGCTCCTAGCCCACTCTGAACTTGTTTCACTTACCTCCCCAAGTATCCTTGAAGGGAGGAGAGCAGAGTTGTTGTTTTACCAAGCTATCAGGTGGCTTTCATTGCCATCTTTGTTTTTTATTTAAAAAAAAAACTTGTTGGATGCCTCCCAGGCATGCTTTGTTCAAGAGAATCATTTTCTCGGCTCTACTTCCCTGACACACATGCGTGGCCTCACTTTGTGCCAGCATGCCCCCAACAGGCCTAGGAGATGTTCCTATCTGCTATGCAAAATGGACACTGGCTGGATGGAGTGAAGTGCAAGCCAGCTCAGGATGGAGCCACAGCTCATACTAGAGGAACCATGTGGTATTCATTTTCCTTTGAAAATAAAAAAGTTCTGAAAAGCAATTAAGCCAGGCAGTGGTGTGAGAGGAGCAGAGAGTCAGTGCTCTGGTGTCCGTGCCACCACTATACCACTGGCACTGAGCACACCCAAAGAAAGAGGCAGACACAATAAGAGAGTGAGAGACAGAGAGGGAGTGAGAGAAATAAACAGACAGAGTGAGAGACAGAAAAAAGGTGCATTTGTACATACCTAGCTAATGTGCTTCCATCTGTGCTGCTTGCCCTCTGCTCCACCCACACCACTCACCACCACCATTTACATACTGGGCGATGTTCACCATTGCAGGATCAATGACTGGACTTCCTGCATTTGCACTGTATTTCTGCTGTGACTCACATGAGAGTTTGCTATACTTAGATGCTGCCCAGCATGTGTGCTATATTGCAGTAGTATCAATGATGTGTGCATCCATTTGCATGTTTGCTTGGATCAAGAGGTGGGAGTCAATAAATCAAACTGCTAAGCTGATGGCAGATTCTCCAGTGTGTATTTTTAAAAAAAAGAAAAAGATAAGTTCACTTGACTGCATTAGGCTGTATGTATTTTGAAAGTAAATTTATAATGCACCTGGGATGGGGGGGTCAGAGTGAGTAAGCAGCGGAGCTTGTGGTGGGTTGGCAGCCAATGAGGATGAGCTGTCAGTTGCCATGGGGTAATGCAGAGCTTTCCTGGTGCAAATGGAGCAGCGTGTTTACACGCTAGGTAAAAACAGCTGCACCAGTACATGAACTCTCCAAACCTGTGCTCATCCTGTGCCCCACCGGCACAATTTACAATGTTCTGCAGGCTGTTTAGACAGCCTGATCTGCACCAGTGCAGCTTATCTGCTCCACTTGCACTGGTGTAAATCAGGCTGTGTAAACGTGCCTAAAGAGCGAGACAAAAACAGAGGGACAGATAAAGAAAGGGAGCCCAAATATACAGAGATCCCTACAGTTAGAGGGGACAGACAGTGGCAGAAGCCACTATTGTTGTTGCAAGCCAGTAGCCACCCTATCTTCCATACAAAGTGAGAGACACAGAGAGAGAGATGGAAGAGAGAAAGGTAAAAAGAGTGGAAAAAAAAAGAGACAGACACAGCGCCGGGGGGCACAGACAGTGCGGCTCAGCCCCCCCCCTTCAAAACAAAGAGAGAGACAGAGACAGAGACAGTGGCAACTGGCCACTAAAGAAAGGAGCCCAGTCAACAGTCACCTGCACCTTATTGCTGCTGGGAACATTTCTAATGATGAAGATCTGGAAGGACAGATGAACAGAAGAGGTGGAACTGAAAGGGACAGTCAAAAAGGCAAAAGGTGGAGAAGAACTTGGAAGTAGGTACTGGTGAGAAGTTACAAAGACACATGACTATTGGCAGACAAAAGCCAAGTGGTCCTAGACACCCCTATTACAAATTATTTTAACCAGTCTAGGCTGCTGATGGTTAGCCCCACAGTGGTCAGACAGTCTGTAGCCTAAGTGTGTTCGAGGGTAGGAACTAGAGGATAGTCTGGGAAGCCTGACAGTCACGTAGGATGCCTGAGAAAATATTGTGGGATGTTGTCATCTGAATGCTGTGGCCACAAGGACTCAGTGGTTGCTCAACTGATCCAAGAGTGTGTGGGGATCAGAGGTTTCTTAGGGCATGGAGTTAGGAGTCAAAGCCTGCCAGCATATTTTGCCTTATGAAAGAAGCAGTTCTCCAGGTGTCCAGTGTCTGCACCTTCAGTGGCATCCAGCATCAGCATCAACAGTGGTATCCAGTTTCAGGGCTCCAGTGGGTTTCCAGTGTCAGCAGCTTCAGTGGCATCCAGCTTCAGCAATTCAGCAGCATCCAGCATCAGCAGCTTCTGTGGCATCCAGCTTCAGCACTTCAGCAGTGTGCAGTGTCAGCAGATTTAGTGGCATCTAGCTGCATCACTTCAGCTTCAGCAGCTCCAGAGGTGTCCAGTTTCAGTGCTCCAGTGGTTTCCTACATCAGCAGCTCCAGTGGTGTCCCGTTTCAGTGCTCCAGTGATTTCCAGCATCAGCAGCTCTAGCACTGTCCAGTTTCAGTGCACCAGTGGTTTCTAGCATCAACAGCTCCAGTGGTGTCCAATTTCAGTGCTCCAGTGGTTTCCAGCATCAGCAGCTCCAGTGGTATCCAGTTTCAGTGCGCCAGTGGTTTCCAGCATCAGCAGCTCCAGTGGTGTCCAGTTTCAGTGCCTCAGTGGCATCCAGCTCCATAACAGAACAATAGGCTTTATGTCCACTGAGTTTGAGTTCAGACTTTTTCCCCTTCGTTTCATGGACCATGCAAAACAATGGAAATGGCTAAAATTTTCCTTCACAACCTACTGCATATACACGTTTCTTATTATTTATAAATGAACACAGCATGTGGCAACCTCAGAGTGATATAAAAATAGATTGTATTATTCCTGTACAATATAAACTAATAAAACTACTATCACTGATGCATAGCTTTCAAATCTTGTAAACACTGCACAAGGCAGAATAAATACAGAGTAATAAAGCTAAAAAAAAGTAATCAGACACAATATGAAGTTTTAGTAAACTTTTGAAAATAGCATTATTCTTGCATATACTTATCTAACTCTTTTTAACATTTCTTTGCATACCCATATATATGTGATGTATGCTAGAAGATTTTCTTTATGTAACCACTCCTGTCGTAAGATATACTAAAAATACAAAAATATTAAAGTGATACTTAGACGCTTGGAGTTTGTACAGAATGTGTATTTTTCTTCATGATGTAAAAATAATGGAGAATCTTCCTCTCTTCTGTTGACGTCACTCTGGTGCTGCTGACTATTGCTGGAAGCTTCTCTTCACACACTGGCATGACAAACCTCTGGCACTCTCGGGGACAGGGCTCGAGATCTCATTAGAAAGGCTTTTCAGCTTAAAAACAGCAGCATGGACCTGGACAGCAGCTGGCATGAAGGGATTCTAATTAAATTTCAGTCTGTCTGATATTTATAGATTAGCCACATTTCCATAATTATGACATCACATTGACCCCTGATGAAGTGACGGTTTGATCACGAAGCGCTTGGTGTTATCTGTCCACTGTCTCTGCCCTTTGATTCATTTTTGATGCCGGTATCTTGACCCCAAAGATTTATAGAACTGTATCTAAATCTGCAATAGTTAATGTCAATTCTGCATCTGCTGCTGTTTTTTGTGCTAATTTGCACAATAAAGAAAATTTTGTATGGTTTTTAAACACTTTTGCCACTTCTGTAATAAAATATGAATGTAATGAGAATCTACCTGATTAGTGCCACATTCTTTGGAGGTGAAGGTGGATCAAATGGTTTAGCGAAGGCACCCCTCATAAACGAGTGCTGAGAAGTAATTTCTTCATTTGAAGAGAGTGGTGAGTTCAAACTGCAATTCCTTTTACCTGCAGTGATGCTCTGTGTCATGGTAATGAATGTTGGAATCTACAACGTTATACACACTTATACATAATCTGTAACATCACTATACATGTAAGGTCAGTAGGCTACTTCTTTTAACATTTCATGAGTCCTTCTGTCACCCTTATGTGCTCCAAATGGTTTATCATGATCTTGTTATAACATAATTCCCCTATGACCTAAAGGAACTACTCATCTGGGCCTTTGTGACTTTTCACCATTTTTCACCAGGAGACCATTCCATAATTGGAATTTACCTTTTTTGTCATAAATGGCTTTCAGTTCATGGTCCATTGGTAGATTACTTTCAGAAATTATATTTACACTGGGATCCTCAATGAAATGATAAAGCATTCCTACTGTTTTGTCATCGTGTTGCATTTTTATTAAATCAAAATCAGTTTTATCACTATATAAGTGTAACACTTTATAGTGTATGGGAGCACTTTGTTATACATGGAAATCAATCAAGATACATATGTGATGTACCATTGTTGTGACATCATGCAGCTGTTGTGCCATCATCAGTACGTCACAACAATGGTATAACAGGGTGGAATGTTATCACATGCACAGTCACATGCTGGACCACTGAGCGATCATTATTTTTTTATCACTCTTGCATTCTAAAGCTATAGCAACCATTGCAGTGCTAGTACATCTACGTGTAAAGAGAGAAAAAAAAAACAATTGGTAGCAATGGCAGCAGCTGTACACTCTAAATACTAAACATTGGATAGGAAAGCTTTTGTGGCTGAACAACAGAACAGATGAACAATTAAAAAAAAGCAGCAGATGTCAAATTATTTAAAAATTACCTTGCCGAAGCAGGTGAAACCTGCACAATAACAGACATTTCAGTCATTGAACTTGATGACTTGCTTGCAGAGTTTATCTATAAAATAAAATGAGTGGACAACAGTGAGATTGAGCCTAGCACCCTCAAGGGCATCATTGGCAGCATCGACCAACATTTGTTACAAATAAAATATGGCAACTCAGTCTTTCATGGGAATCATACACAGTTCAAGGAAATCCTAGCAACTCCATCGGCCAAGCAAAAATACTTAAAAAGGCTTGGGAAGGGTAATAAGACTAACAAGGTGGATGCCTTGTCACCTGCAGATACTGCGAAACTCTATAGCACTGACGCCTTAGGTCTGCACAGTCCCACCTCGCTGTTGAACATGCTTTTTCTATGGTTTATATTTTGCTTTGCGAACCACAGAACAATACAACCTGTGATGAGGGATCTTAATTTATTGTCTGCCACTGATGGCAAGGAATACATTGAATATACAGAAAGACAGACAAAAACTTGTACGGGTGAAAACCTGAGAGATGTGAGGGCAGTGAAGCCATGCATGTACTCCAACACAAGCAATCCATGCAAAGACCCAGTGGTGGCCTATAAGAAATATTCAGCCAAAAGACCTACAAAAATTCCCTGTCCTGATGCCCCTTTCTATCTTGCACCCAATGTGAACCACAAGCTGGACATGTCTATGTGGCTCTGTGCAATGGCTTTAGGTGAGAACAAAGTTAGAAATATGCTTAAAGGCATAAAAGCAGCTGCAGGACTCCCAGATAATAAACGCCTCACAAATCATTCAACTCACAAGACCGCGAGCCAGTATTTGGTCAACAACCAAGTGCCGCCCACTGAAGTCCAGCAAGTATCGGGGCACTGCTCGTTACAGTCAATTAACAACTGCAACCACCTGTCAGAAGCTAAACAGAGAAGGAATTTGAACACATTTGCTGGCCAAAGCACTCTGGCATCAGTGCATCTCTCCTACTCTAATTCAGTTGTTGGTGTGTCTCTAACAGAACCCCAGTGCAGATGAAAGTCCTCATAAGCATCCATTAAGCGATCTGACAAATTTCAATCTGTTTGATGATAATTGCCTGTTTCAACAATGCATTACTCTGCACAACAACAATTTATTTTGGCAAGCAAAATAAAATGGGGGTGTAGCAGTTATTCATGACTCATCATCTGATGATGAGTAATCAAATACAAGGTATGTTACTCAAGTAAATATAAGCCACCTGTAAACCCTTGAAGAAAACATGTATAGCCTAAGCTTCTACAGAACTCGAAGTGCACTCAAAAAACAGCACTACAGCTTTTTGACCATATGTTGATTTTCACTTACTGTCAAAAAACACACTGTGAGAAACAGAAACACATTGTAGCATTGCCCATTTGTGTCTTAATAGTGCTCACACAGAAAGCTCAGCAAGCGCAAAGATGAATTGAAAATAAATTTTACTTTACAAGCTCCATAGGTCCTTGTATGTCTCTTCTGGCTCAATTGCCTAATTCCTCAAATCGTGAGACCAAAACGCTAGCCAAATTGTTTCGAAAAAAAGATGTTGGCAACTTGTTAGTTTCTAATCGCCTTCATGTTGCTTGCATCTTGGACATGCGCCTACGTGGTGAAACCACAGATTACGAGCTGATGTTTCTGACATATGACGTCTTCATCAGAGCAATTGAGCCAGAAGAGACATACAAGGACCTATGGAGCTTGTAAAGTAAAATTTTATTTTCGATTCATCTTTGCGCTTGCCGAACTTTCTGTGTGAGCACTATTAAGACACAAATGGGCAATGTTACAATGTGTTTGTGTTTCTCACAGTAGTAGGTAAAAATCAACATATGGTCAAAAAGCTGTAGTGCTGTTTTTTTGACTGCACTTCAAGTTCTGTAGAAGCTAAGGCTATACATGTTTTCTTCAAGATTTTTTTCCCCTGGAAGGAGCACCAATATATTCAACTCTGTAAAGTATTACCAAATAATTGATGTTATAAAGTAAAATATTGGAGCCCACAAAAACTTTTTTTTTTTTTTGGCCATCTATAAACCCCTACGAATTAAATGCAGATGTTGTGATTTTTTTTTTTAGTTCCTTTGTCTCCCCTTTTGTTTGTCTATTTTTTGGAATGCAGATACCATCATGGTCCTCATGATGAAAAGGCTGCAATGACTTCATGACACCTCAGACTTAGGAGGCACTTTAACCTGATGCACACTGTGCATCTCTGTAAACTTATAACTTCTGAGTCACACTCATGACTCACTTAGCAAAGACGTTTCTGGTTCCATTATTTATTTACATTACAGCATTGATTCTGAATATTTTTACTGTTTATTTCTGGTTACATAGATACATAAACAGTGTCGGCAGATAAGGGCCTATGGCCCACCCAGTCTGCCCATTTGAGCTTGTAAGTTCAGTTTATGTTTTCCTAGAAGTCTGTTGCCCCTTACCCCTGACCTCCAGAATTCCTTTATGTCTATCCCATGCATGGTTGTTGGTTCTAAAAATAAATTTTTATCAATGTTTTAAACAAAAGAATGTATCCAGTCTCAATGAATGGTAAGTGGCATAACAATTAGTGCACATTGTGTTGGATTCCAAACAAAGTTTCACATAGTGGGCAACGATTATTTGTGTGGCTGCATTTCCTCGTTGTGCTCATTGCTAGCTGGTGGCCATACACTATACTAGATAATGGATGGCTAGCGGTTAACGGCAAGGCTGAATCCCTTTCTCGAGGTTGCTGTGACAACGGTAAACCTCTCGAGCTTCACTCTCAAGGTTTACCATGTTGTCATGGCAATCTCTAGAAGGAAATACAGCCTTGTTGTTAACCACTGGCCATTCATTATCCTCTAAATTTGTTTTTCCCTGTTGTTCTTGTTGATGGGCAATCACATTTACATTAACTTGGACAGTAGGAACAAAATTCCATACTTCTCCCTCCAGTTAAAGTACCTTCATTAGCCAGAGCATCTGCTAAGTCATTTCCCTCTTTGTCTGGTCCCTGAATTTTGAAATGTCCCTTTGCCTTTTTCCAATAAATAATCAAACCATGCTTGTGAACTAAGTGATCTGTAATTAATATAAAGTCTGCATGTGCCACCTTTTTACTCCAGGAATTGTTCATATCATTCACCTTTCAGTATGATAAATGTGTAAGAAAACTATGTCTAGCATAATCAGAATCAGTACAAATTACAATGTCCTACAAGTTATGCTGCACTGCAGTTTGTATTGCTGCATGGACAGCTGCTAATTCTGCATATCGGTTAGACTTGGAACTAAGCTGGTATTTTACAGAATAATGCTACATTTTATGCTGCAGCATTCCTAAACCAGAATGCAGTTTTCCATCTTGGTGGAATACACAACCATCAACATAAACTCTAGACAAATTCCTACACACATTTTCATCAATAACTGTGATGTCAGTGCAGTTTTTGCACTATTTCCAGTTCTGGAGGTTGACCAGGGTCTTGTACTGGCTGTTCATTTATAGCACAGTCATGCAGATCTGCCAACCCCTGGGATACAGCATTACCTTTGTTCTTAGCATATTTGATCTCTGAAGGTAGGCCTTGGAGTACTAAGGTCCAGGCCACAATCCTGCTACTTGACACATGACCATCTTTAATTTGCTGGCTCCCCAGAAAAGCAATAGACTGGTGACAAGTCTCAACAACAATCTTCTTGCCACAAATATAGTTTTTGCACCATTGTACTGCCCACACAGTAGAAAGTAATGCTTTCTCAAATTTTGAAAACTTTTTCTCGACATCACTTAAAGTTTTGCTAGCAGAAGCAATGACACAGTTGTCTGAATCATGTTTCTGATAGAACACTGCACTGGCACTATGGTCAGTGTACCCTGTTTCTAAGTAAAAATCCTTATCCATTTGTGGGTCAGCAAGACACAGTGCTTGACTCAGGCTATCTTTTAAAGTTTGCATAGCTTCCTCTTGTTCTTCCCCCCATACCCAGGGTTCTGTCTTTTTTAGTAGCCTAGTGAGAGGCTAAGCAATTTCAGCATAGTCCTGAATAAACTGCCTTGAGTAATTACCGATTCCAAGGAAGCTGTGCAACTCTTCCAAAGTTTGGGGTGTACCAGTTTTCTGAATTGCTTCTATTCTGCTGTGCTGTGGGTGTAGTCCATCAGGTCCAACTTCATACCCAAGATAGTTTACCATATTTTTAAACCATTATCCCTTTGTCAAAGACAATTTGGCACCAGCAATTTTCAGTCGGTTCAAAACATATGTTACATCTTCCAAGTGTTCTTCAAAAGACTTACTTTTGATTAGTATATCATCCACATAAACCAGATTTCCTGTACTTTCAGCATCAGGCATGGCCTTGGTCAGAAAGATATTAAAATCTGCCGGGGAATTTAAATACCCAAAAGGACACCTGTTCTATGTATATTGTCTTCTTCCAAAGGTAAAAGCCAATTTGTATTGATCTTTTGGAACTACCTTCAATGTCCAAAATCCATTTGCTATACCTAGAGTTGTGAAATATTTTGCACCCTCAAATTTTGCCAAACTTTGATCCAAATATGTCATGGGCCAATGAGATAAAGGCACCTGTTTGTTTAACTGTCCGTGATCAATTGTGAGTCTCCACTTTACTGTAGGCTTTAGTACAGCCCAAATGGGGAAATTATAAACAGAATCCACTTCTCTTATAATTCCTCATTCCATTAGGGTATCCAGTATATCTTGTATGTGTTCATAAGATGCTAGTGGTATTCTGTACTGGCGTACATAAACTTGACCTTTACTAGGGTCTTTAGGCACTCTGGTAACATGCAGGTCAATTACCCCACAGTCATAAGCACCTTTTGAAAACATTTCTTTCAACTGGAAAAACATTTTACGAACAACTTCCTTTTCTGTTTCATTTTCACAACTACATGTTTGTTTAGCTTGTTCAACTCGTGCTCTAAAATCAGGATAAGGTAAGTTTTCACCTAACTCTACCTTGTTTTTAGTTATATAAGAAACATTTTTAGTGTCAACTACATGTACTTCTTTAAGCTGTTCTGTTTCACCAACAGTAATGGATAGTACAAACTAATCATCTGCAATTGTACATGTATGTACATTATTTCTTTCTTACCAACTGGACAGATTTTCTGCAGAACAATTAAACCATTAGGTAAAGGCTTAATATTCCCATCTGTCTCATTTCTCTGGGTAATATTCTTAGGTAGTTCTCCAATAACAGGAACAGTTAACTCTAAATCATAAAAGGATTTACCAATTACTATTCCTAACTCACAGTTAGGTTCTATAGTGACAGGCTCTGTTGTAGGATTATGCATCAAAATATGCATTACTGTATTGCTCATATCCAAGTAGGGCATGGAATGGATCTTTAAACCCATATCACTAAACTGCTGGTTAGGCACAAACAATGCAGACTGGTCAGGCACCTCCTTGCCTTTCTTTACATTAATCCTAACAGCAAACTCCCTCACATTACCTGGATCAGTTACAGTGAACTCACTCACTACCTGACACACTTGAGGAATAGTTTGTCCAGACTTCAAGTCTGGTGGTGTCACTTTTATTGGACAAGGGTCCCCCTTACTCATGACCACAGAAAATCATTGACTAGATCTATATACACACCTAGCCATACAAGTACATCTAACACAAGATACAGGGGAGATCTCAAACCTTGTCTCCATACACAGGGTGTTGTATACTCTTTCTCTCTATCTGGAGGTTCAAGGCACAGACAACTGTACTTTTCAAGCTACCTTCATGGTTAGAAACATCTTTCAGCCACTCTTTTTGAGTTACAAATGTTAAATTAGGCCTCCTCCTTCGTAACACTTTGTAAAACTGTTCACTGATTAGACAGTGTTCATAGCCTAGGCAAAACACAGAACTGGCTACCTGCAAGTTCTCTGTTCTGACACCTTAAACTCACCTTTTTCTAACTTTATTTTGCAGAGAAAAGACTTATGATTGAGTGGCATTTCCTTTCCACAGTCCTCAGTGGAGACTGTTTATTCAGAGTCTAATGTCTCTGCCTTAAAACAGGATGGGATTCTGAGAGTTTAGGATCTACTTCTCTTGTGAAGAAGCTTAAACCTCTTGCATTAATCTCAGATCTTACCACATCTTGTTTTGACAAACAAACCAAATGAGCTTTACTTCTCCATTTAGCCAATTTTCAGAATTACCAAATATAGATACATCAGGTACATCAGACCATACAACATTTAGTTTAATCATTGCATCATCTTTCTCTAGGTAACATGACTCTGATTGTTTAGAAATCTTAAGGTTTTTTCCAAATGGAATAGGCTCTTTTACTTATGACCACAAAACTCCATGAAAATAGTTAATAATAGGTCGGAACCTTTTCAGAAGGTCACTTCCAATTAGAAAAGCATCACCTGTTTTGTTGATAACATACACTGGATGTGCAAATATGCAGTTCTCACCCACAATGTCTTTTCTTTGCTTGTAATGGCAGACTGTCAGGAACAAGTATTTATTTATTTATTTATTTATTTAATTTTGGTAACCGAGTAAGTCCACTGAGACCAAGACAGTCCCTTTTTCAGGGATGATCCAGGGGTTAATATACATACATTCAGGTGCGATACAGGCAAACATGTGGTATACAGAGACATGTTCAGTGAGTTTCTTTCTCACTATACAATATTCATTTACAGTAATTGAACACAAGCCATTGACAACAGTTACTACACTTGAAATTTGTTAATATAAATAAGACACCTAAGGTTACGGGTAAACATGTAGATTACATCAAGTGCTAAGTGGGGACTGAGCTAAGGGTGTCAACAACAGCAGCTACACTGGTAGCAGAACTTCTCTTCTTTCTTCTTTCTTCAAGGCTCAAAATGTCCACTTTTTTCCAGCAATAAAATAGCAGCTCTTCTATGGCTTCCTCGTCATTCAGACAGCTACAGACGTTAGACTTTACTTGGAAAAAACAAAAACAGGAAAAATTACTTTTATGCAGTTAAAATGTTTTAAATCCATTTTTATACACTCAAGGCATATGCACTCTTCATTAGCACAACCAAAATTCATACCAATATCCAAATAGTATTACTATTGCTATAAATAGTGTTTTTTTAATCCAAATTATCCCGGATGAGCCCCCAACATGTCAAAACAATAGGCTGGAATATTAGTTACTTATTATGTCCACTGACCTTGAGTTCGAACTTTTTAACCTTTGCTTCATGGACCATGCAACACAATGAAATATGTCTCAAATTTTCCCTCACAACCTACTGCATATACAAGGTTCTTATAGTTTATAAATGAACATGGCATATGGCAACCTCAGAGTGATATAAAAATACAGTTTATTTTTCTCATACAATATAAACTAATAAAAACTAAAAACGCTACTGCATAGATATCAAATCTTGTAAACACTGCACAAGGCAGAATAAATACAAAGTAATAAAGCTTAAAAAAACAAAAGTAATCAGATACAATATAAAGTCTTAGGAAACTTTTGAAAATAACACCATTATTCTTGCATATACATATTTAACTTTTTTTTAACATTTCTTTGTGTACCCATGTATATATGTGATATATGGTAGAATATTTCCCTTATGTAACCTCCCTTTCCTAAGACATGCTAAAAACATAAAAATATTAAAGTGCTGGTTAGACACTTGGAGTTTGTACAAAATGTGGGTTTTTCTTCATGATGCAAAAATAATGGGTAATCTTCTGCTCTACCGTTGATGTCACTCTGGTGCGGCTGGCTATTGCTGGAAGTACAGCTTATCTTCACATACTGGAATGACAAACCTCTGGCACTCTCAGGGACAGGGCTCGAGCTCTTGTTGGAAGGGCTTTTCAACTTGAACACAGCAGCATGGACCAGGATAGCAGCTGGCTTGAAGGGATTCTAATTAAATTTCAGTTTGTTTGGTATTTATAAGCTAGCCACATTTCCATAATTATGACATCACATATTCTGGTTTACCAACTCTGACTGGACCTTGCAAATGAGGAGGGAATGACAAATTCCTCTTTTTGGCACCACCCCTCTCTGGTACAGTTCCCATTTGAAAAGAAATGTAAAATCGAAGTTGATTTTAAATCTGATATCTGGAAGCTACAAGATACATGTGTCAACACACAGGTATTTGAATTCAGCACATTATTTTGTGCACTCTGATGTAGGACCCATGTCTCTAAAGTCCAAAGTTCACAAGATAGTCCATAAACATTGTTTCCAAGCTTGATAAACATTATACCAGCTTGATCCTCACTTCTTGTGCTTTAAAATGATGTATTTTTACTCCAAATAAACTTTCAGGAAATAGGTTAGAAGGCACAAAATCTCTTCTGAGCAAAACTTTCTTTTGTTTGAAATCCTGGAAGTGTGGCAAGTCATAAATTCAGAATGTCACACAACTTTTAAACAGCTATAACAGAAATTTTAAACAATATAACTTATTTCTGCAACCACACAGGCACATAAAGGATGTATATTTGAATGTTGCATGATGTGATCATTAGGAAGATACCAAACATGAGTATTCAAACTTTTAAACTATTAGCACAGGACTATTTTTGTAAATAACTTCTTTTGTATGAACCAGTTTCTTATAAACATTGGTTTTTCATCAGGTAGAAACATGTTCAATCAGATTGTCCATTTTCACACTTGCAGTGCTTTCAGTCTCATAGAAATAAGCAAAAAACAGTGTCCAGTATTAAAGACCTAGGGACCAGTTCCAAGAGAGCCCTTAGATCACCGCAAGTTGCGTTGATCTAGGGCTGCAGCGCACTCCGGGTGTGTCAGGGACCCTGGACCCGATTCTGTAAAATTGGAGGTCCCTGCACCAAAAGCACAAGAGTCACCGCACTTGCAGGCTAGCACCAAACAATAGGCACACCTGCAGGACATGCCGCAGAGAACTGGCTCCCCCCATCTGGTGAACCAAAATAAGGTACAGCAGGAGGGGTCCAGGGGCAGAAGGGGCATGGGGGATGCCATAGGGGGTGTTGGAGAGCAAGTAGGCATGCCAGAGGTATTTGGGCACCCAGTGGGGGTGCCATTCATATAACTATTATGGCAATTGCTTATGATAAGTTATTAAAATGGCACCCCCGCCAGGTGCCTGATCACCCACCCCGACATGCCCACTTGCTCCCCAATGCCCCTACAGCACTCCCCTGTCCCTTCTTCCCACAAACCGCACAGACCAACCCCCCACCAGTTCCCCAGCTTGAGGGGCAATGGCACAAGGGGTGTAGACCACCTCGTGGCTGGTCTAATGTGAGCCCCTTGCTATGGCCACAGTGGGGCTTTCAGAATCCCAAAAATGGGGATATTGAAGCCCCATTGTGGAGCAAGTCCCCTTGTGACCTGTCTTACCCTGATGTAGGTCGCAAGGCTGGCACAGTGCCCATTTGCCGCAGTGGCTTCCCATTCCAACACAGACTGCATTTCAGAATAGGGATTGCTGCAATTTATGACACAAGGTGCAGATTGCATCATTGTTGTTTGATGCAAGCATCTTGCATCAGTCTAGGTGCTTTTGGAGTCATGCCCCTTGAGTCATCTTTATTCTTCAAGCATTAGATCCTTAGTTGTTGTAACCAGACCTCATCAGTCCTGCAGCACGTTACCATGGAAATATATCCACTTCTTTGACTAAGATTCACACCTTTGACCTCTGTATCAGTCCATAGTCAGCTCACACGGAAATCCATGGGGCCCCTCACTGCTGTTAGGACACTTTTGTAGCATTTAAAACCTTGTTGGCTCTGAGTCCATTCAGGTAAATAATCATTTGGGGTGTTAAACAGCCACTAATGTCTCTGTATCACATGGCACCCAAATAACCATATTCTAGAACCAAATATTAAAAATATTTTCATATATATATATATATATATATATATATATATATAATTAACAAAGTGCTGTGACATTCAGAACTTCCAGTGGTGTCCAGTTTCAATGCTCCAGTGGTTTCCAGTGTCAGCAGCTCCAGTGGTGTCCAGTTTCAGTGTTTCAGTGGCTTCCAGGATCAGCAGTCCCAGTGGTGTCCAGTTTCAGCCCTTCAGTAGCATACAGCTTCAGCAGCTCCAGTGGTGTCCAGTTTCAGTGCTTCAGTGGCATCCAGCTTCAGCAGCTCCAAAATCCTCCAGCTCCAGTAGATCCACAGTGTGATCATCAGCTTCATCCAGATGGACTTTGAGCATTATGGACTACATACAGATAAGTACCCTCTCTCTGGATTTAGACTGTGGTTGGAGTGTTCGGGGATGGATGGTGCCCTCTAGAGTAAACAAGTAAATAAGCCATTACCTTTCCTTCAAGTGGCATCTCCCCATCTCTGTTTACTCTCTTGAGTATTGTCCTCAGATGTAACATAATTACAGCTGTCCTCAAATTAAAGTGACAGGACAACCAGGGAGTTAATTTGTCCAAGTTTGCCTTATTTAAGTAGTAAGCTTGGAGTTTGAGTGCCCCTCACTTAAATAAAAGAGTTACAATATCTCTGAACTGTTACAGTAATTAAGTTCCCATGTTTGTTAGGTTATTGAAATGTTGCATAGCATCATAAGAATACTTTTAAAGGAAAATTCAACCTCATATCTTGTAAATTTTGTTTCCATGTCAACAGACAACTCTTTTTTTTTTTCCAACTATTTTTCCCTCCTGGTCACAGTCCACAGGGCCTCTCTCGGGCATCCTGCATGTTCCTGTCCCACCTGAAGTCCTCCTTCCTGAGCCTCCTCTCTCCTCCCTCTCATCCCACAGTCACCACCCCCAGCTTAATCCCTCTGGGGTGGGGCCACCCCTCCTCTTGGGTGCACTTTACAGACAGACTCCGACATGTGGGTAAGAGCCCAGGTGTAGGAGTCTGGAAGGCCAGGCAGCATGGACCCAGTTGTGGACATGGGGGCAGGTGCCATCGCCTACTCCATGGACTGGGTTTTCCCTGTTCTGGTGCTCACCCCCCCCCGTGTGTGGCACATGCCCTGATGCAACGGCACGTGGCAACCCTGCCTTGTGTCAGCCATGCTAATTTTGTGCTGCCCTACATGCTGCAGTGCCCCCCAGTCTCCACTGGGAGCCACGGGCATGCCAGCCAATACCCAACCCTCCCCCTGGGGAGGAAAGCACTCCTCTGGGCACTCAATCCTCAACCTGCCCCTGCTGACCCCCAGCACCCGAGCTCACTCCCGAACCCGGGTCGCAAGCATAATGCGAGGTGTGGCATCCAGCACCTCAACCCTCAGCATCACTGGGCCAGCCAACAGACAACTCTTTTGCTGCAGCTGTTAGGGATATATGTGTTTGCTTTAGTGTGTTTTCACTGTTCATGCTAGTACCCTATAACTATCTTGGGGGTCTCCATTTTCTGGTTATTGAAATCTCATTGTGCCTGAGAGCTATATTAGCATATGAGAACATGATGTGTCAGCACAGTTTAGACTTCACAGTATGCATGTCTGCTTAATTAGAGTTCAACAAAATAAGTTGCAGCAAGGTGTGAAATACCACATTTACTTTCAGTTAGCCTAGCAAACTGTCTGAGTTGTAATGTAGGGTTCTTCCCTTTAAATGACATTCAATTTGTGTGCTTACAGAGAGTGTTTTCAGGATATTTGTACTTTCGCATAGAGATACATGGTACAAACGGGTGATGTGACATCATGTTCTTATATGCAAATCAGCTCTCGTGGACAATGAGATTTCAATGACCATGAAATGGAGACCCCCAGGACAGTTACAGTGGGCTAGCATGAACAGTGAAAAAAAACTAAAGCAAACACGTATATTGCCAACAGTTACAAGAAAAGAGTTACCTGTTGACATGGAAACAAATAAAATTGACAAGATATGAGGGTGTAGTTTTCCTTTAAAGTGTTTCACCCTTGGTAAAATGTTCCCTTAGCTTTACCTTTGCTCACCCTATCCCTAAATAAATCACTACAATTATATATTGCATTCTAGGTGTTAGTCTCGTTTTGTGTTTTATTTTCTTGTACAGGTGGTAGGTGGCCACAGCTACAGTAAGGGTAACTAGTGTTCTGCTCCCCTGTGCTAGCAGTGTACCCCTTAGGTTACACACCCATTACACAGCATATGGGAGGACCATAGATCTGGTCAGGGATGCATTGGAAAGTGAGCTTGCTCTCCAGAGGGAATTAGTTTTGGAGTAAGTCCTGAACTTCAGAACATGGCTCAAGGAGCTCATGGGGCCTACCCAAGAGCACCTGGCTGCTGCACAGCAGAGACAAAAAATGTGGTATAACTGAGGAGCCAGAGCCTGGAAGTAAGAGGTCAGACAGTGAGTTATGATACTCATCCCTCTCTGGTAAATTAAGTTGCAGACATCATGAGGGGGCTCACACTCTGTGGTTAGAAAGGTAAACTACATGGTGGAGTTGCCCAACACAAAGTGCAAACAAAAGGTGTACCAAATAAATATGATGAGGCCCTACCATGACAGAGAAGAAATGGTCCTGAACATGTATAGCCGCCCAGAGAAGGAAAGTGATGTGGATTCACTAGTGGGTCTCCTTGGTGAAGTCAAGGGACAATTCTCCGTGAATGCCATCACCCTCTCAGAGCAGTTGACACTAGCCCAGGCAATGGAAATAAGTGGAGTGCTGCAAATATTTGGAGGTATGTCCACAGGGAAACCCAGGCACACCACTCTAGCCAAGCACCACATGGACAGTGACCCAAGCCATGCTGATACTGCACCCCCACTGTGTTCCAGAGTGAGTTAAGCAAACCATTCAGGGGAAAGCTAAAGGAATGTTCAAAGATATTTACTATTTAACAAAATAGTTTTTTTCAAACCCATATGTCCCTATCTCAGTGCAACCTCAGTCATTTAGTGTACAAAGGAGAATATATTTTCCAGTTCCTTTCAGAAGGGAAGGGGTCATAAATTGGTCCAAGATTATGGCTGGACAATCCCTTCCACTTCCCTGTGTGCCAATCCCTCCCCTGTGTTCAGATATTTTGTGACATCTAACCAGGGAGAGCACCTGGGCACACTCCATAGAACTCAATGGAGCTATTTAAAAATATTTAATTCTATATGTTACCATGACCTTACATATACATTAATACACCACTCAATTAACAAGGCCTTTTGAGTGGTGGTGTTAATGTATATGTAAGGCCATGGTAACATATAAAATACAATGTTTAAAAATAGCCTGAGTATATGGAGTGCACCCTCACACCTCCCTGGTTAGATGTCACAAAACATTTGAGAGGATGGGTGGGATGGACCCACTAGGAAGTGGAAGGGATTCGCTGGCCACCAATTGCCTTAGGACCTATGGGACTGCACCAGAGCCTTCCTTCCCCCAGCAAGCCTTCCCAACCAATCGGAGGGCCGGCTACTGTATTTACACTGACATCTGTCCAAGCGGTCCATCCACACAGGTGACGTGTCTATGCAAAGGACTGTGTGCTAAGGACAGGGTTGAGTCTGCCAAAGTCAGCCAGTGTGCTAGTTATTTTGCTCCCCACTCTCCTGGTTGCCCTCCCAGTTCAACCAAATGCAAGGTCTCCTTGTTAGCAGTCTACAGCGCAGCCTGTTCTCATTAATTACCTAAATCTGCACTCCCTACATAATCTGAGTGTGCTAATTACTCTAAATCAAGAGATGCTTCAGTAACAGCCTGTAGCTGTATCACTCTCTTCGTCGGTTATACGACTTCTGCTTCATGCACCACAAATTGTTTTACAGGTGCAGTCTATATTATGTTTTAAACAAAATTAGCTCTCACTACTATTCTTTACTGCCTGCCATATTGCGCTTGCTACATTTACATTTAGCTATCTCCATCATTATGTGTTTCTGCTGTGTTTTACTGCCTGCCACAATTTGCATTAGCTACATTTACAGTTTTAGCTTCTTTTATCATTTGCCTGTGCAAGTTGCACTACAGTGTCATTACTGTCTGCTGATTTGCATCGCTTCACTGCTGTCTATTGATTTACATTTGCTTCATTCATTTACTTTTAACTTGTTTCCTTAGCCTGTTAAGTTTCACTGCTGTGTATTTTCAGGCTGCTGAGTTGAATTGTTGCTGCAATATATTTTGCAGTGTTTCTTCATTGCCTGTTAAGTGTCACTACAGTTTCATTACTGCCTGTTGTATTTGCATTTGCTGCTTTTATTCGTAATGTTTGGTTTCATCTAGTAAGTTCATTCTATACTGTCCACTACTGTCTGCTGTACTGCATTTGCAACATTTTACTCTAAATTTCTCTTTCTTGCCTGTTAAGTTGTGTTTCCTACACGTGTCTCCAATTCACCCCTGCTTTAAAGTGCTCAGCAACCATGCCTGCCTCCCCCATTCCCTTCCTTCTTGTACTCCATTCCTCACAATCCTCTCTCTCTCTCTTCCACTTCCCTCCCATATTGACGTTGCTCCAACTCCTTCTTGGGTTTTCTATCTCCCCTATGGCTCTGCTCCCAACCTAGCCAGCACCGCCCCCCCTCGCTGTCCTCACTCTCCTACTTTCTTCCTATTCTTCATCTATCCTTCCTATTTCCCACCTATATTCCACCTGTTGCTTAATCTCTCTATGTGAGTCTCATCATTTTGCACTCACTTTATTTCCTCTATTTCTCTCTCCTCTTCTTATAATTGTTCTACTCCTTAATTCTCAGCTCTGCTCCCCATTCACTTCTCCGCTGCCAAATTCAGTTTCCTCAGTCTGCCTGGCTCAGAATATGTTGCTTATCTCCCTCTCCCCCTACTTCCCCTCCTGTTTTCTCTAGCACCCCTTTCTCCCTGTGGCTGTCCTTCTCCTCCCCCCATCCTCTCCCTCCCTCCATCCCTTTCTCCTCCCCTCCCCTCCTCTCCTCTTCCCTCCTTCAGTCTTCCCTCACTTTCTCACTCCCCTTGGCTCCCTATTTGCTCCCTCCTCCACTCCTCCTGCTCCTTCTTAAAGCTCTTAAATCTTTCTCCCTTCCGGCCCCTCTCCCCTGATCGGGTGGCCCCTTGCCCAACACCCGACAGCGAAACATGGAAAATTACCACTCAGCGACAGTCACTGTAATGGTCCATTTCCAGCCTCTGCAGTCCCCCAGTGTCCTGCCCCTCCCGGACCAACTGTGACCTGGGGTTCAGAATCTGAAGTCCGGGGATAGAGCCTCGAGCTGGAGGGGTGTGGGGGCACAGCCCCCACAGAAAACACTGGGGCTTGGGCGATACAATACCTGCATCAGTATTGTGCTGTCACTGTGCGGGTAGTCAACAGGTTTACTGTCGACCAAACTTGGTGCTCCCCCCCCCGATCTGCCTCTTACCCCATCATCATCCCCGCAAATGCATTGCTGTCTCTGTTAAGCTCCTTATCACATTGCTGCTCTTAGCAGCTGGTGATGTTGAGCCAATATTGGCCCTGTACACACACCCCTCTCAAGAGGGCTAAGAATGACCCACATAAATGCCCAAAGCCTGCTCCCCAAGATTGACCTACTGCAGTTGCACATGGTTAATCTCCAACCTGACATGCTCATCATCTCTGAGTCTTGGTTATCCCCCAAGATACCTGACTCTGCAGTTGCCATCCTCCCCATACTCTCTGTCACTTCCCCTCTCCCTATGAACTACTCTTTCTCAAACTCTCTTGCCCTTTTACTTCCCCTGTCTATATAGCTGGTGTCTATTGCTGTCCTGGCCTACCTACCTCATCTATCACTGAACTCCTGACCTCTATCACCTCCCATGCCTCGTCTAGGGAGTTATTCATTCTTGGTGACTTTAACATCAATTGACTCTCCCCATCTCAGTCTAAATTTTGCCAAAGTATAAAATCTCTCAACCTTACTCAATTGATCTCTGACCCAACCCATCTCAATAATCTCAAGTCCCTCAATCACTCCTTGTTGGACTGGGATCTTACCTCATACCCCACTCATCACAGATGCTGACATACTCCCTGATGCCATCAGTGACTGTCACATGGTCTACTGTGTGCACAAAATACACCACCCCAAAGCCCCCCCCCCAAACTCCTCTAGATCTGGCCCTTCCAATCACTGGACTTGTCCTCCCTGTATACTGACTTTATTTATTTATTTATTTAGCTTTTGTTAACCAGGTAAGTACACTAGACAAGACAATTTGCCTATTTTCAGGTACAACCCAGGAGAGTACAGGAAATTACATACTTACACACTTGGGACAACATGGTACATAATTAGGAAAAGATTACATGTCATGAGACAACAAGGTACAAGTTAGAAAAAAAACAAACTCGCATGTCACGTGCAAACATCATAATGTAGAATACACAGAGTACAAGGCATATGAGGCACATTTAGTTAGAATAGGTACAGCAGAGTAGGCGGTGTGTGCCAGTTTTGGAGCAGTACAAGGTAAGGATTGGTAGCAGCAAGTACAAAACTATCATCTTAAGGGTCAGCTGCTATGCATGAGTGCTAAGTGCTAACATATGTCACGGGGGGTTTTGGCACCCGCAGGCCGATCCAAGTTTGAGATGGTTCCATAGGGAGGGCATGAGCTGCCCTGAGAGGGGGCAACACGGACCTGGGCTGGGAAGGTGTTCCAAAGTTTGGGGGCACATGCTACAAAATCCCTTTCACCCATTTGAGTCCGAGTCACAGGTACCTTGAGTGTAGCAGATCTCTGAGACCTAAGGTGATAGGATGAGGGAACAGTTTGGGCCAGCAAACTTGCCACCACTGGAGGGGTGCCTGTGTTGAGGACCTTTCCTGTGAAGCAACCAAGGACAAAGTCAATGTGCTTTGAGGCGGAGCCAGTTTAACTTATGAAGATCACAGTGGTGAGTGAGCCGAGAGGTCCGCTAGGGCAAGCAGCAGACATTGTTGTAGGCCGTCGACCACCTAGAGAGAAGGCCTTAGTGGTGCTGGCAAACAACAGGAGCCCATAACATAGTGAGGGAAGAAGCCATACCTCTGCAAAGCATCACGCGCAGCCGGCGTGAGGTTATTTTGCTCTGTAGCCAGACCCAGTTTACAGTTGACAGTTTTGCATGTCTTCTGGATATGGTGGCCAAGGTCAAGCTGTGGGTCCAATGTTACACCAAGGTATTTGAAATTGTCCATGATTGGGATCGGGACGTCTCCCTTACCAGAAACACAGAACGGCACAGGGGAGGCCTTAATCTTAGCCCGGGACCCAAAGAGCATGGCCTGGGTTTTTTTTAGATTAAGGACTAGCTTATGGTTCAGGATCCATGTCTGAATGTTTCTTAGGTCATGACTCAGGTGGTTGTTAATGACCCCCACCTCTGGGGAGTGAGACAGGATGACCAGATCATCTGCATAGAGGATTGGTTTACAGTGAGCAGCTGTTGCAGGGAGATTATTAATGAAAATGGAGAACAGCATTGGTCCAAGGACGGAGCCTTTGGGGAACCCCATCATTACTGGGATGGGACCCGGGAGCTCTTTGCCATATTTAACCCACTGCGTTCTACCATGTAGGTAGTTGGAGAACCAACTGAGAGCGGCAGTGGATAGTCCAATTGATCTAAGCTGTACAGACTGGTCGCCCATCTCATCTGCCAGCTCCATTAACTCTGCCCTTTGCTACTTCAATACCAACTTCCTCACAATCTGGGATCTACATGCCCCCTCTTAGGATGGCCAGAGTTCGAGGTTTCCACCTCCCCTGGATTTCTGCAGAGCTATTGGCCTGTCTGCATCCTTGGGATCTTGTCTGGAAGACTCATAAGTCTTCTGGCTCCCCTGCAGACTTACTTAGGTACCATGCCCTTCGTAATGCCTGCACTAGAGCTACTAGGCTTGCCATGGCTGAGTTCTTCACCTCCATCTTTCAGAATGACTTAAATCACCGCTCCAAGTTCTGGAATGTGATCCATGCTCTCTTCTCTCCCTTATCCCAGTCCTGAAGGTGGGTAACACCCCAATTTCTGAACCCCTCTCTGTTACCACTGAGTTCAACTCTTTCTTTACATCCTGTGCATCTCCCATTCTCTCCTCCCTCCGCCTGCTTCCCCCCAGCCTACCACCCTTTCTCCAACCTACTCCTTTTTGACTATCACCACTACTAGCCCTTAATCCTCTCAAGGGCAAGAACCCTGATAGATTCAACCCCAAGCTCCTCAATCTCTCAGCCTCTCCCATTGCCCAACCTCTCACCTTCCTTCTTAACCTCTCTTTCTCCCTTGCTGCTGTCCCTGAAAATATGTTACAGTTATTCTTCTACCCAAAGGAGGTGACCCCACAAACCCTGACAATTACCACCCTATCTCCCTGCTCCCCATTTAAGCCAGACTTCAAGAGCACATTGTTCTGACTCAGCTCACCCCCTTCCTTGACTCCTCCTCTTTCTTCACCCCTTTCCACTGTGGCTTCTGTGAGTTCCACTCTACCACCTCCTCACATCTTCAGCTCACTGATTCCATTTTATCTTGTATGGACCAGGGCCGTTTCACTTCTGCTACATTTGTTTACATGGCCAAAGCCTTTGACACTGTATCCCACCCTCTTTTCCTTGGCAAGCTTAAGGCTGTGGGGCTCTCTGACTCCTATACTAACTGGTTCCATTCCTACCTTGAGGGTAGGACCCAATCTGCTAGAATTGGGGACTCACTGTCCTCCCCCCTCCCTATCAGTACTGGGGTTCCCCTAGGGCCTATCCTTGGCCCAATACTCTTTTCTATCTTTTTGAATGACCTCCATGCAGCCTGCTCCACTGTGTTCATCCACATGTATGCAGATGAGATGGACTTCAACATTGTCCAACAGTGGTGCCAGTCCAATCTATTATCCCCAAATGTCAAGAAAACAGTCTCCATGACCCTTGACACCTGATAGAAACTTGCTTCACTGCCTGCCCTCCCTTCCTTTCACACCTTGGATGGGACCACTCTAGTTGATGTTCCCACATTCAAGTACCTAGGAGCATGGCTTGACCATCACCTCAACTTTCCTGGGCATATGGATGCCATCCACAAAAAGCTCCACCCAAACCTCGGTGCCTTATACAGGAAATAAGGATGCATCCCTCTTCCTGCATGCTGAGCTATTATCCGGAAAATGATTCTCTCCATTTTTTACTTTAGAGACATTATCTACAGTGCTGCTCCTAAGACTATGTTGGCCAGGCTGGATTCCCTTTTTCACTCATTCTGCTGCTTTGCTTTGAACTGTCCTCCTCAGACCCACCATTGCTCCCTCTATTCCTCTCTTTCCTTTCCCTCCCTTGAAGCCAGGAATTTTGCTCACTGTGCCTCATTTATCTTTAAATACTGGCTTGGCTCCCTCCCCTCTTACCTTACCTCTCTCTCCTATCTACTCCTCCACCTTCCTCTTACACCCTGAGTAGCACTGGCTATTGCTCCCTCGCTCTCCCATCTAGAAAATCTTGAGCTGGCCAGGCTGCTTTCTCCTACCACTTCCCCAAACTTTAGAACTCCCTTCCCAAAACATCTGTACTACCTCTTCCCAGTGCTGTCTCTTCTCTCTGCTCCATGCCTTCTCTACCCACATCTGCAATTGTTCCTGAAAGTTGCCCACATTCTCCTACACTCTACCCATTTCCCCTTCTACTCCTGATGCCACTCTTGGCCTCCCTTTCTCCCTTTCCCAAACTACCCCAGTACTTCATGTCCATCCCTCTTGTATCCTATGGTTTCTTATCTGCCTCTTCCCTTCTTTTCACACCTTACACTTTATTTGCTACTATCTGCCTCCTCAGAAACTCTGCACTATTTGTATATAATGATAAATATTACTTACTTTGCTTGTTGATTAATTGCTTGTCCAACCAGCAACGTAATTGGCTAATGTCTGTTGTACATTACTCTCCTCCCCTTTCCCCAGGACACATCTGGAAACAAGCTGTTATCAGCTCAGTAAGTCTTTCCTGGAAAAACTTTTAAATAAATAAATAAATAAATATCAGGCCAATTTATGATCCAGTCCCTCCTGAAGGGAAGTGGAATACAAATTCTTATTTCACATTAAATGACTCAATCTGCTTTAAGGTAGGGTATATGGGGTTTTAAAAGCCCAGTTTTTATCAATAAATATCTTAGAATGTTCCTTTCAGCAAATTCTGGCTCTCAGAGTGATCCAGGAGTCCAGTAACCCTTGAGCCTTTCCTGTGGTGCTTACCCACAAAAAGGAAGGGACCATCAGGTGCTGTGTTGACTACCCCAGGCTTAACAGCTGCACAGAGCCAGGAGCCTACCCAACACCCAGAACAGATAAGGTTCTAGAACAGCTAGCTACCATAGATCTGACAGAGGGCTATTGACAAGTGCCTCTGACCCCTGAAGCCAGGGATGTCTTCATCACACTATCTAGTCCATTCAAATTCTGAGTTATGCCATTTGGGATATAGAATGTGCCTGCAACCTTTCCGATGCTAATGGATTGCATTCTATCTGGGAGGGTGATTTTGCACTGGCATGCATGGACATCTCCATCTATAGCCAAACATGGCAAGAACATACCAGGCATGCGAGGGAGGTGTGCCACAGACTGCAGGCTGTAGGGTTAATGGTTAAGGTGGAGAAATGCCAGATAAGGATGATAATGGTGTCACACCTTGGTCACTAGGTAGGCAGTGGGCACATCCAGTCTGAGACTGAAAATTGAGGCCAATATGGAATGGACTATGCATACCATTAAAAACAGGTGAGGGCATTTCTGGAGACTGCATTGTACTATTGAAGGTTTGTCCCATACTTTAGCAGCATGGCAAAACTCCTCACAGACCTCACTAAGAAGAGAATGCCTAAAAAGATTTGATTGGCAAAAGGTTGTTAGGCAGCATTCTGCCAACTCAATGAAGTGTTGTGTCATGCACCTCTGCTTGCTAGCCCTCATTATGCATTAAAATTCATTGTTCATGTGTACGCTTCTGACCGCAAACTAGGAGCCATTCTGAGCCTGAAAACAACCAGAGCGGAAGAACACCCAGTCATGTACCTGAGCCTGAAACTGATGCCCGTAGAAGAGACCTGTGCCATGTTCAAAATGGAGTGTCTGAAGATAGTGTGGGCACTGCAAAAACTGCTGTCATATCTGTACATAGTAGCAGTAGTAGCAGTAACAGTAAAATTTATTAAGGCTATGCCATAAGGCTTTAGTCATCACATAAAATAAAACAGAAGAAAAATACATAAAAATGCACATTACCAAATAATGTTTTTCATTTCAGGGGACAATAGACAATAACACTGCGGTCAGAATACATGCAACAGAATTAGGTGTAAATATTATTTGACAATTTAGCTCTTGCTTTTTGTCCTCTTAAATTCTGTCAAAGTCCAGAAAATGAAGCTACTAAGTCCAGATATAACAGATCATTTTCTAGAAGTCATGAATTGAATTTGAATTGTATTTTCATCACAGGCAGATCAATTATAAATAAGTGGATAACTCTGTTTTATTCCTGAATCCTCAAAAGGGGGACAGCATAAAATAGTATGTGTCAAATTTAGTGCAAATAAAGTCCCACAGGGACATACAGTGCAATTTACTAAATAATAATTATCATAGTGTGGTGGGAAAATTTGAAGCCTTGTTCTAGACAGGGCCCTTCTGTGCAACGTGTTAGTGCAAAAGCCCAAATATAACTCCCTCCCCCAAGTTAACTTGAACCTTTAAACTTAGCAAAAGTGATAGATTCAAATATTCTTGCCTTATCTTTTTGTATCATAATATCATTTAACCTTTCAATTAGCAGATCTTGTAATACATAAAATTTAGGTGTATATATTGTGCCAAACATTTCTGAAATATCAATACCCCAAAGTTTAAGACAGACCTAGGTGTTTTTTGCACCAACCAAAGCTAGGGCACACATTTGGATCAGATATTGCCTCCAAAAGGATTCGTTTTGATGATTAGCATGCATTTTTAATATTTTAAAAAAGTAATTTACTGATCTAATAAAGCTCAGGCTTCAATAAATAATATATCACATTCAGCTCCTACATAAGCCCAGGGTAAAAAACTTGGAAGACCCATTATGTTTCTTAAACATTGAGTCTAGAGTAGATTTTGACTACAGCTGAAAATGAGTCCTTGACATAATGATTTCAAAAACTTTGTATTCTATGCATTTCCTTCATTTGTCATTCTTTTTTTTTTTTTGCATCATTTGTTTATTAAATTTTCCAGTATTATGAAGCTTCAATGGCACTTCAAAGAATTGGTTACATCAAAAATCACACCTAAATATTTATAACCTTTCACGTTCTCAGTCATTTTGTTTTTAATTCTCCAACTAAAATGATGTAAGTTATTTGTACCAATAACCACTATTTTAGTTTTAGAGAGATCCAGATTCAATTCTAGCTTTGCCAAATTATCAGAAACCTTATTAACTGGATTTTAAAGACAATAGGGAGTCAGAGATAAAATGGCAACATTATCAGCAAATAATACAAGATCTGGTCAGAGCCAATATGGCTGTGGAGAACTTTTGGGATGCTTTTACCCATTATTTCTAATGAATTTGCACAATGCAGATCTGCTGAGAGGCAGTTTCAATGTTGTCTTCCTTTTACACATTTTTACAATGTATTTTCCTAGAATATGCTTGCTGATTGCTATATATTTAGCCTGGATAGTTCACAGAAGACATGGCATCTTATTTTCAGTGGGGCTGTACAGCTACACAATATTATACTACATTGTGTAAAATCAGAACACACTGAAAACAATATTTTACATCTTGACTAGGTTACACTGAATAAATACATTATAAAAATGGTAAAATCATGATCCCACTGAAAACAAGATATTGCATATAATCTGGAACATCCTGAGTAAATACAGTGAAAAAATGTGTAAAATGAAGATCCCTATGACAATGAGATGTAGCATCTTCCCTGCACTATCCAGGCTACAAAATATAGCATAAGAAATATTTAAAGGAAATCTACAGTAAATTGAACTTCATTGTGTTCACTGACATGAACAGCTTCTTTATTGTTTTATAACATATTAGGTCGCAGTATTTATTTTGAATGCTGTGGCCATGAGGATGGTGTGTACAGTGTGTGTGTGTGTGTGTGTGTGTGTGTGTGTGTGTGCTGTAGCTCAATATATTTTTTCCAAAAAAAGCATAGTAAAAAATGCCTGCTGATTGCTATATATTTCACCTGGATAGTTCACAGAAGACCTAGCATATGTCTGAGACAGTGCTTATCAGATAGTGTCTTATGAGGTTAAAAAAACAGTGTAACTCTTTTTTAGATTAATTGCTGGTAAAAGGTGACATTTATGAGATATGACTCTTTCTTGAAAGACAATACCTGCCCAACTGAAGCTAATACCAAGAAAATGTTTAAATGCTAAGTATTTAAAGCAGCAGTACTACCAAATCAGGAAGTGATCTATCAAAATTCTGCTTTTTGGCTATAAGCATGCAGCCAAAGTTCCAGTTTCCATACCTGTAGATATTTTTTTTCAGTCATCTTTAGTTTTTTAAATATTTGCAATTTATTTTAATTGTTGCAACGCTACAATAAATATGGTGGCTGACTAATTTTCAGCTGCACTTTTCCTTCAGGTCACATCACATCTTTTGACTACAGCTGACCATTCCCGATGTCCCTGCAAGTCATACACATGTGCAGTTGGCAGCAGAGGGGGTTCCAGTGCAACATGCTTGGTGGCAGAAATGTAAAAAAAAAAAGCAGAGGATAACTGAGAAAATGACTCAGTGATAGTACAACGCAGTCGGGAAAGAGTACCAGGTATATGATTAGCAGAGCACAGGGAATAAACTGTCAAAAAAGCGCAATTTATTTTCGTAGTACTGCTGCTTTAAATATGCAAGTTGTTGCATTTTGAAGGGGATAAACAAATCTCCAGTTTAATAGGTAACCAATATTTAACAAGCTGTTTCAGCTTCCTAATGGCCATCTGACAAGCAGCTTGGAGTTCTGTCTACAACATTCTAAACAGAAAGAAGAGAGTATTTTATTGCAGTTGGCATAGTGATTTATAGTTGTGGAAGGATACAGTGAAAACTCCAAAAACGAGTTTCACAGTCTTCCATTTTTCCAGCTACAGACACAAGATGGCTGTATGCTCTGCCTATTGGAATTTTATTTTCTTATTTCTAATGCATGGAGGGGCAATATTAATATGAAGTTTATCTTCTGTGAGAGATTTAATATGAATTAAACAGGAATGGTGCAAGGAGACATCCTTGCTTGACCCCAATTCTTATTGAAATAGCCATAGAAAGTTGATAATCTTTGCACATTCTTACCATAACTTTTGTTTCTCTATGTAATAGTTTTGCATCATTTGAATCCATTTTTACCTACAGAGGTAACATGTAAGATAGATCTAAGTATTTCCCTATTATTGCTATTAAATGCACTACTGAGATCTATAAACAATGTAAATAATTGTGTTCCATTTTGTGACATGTACTTGTCAACAAGATATTTCAGTGTAAAAACATGATCCACTGTAGATCTTACCTTTCTAAAGCCTTCTTGTAATTCAGAAAAACATTGGTTATTACATTCCTAGATCTCTAATACATTTAAAATGTACCGTGTATTTATCATAAGGGCTATGTTCGTCAAGAAAAAAGGTCTATAGCAACTTGGGTCAGCCTGATTCCCTTTTTATGTTCACCCTTGCACTTGTGCAAAGTGAATATAGTGTTGTGATAACTGGATTTCAGGGGTTCATCATGTTGGGTCCAATGCAGCTCAAGGAGCCTCAAGCTGCAGTGGGCTCAACCATGACAGTCCAATGATCAGCAAGACTGATCATGACACTGTTCTGCCAGTTGATGGGTAGAAACTTCATGTAGTTGCAAAAAGAGGTAGCCACACCTATCAGGTGGCAGTTGCCTTCCTTCATCTACGTGACACCACCCACCAACCAGCTGAGTGACGTTTCTGCAGCTCATGGGGAAGAGCTACTGTTTTTGTCTAGCTTAACCCCACCACCACCACCACAGCCATACCTAAGGTCACAACTGTCCCTTATTAAGAGAGAAATCCCTCTGTCCCTCATCCATCCCTCATTAAAAAGCTACGCCCACACAGAGAAATACTGTAAAGTTGTCTGCTCTGCTCCCTGTGGCTCCCCCCACACATTAAGTGGATGATCTGATTCCCACGGCCCCCTCCCCACACATTAAGCAGCCACATGTTTCCACATGAGTTGTTTCCCACCCACCCAGTTCACTTACACTACCTGCTCCTGGTGGTTTCCGTCCCTCACTCTGGCACACAACAAGGCCACCATTCAGCTACCACCTTTCTGTGAGTTTTAGTTTTTGGTATGTGGGGTTTTGAAGGGACACTGAATTAAACTCATATTCCAGGCATGTTAGGTGGTCGCTCTGCTCCTTGTGACACCCTTTAGTTATTAATTTGACATGTTCCTGACTGTAATTGTAGCTCTGTAACTATTTTGGACCCAGTGGCTTCCCTTACTCCCTACTCAGGGTTATGTTACTGCTTGAGTCCCACTGCAGAATGACCAACAATAAAGGGAGTGGTGTGCAGGCAACAAGATCAACGGCATTGAGTGATTGAGAGCCAGCAAAGGAGGGAGGGTTGCAGTTTAACTAAATAATAGTCTGCCTATCACAGAACAAGACTGTGCCACCCTCATTACTATATTGGGGACCCATGTGTGGCTCACGCTGATTTGGATCCATGGGAGCAGTGCATATGCCTCGCAGTTTGGTTGTCCATAAGTTTAGAACAAATACAACAGTGAGACAACAGTGTACTGGTTGGTGTCAGGACTTGCTGGGACAGAGATCAGTAAGGGCATGCTCTGACTGGTTACAGTGGGGGAAGGGGTGCAGAAGTGAGGTTGATACAGTTACCATTAGTCAGGTGGGTGTCTGATAAAATTGGTCCTCCTCCCTTGTATCAGTGCAGTGCAAATTAAAAAAAACCAAAAAAGCTCTTGGGTGAAAGCAGGCTGAATAATTGCATTTCTCTATGGTTGCAGGCAGGTTCCACTGTGCAATGCAGGGGCACTTTACCCCTATGTTTCCTCCAAGCACTAGAGAGATGGAACCTAGTAGATCAGTGATTCAACCCCAGTGACACACACACACAAATTAGCATGATGGCCAGTCCTCTATTTGGCCAGAGAACCCCCTGTACCAGTTCTCCCATATTGTGTAAGTAATACATGTATATACATAGAAGAGAACACAATTATACATACCCCAATAATGCAACGCATCATGGGAAACATATGCAGATCCCCATGAGAGAATTTGGACTGGCTCAACTTTAAGCAGAATTGCATGGTGCCAGAAGGTATCACAGTACAATCAGCAAAGGTTGAAAACAGCAGAAACATACACATGTTTCCTCCTCATTGGGCCTCATCAGTGTGCCATATCTGTGTCTTAGCCCAGGGAGAGGTAGCCAGCCACCCCTTAAGGGGGATGTTATTTGTTTGGGTCATGGGGGCCCAAAATAGAGAAGGAAAAGAACTACAAAGAACCCCAGAGCAAATGCCCTGAGGCGTGGGTTATCCCGGAGAATATTGGCCATACAGCCAAATTTTAAAGAGAACACAATTGCACATACCCCAATAATACAAAGCATCATGGGAAACATATGCAGATCCCTATGACAGAATTTGGACTGGCTTAACTTTAAGCAGAATTGCATGGTGCTGGAAGGCCTCACAGTGCAATCAGCAAAGGCTAAGAACAGCAGACACATACATGTGTTTTGTCCTCATTTGGACTCATCAATGTGCCATATCTGTATCTTAGCAGAGGGAGCCAGCCACCCCTTAAAGGGGATGTTATTTGTTTGGGTCATGGGTGTGTATATATATATATATATATATATATGTATATATACACATACCTGTTCAACCCTAACTATAGTGGTACTACCGCACCACTATAATACAGTGGCCCTGTACTTCTCTGTACCTAGTGGTACAGTGGTCATCCACAATCCAGTTGTTTTGGCAGGATTACTGTGATTGCTTTCAGTACTACACCCCAATTACTGCCTGCTTTTTCCAGTTAGTAACCTGTGGGAAGCCCTTTAGACTGCAACTAGTAGCCAAAAAGTTTGTTGGATTGCACCTGCTCATCACAGCCAGGTTCCACAACAATTGCATAAATATTTTGCCCACAAGTGTCCTCCTTGCATTGGCTGTATAGATCCTAGAGGGCCAATGACTGCACCAAGCTCCTCCCAAAAACAAAACACATTGGCATATTGGCCAGTCCCCTGATGAGCTGGTGCACTTCTTCCAACAGCTTCCCCCACTGTTTCTCCCAATCCCTGGTGGTACAGTGGTCAGCTTCAGTCCAATTGTTGTTTTGACTGGTTGCAGTACTGCACCCTCCCCCCATCACCACCTGCTTTTTCCAGTTGGTAACCTGTGTGAAGAGCAGTAGGCTGTGACATAGCTTGACTGGGCAGTAAAGTACGCAGTGGCACTAAGGGGCTGCAGATACTTAGTTCCTTGTATGTAAGCAATAAGACAGGACAGGGTGTAGGTAACTATTCTTAAACCACATACCCGGTTGACTTCAGCCACCTGGAAATGTGTGGTTATTATTCTGGCTGGAATCATACTGCTTTGAAATATTTTCTACCAGTCAGGAAGCAGAATTTTTCCTTCCCACTTTATAACTTTGAAGTAAACCCCAGCAGTTCATGTAACACTGCCATTTACTTACTGGAAAGGGGGGCTTTCATTCCTAACACATCCCAGTACTGCATTTACTTTCTTGACTGTGGCAGCCTACTGCCTGCCTGGATTAGGGTAATTGTCTTCAATTACCCCAGGATCATTTTCCTTGGTTGTGCTATACATTGTCACACCACACAGAGTGGATTTGTGACAGATTCCTTGCCCCTAGGTATTGTACCTTGCAGTTCTCACATTAAATCTAAGCCCCTATTTCTCAGCCTACGACCCTTATGCATTCAGGGTCCCCCCCCCAGTGCTTCCCTTCCACTGCTGTGTCCGTACTTCTTGCCAATTTAGTGTCATCAGCAAACTTCAGCAGCCTGCTACTAACTCTCCCCCCCAACACACACATATACAGACACATCTCCAGGTCATTAATAAATAAGTTAACAAGAGCAATGGATCCAGCAACAACCCCTAAGGATGTTTCCATTCCCTCTATGGCAGTCCTTGCTCTTCATGTGTGGTTTCAATTTGATCTGAGCCTAAGTGACTTCAAGTGTAAAGAATTCCAACCACTGTATTTTCTAATTTACACAATTCCTGCCTCATTTACTGCATGTATTATTCTTGTAGTAGCAGGGCTCTTGGTTGCTTTTACCCCTCTGGGGTCTAGTGCTCTTAAAATAAAATAGTGGCAGTCCTGAATCAAATTCTGGAAGTCCAGTAGTATTCCGTGGGGTAGAAATTGGCCACGGACAAATGCTGGTAATTTCTGTTGATTAGGATTTCCAGTAGTCAAGGAGAAGTAGTCTGGTTTACGCAGTCAGTGGAAAGTATATTTAAGCTCTGTACTTCAGTGAAAATTCCGATACAAATATCTGTTTAGACCAACACTGATTTATAGGTGTTATTCAGTAACCTGAGTCAAGAGGCCTTGTTAACAGCTGCAAGACCTGATACAGTCCATAGTTCTTTTTAAGAGTTAGAGAAATTTGTAAGTGATTGTGGATGGTACCTTATTTTTATCTTTTTTTTTTACCATACAGCTATGTGCTCCTCCGCTGCCACCCACTCCTTTCATCAGGTCCATGCACTGGTCACCCCCAGTCCCATCTGCTACTCTCCCCACTGTTGAACAAGTGGGGATCTGCATGGTGCAGAACCCAAGAATGTTGGGGGCTACCATGCTTGTCGATGGAGTGAGATGGGCTTTTTCCCTGTTTTTCCTTGCCTATCTCCCCAGAGCCACAGCAGACACAGAAACGCATGCACATGGAGGCATGCATGTGCTCTGGAACCAGCAGCCCCACTCCACCCACCTGGCCTAATGCCAGACCCCCACACCCTGACTCTACCACCAGACCTCCACCCAGTGGCAACCAAGAGCCAGGGAAACTTACCTCCCCAATCCTAGAGAGGAGAGCTTCCCGTCAGCTGTTTGATCCTTTCCCAGCCCTCCCCGCAGCCAACCACCAGCAACCCAAGCTTGTTTCTGAACTTGAGTCACCATCATGGGAGAGGTAAGGCATCTAAGTGCCTCAGCCCTCTGCGATACCAGGCTGGTGGAAAGTGCCTTACTGACAGCACTGGAGACTAAAATCTTCTAATCTACATGATGGTATGGTATGGACAGTCACTGCATAAGCTTCCCTGCATTACCCTTCCAATGAGCATCAGCCCTGTTTGTTCTGGGAGATGACAGACTCTAGCGTGTGAGAGGGCAGTTCAGACTCCAGGCCTATTCGGTCCTTATCCTTTCATGAGAGACTGCCAGAAAGAGTGCCAGAATAGTGATGGTGGTATTTGTGATGTGAACACAAGTCCACGTGTAACTGGCCTGACAGCTTTGCATTTATTTCACATAGGCCACCAAAAGACAGCAAAAAAAAGCTTCAATTGCTTCTGATCTTGGGCCTGGTCTGAAGCAGTGTAAAGTGAACTGAAAGGCTATATATATATTGCAGCTCATCTGGCTGATCCTGGGTAAACATATTGCAAAACTGTGTTAAAACAGAACCCTACAGCAGAACCCCACTGAAAAGGAAATGTTGCATCTAAGATGCTCTGTCCTGGAAAATACTTTACAAAAGCTGAACCCCACTAAGCTGAACCGCAGATAATACACCTCCTCACCTCTACTATCCTGGGTAAATGCAGTATAAAATTTTTAAAATCAGGACCCCATTGCAGATGACATATTACATCTCATTAGGTCTATCTTGGGTAGATATATAGTAAAAATGTCTACAAGCAGGACCCAGTACAGCAGCACTCAAGCAAACATTCAACGTTGGCAAATATTTCTTCAGTCTAGTGGGTGCCCAGCAAGAAGGAGTCACACTGTATGGTCTTATTCAAAACCTGGTCCTGTCAAGCATATGCACTCAAGACACTGCTTTCTCTTCTGGTCAGTCAAGGCGAGTGGTGATTGCAGGTGGCTATTAGCGTAACAGTTTTAATAAATTTATTAAGTGTTAATTTGTAAGTTGCAAACACATTTAATCATCACAGAGGAAGTACTGTAATGTCAGCAATACATCTTTGTTTTTGTTTAGTTGAACCCGCCAGCCATACCTCAAGTTCAAACTTTCCCTTATTAAGAGAAATGTCCCTCATTTTACCACTTATAATTGCTCTGTCCTTCATCCATCCCTCATTAGAAAGCTACTGCTCACACAGAGAAAGTACTGTAAAGTCAGCAGTGCATCATATCATTTTTTTCAATCTAGCAGATACCCGGCAAGAAGGAGTAGCACTGTGCAGTCTTATTTTAAAACCTGGTTCTGTCTACACGCACTCAAGACACTGCTTTCTCTTCTGGTCAGTCAAGTGAGCGGTGACTGTGAGTGGCTATTAGTGTTAAAATTTAAATCATTTCAATCAAGTTGGTGTCCAGCAAGGAGTCACGCTGCGTGGCCTCATTCAAAACCTGGTCCTGTCAAGAAAATGTGTTTGAGACACTGCTTTCTCTTCTGTGTTAGGTAAGTGGTGATTGCGAGTGGCTATTAGTTTTAAAATTTAAATCAATTTACGGTGTTAAAGTGTTCATTTGTGAGCTGCAAACGCATTTAATTATCACAAGGAAAGTACTTTAAAGTCAGCAGTGTATCTCTAGTTTTGTCTATCTGAACCCCCCCTAGCCATACCTTGAGTCACAACTGTCCATTATTAAGCAAGGCATCCCTCATTTTACCGCTTATAATTCCTCTATCCCGCATCCATCCCTCATTAGAAAGCTACTTCCCCACAGAGAAAGTACTATAAAGTCAGTAGTGCTTTGTATCATTTTTTCAATCTAGTGGGTGCCCAGCAAGAAAGAGTCATGCTGTGTGGTCTCATGTACAAGCAGGACCTGGTACAACAGCAAGGCAAGCTGCAAACTTTCAGCATTGACAAACATTTGTTTAAAGGGGGTACAATAAAGCAATGTCCCAGTTTGTTAGAAGTTTCAAAGATGCTTTACCCACAGGAAAAACAGTAGTCAGAATAGAACTCCATTCAATGGGTAAGGCTTGGTAGATGTATTTATTTCATCATTCGGACTTCAGTAGACATATCTATCCCAAAAGCCTTATTGTTTTTCTTTGACTTGGTAAGATTTATCACTTCACGGGGATTAATTCAGCACCAGTCTTGCAAAGACATAGATTCTGCCTGCTCAAAAGAAGTTTCACAAGAGACAGATTAATGAACCATATATTTTGTCAAAATGTTTGATCCATTGAAATTCAGTTATAGCTATCAGTATTTCTGCAGCATCACTTTTACTACCAAATGTAGCAATGTTCCAGAATGCACATATATCTTTTTTCATAAATGCTTCAGCTAAATTATTACATAAAATTACTACATAGTTTACTTCCAAAGTTCAACTTTTTAGATTTCAGAGTCTGTCTGTATTCCATCCAAGCTCTACAAAGGGCTTTATGATTTTCATTTGCGATCAAACCAGGAAGTATTTCATCCTCTTAATCTAGAAGGGTCCCTGGCAGCACCCACAAGATTATCAGTTAATTTCTTAGTCAAAATGGCATAAACATCAATACTACTGTTACATTTACCAACAAACTGCTTTCTCAGGAAAGCATGTTCAAACCCCCACTTACAGTATCCTCAGATAGAAGGGGAAAAAAGTGCTTTTTTCCTGGATAATAGGGCATCATTTGATACATGGACTCTTTTTGAGATATTGTAGAGTTTTCAGGCTCTCTAATATTAAGTTGATTAAGTCTATTCAACCTGATATTATCAACAGCTATTGTGCGCATGATTGGGAGATGGTCACCTTCAATTCTGTTTTGGATCTCAAGAGAATTTATAGCTTTATTGTTAAAGGCATCAATGATCATTAGATCAAGTACACTACCCCCATTTACATTACGGTGTGTTATCTGTCCCCAAATATCACCCTTCATTCTGTCATTTAACACTTTTAAGTTAAGGCAACCAAAAATGGATAACAGCTTACAACCAATTGATCTTCAGAGCTCCTAACAGGAATCAACAAGCAGTCATCTAAATTCCAGGACTGTGAAAGAACTTAATTGCCAGACCCTATCCTACAATTTAAATTCCCTGCTATGAAAATGCAAATACCCAGGAAGCCAGACTAGACAAAATCTATTTTTTTTTTTTTTTTTTCATAAGTCCACTTTTAAGTGAGGATTTGGGGTGACAGTATCTTTAGAGGGATGCATACATTTATGAGATATACACTTGGTTAGGTTTCCATCTACTGTATATGATTACAATCAAGAATATGGGGCCCCAATATTAATTTGCATACAGCTTACATTCAGATGGCAAGCAATGAGCGTCCTCATCCCAACTTTTGCCCTTCCATATTAACTTTCTCTATAAGCTGGAATGAAAAGTTTTTAAAAACTGTTTGATTTTACAGAATCAAATTATCTGTATGGAAGGAAATTTACTTTGGTCACTGACCACAACCCCTTGACATGGCTCCACGGAACAAGTGGGCAGAATGCCAAGTTATAAAGACTGATTCTAGCACTACAGCATTACAATATGAGTATCCAGCACCGCAGTTGTACCCAGCATGCCAGAGCAGATAGATTACATAGGCAGTGATTTGTGAACCAAGGAGTGGGCATAAGCCATAGAGAAGGTGGCAACTAGTAATATAACAGCTTCACATGAAAAGTCACCTCATGGGGTAGCCACAACACACCCCCTTCATATTCTTTGGGGGGAGATGTGACATGAACATAGATTTGGAACTGTACCATAGACACATATTTGTAGCATGAATATGAGGCCTAGTTGGAGAATATTGACATGTACCAAGAGGTCAGTAAGGGTTATCAAGTCTCATGAAAAAAATGTCCAAGCTCATAGGAAGATCGCAGCAAAAAGCTTGTGTCCAAGGAGTGAGGTGAGAAAATTAGTTCATAGGAAGGTCACAGAAAGGGGTCTGCTTTCAAGGAATGACCACTCACAAGATGTGAAAATTTATCAGATAACTGAAGCAGCTGAGTTAGTTTAGAGGCATGGCCAGGGCAGTTGTGCAGCTGTAAACCTGCTTACTTTAGGCACTACATTTGAAGAGCATTGTCAATAACAGTGCTCCACAAGACAGTGGCAGGAATTAATGCCACCAGTAAACACAGCGCCAGTGGTAGCGGTCGGACACCACAGCAATGACCGCTACCATTGTAAAACAAATATATTCACAGGACTATATTTACGTGGGGGATCCACACCCCACATAATTAATATAACCTATTCCGGAGGGGGAGCGGATCACGGGGAAAAGGTGACATTTGTGGGGCCGTGGAATTACTGTTTCCACGGCCCTTAGTCAACAAATTGTCATTCCCCTTAAGTGAAAATTAAACCTTCCAAGTCAGGAGACCAGGATTAGACCCCTAGTCTCGAAAATATGTGCTGGCCAAGCTGCTGCCTTAGCCCAAGCTCAGCTAGCAACCACACTTTTCTCCTTCTTCCCCAGCCACCTTCTCTAATCCTGCTCAATAGTGACAGGGGTAGCAGTAGTTGCTGGACACTATTCTACCCCTGTCTCTATTCCTTCCTAGTAAATAAGTAACTAAAACTTTATTTATATAAAGCGCCTTTCCAAAACCAAGGCCGTTTAGACTGCGTGGTTCAGGCTGCACTCTTTTAACTGGGTACTCTTACTTTATAACCAAGTTGTCCATCTGTGCTATTGTCTCTACTGCTGTCTCAATCCAGAAATAGGTTCTGTACTCATTCTGTCCCCATGTTCTATAAACATGCTTACTTTGTAAACATGCTATCTGTCTGAACTGTCCTACCTGCTGACTTCTCACTCCGGTACCAAACACATCTCAAGTGGACCACCTAACAATGATGGAAAAAGGTTGCTGGTGTCAACAGGCAAAAACATAGCTTGTACTGTATCCTACAGAGAGTTGGTGATTATGAGTAAGAGCCCTGGTTCTAACACTTCTGAGAACAGCTGAGAATGCCCCACACTCCTTCTACAGCTCCTGACTTGGCTAGTTCAACTGAGAACGCTGCTTCACTGGCTTCAGCTGCTGGTCACTATAAATACTCTGATTTTGCTCTTCTATTTAATTCTCTCCCTTTTATCCTCTCCTGAGGCATTTCTGTGTGCCTGACTGAGCCACTGTCACACAATCAGCCCCTGTCCAGGAAAGCCAGTCCACCTTCTTCCTCTACATCAGTAGTACAAATGCAAAACAAGGTAAACAATAGATAAATAAATAGCGGACATCAAAAGAATATACTTTAAAAAAACTAATGCATTGAAAGCAATCAGAATAGCATTGAATGTTACCCAATATACAGTAGAGTGGGCCAGAAGAGAGGGCAGCCAGGCAGGTCTTGTTAAAATCTAGGAGAGAAAGTAATGGGGTGTAAGGTGGGGGATGGGAGAAACAAGAAGGAGAAGGAGATGAGTTGCACAGGAGGCGGAGCAGAGTTGCAAAGGAGGTAATGGGAATAGAGAGATGAGGGGAAGGGAGGGGGAGATGGATGGAGGGAAATGGGGCAATTGCAGAGAGAAGGGAGAGTGCTGGCGAAGTGAGGGGGAGGAAGACAAATTAATAGTAGAGGGAGAAGAGGTGATGTTTAGCCAGGGGAAGGGGACAGCCTAGCAGGCCTTGTCGATAAAAACCCAAAAGAGAGAGAGAGAGAGAGAGAATAATATGGGTGGGAGAGAGGTAAAAGAGAGAAATGTAGGGGAAAGGGGGAAGAAGTTGCAAAAGAGGTGGCATGAGATAAGAGAATGGGTGGGGGGAGAGGGAAGGTGAGGAGGAGCAGGGGAAGACTTCGAAGATGCATGAGCAGGGAAGAAGCAGAGGTGAGGGGTGGAGGGGAAAAGGCTTGAGGGTAGGATTGAAATGAAGTACCAAGTGTTAAAAGTGCCAAAAGGTATAAGTACAATGATAACATAAGCAGAAGGCTGCTAAGGGCGGCAGTCACATATCTGTTTGCTAATAGATGCTGCCGGAGTTTGTGTTTGAAAGGGCCGAGTTCTGACTCAGCAGAGATGTCCCTACCCAGGGAGTTGAGCCAGAGGTGGGCTCTATAAGTGAAAGACCGCTGACCTAAGGTGGTGTCTCATCTGGGAACAGTAAAGACCTGAGCTGCTGAGCTGCGAGTACGTTGGGTACTGTGACAAGGGATAAGGAGCTGTTGGACCCCAGGGGGTATCAAACCAAGGTGTGCCTTCTTGGCAAGTAAGCAGGTTTGATATTGGATCCAGCTGAATAACTGAAGCCACCCAGTCTGAGCATATAGGTCATGTGTGTGTGAGGTGGGCAGCCCCAGTAAGGAGTCTGCATGCTTTATTAAGAGCGACAGTGATCCTGTGAAGGGATGTAGAAGAGGCAGAGCCATAAACAACCAGCTCATAATCAATGATGGTAATGACAGAGCTGAAAATTGCTATTTTTAGCACCTTGGGAGTGAGACTATGCTTGTGCCTGTGGAGTAGGTCAATCCTTCTGTTGACAGCTCGAGCTATGTTATCAATGTGTTGTGAGTAGGTGAGTGAGTTATCAACAGTGACCTCTAGATATTTGAAAGAGTGGATCTGTTCAAGTGGAGTGCCAGTGCAGTTTGTGATGAACAAGGGTTTGGACTTGTGTTTCTTACGGACATTGTTGAAAAGCATCACTTTGATCTTTTTATAGTTTAGCACCAGTTTCTGAGTGCTGAACCACTTTTCCACTTCTGAGAAACTGTGTTTAAGGTTACCCTGAAGGATCTTAGGGTCAGGGTTACTACAGTGGATCACAGCATCATCTGCGTAGAGCAGAATCTGTTCATGACAGGCTCATGGGAGGTTATTCAAGAAGATACTGCAGAGAAGGGGCCCTAGTATAGATCCCTGAGGCACTCCGGAACAGAACAGCTTCCTTTCAGAGAGGACATTGGTTATCTTGACCTGTTGTGAATGGTCTTCTAAGTAGCTTTTAAACCAGCTGACAGCATCATTCGACACCCCTGTGAGCAATAATTGCCCGAGTAGCAGTGAGTGGTTCACAGTATCAAAGGCCTTCGTCAGGTTGATAAAGGCAGCCCCTACCAGATGGCCTTGGTTGAGTGTGTTATGTATGAAACCAGTGAATTCTAACAGTGCAGTGGTAGTACTATGACCTTTACGAAAGCCATGCTGCTGGGGACATTGGATATTGTATTTGTTCAGGTATTCCATAAGCTGATCTGCAATTATACACTCTAGTGCTTTCGATAGAGGAGGTAGAATGGAGATTGGCCTGTAGTTTGTGTGCTGTGCCCTATCTACACCTTTGTGCACTGGGGTTACTAGGGCCTGTTTCCATTTTGGGGGGAATTGCCCAAGTCTCGGAGAAAGGTTCAGAATCTTGGTAAGAGGTGTAAGAGTTTCCTCGATGGTGAGGGCAAGAAATTTGAGATCTAGATTGTCCCCACTGAATCTTGATTTACTGAGTACTTTGCGTGTGTACTTCCTAGCCTCATGCTTAGTAACCGCTTTGAAGTAAACAGGGGGGCAGGCCTGCTGCTGAGCATCACAGACTGGGGGGGTGGCAGGGGCAGAGACCGTGAAAAAATCAGGGAGGAGGACACTGGTGAAGTCTGTAAAGGCATTATTAAAAATATTGGCTATGGCCATTGGTTCGAGAGTCGGGCTTCCAGCAATGTTAAGCATGGTGGGTGCTCTCTTGGGGTCTTTGCTGGTGACATCCTTTATGTTGCACCAAACATTTTTACTGTCACCCCAGGAGTTGGAGAGCACCTCCCTAAAGTATTGATTTTTTGTGAAACGGATGGCTCTGGTACGAACATTTCTGGATTTTTTATAAGCCTGAATATCTACTTGCTTGCCTGTGGCTTTGGCCCAGTGCCAGAGGTGGTCCCTAGTCTTCATAAGTCCCAGTAGTTCAGGTGTTATCCGAGGGTTGCACACACCCTTAACCTTCTACTTTTTTAGTGGGGGCATGGATATCACATGCAGCATTAAAGCGGTCGATGAAAAAATCAAGTGCCACATTAATGACATTGGTAGAGTCCAGAGGTGATCAATCCTGGCTTCGAAGGTATGATCTGAGTGGCTCTAAGTGTCCTGGAGTTAGGACCCTACTGAGAATAACCTTAGGTGGAGATTTGCTGAACTTGTTGGACCAACTACGAAGTATAGGGGAGTGGTCGCTTAGGGTGTCAGGGAGCACAGAGACATTTGTGATTCGTTCCGGGTGACTAGACAGAACCCAATCCAGTAAGGTACTTGATCCAGTTCTATAGTTAATTCTGGTCGGGGTGTTAACTAGCTGGGTAAGGTGCAAGGCGTAGATGGCATCCTTCATGTGTCCCATGCCAGAAGAGAGCCAGTTTACCTTAAAATCTCCCAGTATTATGGTTTCAGTGTTCTGAGGAACACTCCGAATATATTCCATGAAGTTATGAAAGCCAGAGGCAGATTCTTTTGGTGGTATGTAAACAGACAGCATAGTTAATGTTTTCTTTTGGGCCCCTAGGAGTACCTTGATGGCCAGGGCCTGAGAGGAGTTTCCTATGTAGGGCAATTCAAGGGCATGGCTCATTAGAGTTTCTTTTAAGTAAATAACGCAGCCACCACCTCTTTTACTGAGCCTATCTCGCCTAAAAATAGAGTAACCCAGTATGGTGATAGCAGAATCAGGGATTTTGGGTGACAACCAAGTTTCTACAACAGAGAGAATATCTGAGTTGTGTTGTGTAATCCATACCTTGAGGTTGTCTAACTTACATAGAAGACTACATATGTTGATAGACGTGAGGGAGAGTGTACAGAACATTTTTGTGCTGCAACAGTCCATTGCCCTAGAGGGCCAGGGTTAGGGTACACATTTCCAGACAGGAGCAGAAGCAGTAGAATTAGTTTCAGTAGGTATGCTTTTAGTTGTTTAAAGTACTGTTTCCATTGTCTTCTCCAGGAGGAGGTAGTGTTAAATGTATTGGTTGTTGCTGTGAAGTTAGAGAAAGTATTTGTAAATTCTGTCACCCAGGGTTTAGTGAAGTATTTCCTTCAGCCTTTTTTATACCTGATTTTGGAGCTGGTGACTACTTAATTGCAATTACTGTCACTGAAGGTTTAGTGCAGGATTTATTTCAGCCTTTTTTTTCTACTTGATTTTATGCTGCCTACCTGCATTGTAATTTCTGTAGCTGAATAATTTGCTGTAATTTAATTCTGAGCCAAACCCTCAGACTGTAATTGTTTTTGTGATTTGAGTTTCTGTTGCTGCTATTGTGAAAGCTGCTCTTTCACTTCCTGTCCCCTGCCTTTCAGCCCCCTTTTGTTTTACTTGGCCTCCCCAGACCCTGCTGGCACCTGCCGCGATCTGAGACCTGCCCCCCTCCCCATCGTTTTCAGTTCAGCACTCTTCTTTTGCTACACGTCCCCTCTCCAGTGCTAAACCCTCACCCCCATCCCAATTTTGTTCCTCTATTTAATTCTCTCCCTCTTATCCTCTCAGAGGCTCCTGCATGCCTGACTGGGCCATTGCTGCACAAGCGGCCCCTGTCCAGGAAAGCCAGCCTGCCTCCCTCCAGATCGGGCAAGGAAAGGATCTTGCACCTGCCCCCTCAAGATAAGTGCTAGGTACAGTTTGGAGTTCAGCCAGCTACTGCTCCCTGTAAGAATTTTTTTCCCACCCACTCACCCCTGCCCCAGTACACTTTAAATACACTTAAACCCCTCCCTCTCCATTTTAAGCCATCCCCTATTGGACGAGCCAGCCGTACAGCAGTCTTAAAGACACAACACCTTCTTACTCAATCCATCACATTTAAAGCCTATATTCCTAGCCCTTTTTAACCTCGGCTGTCCTCCTATTCGACCTATCTTCTCCTTTTGTTCTGTGCTCCCTGACTTCTTTTTTCCAGTCCCATTACCATTCTTATCTTCTTTTACCCACACCCAGTTTCCTCTAATCCCACTTATCTTCCCCATTCGTCTTGTGTCCCATGACTTTTTCCCCCTACCCTCTACCTTTCCTATCTTCCTCACCAACTGCTTTCTCTCTTCTCTTTAGTCCTAGTTTCTGGTGACTTGCCCATATCTCAGCCCAAGCCACTGGCCTTACAGCCTAATAGTTTCTCCAACCTTTCAAGCTTTCCTGCACCCCTCTTCCTCTGGTACAATGGACTAACTACTTTTCACCCTGTTGGCTGTTTCCCTGCCATCCACACTGTTGCTTATTGACTCCTGTGCCACTGTACTAGCCCAGGACCAAGAATCTCTTATCTTTTCCAGGGCCACCCACTCCCCTCTTGTCTACTTTCTCCCTTGCCCCAGCTGGGAACAATGCCCCCTCCAATCTATCACCCTCTTTTTTCTCCAACCTCAACCACCATCTTCTTGGCAACTACCTGTTCTCCTGCTCCTGGATACCTACTGTTCCCCCTTGCCCCTACAACCTCTTCCTCTCCCTCTTAATACTACTACTAGCTGGTGATGTTGAGTACAACCCCAGCCCACCTAACTTTTGCATCACCTCCTCCACCAGCACCTGGGAAAATGCCGTGGGACTGAAAATTGCTCACATCAATATCTGCAGCCTCTCCTCTAAGTTCCCTGACCTGGAAGCATGGGTATCACTCCACAAGCCCCATATATTGGGACTTTTGGAGACCTGGTTAAAGCCCCACCTGCTGGAAACCTTGTACCAGCTACCTGGCTACTCTTCCATTCATCTTGACAGGCCCGGTAAAAAGAAAGGTGGAGGTGCAGCACTGTTCCTCAGATAACCCCTCTCTGCCTCTATTATCCTCCTCTCAGACCCCACCTCCCCTAGTGAATGGCTCCTCTCCAAGCTAACCCTGGGCTCCGCAAAGAAACTATACATTGGCCTTCAACTGCAGGGACTAATGGATTAGAAAACTTCCTTACTGGTTTCAGATCTCTCTCCCCCCGCAGAGACACCATTCTCTTGGGTGACTCCAACTTAAACTGGTTGAGTGCACACCAGTTGGACTATGCAAGCCTATTAAAACAGCATAACCTTATCCAGACGATAATGTTACCCACCAGACAAAATCAATGCACTGCCACTGAAATCCTTTTTGACTGGATCATCACAAATAAGGAGGACTACTTATTGCAAGCCAGAATTATGGCTGATTCAATCAGTGATCACTCCCCATGTTCATCCTTTGGTCAGCCAAGACTAAACATCCTCCCCCCCAATACTTATCTTTTCCAAATTTTCGTACCACTCACACCTCCCTCCTCCTTAGTGAACTATGGTCATTGGACTGGTCCACACTCTTCTCACTCACTGACATGTCAGAAGCAGTTGCCTCCTTCACACAGACCTTGCTGGAGCTGCAGGAAAGGCACTTCCCTCTCACCACACAGAGGGTCAGAGGAGACTGCACCTGCTGGATCACTAAAGATTTACTTTCCCTCATGAAGAATAGAGATCAAGTCTGGTCCTCTTTCAGGCATCCCCCTTCTCTGCCCTCTGGAAAGCCTTCTGGTGCTTGAGAAACCAGTGTAAACACATGGCTAAATCCCTGAAGCAGCACTGTTTCCATAACCATCAGAAGGACAGTCTTGGTGACCCTAGGAAATTCTAGGAATCTATTGGCTCCATTCTAAACCCCCAAACTGGCAAATCTGCCCCTGCAGCTTCATTACCCCTCAGGCCTGGTGATGACCCGCTAGAAATAGCTTGGGCTTTCAATGATAAATTTATAGACCTCCCTGTGCTTCTCTCCAAGCTCCCAGGGGACTAGACCAGTGGCTTGGCCTACTACCCAAAAGTCGACTCCTCCTTCTCTAGCCCCCCCTTCCTCCAAACCCCTTTTCTATTTTAAGGCTGTATCTTTTCTTGAAACCACTAAACTCCTAAAATGCCTCCCAACTGTGGCTCCCCTGGGTCCAATGGACTCTCCCCCATCTTCCTTAGACTCATCTCCCCTGTCATTGTCAAACCCCTTACTTTCATTTTTAACCTTGCCCTGTCCACCTCCACCATGCCTGACCTGTGGAAGACTGCCAAAGTTACCCCATCTTCAAAGTTGGTGACCCCCACTCCACTAATTACCAGCCTATCTCCATCCCCCCCACCTAAATAAGCTCCTTGAAAAAGTCATTCACCACCAGCTTACAGACCATATCTCTAAGAATAACCTTCTGTGTAGTCAGCAACACGGTTTTCGCAAAAATCATAGCAACTCCACCACCCTTGCACTACTGTCAGACCACATCATCATGAACATGGACAATGGGCAGGCCATCAGCACAGTGTTCATTGACCTCTTCAAGGCTTTCGACTTGGTGAACCATGCTCTCATCCTCTCGAAGCTCCATCTCCTTGGCTGGTCCCAAATGGTAACAAACTGGTTCAGGAGTTACCTATCCAACTACTCCCAATATGTCTTCGTAGGCCCCACTTGCTCCTCCACCCTGCCTGTCTCTACTGGAGTCCCTCAGGGTTCCATTCTGGGCCCCCCTGCTCTTCTCCTTATTTATAAACTCCCTTCCCTCTGACAGTCTTACCTGTAACTCCCTCCTTTATGCTGATGACTTTGTCCTTTTCTTCAGTGATAAATCCCTTTCCTGCATTTCCTCTGTCCTCATCCAAAATTATAGCACTGCCCACAACTAGCTCGCAGCCAACTTTCTCTTGGTCAACATCAAGAAAACCAAGTCCATGCTGTTTGGGTCAAGGCCCTTCCTAGCTAACTTAAAACTCCCTATTCCCTCAACATAGTCTCCCCAGAAGGCCTGGTTCTCAAGGATATTCAGATCTTCAAGTATCGAGGTGTCCAACTTAACCCCTCCCTCTCCTTCTCCAAGCACATCAACTCAGTTGTCTGCAGAGTTCACCAGATGCTGGGTGCAGCCTACAGATTCCAGCACTACCTATCTCCGGAGGCCCAACTAGCCATAGTCCAGGGTAACCTACTCCCCATACTCGATTGCTGTTCCACCATCTATGCCAGGTCATCCTCCACCCTCACAGCCAAACTCTGCTCTGCTTACAATAGTGCCTGTTGCTTCACCATACTGGCACCTTTTGCCACCCACCACTGTGTCCTTTATGAGTCACTGGGGTGGCTCCCCCTATAAGGCCAATTTGATTTCTCCCTTTACAGCTTGATTGATAATACCATCCACACTGGCCAAGATTCCCCTCTAGCAGGGATCCTCAAACTCAGAGCCGTGACTCACAGTCTATGCTCCAATACTATCCCCCCATGTTCCCAGAGTATCCACTAACATGGGTGCAAGAGCCCTGTCAGCAGTAGCCCCCTTGCTATGGAATAGGCTGCCCACAGAGCTCCACGTTCTGGACACCCACCGCCTGTTCAAATCACGCCTTAAGAATACAGCTGCCAGTGCTTCCCTTAGTAGTTTTCCCCCTCCACTTGTACACTGTTATCCCCCAAGTCTGTTTTACATTAACCCCCCTGTCTCCCATTGACCACCCCCTTATCACCCCTCACTCCCCATGTTTTGTCTATCATGGTTACCTACCCCTTGTATTTCTTCCTTTTGCTGTTGAAATTACTTACCATGTATTATGTTCTGTACCCAATTATTGTAATTGACTGCTGTTGTATCCTTCTTTAGCATGCTTGATATCATTGTGAAACTGGCCTTACATGTAATAAGTTGTATGTACAATGCTTTCCACTTTACTCCTGTGCCATTGTCTTGGCACAGGTCATGTCTGAAAAGGGTCCCTGGGATCAGTGTACTTACCTGGTTATCAAAGTCATCAATAACTAAAATAAAATAAAATAAATACTCTGAGGAGGTTATGAGGAAGAAATTGCAGGGAACAAAGAAATAGTACCAGTAATGACCAAATTCATATGGCTGTATTTGAGACCACATGTGCGCTGGCATCACAGGGGAGTGAACCAGAACAGTGAAAAGCCCTTGTGCACGCAGGGTGATCCTGGCAAGCTTGAGTGGTCTTTGACCTCTTGACCCTGATGAGTGGCAAAGCCACAAGTAAGGGGACGGTAGGTCACTGACCATGAATGAAGATAAAATCCATATGTCACAGACACACATCACATGTGACGTTTATACAATAAACATTGGCACTACAGAATTAGTGCTACAAGACAAGCCCTCAAAAAGCAGCTCAGGTGACACATGTCATTTGAAGGGGCATGATTGTTTTGAATGAACTGCAGCTACAGCGCAGTTCACTAAAGAGCTTACTTGTGCTAGCTCACAGTTTTAGCATCACGAGGCACTGCAGTTAGCCACAGGTGCTTACACTGACATACTGGGTGACAAAATAAAATAAGTGATGAACTCTAGTAGCAAAATAAAAATATTTAACTGGCTAGCTAGGATTCTGTGTTCCTCATAGCATTTTTGTCTTCATATCAATGCGCTAATGTGTAGTGTATAAATTCCTTGCAAAAAAATTGTGTTAATGCACCAGTTAGAGTTCAGATTAAAGAAACAAAAGTTGGAAAATATGGCAACCCTAACTCCCCACTCCCACCCCCAAGCAGGAAAAGGGAAACACATTACAGTTTTCACTGTCCTGACTCTTTGTCAATCAGGGTTGGGGTCTTCCTTGGGGTTCTGAACCCTAATGCTCACCACATTGTGATATAGTCTTTGAATGAACAGAACTGTGTCTCCCCACATGTTGTTAACAACCTGTAGGCCCAGCCTGAAGAAAACAGATCACATCTCACCTTGTTTGGTCATGGAAAGTGGTGAGCATTAGGCAGTGTTAGGTAAGTTACTTTTTCTAGTACTTTCTATTACTTTTGGAAACTTGTTCCAGAAAGTTCTGTGCAGTCACTAGCAAGGATGGAGAAGTACTGGAAAAAGTAATACACCTTACAGTTACATTTACCTATGTCTTTTTATACAAAAGTAATATGTAACTGTAACTGATAACATTTATTTGAAAGTAACTGGTAACTAACCTATTACTTTCAAATATATGTCATCTGTTATAGTTTTTTATTGTTTTTGTATAAAAAGAAATAAGTAACTAACTGTCAGGTGTATTACATTTTCCAATACTTCTCCATCCTTGCTAGTGACTGCACAGAGCTTCCTGGATCAAGTTTCTAAAAGAAATAGAAAGTAATAGAAAAAGTAACTTACCCGACACTGGCATTAGGGTTGAGAACCCTAAGGAAGACCCACCCCAGGCTCACCAAACGTCAGGGCAGTGAAAACAGAAATTTTTTTTCTTTTTGTTGTTTGGGGCTTAGGGATGGGGAGCTGGAAACCCTATTGCCACACTTCCCTACTTTTGTCACTTTAATCTGAACCCTAATTGATGCATTAATGCAGTTTTTTGCAAATAACTTCCTTATTTTTGAGATAGAGGAATCGTATACTCATGCACACGGGTCCCTTCAGGACTTGCATGAACTCATCCATCTCTCTAGGGAACCACAGAGCCCTCTGGGCCATGCACTTGCATCCCTCCATAGATGCACACATCCATCTAGCTGTGGAAGCACAGGGCCGTGCACTTAAATGCCTCCAGAAAAGAAATGTATGTGCTTGGTTGTAACTGTTTTTTCTGGAGCTCACTTCCAAGAACAAAATATATTAAGTGTCCCTCTTAACTGCCGGCAGTTGATTGTATATGGGCAAAAATGTGTTCTTTTAGTTTTTTACCCATAAGTCAGTAAATTCTTGTCAGTTTGTTCTGAAATTTGCTATGATTCTAATACAAGAGGAGATATGCTTTTGGTGCATTCTCAATGATGATTAGATTTTCTTTGCAGATTCAGCTCCATGGTGAAGTTTGGAAGTAATTTGGGGGTGCAGTACATAACCCATGAATGTGTGGGGGAGATTATATGTTAGTGTTCTACTGCTCATTGATACTATATATATATATATTCATATTCATTGCAAAACAAACTTTGTTAATGCATCAGTTAGGGTTGATAGAGCAGCAGCAAAAGTATGGAAATGTGATGTTAGGGTTACAACCCCTACCACCCCACCCCCACCCCTTCCACCCTCCACACACACAACAGATGTCAGGGTGTGCCATGGGGTCATCAGGCCCAACTCTCACCTCATTTCATGTGCAAACAAGCTGACATGTTACAGTATAGGAGAATGGGGTGAGAGTTAGGCCTGAGGACCCCATGGCACACCCCAACATCTGTTGGTGTGTGGAGGGGGTTGGGTGATAGGGGTGGTAACCCTAACATCACATTTACATACTTTTGTCACAGTGCTATCAACCCTAACTGATGCATTAATGAAGTTTTTTGCAATGAATTTCCCTTTTTTTTGAGGAAGTGTAGTGTAACTGGTAACTGGTATGTGTTTGTGAGAGCGCAGGTCCTCTGGGCTCTGCGCTCCCTTCATGTTGCCCATTTTTTGTGTAATAGTATATATATGTGGGAGTGTGGGCCCTCTGGGCCCTATGCTCCCACTTACACATAAGTACGGAGCCATACAGCAGCCCCATAGCACTGAAAAGGAACCTTTTTAACACTTATTTGGCAATATTTCAGTAACCATAGCAACTATGAAAAAAATTCCACAGCAGTTGTAATCATGACTTCAACCCCCCCCCCCCATAAGTTTAGTCCACAGGTGGACTAAGCTATGGGTAGCTAAAAATCCGTATCTCTAATTGTTTTTGAGATACGGGCACTGAAAAGCACCGTGGGCACCACAGTGTTAGCCTATGAGAAAGTTCTCAACTTCAAAGTGCTGTAATTTTTTAACCATTTTAATTTTTTTAACCAAACCACCAAAAGCCACATCTGTGGGGCTAGGGTTTGCCACTCTGAAAATTTCAGCCAAAAAGCCCTAACCATTTAGGTGCAGTGGTGCGGCAAAGAAATTGTGTTTTTTTTGGTGCAGAAGTGCCACAAATTGTGACAGTACAGATGCAACAGTGTCGTGATTTTCAAAAGTGTCGCAAATGTACTGTCGTGATTTGTGACACTACCAGGGACCCAATTTTTAAAAAGGTATTTCTAGGGGTCCTAGAAAAAAGCCGATGTCACCATTGTGTTCTTCAGGTCCCGTTTAGGTAAAGACAACTGCCAGTGTTTACCTAGGGGCAGTAGAGTTTAAATTACAGACATTTTTCTTAACCCCTAACTGAAACAAGATTGTGGCAGCATGACAGTAAAAGGGCCATTTGCAACAGCAAATGTGGTGGTGGCAGCTTTCGTAAGGTGCATATGTTTTCTTCCCATTGACTATAAAGGAAAAATTAAAATTTGAATAACTTTTGAATGGATTAATATGTTTTCACCAAATCTTCAAAAGGCACATCAGTGACCCCGACTGCATAGCCCCCGAAGATTTTGGGCCAGATGGACAAATCATTTGGGCTGAAGCCCCGAGCAAAAAGATGTTCAAAAACACATTTTTGTGTGTTTTTTGGCACTCTGCAGCTCCACAACTGCTTATCCAAGCATTATGTAACTTACCAGATCCAGAGATCTATGGTGCCATACTGTGCATGCAAAATTTCAGGCAAATCTGTCATACAGTTGCAAAGATATTAAAGTGCAAAATTTTGTGTTTAACATAGAAGTGGCTATATATATATTCTTTGCAAAAAAACTTCATTAATACATCAATTAGGGTCCCACCATCAAAAGTTTGTAAAGATGGTGTTAGGGTTTCCAACCCCTAACACCCCTCCCCACTCCCACCCTCTACGCACCAACAGGCATCAGGGGTGTGCCATAGGGTCATCGTCCCTAACTCTCACCCCATTTCATGTGTAAGGAAGATGAGATGATACAGTATAGGAGAATGGGGTGAGAGTCAGGCCAAATGACCCCAAGACACACCCTGACTTCTGTTGGTGTGTGGAGGGTGGGGGTGGTAGGGGTGGAGGGTGTTAGGGTTTGAAAACCTAACCTCATTTCCCTACTTTTTTTTTAAATTGCAGTTTATGCCTCCTCTACATCAGCACTTTCACCCAACCTTCCCTGCCAAATGCAACAACCCTGAAGGCCCCCCATGGAGTCTTGGCTATACCCCCCAGATGGGGACATGGTGAGGGCCCCCTCTCCTTTAGCCCCCTTGTAAAGTACCTCTCATCATGTTGGGGTCATTATGTCAAGTCACAGCACTGGCAGATGAGAGCCATTGCTAAGCCCTCCATCGGTGTCACACTAGGGCAGAGTATTTTCTTATGTATGCTCCCCCAGGAGGCATCACATGTGCTGATGCCAACATAGTGCTCTGGTGTCTGTCACCCCTCCCCCCTCTAGTGTGGACCTGGACTTGCTGTGCCACTGGCCACTGCCAGAGGTTGAACAAGTACTGAGTCAGTACACCTTCTCCTCCCAGAGGAGATGAGCAGTCCCTCGGACACTCAAGCCTCTTCCCACCACTTGGCCCTCCGGTGACCCGGGCCCATTCCTGTACCCAGGTAGCCAGTGTCACAAGCGGTAGCATTACCGCTGCACCAGTGGACCAGCTCATTTCCCAGCTTTTGTTGCTTCAACCTTAACTGATGCATTAACAAAGTTTTTTTGCAATGAATTTTTTTGCTTTTTGAGAAAGTGTAATCTTACCCTTATATGTTTGAGGGAGGCCTCCAGGCCCTGTGCTCCCATCAGTCTATAGTGTGTTGTGGTTGCATCTCTCTGTGGGCCCTCTGGGCTCTGCACTCCCATCATGCTCCCATCACTCCATAGTGTTATCCATCTATCCATAACTGTAGAGACATTGTAATGAACTGTTATCTCCCTGTGGGAGCACAGGGCTTGGTACTGCATAATGGAGGGCCCTGCACTCCCATTACAGCAAAATGGTATTCATATGTGGGAGCATATGGCCCTCTGAGCCCTGTGCTCCCACCTACCCATAAGCGTAAAGACAAAGCACAGACCTAGAGATATTCCAAGTAACCCTTGTGATGCAAATGGTGCAATATCTCAATAACCAAAGCAACCTTGGAAAAAAATTCCACCTTAGTTGTAATCATGTCCTGGCAGCCTGCATGCATGTTTAGTACACCTAAAGGTGTACTAAGCTGCGTTTAGTGAAAAATCCATATCTTAAACCATTTTTGAGATATAGGCACCAAAATGTACTGCATCCACCACAATGTTATTCTACGGGAAATTTCCAAACTTCAAAATGTTATAACTATGGAAGCAATGTAAATTTTATCACCAAACCAGCAAAAGTCACATCTGTGGGGCAAGTCCTTTCTACCATGAAAATTTAATCCCAAAATTCCAAACTATTTCTTTGCAGTGAAGTGGCAAAGAAACAGTAAACCTTAGAAATCCTTTTTTGTGAGTTGTCAAAATCCCTTTTCATGATTGTGGGACCAGATGGCCCTGCCAGAAATTCCTTTTCACGATGCAAAAAGGGATTTTGAGATCTCACAAAGAGGGATTTGAGTTGTCAGATCAGATGACCCATCGAGTAATCCCTTTTTGCAATGAGAAAAGGGGTTTTGAAACCTCGTGAAAAGGGGTTTGGCTCACCAAGAGGGATTTTGACAGCTCATGAAAAGGGATTTGAAAAATTAATCCCTTTTCGTGAGGTATCAAAATCTCTTTTCGCAAGGCGAATCCCTTTTTGCAAGGTGTCAAAATCCCTTTTTGCATCGTGAAAAGGGATTAGAAGCTAGTCACGAAAAGGGATTTTAAAACTTAAAAATAAACATTCTGGGGCCACAGCAAAGTAAACCAAAGGCAGAGAACTGTAAAGAACATCCACATAAACAAAATCCATGCTTGGATGTCTGCAGAAGACATTCCTGGGTAAAGTTACAACATTTTGTTTGGGCAGAAAAAATGAAAAAAAGATGGCAGCTCGCGAAAAAATATTTTTTCTCATGAACAGGGATTTAATGAATCCCTCTTCACGAACTGTCAAAATCCCATTTCATAAGCCCTAAATCCCTTTTTGTACCATGCAGCTATCCAAAAGACTGAACTTAGCATGCTCAGAACCCAATATTTCAAAACTGAATAACTTTAGAACGGATTAATATTTTTTCACCAAACCAATGCTGGCGGTGTTCTTTGGGGCAAGTTCATTCTACCCTGAAAATTTCAGACCAATTTCCGAACAGTGTGGCCACAATGCGATGAGGAAAAAACAGCCAAAACAGGCAAAAAAAAGCAATTTTAACACTTTTTTCTCTATTTGCAGTACAAAATTCACAAGAGATCTACCCCACGGGACAATGCATACCAAATTTTGTGCAAATCCATTGAATGGTTGCTACGTTATTAAAGTGCAAAATTTGTAGTTTAACATTTAACTGCCTACTCAACCCTAACTATGGTGGCACTATCGTGGCAATATATATATATATATATATATATATATATATATATATATATATATATATATATATGAAATACAAAATCACACATGCCCCCACAATGCAAAGCATCATGGCTGCATATACAAATCACCACAGTATATTATGCTGGTTCAACTTTAAGCAGAAATGCAAGGTGCCATGAAGGCCTCTCACACACAGTTTGCAAAGCGTGCCAAAAGAAGACATAGACACATGTTTCATCCTACCAAGACTCATCGGTATGCCTTGTCTAACACCCCAGTATATATATATATACATATATATATATATATATATATAATGGTAGCACAGTAGTGCTACCATAGTTAGGGTTGAGGAGCCATTTACATGTTAAACCTAAAATTTTGCACCTTAATAACTTTGCAACTGGTCAACAGATTTGCTTGAAATTTGGAATACATGATCAAGAACCATACATCTTGGGATCTGCCAACTTTTGTACTGTTCAGATATATGGCTGTGGAGTTATTAAGCATGATCTGCGCACATGTTTTCGCTTTTTTGGAATTTTTTACTCGACTCTACAGGTTGCACAGTTTGTGTGACCAGTCCAAAATCTTCAGGGAACATGCAACCAGGGTCCCAGATGTGCCTTTTGAAGATTTCATGAAAAAATATTAAACGGTTCAAAAGTTATTCAAAAAATGATTTCCCATTATAAGTCAATGGGAAAAGTTAAAAAGGTTGGCAGTGTCACAAACAGTTTTTATTTTCAAAAATGGTCCATTTACTGTCACAAATCCACCATTTTGTTTTCAGTTGATCATCAGAAAAATGCTTGCCATTTAAATTTGGGACCCTCTAGCAACCTAATTATTTTTGTATTCACCTAGTCAGACCCTGAGGATGCTAGGCATGTCTATATTTTGGGGCAAAACGCCCCAGAAATATGTTTTTCAAATTTCTGGAAAAAGTACTTTCACATTTGTGACACTGTCACATGAATTTGCGAAAGCTTTCGCAAAGTTCGACAGTACTTTTCTAGGCTGTGGGAAAAGGACAGCTATTCTTTGCCACCCTGCTGCAAAAGAACAGTTTGGTGTTTTGGGATGAAATTTGGAGGGAAGACAGCCAATATCTCACAGATGTGCCTTTCAGTATTTTGGTGAAAAAATATTACAGGGCGGCAAAGTTATGGCACTCCAAAGTTGACACTTTTTCCCATAGGATAACATTACGGCGTCCACCGCATTACAGGAATCCTTTGCTGCCCTGCTGCAAAATAATGGTTTGGTATTTTGGGCTGAAACTTGGAGGGAAGAAAGCCAACATCCCACAGATGTGCCTGTTAGTGGTTTGGTGAAAACATATTACAGGGAGCCAAAGTTATGGCACTCCAAACTTCTCTTTTTTTCCCATAGAATAACATTACAGCATTCGCTGCACCTTTCAGGGCCCATATCTCGGAAACGGTGTGAGATACAGACTTTTCATTGGAAAAATGTACAAAACTAGCCAGGAAAGTCATAAATCATATGACTTTTAAATTTTTTTTCTAAATCATACGGTTCCTGAGATATAAGCAATTTAGTATTCCAACTCCTCATTTTCTGCTCTGAGACCCATTATTATGCATACATTCTTTGTACTCACTGTCTTTCTCTGTGCAGCTTTTAGGGAAAACCAGCCTGTGTGCTTACATTACTGTTACCTTTACCGCTTCTGCTTGCGGTTCCGTAACCGTTTCCCTTACTGTTCCTGTCTACAGCACCATGTGCGTTACCCATCACGTTTTCATTTGCATTTGCGTTTGCATTATTTTCACCATTTGTGTCTACAGTACTGTTTATCTTTCTGTTTCACTTTGCATTACCATGCGCATTATCATTTGCATTTGTGGGCATCGTGTTACTATGTGACAAGACATCACATGGCGGGAGCATGGGACCCAAAGGGCCCCGCGCTCCTGCCACCGCATTACATTCACTATTTCTCATTATTCTTTTCAAAAAGAAGGGAAATTAGAGGCAAAAAACTCAGTTTAATGCAATAGTTAGGGTTGTTCCACAGCAACAAAAGCGAGGAAATTCGGTGTTTAGGGTTGAAAGCCTCCTTGAACCCCGCCCACACCCCAACTGGCATTGGGATTGTGCGTCGGGTTGTCAGTCCCAACTCTCACCCCATTCTCCTATACCTCTGCTTCTTCACACATCTGATGGGTGAGAGTTAGCCGGCAACCCTACGAGCATCCCAATGCCGGTTGGGGGTGTGGGCAGGGGGGTCTAAGGGGGCTTAACCCTAACACCAAATTTCTCACTTTTGTCACTGTGGAACAACCTCAACTAATGCATTAAATGGAGTTTTTTGCTATATATATATATATGTATGTGTATATATATATATATGTATGTATATATATATATATATATATATAATATATATAGGGTAGAGGGTGGGGAGGGTGGGGTGGAACCCCAAAATTAAATTTCCAAACTTTTGTCGCTGTGCTATCAACCCTAACTGATGAATTCACAGTTTTTGCAATGAATATATATATATATATATATATATATTCATTGCAAAAATCAGTCATCAGTTAGGATGATAGCACAGTGACCAAAGTTTGAAATTAAATAGTGTTCCCACACCATCAACCTCCCACCACTCACCAACAGGCACTGTGGGTGTGCCATAGGGTCTTCAGGTCTAACTCTCACCCCATTCCATGTGTAAACAAGCTGACATGGTACAGTATAGGAGAATGGGGTGAGAGTTAGGCCTGATGTCCCCATGGCACACCCCAATGCCTGTTGGTGTTTGGAGGGTTGGGGATGATAGGGGTGGGAATGCTAACATCAGATTTCTAAACTTTTGTTGCTGTGCTATCAACCCTAACTGATGCATTAACGCAGTTGTTTTGCAATGAATTTCCCTTTTTTCTGAAAAGTGTAATGTAACTGGTAACTGATATGTGGTTGTGGGAGTGCAGGGCCCAGATGCTACCCATTTTTGCATAATGGTATGCATATGTGGGAGCGTAAGCCCACTCCCACTTACACATAAGTACGGAGACATACCGCAGCCTAGAGTCATGAAAAGGAGCCCTTGTAACACTAATTTGGCAATATCTCAGTAACCGTAGCAAGTAAGAAAAAAAATTCCACTGCAGTTGTGATCATGACTTGGAAACCTCCTTGTATGCTTAGTTCACCCAAATGTGGACTAAGCTGTCGAGAGAAAAATTTCTGTATATTGAATCCTTTTCAAGATACAGGTGCCAGAAGGCACCGCAATGTTATCCTATGGGAAATTTCACAACTTTGAAATGCTGTAACTATGGAACAAGAGTACATTTATTCACAAAACTAGCAAAAGGCACATTTGTGGGGCAAGAGTTTGCCACCCTGCAAATTTCAGCCCAAACGCTCTGACAATTTAATTGCAGTGAGGTGGCAAAGAAATGGGATTTTTTGAGGTTGTAGTGTTGCAAATTGTGACACTTTCACAAAATTTGTGAAAGAATGGGTGTGAAAGTGTCACAATTTGCAAAAGTGTTGCATCCATTCTGTCGCAATTTGTGACCGCACCGGGGGCCTGATCACCAAAAAGGCATTTCTGGGGAGGTTTATGACAAAATAATGACTGCATTGTGTTCCTCATGCCCCAATTAGGTAAACACAACTGTCAATGTTTACCTAGGGGCAGTAACATTTAAACTACAGCCATTTTTCTCTGCCACTCACTGAAAACAAGATGGCAGCAGCACGACACTACAGAGGGCATCTGAAATGGTAAAATCTACTGCCTGGTGGTGCTGAAGGTTGAGGCGCTGGATGCCACACCTCATGCTATGCTGGTGACCAGAGTTCGGGAACAGGCTCAGGTGCTGGTGGGTTGGCAGGGGTGGGTTGAGGATGGAGTGCCCTTGTGGTGCTCCCCTCCCAAGGGGAATGGGTTGGGTCAGCTCAGCATGCCAGCGACCCCCAGTGGAGACTGGGGGATGTTGCAGCAAGCCGGGCAGCATGAGATCGGTGTTGCCAATGCTGGCAGGGTTGCTGTGCACCAGAGCATTGGGGTGTGCCCACGCAGGGGTGAGTGAACAAGCACAGAACAAGGAAAAGACAAGCTTCATGGGACAGGTGATGGCACCTGTCCCCCATGCCCTCCGCCGGGTTCTCCTCAGCTGGCCTTCCAGTTCCTCCCTCTGGGGCCCACCTGCAGCCAGAGTCTGACTTACAAGACAGTCAAAGAGGTGAGGCCTACCCTCCCTGGGTGGGTGAAATTGGAGTGCTGGCTGCGGGGGGGGGGAGAGAGGAGGCACAGATGAGGGATCCACAGGCAGGCAGGATAAGGACTGGATGCCTGACAGAAGGTCCAATGAGCCACAACTGGAGTGAAATAGATTAAAAAAAATCTACTGATGGCGGCTTTCGAGAGGCACATATATTTTTTTCCCATAGACTGTAATGAGAACATTGAAATTTGAATAACTTTTGAATGGATTAATATTTTTTCACCTAATCATCAACAGGCACATCAGTGACCCAGACTGCATCTTCTCTGAGAATTTCAGACCAGACGGACAAACTGTTTGGGCTGTAACCCCAAGCAAAGAAATGGCCAAAAAGTACAATTTTTTTTACATTTATTGGTACTGTGCAGATCTGCAACTGCACATCTGACCATAATACAACTTGCCAGATCCAGAGATCTATGGTACCAGACCATGCATGCAAACTTTCAGGCAAATCCGTTGTATGATTGCAAAGTTATTAAAGTGCAAAATTTGAGGTTCAACATAGAAGTGGCTGGGCAACCCTAACTATAGATGCACTACCATGCAGCTATTAAATACAGTATATATATATATTCATGGCAAAAAAATCTGTTTATTGCATCAGTTAGGGTTGTTCCACAGTGACAAAAGTGAGGAAATTCGATGTTAAGGTTGAAAGCCCCCCTTGCGCAACCTAGCCCACCCCCCCCCAGCCAGCACTGGGGTGTGCGTTGGGCTCGTCGGCCCTAACTGGGTGAACACAAAAAGAATTGTGTTCCTAGAGGGTCCCAATTTTAAATGCCAAGCATTTTTCTAATCAGTAACTGAAAACAAAATGGTGGATATGCGACACTACTAGGGCAATTTGCGACACTAAAAAGTGCATTTGCGACACTTTTGAACTTTTTGCTAACTTTTCCCATTGACTTATAATGGGAACTTGTTTTTTGAATAACCTTTAAGCCGTTTAATATTTTTTCACAAAATCTTCAAAAGGCACATCGGGGAACCCCACCGAACGTTCCCTGACGTTTTTGGACCGGTCGCACAAACCGTGCGACCTGTAAGTGTGAACAAAGAATGCGCAAAAAAGCATAATTGTGCATTTGTATGTTGCTTAATAACTCCGCAGCCATATATCCAACCAGCATGAACTTTGGCAGATCCCAAGATCTACTATGCCCAGCCATGCATACCAAATTTCAGGCAAATCCGTTGAATGGTGGCAACGTTATTAAGGTGCAAAGTTTCACCCTTTAACCTTAAAAGTGCTACTCAACCGTAACTATGGTAGCCCTACCAATCTACCATAATATATATATATATATATACACACATATACATACATACATATATATAGATATAGATATATTCATGGCAAAAAACTCCATTTAATGCAGCAGTTAGGTTGGTCCACAGCAACAAAAGCAAGGAAATTCGGGGTTAGGATTGAAAACCCTAACTGTGCATTCCACCCCACCACCACCACACACACACACACATATACATTCAAGTAGGGGAAGGACCAAGGCAACATAACCAATCATACACATCCAGCAGGTGTATAGCTGTGTTACTGTAGGAATTGGAGAAATCCAACTTTAGATATGATACATTACGTACAAAGTTGTTCTTTGAGGTTAGTTCACATAAAGGTAAAGCAGTAGCAAAATGGTGTACCTCTCTTCATTCTCAACACATGGGTGGGGGAAGGCTTCATGGGCACCGCTATGTTAGTCTATGGCAAATTGCTCAATTTTGGAACAGTGTAACTTTGTAATCTTTAAGTATTGTAGCACAATAGCAGGAAAAAGCACATCTGTGGGACCAGGTGTTGCCACCATGCAAATGTCACCCCAAAGGACCCAACCGTTTGCTTGCAGGATGATAGCAAAGATGTGCAGTAATTAGAAGCAGCATACTTTCACAAAATACTGTCACAAACATGAAAGTGTCATAGCACGATATGTGTTTAACGATGCATGGAATATCCGGGATGACAGTTGGCAGTGACGACCCCATGCCACAGCCCGATGGGAGCATGGGTGTATGGGTTCATGGTCTAGATAGTTGTATGTTATTCCTGTTACCTTCTGCTGGTTCTGTGTGATTGGTTGTGTTGCCTTGGTCCTTCCCCTACTTACATGTTTGTGTGTATAGTGGTGGTGGGGGTGGGGGGGAATGCGCAGTTAGGGTTTTCAACCCTAACCAAATTTCCTTGCTTTTGTCACTGTGGAACAACCTTAACTGATGCATTAAATGCAGTTTTTTGCCATGAATATACAATAGCACTATAGCTTTCAGTCTTTCGGATGAGACGTTAAACCGAGGTCCCATCTGCCTGGATTGGTGGTAGTTCAGGTGGATGTTAAAGATCCCATGGCACTTCTAGAAAAGAGTAGGGGAATTCCCCGATGTCCTGGCCAAATTTCCTTCATTCACTAAAAATACTACCAACAACTTAATCTGGTTCAAGGTCAGTTGGCATTCATCTGTATCCCTCTCCCCCAGGTCGTGCCTGAAAATAGGCAGGATTTGTCTAGTGCACTTACCCGGTCAACAAAAACTAAATAAATAAAATGTCCCTTCTTTTTGAGAATGTGCACTATAAATAGTGAAGTAACGGTAATGCAAATGCAAGTGCAAATGGTAATGCACATGGTGAAGCAAACATTAACGATAACGCAAACAGTAATAGAAACGCAAGCGCAAACATTAATGAAAACAGAAACACAAATGCAAGCGTGTACGCAAATGCAAATCATTATGCGCACTTGATGGTAGTGTAATTGGAAATGAAAATGCCGACAGTAACACCAATGATGACGCCAAAGGAAACACAAATGGAAACGCAAACGGAAGCGCGTATGCAAACGCAAATGCACACAGTGATGCAAAAGGAAATGCAAACAAAACCAGTAATGGAAATGCAAATGTTAACAATAATGCAAGTGCAAATGCAAAAGCAAAGGGTAACGCACATGGTGGCGTAGATGGGAACGCTAACAAAAACAGTTATGGAAACACAAGAGGAAATGCTAACTGTAACAGTTACGGAAACGCACACCCTTTTTTTCCCCACAAAAGCTGCATTGAGAAACACAGTGAATACAAAGAATGTATGCATACTAATGGGCCTCAGAGCAGAAAATGAACACTTTGAATACTAAATCACTTATATGTCAGGAACTGTACGACGTAGAAAAAAAATAAAAATCTCATATTATTTATCACTTTCCTTGCTAGTTTTGCACTTAGCCCCCTAGTGGGCAGCTAAGCATTTTTCTGACAAAAAGTCTATATCTTGAAGCATTTCCTAGAGTTGTATGCCTTCAGCCAGCTAATCCCATGTTCCCTAACAGACAGACCACTTACTGTATTCTAAGTGTACACTACAGCAAAATTAAGTCCATGGACATCTATAGTACACCTGCATCAACGAAGCTGCACACCTGTTATTATGATTAGGACTTGCATGGCCTTGTGCAGGCAATGCCTTTCCAAAGCTCCAGATCTCTGTTACTTATGATATAGTATAAACAGATTTTGTTTGTAAGTTTAAATACATTGTACAACTCCTGCATTCATATACTATGTTACTTAGCATGTAAATGCAATGCCTGTTCAGTACATATAACACAGCAAAGTACTGAAAGACTGAAATTCCATCTTGCTCTAAAGACACTAATTTCAACCTATAGACAGACTGTGTTTGTGCACATGTTCTTTACATTTTGTGTCTGTTGCGCAGCATGAAAGTGTCATATCAGTCACTAATTGTTAGTTTATGTTGTGTACAATAATCACTGTAATATTACTACAATTCAGACTGCCTTTCATCCTGTGCCTGTCTAGAAATAACATTAAAGAAGTATGTTGTTCCAATGTTATGATGCATGTTACAGCTAATGTTTAGCATTTGAATATCAATCCTCAGGATACTAACTGTTACTCTTTTCATAAGACGTCAGCTGTCTATTTAATGTTAAGGTACAGAATATCCAAATAATAAATACAATTGATTACATTGTTGTGTTTTTCTTAACAACATAAAATTCCACATTATAAATGCTACAGTTAATCCTGTAAGTATTGGAATGATAAATGAACACAGTCTGTATTTCTCAACATCCGACTCTTGTTTGAACATGAGTAATGTATGAGGAACATTTTGAGCACTGAAGTTTTTTTATATTAATGGTGGAATATTCAGAAATATACCTGGCAGTGCCACAAGCCGGACGCAGCACAGCTGGGATGCATCAGGCCGTGGACTGGGCGATATACAGAGGTACTATGCCATGGCTCAGTACCATTGAATATGACAACGTGCCCTCTCACATTGCACATGGCTCAGTAGCACTGTGACAGCACAACTGTTAACAGATGGAGGATGGGTATATAGCACTGCAAGTGCAGTTGTGCTAGCTGTAGAGATTGTGATATTCAGCAGTAGATATGTAAATGAGGGCATGATGCATGTAAGGTGCAAGTGGGCATATTAGCATCCCATTATGGCCCCATTTCCATGCAGCTGTGACTATCCCCTGCAACTTGCACTTGGTGCCCTCACACACTGCAGCTGTCGGTGCCCAATACCCCCCTGTACATTGTGACTAAGTCCACCAATGCCTGATCGCGGCCATAAGTATTATTAAAATCTGCTTACAGTATCCCTGGTGGTCCAGTAGACTGCTTCCAGTGCAATCACGGACATAAGTATTAAAAAAACAATTTCAAATTATACCTGGTGGTCCACTGGTACCCCACTCAGCATAAACCCACTGAGCTGTGACACTCCACTCCCCAGCTCAGTTAGCATCAGGCACCAGCTCCCAACCCGGAACTGGTCATCCGGTCACCAACTGATTGTGCACACCACAACTGCACACACATTGTTCCACAGCATGCATCAATGGCCGTGCAGACCATACTGTACTACACAAGTCCCGATATGTGAATGGGTGGATTACTGGTGAGGAACTGCTGACTGATACTGACGGGGGAGCTGGGTTTTGGAGCTCAATGTGTACGTGGTGAGTGGGGTACCACTGAACCACCACAGATAATTGTAAGATTTTTTATAATACTTATGCCACAATCAGCCTTGAAGCAGTCCACTGTACCACCAGGGACATCATTACAATAATAATTCTCACAATTGGATGTGGGGGGGGTGGGATGTGATGCCAACAGTTCCTGTACCTGGAGCTCGACTTGGCGCCCACATGTGCTCAGTACCATGTTGCGCTGCACATTATGATAGCTCAGCTGTGGGTAGCTAGCCCTTGACCCTATTTGTTTTACACAAAAACTTTCAGCAGCAATGTACAGCACAAGTAGGGATTGCACCAACATATGCACCGCACATCACAGGTTAAATATTGGGCTGTCTAGAATATGCATGTGCAAGCTCTGCCGCACTTGCACTGCATACATTGATGCTGCACCCTGGTGCATTGGGATCTGTCCATCCCAACATCACCTTTAGAATATCATGCCAGAGTACATTAGTGGGTTGTGCATGATGCAATATTATTGCACCATGCGCAACCCCTTTGAACACACCATCCTGATCTAACAATTTCTCCTGTGCAGTAGAAACCAAATAGTTTGATATAACACTTTATCAAGATTGTACATGAAACATACAGAGTAATCATCAATGTTTGTAGATTCAGTTAACATTCAGTTGCATTCCACTTTCTGTAATTTTCAAGTTTACAGACTATATCATCTACATGATTTCGATTTCATACTTACGTTCAGAGCTACTGACTTCCTCCTGCTTCACCTGCACCACTGGGACTCTCACAGCCTCCATGTCCACTGTAACAAATATGAACATATCATGTTTTAATCATAATTAACAAATGTGAATAAATCACAACCCTTCAACTGTGTTAGATATAGATCATGTTCTGTTATACAGTATTGGCATCCAACAATATAGTACTGCTCTGTATGTGGCTACCTACGGCATGCTTAAAGTAATGCAACAGAAATTGCATGCCACATAAAGTCTTCTAACAATGCAGACATTAACAGTATGGAAAGGATATTCAAAAGATTGCGCATAGCGCAACACCACTGAACCATGTACTACCAGTAGTACACCCTGGCATGATATTGAAAAGAAGATTTATCACAGCAAAAATCTTGATGTACCATCATGCATCAGTAATGTATGCACCACAAATAAGTGAGGCTGTATTATTATGCATAGTCTGGACATCCCAATATTCAGCTTGGGATGGACTGACCGTATGCATGTGCAACTGCTGCTTTCACAGAACACAGCTGACCAAAAAAAGAGAAGCAACACTGGCCATCCACAGCTGACCTGCTGTATTGCAGGGTGCAATATTGCAGCCACCAGGTGTGCTAGACACTTGACCTCTAGCATCACTGTCTGTCAGCATCGAGCCCCCCCAACCCATGGTTGATTGCAAGCTTATGATAATATGAATAACCCTACTGTTCCAGTCCAACCTATCCCCAGCCCAATGACAGTCTTTTACTAATATCATGAACACTGTGGTCCACTGTACCCTATATCCAATCCGAACACAGGCTTTCAATAATATCATTAACCATTGTGGTCCAGGAAACTCTATCCCCATCCAAATTGTGAACTTAAAATAACATTATTAACCCTGTTGCTCTAGTGGACCTGCTCCTTCAGCCCAATTTCAGGCTACGTAACAGCAAACCCACCTTGGTGGTCCAGCAGTATCCCCCTCCCAACTTCTCCACTCACTGTCACCACCCTGGACCCCCCCAGTCAGCAGTGGGTGACAACACACCACATACAAGATGGCCAGTCACCTGCTGAGTAATATCATAGAGTATGGCTGTATGCCCATTGATTCACAGCATGGCCAATGGACATGCGAACCATATGTATGCATTCACATATGTGTACTTTGTAGAACAGTACGATCTCCAAAATGCATTGGGCCACACAGTGGGTAAATATCATGCAGTCATACTGTACACTGTGAGCTGGTAGTCAGACGTGCGGTTCGTGGGTGTGACTGTTCTGTACTACACCATGACCTACACTACAACAGAGGCATAGAGCAGCACCACAATCTGTATCTATTCTGTATTTTCCTAGTATGGCTGTGCACAACAGCACATCTGAAACTGGACTGTTCTAAAACTCTTTAATATTAAGTGTAAGTGCTTGTGCAGTGCTGAGATGCTTGCACAATCTTTGCATGAAGAGAACCACAACAGTGCTGCAAGCTGCATACAAAGCATAGCGTGATGAGATGCTGATTTCAGCATTTCCCCAGAGATAACCGAAGTGTGCTCATTTCCATGTCACTTTTGAATATAGTAAAGTTCACCACTGCCAAACGTGTTTGCACCAAGCTAATGGTTCAGCCCTGCACTAAAGTCATGTAAGCATATTACTGCTGTACAAACAGTTTGTGCAATATATTACAATTGTGGACATTGTATTTTCAGATATGGTGCTGTACTGTACTCACACATTTGCTGGCATAGACATTGCTCACATGCATCACATCTACATGCTTTTACATCACAGTGCACTGTTCTGTTCTTATGGCTTGAACTTCCTCGTTAACGTATTCATAGCTGTGCTATTCAGTGCTAACTTTTCCCCTGCATTCCCAGCCCAGTTTGACCCACCTTATTCCCATGCTATATTCAGAAGCAGTTCTCATCAGGCTATTTCTTTTTTATATAAATAGCTTTGTAGGCTGTCCAAGCCTTGCCAGCTCCACAGTAACATTTTTAACCCAGAGCAATGTTTTCAACATCTGTTGATGATTATTAACAGAACTTCACTTATTTTACATACAACTACTGACAGTAGGCACTCAACATAACAACTACAAGTATCTTCTTACCGTCTGACTCTACAATAATCATGGACTCAGACTCAGAGTCTGCTGCAGCCTCCACAGCTTCTGTCTCAGCTGGTACTACCTCGGCCACTGGTTGGGAACGTCTCTGTCACTCTGTCAGATAAAGATAAAACACAGATTTACTGACTGTGAACACCCATGTAAACTACTAAGTGTAAGATTATCAACATTATTAGTAAATAAGTAATTACATTATTTTTTTTATTCTTAGCACTTGTAAAGTACTACTTATATTGCAGCCATTGTAATAGAATTAAATACCTATTGTACACTCACTGTACAGTTGCAGAACACAACATGGAAAGATTTAAATACTGCAAATAGACAATCATATTTAAAACCTGTTTTTTAATACTGAAAACATGATATGCAGATGTAACTTCACTTGTGGGCGATGAGGAAAGGCGACCAGCACCTCAGCCGTCAGTGGGATCGTTACAGATGGATCACTATCATTTAATGAGTAACAATAGATACCTTCATTTCACATAACACAGCAACACTGCAGCCCTACAACTGTCAAGTGCTGAGCACAGGGATGTTCTAGTTGAAGTAGAGTAATATTCTGTACAGTGAGTTTCCTATTCAGTGCTCACAATAAAATGCAGCCTTCATTTATGCAGCACATAAATGGAACCAGTTGCATGTAATCATTCCCACTTATATACACATACTCCAATAACTAGAACTTCTGTCTTGCACCCTGCCACCCTATAGCGATCACAAACTGATATCCTATTGTGCTCAACATAAAGGTTCCCTAATACCTGACTTTAAACAGTTAAATTAACATTAACATGCTCATACAGTGCACCTTCACTCCACAGTGATTGTCAGGTTTCTCATCAAGTTACTCATATGTTTGCTATCATAGTGTAGTTTCACACTAGCCTGGTTATCCTCTTTGTAAATGAAGATTCATATGTCCTGATACAATGTATTATCCTATAACCCAGGTAGATGCACTATTAATATAGTTGTAGTCCCAGTACTGCACTATCTGCATGCAACCTTCTTGTAGTCGATGTAAATACATTAGTACCCAGGTAATGTATCATTGCACCCTCAGTACAGTCAAATACTGTCAACTGGCACAGGACTGCTAACTACACAGTCAGCAGTGCATAGCACTGGTCAACCTCCAGATCACGCAGCTGTGTCACAGCTGACAACAAACAGTACAGCTTTACAGAAATACATACACAACAAGGGTAAATAACTCTGCACACTGCAGTATATCAAACACTGCCAGTATCAGCATATATTGCTGCTGTGCACTACACTGCAGTCCGCATGTTCATTGCAACACACCATTGGATAAACATTGCTCAACCATACTATACATTGTCAGTTATTAGGAAATGATCTGTTATACAGATATAAAAGTAATGTACACTGATTACTACAGTGGACTGCAACAGTGTAATGAAAAATGATTCCTGAAGTGTTAATAGGACTGCATGTACTACTGCACTATCAAGTGTCATAGTATTTTACTTTGATCACAATTGACGTGCGGAGCACTCCAGTACACCACTAGAGATCTACACACTTTTGCTAACCTCACAATTGCACTGGAAGACACAGTACACTGTACCAGCAGACATGAATATACTGTGACAACCCCCAAATTAGTCTACAGGCTATCCTTAATTGCACTGCAAGACATTAATACCATTAAACAAAACTTCAATGTGAGATGCGGGGGGAGACATTAAGTATCACACTATGACAACATACTATTTCTGACTGTTCAGAATGTAATGTTCGAGCGACTTGCCACCATGAAACAGTGAGCATCAATATCTCACATGTTAAGTCGTGGCAGACCACGAGCTGCAGCTATTTGGCAATTGGTACATGTACATTTAAATGTTGTCCTAAATATATCCTCACCACCCATTTCTAAGATGCATACATGATGCATCTATTTGCACACACACTACAAAATATCACCCTTGTATAACTATTAAACAATAGTTATTTTACTTACAGTGTGTGAGACGCTCGCCTGCACGTGGTTTGCCAGTGGCCTCCAACAGCTTGTAGCCGAGGTAGTACCAACATCTGTCATTTTCTGGAATATTCTCCCACTCCTTTAGCTGGTAGAAATGCTGACACAGCAGCTTCCACTTTCTCTTACACTGCAACACCATCTTGTTCTTCACCTTTAAAATGACATGCAGGTAACTATTGATCTGTCTCCACATAGTCTCCAACTTTCTGTCGGTGCGCCGCATTAATATATGGACACTTCCCCGAGCCTGGACTGCCTCAACCAGTAGGCACACCTCTCATAGGCTCCAGATCCTCATGTTGCTTTTTTTGTTTGTTTGTTTGTAGTCACAATATGTAATAAATAAGCAGCAAACAGTACATTACTGTTATGTTTAGTGACATCTTCCTCATTTTCTGTCCTGTTAAGTGTAACACATTACATTAAAAACAATAGTATGTAATACATTCTGCTCTTATAATAAGAAATGTAAACATACAGGAACACGATATTCAAAGGAGTTGCACATGGAGCAAGACTGTGGTGCAAGGCGAATGCCAGCGATGCGCCCTGGCGCAATATTCAGAAAGGTATTGTGCACTGTACAAATACGGATGCACCATGGTGTATCAGGTATGTATCCAGCGCAAGTGAGGGGTGTGTGATGATGCATTATTGTCACATCACAATATTCACCTGGGATATGCTGAACATATGCAGGCACAATCTCTACTTGTGCCGTACAGTGTTGAGCACAAAAGCAACAATAAAAAGTGCTGGAAACCACAGTTGAACTGCCGTATCACACAGCACAACACAGCAGCCGCCAGTTGTGGACAGGCACCCAAGCTCCAGCACCACTGTCCATCAGCATCACCTCCCCATGACCTATCACAGGGTAAATATTTAAAAAATATCTCTGGTGTTACAGTGTACCCTACCCGCACAACACATTGTCGTATTTCTGTACAAAAATAACCATAGTGGTCCAGTGGAGCTGGCCCCAAAGTGCAATCAGACAAGGGTGTACAGTCCACTGGACCACTAGAAATAGACTCAATACACTAAGCCCGCAATGAGACAAGGGCATTGGTTCTACTGCACCACCAGTAATATTTTTCATATAGGTAACCCACAAACAGTTGTTGGGTTGTGTTGTCACCAAGGCACATAGAGATGTTGTTTTCCTGACAGGTGGTGGCCGGCAGGGTACCAGATGCAAATCATTGGGGATCACTGCACCCACATGCAAATGGAGCCATAATGAAATGCAAATGGTCATATTAGCACACTGCATGTATTATGGACCCATTTGCATATCCACCACTGAACAGCACAGTGGTTGCAGCTAGCAGAACCAAAGTTGTGGTGGTGCATCCCACTGCTCCTCTCTAGGTAATGGCAATGTCGCAATGCCACTGCACCATGCAGAATGTAAGTGCCACACTGATGTATGTAACACTGCTGAAACATGGGACTGCACCATTAAATATTACCCTGACAACACCTTGATGCTTATCAGTTCAATGTCCACCAGGCTTCCATGCCAGCATGGCATAGTGTGAATATTCCCGCCCATGTGCTACACATGTGTGAGTGATGTATATGCCCGTTCTATTTTTTGACCAACATTTTTTGGCTCTGAAAAGAACCTTTTTTTGCACTTTGCTATTTCTTCAAACAGTCTGACATTCTTAGAGGACTTTGAGGATTCCATCTTGCAGGTCTCCCAGAAAAAGGCAATTGCCAACATGTGAGATGTGCACACTGTCTGATAGGTATAGCCAATCATTACAATACTTGATTTCAGGGTGATGTATGGTATGCATTCCAGACATGCGTAAATATGCAGATATTTGTATGTTGACCTTTCTTCGAGCTCTGTCAATCAGGTACATATGATGTTCTGCTTGCCAGACCCTACACGCTGTAATATCTGAAAAAATGATTTTACAGGCAAGCAACATACTCAAGATAGAAGCAAGGTCCAATTTTGCTTCTGACACTAAATCAACCCAATGTTAGGTGCCCAAATCATTGCCTCCAAGATGTATCACCAGTATGTCTGGGTGAGCTTGAGTACTCAGAAGTCTGTGCATTGTAGGCATGAGGTGCTCTCACCTCATTCCACCCCAGCCATACCACTTCACACAGCAATTTGGGAGCTGCAGGTTTTTCCCAAAATCACTGTTCTGAGCATACTCAGACGCTCACCTCACTATACTGCTGCCAACAATCCACAAAGTCCTTTTGCTGTTTTCTGCCATTCTCAGTTTTCAACTCAGAAGTGGACAGAGAGCTACCCAAAAAGTCAGTGTTCACCCTGCAGTACCTAAGCAGTAGTGAAACTAAAACTGCAATTTCCCTCCCAAATTCAACACTGCTTTAGTGGGCTGACACATGAGGCACAAATAAAACAAATCATTGGCTAATAGTCTGCCGTCCTTAACCAATGTAGTGTGTGCACTAACTATCACTGCAGTTCTGCTCCAGCTAAAATGTGGAAACATTTCAAAGTGGCAAAAAATGCATCCTTTTGATAGGTAGTTTCAAACAATTACAAGTTCAGAGACATGTCTGATTGGTTCCCTCTTCTGTTATGGTACATGTGCACCTTGCTCCCTCCCTCCATTTGCAGCTGTATCTGTGCAAGTAAGTACCAAATAACTGACTGACTTTAAACAGTTGTACCTAAGTAATGCAGCATCATAGGTTATTTTTAGCAACATAGTCAAATAGAGCAGTAAAAAACATTTTGATTAATACTATTCATCTGTTGTTAACACTTTCTATCATAGTAGAAAAATTATTTATAAAATGTGGTGTACTTACAGTGAGAAATGTGTTGTATGTCAGTATGCTCTAAGATGGCTGCTGCGTCCTTCTTCTTCAGTCTTCTCTGACTCTGGTTGTCTTACATGGCCTGATAAATGTGGCACAGCATTGTCAGAACTACCTATCAGTCAAATACCAATCAAGATATCATTTGCTAATGCACACAGTTACTCCCTACAAGTCAAAATTTGCGACACTTTCGAATGCACAACATTGTTTTTGTGATACTTTCGCACGTTTGACATCACTTTTGTGATACTTTCACAGTTTGAACCTACTTTTTTTGACACTTGCACGCTCAACACTACTTTTTCAATGCTACTTTCGGTGATTTTGAACGCACAACACTATTTTTTGCAACACTATCTTGCACACAACATTATTTTTTGTGACACTTTCGAATGTACGACATTATTTGATGAATTTTTTCAAAAAACGATGATTCCTGAATGGAAAAGTTTTCTGCTTCTTACCTAAAGTAGAAACACATAAATTCACATAATTTCACATATATATTCTGAAATCCTAAGTCAGCTTGAAAACGATCTCATTTTCTAAAGCATTTTTTCATTTCGTTGTTTTCTGTTACTGCAGCAATGACCTCAGTAGTCATTCCTAAACAATAATTGTGATTAATTTTTTTAGCAATAACGCATGACCAGTGCTTAGCTTAATAATATGTTAACCACCCCCTAGGGGTGTAATGTGGTACAAGGTGCAGCCAAGTGCCATATTGCCCCAAGCAGATCATTAGCTGACTCTCAATGTGACTCCTGTGAATGCCTTATTGCTATCATGAAAATTAATATTCCAAAAGGAAAGCGTTAAGACTATTCTTTTTAAATGTGTTCCTCATTTAGAGGGAGATTTTTAACATAATAGTTCTTCCAGCAACAGTTTAAGAATGCTGGATAAAAATCAGAATACATAACTACAGTCAGTTTGCATTGCTCGAGGATGAAATAGTAAGAGGAAGATTCCATATGCCATGTTGACTAGGCTATACAGGAAAGTGTAACATGAATTCAAATAAGACTGGCAAATTTAAAGCAACCAATTTGATTGCAGCATTTGTGAGACCTTTTTTGATATGTTATACAGAAATCATCTGTCTCAACATAGAATGTTAGAAGTGATCAACACAAACAGATACTATTTTCTTTTCCTGTGTCTTTTATGCAGGTGTCTGATACTTCTGTAACATTGCTGACTGCTACTGTGAACTAACACATTGAAAGATGCCTAGTAAACACGGCGTGCATCTATAGAAAGACGAAACAGGTATCATAGTACTTCACTGTTGATTAAGAATGATAAAAAGACCAGTGATGTCAGGTCAAGACGTGAAACAATTCAGACTTCTACTGGAATAGTGAGCTCTACATTAACTCACTCCACAACAAAACTGCATACTTGCTCAACAGCAAGGAAAAAATGTTCACCTGAGTGACAGTTGTGTAGATCTCTCAGACGAAACACAACTATTGCCACAGCAACCATAACCATACATTCCAAACAGCGTCGTAATCTCACAGCTGGTGATCTTCATCTGAGAAAGCAAAAGTATTTCTGATCACTAGCAACTAAAGCTAAGATCGACAGGCTTATTGCTGCTGTGATGAGACATGAGTGCAAAAAGACAAAGGATCATCTAACTTTGATGAAATTGCATCTCAAAATACACACATTTGTGAATAGAGCAGTATTTGTTCTTCAGCGTTTATGGTGTAAGATGTCTCATGTGCTTGAACTATTCAGAAAAGTTGTGTACGACATCAAGAAAAGGCTACAACGCTATCCTACCTTGACTGTGCACAATTTCTGTGATGTATTCACAGGTAGCTGGATGCACACACAGCACTCAGAGACTTATTTCTGGGAAGAATCTTATTATTCACAGAAAAAAAGACAGCAAGTTCACCATTGATGAGTCTGGTAAGCTGGTCAAGGTGCTCCGTGTATCTGATGACACAGCAATGGAGTCAGATGATGACTGTGAGTTAAACACTGTGACTTGTAAATGTCATTGCCTCTCATGGCCATGTGATGAAACTTGCAACTGAAGGCAATCGTCATTTGACAAAGTTAAGCAGTTTGTCAATCTATTTGTGATAACAGATCAGAAAAACAGATGTAAACCGTTTACCAAGACTGACCTTTGTGATATCTGTCCACATACTGGACTTATGGGTCACTCACTAGCATGCCTCAATAGTGGTGTTTGTGACAGTGTGTTTCACAACATGCAGATGCTGGAAGTGCATCAAACAGGCATGCAGAACTTTGTATACAGGGTATATGAAGTACGACAAGTTGTCAATCAGTACACTTGTTTAAATGACTTATTGCAGTCTGGTGACATGCAGGGTGCCATCACATTTCTCTAACAGCTGCAACGTGTGACTTCTGTACCAGACACAAGTATTTATCAGTCAGCAAGTTCTGGTGAAACATCAGTTTCTGTGTTAGAAAGTGACATACTGAAACAGTACGGCAAAGAAATTGCAAAATTCGAGCTGGCAAAAGCTCAGAAGTTTGACTCTATGTGTGTCATGTGATCATCTGTACTACAGCAAACAAACGGTCACAGTGAACCTTGAAACCTTGTCACCATACAATGACATATGGTTCTGACTTTCAGCATTTTTGCTGATGAAATCTGACTTTCAGTTACAGCCCACCATTGTGCTGTGCAAACACTGTTTCTCCAAACTAAAGTCCAACATTCTGCCACCAAGGTCATTGTTGAATAACATAGAGACACAGGCTACACCAAGTGAGATTGCCACATTAAATATGTTTGAACATATTCATATTCAGACAATGAAACCATTTCAAACCATTCTATGTCTGAACACAAAGACACGGAACATCCCACAGAAAGAATTCATTAGATCTCCATCATGTATCTCCCACTTCCTCTACAGGAAAGTGTGGAAGCAATCTCCACAGAAAATAGTTTGGTGATTCTTGTAAATGGTGTTCCAACTAAGTCGAAGGTCATCTGGCAAGATGTTGTCAATGTGCAGAAGGTCAAGCTTGCTCTTACTTATTTAAAGAGTAACAATCCCTTTTATGCAGACCTTGATATTGATCACATGACTAGTCTGTCTGCTCAACCTGATACGTTGGAAACAACAAAGCCAATGATTGAGAAGGTCAGTGGACAGACAAATGATAATGTGAATGAACAGTACACAATTCACCCACTGCATGGCAGAGATACAGTAGGGGACAACATTGATCTTAAATGAAACAGGTGGAAGGTGAGCCTGTCAGCATTTGGGAGGCAAAACTAGAAGCACGCTGTTTCCCAGACTTATTCCCAAAAGGGTCAGGTGGATGGCTAGATGAAAAAGAAGTGCGTGTACAAGATGCTGAGTACCCCACTAGCCGTGTGCTCAGTAAGGATGGCAAATTCAGATGTAATATACAGTACCTGTTTCATCTCCTCTGGGAGAGTGAACTTAGCATTCTGTGTCTATAGCACATACTATTTGTCTCACAAGTCCACTAGATAGAATAACAGCTGCTCAATTTCTAGAGAAATTAGAGCAGAAAGATGAAAATGTGCAAGTGAATCTGTCTTCCATTCTGTCAAGTCTACATGGCACCAAAGAATATTGATATCACAGACACTCCGAGGTGATGACAATGCTGCAGAGTATAGTGAGAGTATGGTGCAGCCACATGGCTTGTCACACTGAGTTGTGCTGAATATGCCTGGGATGAGGTCATTAAACTGTTGAAGTGGGCAAGTTCTAATGTTGACAGCATTTCATCAATGACTGTCAGAGAAATGTGCTCGCTTGATCCTGTATCTGTCACAAGACATTTTCACAAGCAGTTCCATGGCATTCTGACTTTCATTTTGTCAAAGGACAATCCACCTCTTGGTACTGTGGAACATTACTTTTGGAGGATGGAATATCAAGCATGAGGTGCCCTTCATATTCATATGTTATTGTGGATCAAGGATGTACCATGCATAGGTGAACATGAAGCAGTACAAGTGCTAGCATTCATCAAACAATATATCACTTGCCACATCCCGGACAAGTGTGACAGTCCTACACTATGGAAGTTTGTACAAAAGTTCCAGCGGCATATTTGTGCAAAAGACTGCCGGCGAGTAGTAAAGAACAAATCTGATTGGTACACACGATGTCGCTTCGGATTCCCTAGACAAGTTTGTCAGGATGGTTCCATGAATTAACTTTTTTCAGCAATGCGACACCACTTGAAGGCAAATTAACCAAGAGGGTATACAAGTTACCCAGAGATGAGAAAGAAGTGTACATCAATGACTACAACCCAACTCTTCTCCTAATGTGGCAAGCAAACATAGATGTTCAGTTCGTGACTGACAACTCATTGGCCCTGGTGTGGTATGTCACTTTGTACATAACCAAGCAGGAGCAGACTAGCTTGCAAGATCTTTGGGAAGATATTGCCAGTTCAAGCAAGACCCTGACATCTCAGCTGTGGTCACTTAGCTTGAAGATCCTTTCACACAGAGAATGTGGTGCCTATGAAGCCAGTGATCATTTAATGGGTACACATCTGTACAGGAAGTCTGATGCTGTACGTTTTCTCAGTGTGAACTACAAAGAGAAATGCAAACGTGTACTGATTCCTCATGCTGAGATTGAGGAACTCGCTGCCACTAGACCTTCTTCAAAACACATCTTGAAGAATAACCTGATTGACACGTACTACCCCCATTGACACGATGACATGGATGATATGTGTCTCTTTCAGGTGGCTAAGTGGTATGACTACAAGGCAGATATATCTCCTGACTCAACATGGCACATTTACAAGGTGAACGGAGTGGATGGCTTTCTCATAAAGAGACACAAGCTGTGGCTCATAGACCACTGTAAATTACATCTAGGCACAATGGAGAGCAGAGAGCATTACTACTTTGCTCTCCTATTCCTATTTAGACCCTGGAGGAATGAGTCTGAATTAAAAGGTAACTGTGATACATTCGAGGACGAATTCAATCTCAGTTACGAGACTTTCAAAACTTAATACTCAGAGACATACATACAGAGACTAGAGTCTGAGAAAGAACAGCTTGAGAAGGCAGAGAAACAACTTCAGGAGGACACACCTGTTAGCTCACAAGACAATCTTGATCCAGAAGGACAAGGTGTTCTAGGCAAACCTCTGCCTTTAAAAGCCCCAGAAGTGTTAATCTCAGAAGTTGAGAGTGCCATGGAACATGGAACACACTGTACTGTCAACCCAACTGACTTGAGAGAAAGACTGAATCAGCAGCAGCATGTAGTTCACTCTCAAGTCATTGACGCTGTTCGACATGGCCTACTTCATGAAGCAAAAAAATGTGACTGTCTTGACTATAAACCACTACTGATCTTTGTTAGTGGTTCAGCTGGTACAGAAAAGAGTTTCCTCATTGAAGTCATCACTGCTGAAATACGGAGCCTGACAATGTATGTTGCCATTACTGCTCCCACAGGACTAGCTGCATACAACATTGGTGGAGTTACATTACACTGTCTCTTTATCTTGCCAGTGGAACATGGTAAAACAGGAGAGATCAAAAACTGTCATTTGAGGTTGCATCTCAGCTCCGTTCCATGTTCACAAAGATGAACTTACTTATCATTGATGAAATCAGCATGGTCTCCAATGTAATGCTAGCCTGTATACACCTACGTCTACAGGAGATCTTGGGTGCTGACTATGGAGTACCATGTGGTGGCAAAAGTATTGTTGTATTGGGAGACCTTTTACAGCTTGCACCAGTTAACGCTGAACACATATTTGCAACTCTGACTGCCAAGCAGGTTGAGAACACACTAGGCTGCATTGGAGGTTTTAACCTTTGGGAGTTATTCACCTATGTTGAGTTGCATGAGAACATGCGCCAAAGTGGTGATCTGGCTTACAAATCACTTTTAGATGAAGCTCGTACAGGTTCTCTATCACCAAAACATGTTGCTATGTTAAATGATCGGAGAATCAGAATAGATACTACATCCATAGAAACAGCATGTAATGTTTTCAGCGATGTGTACTCTACAGGCACACACATAGTGTGTCTTATGCCACAACTAAAGAAATGCACTCAGTTCAACAGTGTTATGCTGCAGAGAGAAAACCAAGAAATTGTAACTCTGCATGCTGTTGACACAGCTGATGGTGTCATTCTCAGTTGCAAGCTGGTAGCAAAGATGACTGAACGACTCAGTGAACTGAAGTCAGATGTGTCACGTACAGCTGGCCTAGAGGCTGTTCTTACACTTTGTAAGAATGCTTGTGTCATGCTGCAACGTAATTTCGATGTTGACCGAGGCATGGTAAACGGTGCCATGGGTAACATCACTGACTTTGTCTACAATGTCCAGAAAACATAATTCGAGACACTTGTAGTTAACTTTGACAACATGGAACAGCCTGTACAGATAGACCATACCTGTGTGAAATTTCAGGTATTTAAGGATATCTATGTAAACAGGAAACAGTTCCCGCTATGTGTTGCATGTGCTGTTTCTATTCACAAATCTCAGGGCTTGAAGTTTGGATTCAGCAATGGTGGACATAGGTACAGACATTTTTCAAGGATGGCAAGGAGCTACGTGGCACTTTCATGTGTCCATAGTCTTTCTGGGTTGCACATCTTAACACTCGCACCTCAGAAGATATGCGCTGACAAGCAATGTATTGTTGAGTACAACAGATTACATACTCTGTATCAGCCACAGATGCCTTTAATACCTCTGCCTACGTATCTGGTTGTCTCACATCTTACAGTCATATCTACAGCTGTCAGCAAACAGCCATGAGCTTCCATAAGTGATTCAACTCTAAAGAGTTCAGCAAAGGTCAAAATCTCAACCACACATTCAGAGCCAGCTGCTTGCCAGAAATCAGTTGGTGTAGCTGCTGTCCCAGCCTTTGACAACAGCACTAGAGTGAACTGCTATGCTAATTCAGCTATGCAAGTTTTCCTCCATATGCCACACTTTCTGTAGGCAATATCTGCTTAACAAAACACTGCCCTATCAAAGGCATTGAAGCAGATTGTCAACATGGCTTCTGATCAGGCTAACAATATGCAGTCAATGACACCACTACAGCAGGTGTTAGGTACATATGATGGATGCAGAACATTTGCTGCAAACATGCAGCAAGACGCCAGTGAGTTTATGATGGCAATCATAAACAGCTTGGATGAAGAGGGCATTCCCATGCGCCAGTACTTCACTGTCTCATATGTAACCAAATATGTATGTGTATCATGTGGTCATTCAAAGTGTGAAACCACAGAAGACATTCTGTGGATTACTCTATTTGTCCCTAAAGCCAAAAGTGTCAAATTTCATCAGCTATTTACCATTGCTCAATGTGGTCATTCCTGTGAAAGGTGTGGAGGCACATGTACTCAGTCCATACGTCTCAGGACTTCATCTCAATATCTGCTGCTTATATTGCACAGATTTGACTCTAACGGGCTCAGAGTTGACACTCCCATCACAGATTACACAGCTGGTAGAATAGCTTTTAACCAATCACTGTTTGACACTCACAGTGTAATCTACCACCATGGCCAAGCTATGCATTCAGGGCATTACACCTGTTTGCTAAGGCACAGAAGTGGATGGGTAGAGCTTGACGACTCTAGAAACTGTTTCAAACAGAGACTACCATGACACTTAAAAAATGTCTATCTTCTGATATTGAAGAATTACGATGACCTTCATATCTCAGAAGAATAGTCACACAACACGTGACATTCTTTGCTGTCTACCCTGTGACACAGTCACTCGTAGGATACTAGAATTGTTTCTAACCTACAACTTTTTATAAATGATCACATTCCTAAAATATGAAATGGTGGCAAAACATATTGCATGCACGATGACATATAAGATGTTGTGTGGATCAGTGACAACATGGAAATTGTTGTAGTGGTCTTCAACCGGCACCAACTCTCTTCACAGTCACTAGAAAAACCATGCTTACATGTCTAATAAAGATTTTACATGTCAAAAGAGAGTCCTTTCTGGCTCACCTCTTCTGTACATATCTTTTCTTGTAGGTATGCCATATCTATACATAACAAGAAGTAGCTGCCACTTCCTAACTCTATGCCTCAACAGAGACACAAAACTTGTCCTTGATCATTTGTAAAAGTGTCATTGACCACGCAGAACACTCTGTCACACACTTCGTATCACCAGGTTTTTTTTCTCTGTTATTTGTTAACATCTTGACTGCATCACCATTTTTTTGCCATACAACAGTGTAGTACCATGCCTGATATTTTTCAAACTGCCAAACTGTGTATATGTAAATATAACTCTTTATACATAATTAACTAAGTGTACATAATGAAATGTTCAACTGATTGAAAAATGTGTATATTTGTAGAGAAAGAAAACAATTAACAATGTACAAGTACTGCTTAGTGCTGTTTCAGTATTCTAAGAACACATCTATGAGTATTGCATACCTATGTAATGACAGAGAATTATATTTATACTGTTATTTCATCTGACCATTTTTGTTAACTAGTTTAATTGTTCTAGTAAAAGTGTTACTATAAGAGACAAGTAAGAATTTCTCCTTAACATATAATAGAATACCCTACTGACAAAGTTCAGTGACCTATATCTTTGATAAAAAACAGCATGCTATACACATTTGTTCTTTCCTAGTTCAGAACTGATGTAGTAACTAATATAACCATTGAAAGAACCGTGTATTGCAGATATAATAATATGAAATGTGTTGTACTCCTCATACAAGTAAATGTAATGCATGTTAATCATACTTGAAATTGTAAATCTGACACTTCTTCTGATCACAATGCACTTCATACCTGTTCCTGACAATGTTTATGATCGCCTCTATTGAGGGGTCAGGTGGGAATTTTCCATATGCACCTACTCAGTGATATATCTTACAATATTTAACTGAACATACCAGTTATCTAATGTCACTGAAATGATAATATTTTTTATATTGCTATTACTTAGACACTCGGCATCTGGTTTTTCACCCACCCCAGGAACATACACATTATCAGTCACACAACAGCAACAAATCGTCACTGTTTCATGTGTGTAATCACTGCTTAGAAGATCCTAACATACCTTCATTAATGTAGGTACTTCCTCCAAGTAATATGATCCACTTACTATATATGACACACATTTACATATCTTCCAACCAATGATTGCACACATGCAAGGATTGTATTGTGAGACTGATTTTGTACAAGAATTTTAATCTTAATTGGCCCTTTCTCAGTTTTTCCAATTGGAAATAAATCTTTTTTAAAGTTAACCATCTGTGTCGAGTCTTTACTGAACCATCAAATTAGAACATTTGAATATAACTGTTATTCTTTTTAAGCATGCAAATCAACTAAAACAAGTTGTGCCACTCATACAAATAGTAATTACGACAGAACTGAAAAGACTAGCAAGTGGGTATCTATTAACACAGCAACAAATACACATGGATCAGATCCTACCAAAACAGCTCTTTATAAGCACACTCACACAAAATGATCCAGTGTCTAAAACATGAATGGAAAGTACAACTAAGGCAAAGTAGTAAGAAGAATGCAAAGATTTTGTATACTACATAACAAGTGTAAATGCACCACAAAGAAAAGAAGTAACAAGAATTAACATGTTTATACAGTCTCGTAACTACTACAAAACCAAAACCAGTAAGAGCTGTATAGTGTAGTGCTGGCAACACAAACCCTTCTGACCCTCAAGCCCCACAACAAGGCATAGTATTGCACTCCAAGAACATCATTTGTAATATGGATCCGAACCTGTGCTACCACTGCGTGATATATCAATGCAGTGGTGAGAGTGTGGTCCCTTCGGGTCCTGCACTCCGACCTCATCATTTCACGTATTGATTCACTGCTGACAGCACACGGCCCTGCATTCCCACACTGCACTCGTACAACATCATAACATACACGGATACAGGGGTGGGAGCACAGGCCCTTTGGGCCCTGCGATCCCCCTGCATCATATATTGAAGAAGTGGTGGGGATGTGGTCCCTTCTACACCTGCAGTACCACTGCATAATATGGAGATATGGGGGTGGGAGTGCAGGCCCTTCGGGCCCTGTGCTCCCACTGCATGATCTATGTATGCAGTGGTAGAACCACAGGCCCCTCAGGACCTGCACTCCCCCTGCATTATATATTGAAGCAGTGGTGGGGATGTGGTCCCTTCTACAGCTGCAGTCTCACTGCATAATATGGAGATACGGGGGTGGGAGTGCGGGCCCTTCGGGCCCTGCATTCCCACTACATGATCTATGTATGCAGTGGTATAATCACAGGCCCTTCATTACCTGTCCTCCCACAACATGATATACTTATGCTCAGATAGGACCTCACTGCCTTCAAGCACTGTGCTCCCACTGCACAGCATATGACTGCGGTATTGGGAGCATGGGCCATTCGGGCCCTGTGCTCCCAATGCATGATCTATACCTTCAGGACCTGTGCTCCCACTGCATGACAGTACTCACACTACATGACATATGAATACAATTGTGAGAGCACAGGCCCTTTGGGCCCTGCACTCCCACCTCATGAGTTGCCATATTGATTCAGTGCAGGCAGCACATGACCCTACACTACCACAAGATCATAACATTCATAGATGCAGTGGTGGGAGTGCAGGCCTTTCAGGCTCTGTGCCCCCACTGCATCATATATTAATGCATTAGTGATGACACGGTCCTAAAAAAAAAACATTTTTAGTACTTAATTGCCAATATCTCAGCAACCGCATGACACAGAAAAGAAATTCAAATCTCACTGAAATCATTATTTTCCAGGCTACTTTTTTGTATTATGTAGCCCACACACGTGTAAAGAAGCTCAGGAATAGGAGAATGGGGTGAGAGTTAGGACCGACGACCCCAACGCACACCCCAATGCCGGTTGGGGGGAGTAGGCTGGAAGGGTCCAAGTGGTGTTTCAACCCTAACACCGAATTTCCTCACTTTTGTCACTGTGGAACAACCCTAACTGATGCATTGAATGGAGTTGTTTGCATCTAATTTCCCTTCTTTTTGAGAATGATGATGAGAAATAGTGAAAGTAATGCAGCAGTGGGAGCGCGGGGCCCGCCACATGATGCGTGTAGGTGCACAGTACTGCAATTGTAAAGGTGAATGGTTACAGTAACAGCAACAATAGCTGCAAAGGAAACAGAAAAACCAAAGGAAATGCATGCGCATATGGAAACACAAACCATAATGCGCACGGGCACAGTAAAGCAATTGCAAATGCAAATGGTAACAGTAACAGCAACGAAGACGCAAAATGAAAGAGAAATGGTAAAGCAAACGAAAGGGCTGCCATAAACGCAAATGGCAATCCACATGGGGACACAAACTGAAATGCAAACAGAAACAGTAGGGGAAATGCAAATGGTAACAGTAATGCAAACGCAAGCGCAAATGAGAACGCAAAGGGTAACGGACGCGGAGGTTCACACAGGAACACAAAATGCCAACGGGTACGTAAAAGCAAGTGGAAACAGTAACTGCAACATTAACAGAAGCGCATACCCTATTTTTCTCCAACAGCTGCATAGAGAAACACAGTGTGCACAAAGAATGTATGCATAACAATGGGCCTCGGAGCAGACAATGAGCTGTTGGAATGCTAAATTGCTTATATCTGAGGAACTGAATGGTGTAGAAATACAATTTAAATGTCACATGAATCATTTACTTCCTGGCTATGTTTTTGTATAGGCGGAAGGTTTTTTTTCTGCTGCCTTGCCAGTTGCAAGAGGAGTCCACCAAGGATCCATCTTAGGCCCTATCTTGTTTTCTCTGTACATCAATGACTTAGATGCTAACATATCTACGTCCAATCTGCACTTTTTTGCAGATGATACTGTGTTGTATACTTCTGGCTTATCGTTATCTGAAGTCAAGGGAGTGCTTCAAGCGGACTTCGGACAACTTGAGCATAATTTAATAAAGGCAAAGCTTCTGCTCAATGCCAAGAAGACTAAAGTAATGATATTCTCTCGCAGTGCTGTCTCAGGCCCCCCCAATACTCTTGCCCAAGACCTCATTGTCACCACGCTAAACGAGCCTCTGGAAGTTGTAACCAAATTTAAATATCTAGGTATCTGGATCGACAATAAATTATCTTTCAGTGACCACATCGAAGATGTCTCTAGAAGGTTAAAAACAAGGTTAGGTTTCTTCTACAGAAATAGGCCCTTTTCCCCTTGAACCTCGGAAAAAGCTTGTACAGGCCACTTTTCTCCCCCTACTCGACTATGGCGTGTAATCTATTCCTCCACTACTCTTGCAAATCTAAGTAAACTGGACATCCTTTATCACCATCGTTACGGTTCATTACCAACTCCCCTTACCGTTCGCACCCCTGTGACTTATATGCAGCTGTTGGTTGGACATCCCTAACTACTAGACGCCTGCTCCATGCTGGGTTATGGACTCTTAAACTGCTCCTGCAGAAATTGCCAAGCTATCTCTCTTCCCTTATTAGTATCTCACATAGTGCATACTCATTAAGAAAATCGGACTTTATTATGCTTGACATACCAAGGACGCGGACTTCCTTTGGTAAACGTGCTATTGCATATGCCCTTCCCTCCATTTGGAACCAATTACAAACCGTACTGAAATTAACTAGCACAGTTTCAATAAACTTCTACAAATCACTAAGTTCAGCCAAAATAAAAGACACCTGTAACTGTCATTAAGTCTCTTCCTTTCCCATGTGTGCCATATTTATCCACTGGTAAGGTATAATTGATTTGTCATATTAACTGCTTTCCCTTCCCCTTCTACTCCTGGCTTTATCTTTGCTTACGCTCCACTGCTACTCTATCAAATTCTCCTCCTCCCATATCAGTTGTAGACTGTTGTTTGTTCTAGCTGCCAAAATACTGTATATTTGATTTGATTTGAGTTGATTAAATCAAATCACACCAGTCATCATGTTTCATTTATCAGTATGCAACCTATAAGTCGCTTCCCTGTCTCATATCAATGTTTACCACCTGCGGTCACCCTGTGTGGTACCCTTGTATGTATATCCAGCCTGCATCATGTAACGTGTATTTCATGTATATACTGTTATTACCTATCTGTGTTTGTACTTTAAGTGTTTATGTCATAGGACCTCCTTGTGAATGAGCTTGCTCAATGGAGTTTTCCTGCAATAAACTTGAACTTGAACTTGAACTTGTATATGAGTGGCTATGCATACTCTAATTGAAAATTCCGTATCTCACACCGTTCTCGAGATACGAGCCCCGAAAGGGGCGGCATATGCCACCATGTTAGTCTATAGGACAAAATGCCAACTTCAGAGTACCTTAACTTGGCAGCCGTACAATATTTTGTCACCAAACCACCAAAAGGCACATCTGTGAGATGTTGGCTGCCTACCCTCCAAATTTCAATCCAAAAGACCAAACAGTTCTTTAGCAGCACAGTGGCAAAGAACCAGTGAAATTTTGGTCATAGTCTGAAAAAGTACTGTTGAACTTTGCGAAAGCTTTCGCAAATTCATTCAAAAGTGTCATATGTGCAAAAGTACTTTGCCAAAGTACTTTTGCCAGAAATTTGAAAAACATATTTCTGGGGTGTTTTACCCCAAAATAAAGACATGTCTAGCATCCTCAGAGTCCGATTAGGTGAATACAAAAATAATTAGGTTGCTAGAGGGTCCCAAATTTAAATGGCAAGCATTTTTCTGATCACCAACTGAAAACAAAATGATGGATTTGCAAGAGTAAAAAGGCCATTTGCGAAAGTAAAAACTGCATTTGTGACACTTTTGAACTTATTGTTAACTTTTCCCATTGACTTATAATGGGAACTTGTTTTTTGAATAACTTTTGAACCGTTCAATATTTTTTAATGAAATCTTCAAAAGACACATTGGGGACCCCAGCTGCATGTTCCCTGAAGATTTTGGACCACTGGCACAAAACATGCAATCTGTAGGCAACGGCAAAGAATTCACCAAATAGCGTAAATGTGGGTGCAAATTATGCTTAATAACTCCGCAGCCATATAAGTGACCAATACGAAATGTGGCAGATCCCAAGGTGTACGGTTCTTGATTGTGCTTTCCAAATTTCAGGCAAATCTGTTAAACGGTGCCAAAGTTATTAAGGTACAAAGTTTGACCTTTTAACCTTAAAAGGGCTCCTCAACCCTAACTATGGTAGCACTACTGTGCTACCATTATATATATATATATATATATATATATATATATATATATATGGCAAGGAAAAATCTAGACCTCTCATTGGCTAAGAGACATCAGCTGACTGTACATTAAATCTCTATATATGCACAGTCATCCTGGTCCTAAACTACATCACACAATGAGCAAATCAGTCCTCCTACAACCAGAACTATCTTCCATCAGTCCTCCTGCAACCAGAACTGATCTTCCATCACAAACATGGCTGCTACCTTTACACTGTAAAAACTTTCAACTGGGCCCTAAAAATAAAACTACTTTAAATAAAAAATAAGACAAATTAATTAAATGTTGTTTCTCTAATCATCACACTCTCCTTACACACGAACAAATTACAAACTTTAAGTATTGTTTGTAGTTTTCATTACAACTGTTTTTTTACTAATAGTGACAATTCCCCCTTCTATATTTACCTGCTCATCAGGGAAATCTCTTCTGCTTGCCCTGACAGTGAGATAATATAGTCTCTGGCTCTAAAACAGGCCTTTGTTGTTGTTGTTTTTTTTTTGTGTGTGTGTGTGTGTGTGTGTACAGCATGTTAGTAGAGAAACATTCTGCTAGTGGAACTGAGCAGAATTTTGAATCTCTGTAGTCTATGTAAACATTCCATGATAAACATTTGGCTTTGAGATATTCAAAGGTTGCACCCTAGTTTTAATATTCAAAAGGAAAAGTCATCACACAAATCCTGATGCACCAGGCGCATCAGTAATGTATGCAGGCACAGGTGGGGGGATGCCCATGCACAACCCGCACAGCCCGACATTTAGGCCCGGGATGTGCAGAGTCATGTATGCACAACCCCTACCTGCACCTGCACAAAGTTAAGCCAAAAAAAAGGAACAAGTGATGGCCACCCACAGGTGAGCTGCCGCATGGCAGGGCGCAACACAGCAGCTGGCACCTGTGGGTGGCCACCAGAGTTCCTGCATCCCTGGAGTGAAATCCCCCTATCCAATATCCCTGGTGGTCCAGTGGACCTCCATGTGCCTGATCGCGGGCATCAGTATAGTTCCCCCCATGTCCAATATCCCTGGTGGTCCAGTGGACCAATAGCCGCCTGATCGTGGGCATCCATAGCACATAACAGACCCTACCACCCTGGTGGTCTAGTGTACCCCCCCCTCCCCACCCATCACTGGGCCACCACCCCATTCCCCCATCAGCGGCCGGGCGGCATCGCCACCTGCCTGCCGCCCACTGCCCTGACTGACAGCTCAGTGAGGCTGCACACTACGTGGTTCACAGCATGAGCTAATGGGCATGCAGCCATACTCCTACTACTCAGTCCAGATATGTGAATGATTCATTTCACATATCTGGACTGAGTAATGGGTATGATCTACATGCCCGATGATGTCCTTGTGAACCAATGGAGCGTGCAGCCCTCCTGGCTGTCAGTCGGTGGTCATCGGGTGGCAGGCGGGTGGGGTGCTGCCACCCACCAGCTGATGGGGAGGGGTGGTGGGGCCCAGTGGGCAGGTGGGGAGGGGGGTACACTAGACCACCAGGGTGATAGGGGTCTCTTATGTGTTATGGATGCCCATGATCAGGCAGCAATCGGTCCACTGGACCACCAGGGATATTGTATGTGGGGGGGACTATACTGATGCCCGTGATCGGGCACATAGAGGTCCACTGGACCACCAGGGATATTGGACTTTTTTTTTTTATATTACAGGAATGACCACAATCGGGCTGCAGGGGACATTGGTCCCTGATGGCTGCTGCCTGGCAAGGCACCAGGCACAAGTCGTCGGGGATCAGCACACCTGCATGCTAATGGCATGCAAATTGGGCCATAATGAGATGCAAATGACCCCCTGTGCACCTTGCATAAATTATGGCTCCATTTGCATGTCCCCATTTGAATATCACAGGTGCTGTGCATGGTGCAATGGCACTTGCGCCAGCGCATCTCCATGCTCCACTCTGGCCACTTGTGCTGATGCAGTGCCACTGCGCCATGCACAGTGGGGGTGGCCAGGGTGCGATATTCAAAGCTGCTGTGCCATAGTGCAGCTCCATTGAATATTGCCCAGGCCATACCCCTGCGCAACAAAGTTGAGCTGTACCCAGGCTTGTGCCACAGCCTGGTGCAGTTTGAATATCCAAGCCTCTATGTCTTGAGTGTGGGGAAAAACAGAAAAAAAAAACAGGACGAAGAAAGTAGGCAATACAGTAATACTTTATAAACAAAGATAAAAGGTGGAAAAACTCAGTTACAAATGCAGAGGCAGACCCAAACGGTTCAAATACATTTGTGATGTTTATAAAAGCATGTACATTTGAATCATATACAGTATAGGTGTTTTCATGTGAAATCTACCCCCCCCTTCCCACAAAAAAAAGGCAACCTGACTAGTTTAAAGATTTTTTTTCTTACTAATCTTTCACCTCAATCCTAAAGCAGTGTTCCTTTTATGTACTAGACCACAACATATACGTAAAATACAAAAATAAAGAGGAGGTTGCCTTCAATAAAGCTATAACTACAGTGCAACGAAAATGAAGTTTTAAACACTGCTTATTTTTTACAAATTTACAGATGTTACAGTGCATGTATATGATAATTTACATGTTACAGAGAAAATATTTATTTTCAACCAACTCTACTAATACATACTTTTACTGCAAAGTACTGTACTAGTTAACCTGTTGTTGAAATATGCTATTTTATGCATTAATAGGGACTACTTTTTTCAGTTTTTAGACATTTTAGAAGTAATGTGTTGTGCACGCTTTTGAAAATGGTAAATAAGTTTTAATCACTATCAGAGTAAATCAAACTAATTCTTTTTTAATGGTGGCCCATTTTTTTAGTGTGATAAGCCACTCCAGGGTGTGCATTAAAAGATTTTAATGCACTTCCCAGGAGCGTAAGCACGCTCAGCCTTCAGTCTCATCCCTCAGAATGCCCCTGAGGCATGCATTAAAATCCTTAAATGCACACCCTGTCATGGCTTATTACATAGGATAGATGATGGGTAGGAGTGGGATAGGAAAATATTCTCATTCCTGTAGAGTGAGAATGCACAGCTCACTCTGCAGGACTGAGAATATTTTCCATGTCCCATGATCTGCACATCATGCATTCCATTTATACAATGGGAGTAGGAACTTCAGGAGTATTGTTACATTTTCCTGTGTTGTTTTCCTGTTCCTGTGTGCTGTCTGCTATTTGTGTATGTGGTCTGAGTGTGTGTGAGTTTTTCTGAATGGGCTGGGAGTTTTAAAAACACTATGGGAAACAGGTGAGTGTCTTTTGCAGTGCTAATTGAGTTAGTTGCAACTAGCAGTAAGAAACAGAAAATGTGTTGTGAAGCACTGTCATTTAGAATGCAGGCTTTGGCAACGCTGAGATCAGCATAGTAATGGTCTGGGAGTTTCAGAAACACTATGGGAAACAGCTGAGTGTCCTTTGCAATAATTGAGCTACTTGCAGGTAGCAGTGAGAAAGAAACTGTTTTGTGAGGCAGTGTGATTTATAATACAGGCTGTAGTGAAGTTGAGATTAGCACAGTAATGGGCTAGGAGTTTCAGAAACACTATGGGACACAGGTGAGTGTGTTTTGCAATGCTACTTGAATTAGTTGGAGGTAGCAGTGAGAAACAGATTTGTGAAGCAATTCAATTTAGAATACAGGCTGGAGTGAGTGAGTGAGTGGTGACATCAGCAGAGCATGTATATTTGTCAGATATGTTAACTCCGGTGATGTCATCATCAGATATCTCACGCCAGTGGAAATAACTAAGGTTATCACGCTGATATTGCTCTCACACCCATTGTGTGTGTGTGTGTGTGTGTGTGTGTGTGTGTATATATTTATATAGATATAGATATATAGATAACCTAATAGTCTTCAGGTGAAGCTACCTCTGGCTGGAGCTGCAATACTGGACTTAAGATTTGCAAGAAAGTGAGTTGTGCTCACAACAGAGGGAGGTGAACCTTAAAATTTACAATTGTCTTTGGTTTGAAGCAAATTCCTTACGAAAATTAATATTCTTCAGGTGGAGGATACTTCTAACTGAAGGGTGAAATAAGGAATTTAGAATTATCAGAAAAGGCAGTCTTTCAATCAACAGAGGGAGGTGGAGCTTGCTTTACTTTTGTTACAATTGTTAAGATTTTCAGTGCGGGAAGAGTTTAAACCCATAGGGGCTTAATACTGTTTTCTGTGTCTGCCCTTCTGCACAGCTGACTTGATTGGAGTTAGTGATTGACTGTTTGCATTGCAGTATTTGTAATACTGTGAGTTATTCACTGGGCTAAGAATTAGTCATAAGTCCTGAATTGAGAGCAGGTTACAGGCTGTGTATTGGACCCAGACAGTGCCTAGAGAGTGGAAACTGGTTTTTCTTTTGTTTATCTCTGTGTGCCTTAAAAGGCCAGGTCAGACTGTGTCAGGAAGTGCTTACATCACAGCTACTTAACAGCCAATAGCTCTGGAAGAATCTTACAGACCTTGATAACAGTACTAATTTTAGCAGGCTCATCAGATGACCTAATAGTCTTCAGGTGAAGCTACCTCTGGCTGGAAGCTACAACACTGGACTTAAGATTTGCAAGAAAGCGAGTTGTGCTCACAACAGAGGGAGGTGAACCTTACAATTTACAATTGTCTTTGGTTTGAAGCAGATTCCTTAGGAAAGTTAATATTCTTCAGGTAGAGGATACTTCTAACTGAAGGGTGAAATAAGGAACTTAGAATTATCAGAAAAGGCAGTCTTTCAATCAACAGAGGGAGGTGGAGCTTGCTTTACTTTTGTTACAATTAAGATTTTCAGTGCAGGAAGAGTTTAAACCCACAGGGGCTGAATACTGTTTTGTGTCTGCCCTTCTGCACAGCTGATGTGTTTTGGGGCTGACTGCTTTCAGAGCTCAAGTCACCAGGCTGTTTTGGGGCTGGGGAGGTTTACCTGTGTCTGACTTGGATGTCTGGACTTTTCTCTGTTTGATTAGCAGGGTATTTTCTCTGTCAAATTGTTGTGTAGGGCATCTTGCTGACAGGAAGGCACTCATCGCAGTGGTAGGTCAGAGCTTTTAACTGATTGTTTTGTGAGGGCACAGTTTAGGCCAAAACACTTCCCACCCTCACCCAACCCACCCCTGGAAATAGTTCCTTTATACCTGGGGTTCTGACATCATTCCTCAAGAGGGCAAGGTGCATATCACTGTCATATCCTCTCTAGCACACTGCACTGACAATATAAGCATACACATTATATAAATACATATATTTCTATATAACAAACCAATCACACACAAAAAAAAACTAAACAAGGTAGACAGTTATGTGGGAAGTAGTGCAATGTAATGGCTGTGGGACAGCAGTCTTCTGGGAGTCTTTCTGGAGGCTGAGATGCTGCCCTGTTTGCAGACAACTATCTGCCCTGAGAGAGGAAGTTGCCCATCTTCAGGCCGCACTGGAAAGTAGCAAGGGAACCTCCCCCATCCAGGGAGCACCACAGCCACCACCACTACCTCAGAGGTTGCAAAGAAAGCACAGCAGATGGACCACAGTGGGCTCAGGGAGGGTAAGGGTGGTGGAACAGAGGCACACCCAGTCAGTTGTTCCACTCCACAATCCATACACTATTCTGGGGGAGCATAGTTCCCCTATGGATGCACCCACAGAGGAGACTAAGGAGGGTGCAGACAACTGTCACAAGGGAGGCCCTCAGGAAGGAGGCAGAGGGCACCACAGGGAAAATAAGCAGCTCCTGGTGGGGGACTCAATCATTAGGGGGATAGAACTGGGGGGAGCAAGGAAAACTGAAGTAAGGTGCCTGCCTGGTGCCATGGCTTGGAGAGAGACAGGAAGCACATCCTTAGGAACACGAGAACAGTTGCACGGGAGTCTGAGCTGGGTCCACCTAGGGACAAATGACTTGGCTTATCATGAGATTAGAGCAGTGCAGAAAAATTTTATAGAGTTGGGGAGAGGCTTAAGACAAGTAGCACACACAGTATCCTTCTCAGAGGTGCTGCCTGTCAGTGGCATGGGTGAGGCGAGGTACTTTGCACCATGCAGTTTAATGAATGGTTGAAAAAATGGTGTGGAGCACAGGGGTTTGGCTTCATTGGGGACTGGGGTTCCACCTGGAAGGACACCAGCCTATACTGGCAGGATGATCTGCATCTGTCCAGGAAGGAACAAGTCTTTTGGGCAATCGGTTTAAATGCTTCATTGGCAAGCTTTTAAACTAGTCAAGGGGAGGCACTGATAAGCAGCAGAAAATCCCAGCCTCCCCCTACAAAACAGGGTACTAAATGAGAAAAAGACCAGGGTAGAAAGGTCAGTGGGGGATGCTGCTACAGAAGGTAAAGCCATCAAAAAATGGAGAGCAATGAGTACCAATGCCCATAGTCTGGGTAACAAGCTTCCTGAATTAGTGGCCTTGATGGAGAAGGAACATCTGGATATCATGGCAGTCACAGAAACATGGTACACACAGAACCATGACTGGGACATAAACATACCAGGATACACTATCTACAGGAGGGACAGGAGGGTAAAGAGGAGGAGGAGTAGCTCTCACATAAGAGAAGGAATCAAAGCAACAGAACAAAAAGGGTAAACAGGGAGGAGAAGAAGCACTGTGGGTCAATTTGAGGCAGGCAATGGCACCACAATCTGCACAGGGGTTGTATACAAACCCCCCTCTCAGGGGAGGAAATGGACAAGAAAAAGATAGAAAGTATACTTAGAATGACAGATAAAGAGGAAGTATTGCTGATGGGTGATCTGAATATGCCAGATGTTAACTGGAGTGCAGTTGCAGCAGCCACTTCTAAGAGTGGGGTTATTCTAGATGCCCTACAGGGGGCATGCCTTAGACAACTAGTATTGGAACCCACTCAAGAGGGAGCAATCTTAGACCTGGTCCTCTCAAATGGAGATGGAGAGAGTATCACAGATGTAGAAGTGGGTAGCCGTCTAGGAACTAGCGACCATCGAACAGTATGGTTCACAATAAACACAGCAATAGAGTCAATGCCATACAAAGGCAAAAGTACTGGACTTCAGGAGGGCTGACTTTGCCAAATGGGTGAGTACCTAAGGAATGCACTAGCAAATGGGCAGGAAGGAGGGTGAAGAACAATGGGGAATAATAAAACTGCCATCACAGAGGTAACAAGCCTTTTGTGTGAAGCAAATAAACAAAACAAATGATGTAAGAAACCACTATGGTTCTCAAAAGGAGGTGGCAGTGAAGGTTCAAGAGAAAAAGAAAGCATTCATAAAGTACAAGGAATCACAGAAGGAGCAGGACAGATAATTGTATCAGTTAAAGCAAAAGGAAGCTGGGAAGGCAGTCAGAACAGCAAAGGCCTGAACTGAGGAAAAGATAGCCAACTCAGTTAAGAAGGGGGATAAAACCTTTTTTAGGTACATCAGGGAGTGAAGGAAGACTAAGGGAGGGATAGTGAGGCTTAATAAAGGGGATGGGGTGGGCAGAGGGTGACTGTAAAAAGGCAGAGATACTAAACAAATATTTTTGCTCAGTATTTACAAATGAAGAGGGGGAGGTACCTAAAACAAACAATAGAAACACTCTGGATACAGAAGTTGATACCAGCCCATTTACAGAAGAAAGGGTTCTGAAAGAACTCTTAAAACTGAAGATGGACAAAGCAATGGATCCTGATGGGATTCATCCCAGAATTCTAAAAGAACTAAGGGTAGAACTAGTGACACCACTGACTACCCTCTTTAACAAATCATGGGAGGATGGGATGGTACCTGAGGACTGTAGGAGGGCAGATGTGATTCCCCTTCACAAAAGTGGGAGCAGGGCAGAAGAAACTACAGACCTGTTAGTTTAACCTCAGTGATAGGAAAAATGATGGAATCACTTCTGAAGGAAAGAATTGTCAAGTACCTACAGGCCAGAGGGCACAGGACCCAAGACAGCATGGATTTACAGTGGGAAGGTCATGCCAGACGAATCTAATAGATTTCTTTGACTGGGTGACCAAAGTAGTAGATCAGGGAGGGGCTGTGACATGGCCTACCTGGACTTTAGCAAGGCATTTGACTCAGTCCCACACAAAAGATTAATATACAAGTTAGCCAGCCTGGGAGGGTCCCAAGATGACAGCCTGGGTAAAGAATTGGCTGGAGAATAGGACACAGAGAGTAATAGTAAATGGAGTCCACTCAAGAAAGGGGGTTACTAGTGGGTGCCACAGCATTCAGTAGATTAGACCAGTCCTCTTCAATGTCTTTGTAAGCTGTACTGCAGAGGGACTGGAAGGAAAAGTATGTCTCTTTGCAGATGACACAAAGATCTGCAACAGAGTTGATGCACAAGGTGGGATGGAAAGGATGAGAAGGGACTTGGCAAGGTTAGAGGAATGGTCAAATGTATGGTAGCTTAGATTTAATGCTAAGAACTGCAAGGTAATGCACCTGGGAAACAAAAACCCAGGGGAAGAGTACACAGTGGGGGGTGAGATACTAACAACAACAAAAATGGAAAGGGACCTGGGGGTAGTCATATCAGATGACTTAAAGGTGGGCAAGCAATGTGAGAGGGCAGTAAGGAGGACTGGGGATACTGGGATGCATAGGAGAGGCATCACCAGTAGAAAACAGGAAGTTGTTATCCCTCTGTACAGACAGCTGGTGAGACCCCATCTGAGTACTGTGTGCAGTTCTGGAGACCCAGTCTCCGCAAGGACATGACAAGATGGAAGCTGTCCAGAGGAGGGCACTAAATGGTGCAGGGTCTGCACCGGAAGACATATGAAGAGAGACTAAAGGAGCTTAATATGTATAGCCTCGAGGAAAGGAGGGAGAGGGGGGACATGATAGAAACGTTCAAGTACCTCAAGGGAATCAACAAAGTCCAAGAGGGTAGCATCTTTCAAAAAAAAAGAGGTATGCAAGAACAAGGGGGCACAATTTGAAGATAGAGGGGGAGCATCTCAGAGGTAATGTAAGGAAGTATTTTTTCACAGAGAGGGTTGTGGATGCATGGAACAGCCTTCCGGAGGAGGTTGTGGAGTCAAAAACAGTGGTTGAATTCAAGCATGCATGGGACAGCCATAAGGCAATTCTAGGGGGTTGGGGTAGAAAGAAGTAGGCTGCTGGTTAACTAGGTTCATAGGTATATTCAAGCCTGGGATAGGTACAACTATCCTATTAGGCTCGCCTTCCATTGTTTATTTATTAAAAAGAAATTTACTATCTCCAAAGTATTCGTCAACTCCTTTTTTAAATTCATTCATTGTAGAACTAATTATAATTTCTGTTGGTAAGTTGTTCCAGGCCCCAACCACTCTTAGACTATACCAATTTTTCCTAAAGTTGTGCACCCAAGTTTGTTGACAAAGTTGTTTCGTATGTTTCCTTGTACTGGTTCTCCCATAATTATGTGTAATACCCAAGTCTTTTAACAAATCTTCATCCTCAATATTTTTGTATAAGAAACATAGATCACCCCTTAATCTACGATAATACAGTGAATAAAGGTTCAGTCTCTCTCTAATCTTTCATGATATTCTTTATTTTTTAGTCCCTTTATTTGTTTGGTTAATCTTCTTTGTACTCCCTCAATAGAAAGTATATCCTCCCTGTTATATGGGGCCCAAACCCTGGCACAGTACTCCAGGTACAGTCTGACCAGTGCAACATACAGAGGAACCAGAACCTCACTCCTTCTGCTTGCAATGTGTTTTAATATACAGTTTAGGATCTGGGTTGCTTTTTTTTTAGTTGATTTCTACAATGTACTCTGAATTTTAGGTCATTAGTAATTGTGATGCCCAGGTCCCTTTCCTCAGTAACAACTCCCAAATTTATTTTATCCAATAGGTAGGTTGCTTCCTTATTTTTCTTACCCAAGTGCATAACCTTGCACTTGGATATGTTTAGTTCAAGTTTATTGAGGTTGGTCCATTTATTTATTAAGTCTAGTGTTTGTTGAAGTGCATCTATCTGTTTATCATTTTTTGGAACTGCACCCAGTCTGCAATCATCAGCAAACTTGTACATCCATACGTTCTTGTTATTGATTTGCAGTGAAGCAATGTACAAGTTAAACAAACTGGGCCCCAAAACTGAACCCTGGGGCACACCGCTTAAAACTGGGGCCCAATCTGAATATTCCCCATTTATGACCACCCTCTGCTTTCTATCCTGCAACCAGTCTGAAACCCATCTACAGATATTACTGGGCAGTTTTGTATTATCCAATGCTGACAATAGTTCTTTATGGGGTAGTTTGTCAAAAGCTTTGGCGAAATCCAGAAAGACCACATCCACAGGGTTCCCAGCATCCATTTCCCTATTCACTTTTTCATAGAAGGATAATACATTTGTCTGACAGGATCTATTTCGTACAAAACCATGTTGAAATGGATCTTTTATATCTTGTCGTTCCATGTGTTCCATGAGTATATCTTTAATTATTCCCTCCAAGAGTTTCCCCAATATTGAAGTTAAACTAATGGGCCTGAAGTTTCCTGGAACAGTACTGGGTCCTTTTTTTAGGATGGGTACTATATTTGCTAATTTCCAATCCTGGGGAACAGAACCAGAGTTTATAGATAATTGAAAAATATATGTTATAGGATGTGCCAACATATCTGCTAATTCCCTCAGTATTTTGAGATGCATACCATCAGGGCCAGGAGATTTGTTAATATTTAAACTAATTATTTTTTATATATATTATCTGGGTTCAAAGTTACTGTCCCAGGTTCAAAGGGTCTACTTGTACTATGTGCATCTGAATCTTTGTGTTTATATACTGAACAGAAAAATTTATTCTGAATATTAGCCATTTGCTGATTGGTTGCTGGGTACCCCTCTACAGTGAGAAAGGGACCTATACTATTGGGGATCTTTCTCCGGTTATTAATATAGAAAAATAATGCTTTTTTATTGTCATGAACTCTATTCGCAAGATTTATCTCGTATAGGGCTTTTGCATTTTTTATGGTTGTTTTAACTTTTTTGGGGGTTTCCTTATATTCAACAGTTAATTTGTCAGAACTTAGTACTTTCAACTTCTTATATAGCCTGTTTTTTTTTTGTTTATTAATTTTTTGATTGATGTAGTAAGCCAGACAGGTTTAATAGTTCTGACCCTATGATATTTAGTAATAGTGGGTACAAATTCTGTTGTTAATTTATCTATTTTAATTCTAAGGGAATCCCATGTATACTGTACAGGTTTATTGGCGAATTCCAATCTCCAGTCCCATTTGCCCAATTCCATTTTCATTTTATGGAAGTCAGATTTCCCAATATTTAATTTAGTGGTGGTTCCCGTAAGTTTACTAAATTGAGTTTCCTTGCTATTAAATAATACAGTGTTATGATCACTGTTTCCTAAAGGGGTGCTTACTTCCACTGAGTTAACTATTTCCCCCATATTTGTAAAGACTAAATCAAGGATGTTATTACCCCTTGTACTCTCTGGGACCAGCTGCTCAAGTCCCCCATGGTCCATAACATCTATATACTGTCTTTCTAGGGGGCAAGAGCCAGTACCTTTGATCCAATCAATGTTGGGTAGATTGAAGTCACCAGTTAGCAATAGCCTCTTTGAAGGGTCCAAATTACTAAGAATACTTAATAAAGCTTTATCATCTTCACGCGACATCGATGGAGGCCTGTAAAGAAGGCCCAACATAATTTTGGGTCTATTTATAGGTAATAAATGAACCCATATAAGTTATATTTGTCCTATATCACATTTAATTTCTTCCGAGATGATGTCTTTATGTATATATATTGTCAGACCTCCTCCTTTCCTATATTTTCTACAATGGGAATAAAGTTTATACCCCTCAATTTCTTTTTCCCAATCATCTTTTTCATCCCACCATGTTTCGGTAATAAGGGCAATATGCACATTATTTTTGTGCAAAATTATATTTAATTCATCATACTTATTCTGCGAGCTTCGAGCATTAATCAAAATAGCATTCCAACCTGAACTATTTGGAGGGGGGGAAAGAGTTCCATTTCGTTTGTCTATATTTACTATACCCCCCCAAACCAGTTTAAATGGAAATTGGTAACATCTTGAACTTTTTTACCCATAGTCCTTAATCCAGCATAACTTAAGTGGATACCATCCTTTCTAAAAAGAGGTGTTCTGTTAAGTGTCTTTTCATTATCCATGTAGCCAATTTCTTCTTGTAAACAGAAACTTCTAATCTTACCATTAATTATTTTTATCTGATTATTTTTAAACATTTGGTTTCCCTGCATGGGGATAATCCCTGAAATTATCATTTCAACTCTTTTTCTTTTTACTGTGCCCACAATATACTTAAAATCTCTTTGCATGCAGTTCCAATTTGTTTTGCCCACATCATTGGCCCCCACATGTAATAGAACCAAAGGGGTGTCTGTATTTTTGGAAAAACCTTCCATCAGTCTAGCTATGTCATGTACCTTTGCTCCGGGTAAGGAGCTGACTGTGGTATGTTCATTTCGATTTGAACATACATATGTGTCTATGCCTTTTATAATTGAATCCCCAATTATGAGTATGTCCCTTTCCAAAGGTTCATCATTTTTTTTAGTGGTTTAGTTTTTCCAGGGCAAATAATGTTATCTTGCTTAATGCCCTCTAAATTGATGGTCTCTCTTGGTTCTTTTATTTCACTTACTGTTATATTTAATCCCCCTTTTTCCACACTGCTTATAACCAGGTCATCAGGTGCATCCATGTCAAGACACTCAAATCTATTCTCTATTTCTATAGCGGGATGGAGCTGAAATACTTCATTCATTTCATGAGTGAATGTTTGACTAATTTCTAATTTATCAATTGAGCATTCATGATACCCTGTTTTGTTCATTACCACGGATTGCCTATTACTAACGTCACATGCAGCTTCATTTATGTATTCTTCTAGTTTGGATATATCCTTGTAAGTTTCAAAGTCTTGCTTCAAGTTCTAGTATCTCTTTAATTAATGCAGAGTTTTTGATGCATTTATCACATGTAAATTCTAAGTTTGTGACCTACTCGACATACATAGAACACTCCCTACAAGTTTTTTTACCCTTCAATTTCTTATTCCTTGTTTGTGCCATATCATTAGTACTTACTAATCTTACTTACCAGCCCAATTTAGTATTAATCACTCAGCCCCAATTTTTCCCCAGTTGTCCCAGTGTTCCCAGCGGACACAGCAGACACATGACGCGCGTGTCTCTGCGCGCGTCTCTGTGTGCGGCCACGCGGCCCACCCAGCCCAGCCCACTGGGTCTGCAGCTTATCCATTAGGCAGGGAAATGGGCAGACTGCGTGGCCAAGCAGTCCTTGTCTGCCTTCAAATTCTATGTTTCTATGTTTCTATACACCTCTTAACTGGGAATTTTAATTTTTATGTTTTTTATATGTCTGTTTTCAACTGGTATTTCATAGGGACTTTGTCTTGCAGTGCTCATTGTCACCTTTCTTTTGATACATTGATTGTCTCTTAACTCCAAAGACAGATAGAATTACATGTTGTTAAATTTGCAATGTCATCCTATAGGAATTTTCCTTTTTCAATTTTTATGTTTTTATATGGCCCCTGAATTTTGGGAGGTATCACATGTTAGCCTCGTACTACTCACTGAGACTATCTCTCTCTCTCTCTCTATATATATATATATATATATATATATATACACACACACACATATTGCTAGCCTTGCTTGTAGAGCTGAAATCAGCTAACTAAAAGAAGCTACATTTTCTTATTAATTTAATACTTATATCTCAGCAGGAGTCAGGGTCTGTTGAGATTAAGCAGACAGATACTTTATTAGAAGTAGAAGGGGTCTTATTTAGGGTTAAAAAAAGAAAGAAAGTCAATGTGTATGCTGCGCTGTGAAGGGTACTGTTTCAACTTACTTTGCTAAACCAGTAGGAGGAGAGAGAGCTTAATTGGGGGTGTGGCTTAGACACTATAAAAGCAGGTGACTCAAATTACAACTTCCTGTTGCTAGCCTTGCTAGTAGAGCAGAAAGCAGCTAACTAAAAGAAGCTACATTTTCTTATTAATTTAACACTCATATATCAGCAGGAGTCAGGGTCTGTTGAGATTAAGCAGACAGATACTTTATTAGAAGTAGAAGGGGTCTTATTTAGGGTTAAAAAAAGAAAGAAAAGAAAGAAAGTCAGTGTGTGTTCTGTGCTGTGAAGGGTACTGTATCAACTTACTTTGCTAAACCAGTAGGAAGAGAGAGAGCTTAATTGGGGGTGTGGCTTAGACACTATAAAAGCGGGTGACTCAAATTACAATTTCCTGTTGCTAGTCTTTTTTCTTACTAATTGCCCTCCATCCCACCCCTCCACCCAGCCACCCTAAGCCAGTTCTACTTTTACAGCCACTGGATTTGACTGTCAACAGGAACTTCCTGTTTGGCAGTAGAAAGGGAAGGATCAAAGAGAAACATTGGTTTTGTCAACCCTGTGCTATACCATTTGCTTGGAACTGACTCTTCAGTGAATAGCAGAGCATTGCGGGAACCTGGAGGACTAGCAATAGGCTAGTATACCTCCTACCCCAAAACAACATCTCTCTGTTAAAAGCACTGTTGCCTGGTGGTTCTCTTGCCCTTTTAAGGGCTTGTAAACCTTCAACTCACAGAATCTTGCTGAATTTAAGTAAATATTGTTATTTTTACTTTGCACCAAAACCGGAAGTGAACGGACGCTTACTTCTGGTTTTTCGGCTTAAAACCTTCCCCTCTAGCGAGAGGGGTGAGCGTGCATGGAGACACGTGCAGAGACACGCGCGTTTGCGCGTGTCTGCTGTGTCCACTGGGCACGCTGAAACTGCTGGCATTAGACAAACTTGGATAAGATAATTTTAGCATATCCTCTACTTAGTAAATATACACCTTTAATAATGGGAAAAGAACTTAGTAAGTGTATGCATGTTTGACGTATAGTGAGGGAAAGTATGGGAGCGAGTATGTATGTGCTAATTGCCATCTGATTACTACTCTTGAAGCAAAGATAGCGTTTCTGCTTAATATTAAACCAGTTTCTACTGATATTAGGGAATTGGAAAGTTACATTGATCTTATGGATGAACAGCTTCATTCTAATGAACAATTTCCTTCACATTTAGGTAGCATTTCTAAGCCTCCTGATGAGGAGACAATTATAACGACTAGTGCTAGTATACCTGTTGCCTCTGTCCCCTCTTATAAGGTGGATGATTATCCACCCTCTTCTCATGATAATGATGACTGGACCATTGTCACAAAGCCTCTTAAAAAAGGAGGGGAGGTCAAATACACAATAGTGCCCCTATTGAAACTCATAATAGGTTTGAGCAATTGACTGTATCAAATAATGAAGTGCTACATGATTTATCCTGTGCATCACCCTCTGTTGATAATAATGGTTTAAAAACACTTTTCAATCAGGAGTTAATGCCCATGAATATTTGTCCTAGTAAGTCTCAAGCTACCAAATCAATACCTATTAAGTTAATCACTCCAGAGTGTGTTAAACAATCACCTGTTTCTGATTCTTGTACCCCTACTGTCTCAAAACAAGTGTTAGTCCTGGGAGATTCAATCATTAAGCACATTGACAGGGTGGTATGCAATAGTGACAAGAGCAACCGCACTTGTTCTAGCTTCTGTGGGGCCAGGGTATCTGACATTACCTCCATGATGCCTAAAATTTTGCAAAATGCGTGGGAAAATCCAATGATTATCATACATGCCAGTGTTCATGATATAAACAACACCCCATTTAATCAGTTACAACAGGACTATGTGGCATTATGTAACCTGTTACTTGATAGGGGATGTTGTGTATGTATATCTGAAATTCTACCTGTCCCGAGAGCAACATCTACCATGATGCAGAAAATCAAAGCCCTAAATGAATGGCTGAGAAAGTGGTGTTTTAAGCAGGATATACCCTGTATTACCCACTGGGAATAATTTTCAGATCGTTCTTCCTTGTTTTGCTGGGACAGTTTACATCTCAGTCGTAGGGGTAGTACACTTATGGGGAAAAGTATCACTAAAATCATAAATCATTGTTTAAACTAAAAACAATGGGGGAGAATGGGTCTATTCCCAAGTCTCTGAATGCTTATCAAAATATTATTACAACTAAATGTAAATTCCTAGCTTTGAATGCAAAATCTTGAAACCAACTCAAATTAGCAGAACTCGAAGCCAAATGTAAAACTTTAAATATAGGTGTGGTGGGAATAACTGAAACTTGGTGGGACGCATCCTCAGTTTGGTTCAGAGAAATTCCAGGTTATGTTATATCACAAAAACAGATTAGATAAGGTATATGTGGAGTTCAGATGTACATACGAAATGATATTCTTCTTTGAAGTGTGTTTCCTTTCCTTTGGAAAGTATATGGGTTAAAATCTTATTGAAGGAGCAGTCCTATATAACTATTGGTAACATCTATCGACCTCCATCTGCAAATTCAGATTACACAACTGATATGTTTAAAGAAATTACACATTTTTCAGAATCTCAAGATACTGTAATATTTGGTGACTTTAACCTCCCTCATATTAACTGGGACTCATTCTCAGGACAATCCTATGCCAAGAAAGGACTAATAGATGTGGGAGTTAGTACTGGATTACAACAACTTGTTACTGAACCCACTCAAGGTCCTAATATTTTGGATCTATTATTTACTAACATAGAGCAACAAATTAGCAATTTACAAATTTGGGATCCACTTGGGACCAGTGATCATTCATCTAGTCTTTTTGAAATTCAACAGTTTAAAACTACACAAAGGAAGTTATACTGTACAAAAAATTATAAAAAAGCAAATTTTTCTAAAATCAATGAATACTTACAAAACATAAACTGGGAATCTAATCTTAATTGTGCAACACAACAAGCTTGGGACTTTTTCAAAAACATTATACATTATTTGGAAAATACCTTTATTCCATCTAAGAGGAAATTTAATAATAAAGGAACAATTCCCCCTTGGTTCAACAAGATAATTAAAAATCAGATTAAAATAAAAATTTAACTTTTTAGGAAACTTAAGAATAGTTCTGGTCCATTTAAAGCTACTCTATTACATAAATACAGACTATCTGTGAAAAACTTAAAAAATTCCATTAAATTGCCAAAAAATAAGCTAGAATTTAAACTAGCTCACACAAAAGACTGTCACAAATCTCTTTTCTCCTATATAAATAGTAAAAAAAGGTGTATCAAGGACCATTGGTCCCATTATAACCAATGGCTGTTCTCTATCTGATATCGAAACCCCAAATCTCTTTAATAAGTACTTTTGTTCTGTTTTCTCTCAAAAATCACCTATTAGTACATTTAAAGTTCACCACATAGATTATCATAGGTTCTATCCAACTGACATTATACAGGCTATCAAAAAACTAAAAAAAAATACTAGTCCGGGCCCAGACGGTATTCATCCATGGTTTCTGATTGAAACCTCTATAAATATTTTTATACCTTTGTCAATTATCTTCAACAAATCCTTACAAGAAAGCATTGTACCAAATGATTGGTGTTCAGCAATAGTTACTCCCATATTTAAAAAAGGCAATAGAGGTTCTGTGCAAAATTATCATCCAATTAGCCTGACCTCAGTGGCTGGTAAATTAATGGAATGAGTAATGAAGTCTCTAATAGATCAAGATTGTAGAAAAGTAGGAATTTATGATTCAAATCAGCATGGGTTTACTCCCAAGTATTCCTGCACCACCAATCTGATATCTTTTTACAATAATATAAGTACTCTACTAGATGTGGGTGTCCCTACTGATGCAATTCTTGTGGACTTTAGTAGAGCTTTCAATAAAGTCTCACATGAAAAACTCATTACTAAAATACACAATCTAGGTTTGTCACCTGATATTGTCAACTGGACTTTAAACTGGTTGACAAATCATTCTCAGAGAGTCAGAATTAATGATATCTTGCCTGATTCGGGTAGTGTGACAAGTGGTGTACCACAGGGGTTGGTCTTGGGACCAACATTGTTTAATCTCTTTATTAGTGATTTACAAACAGGGCCAAATAACTTCATGGTTAAATTTGCAGATGATACTAAATTGGGGGGCAAGGTTAATAATCAAGAAAATATTTCTGCATTAAAGAAGGATTTGGAAAAATTAACACTTTGGGCAAATGAAAATCATATGCAGTTTAATCAAGATAAATGTTTAGTAGTGCATTTCGGTGTAAATAATCCAAAAACAATATATTATATAAATGGACTACAACTTCACTCATCAAATTGTAAAAACGATTTAGGGATATATGTTAATAATAAACTTACATCAAATGATCACTGTGTTAGAACTGCTTGCATGACCAACAGACTTTTGAGGCAAATAAAACACACTTTTGTTAATCGCACTGAACAAAGCCTTATTCCATTGTATAGGGCATACATTAGACCGTATCTAGACTATGGCTCCCCTTTCTGGAATCCAAACCAAAAAAAAAAAAATAGCAATTCTTGAACAGGTTCAAAGGAGAGTAACTAGAATGATTCCAAGATTAACAAACTTGGATTATCAGAACAGATTAAATGCTACTGGTCTCTTTTCTCTTCAAACTAGAAGATTAAGAGGTAATATGCTTATGGTTTTTAATTTAATAAATTCACCAGATCTAATGGAAAAATGTGGTCTAACACTGTCCAAAGGGAGACATGTTCCAAGACTGCATAATAAACAGCTTGAAGTAAAAACTTATAAAACCAGCAAAAGGGGAAACTTTTTTCCAATAAGAGCATCCATTGTATGGAACATCTTGCCACAAGAATTGGTACAGGCAACTAGTGCCATTGTCTTTAAAAACAAATTAGATGTTTGGTTGTGGGGTAATAGATAAATAATGTCCCACATAGTGTGGGGAGCAGTCTAGACGGGCTCTGGCCTTCTTCTGTTCTTTCATACCAAGTAATACCAAGTAATATACATTGTCCCTTAACTCCAAATAGTAACAGAGTTATTGCTTGTTAAGATAATTATGTTTTTTGTATGTGTATTTTCAGTTGGTATTCCTTAGGGACTTAGTCTTGTAGTACTCATTGAGATCTTTTTTTTGATATGTAGCTTATCCCTTAACTCAAAAGTCTGATGGAGTTACAGCTTGTTAAAGCTGCATTTTTGGGGGGTATTATATGTTAGGGCTGTAGTGCTTGTTAAGACTTTTTCTGATATAGTGTTGGTCCCTTAACTCCAAATCTTGCCAGAGTTATAGAATGTTAAAGTTCCAATGTTATCCTATGGGAATTTTAATGTTTACATGTTTATGCTTTTTATATGGTGCCTGAGTTTTTGGAGAGTATTATGCATTAGTCTTGTAGTACTCATTAAGATCTTTCTTTTGTCCCTTAACTCCAAATATTGACAGAGTTAAGGCTTGTTAAAGTTCAAATGTGGAAAAAAGGAAGCCCAACTTCTTTCGTATGAAGCAATCCTCTTTTGTGATATTTTGACTTTCTCACAAAAGAGGGTTTGTTCATATGAAAGAAGAATGTGAAAAAAACTAAGTCAAAATTCTTGTTTCATGCAGACCAATCCTCTTTTGTGAGATTGTATCATTCTCATGAAAGAGGATTGGTTCATACAAAAGAAGAATGTGAAAAAAACTAGGTTCAAATTCTTCTTTCATATGGCCCTATTCCTTTTTCATGAGGCCATACAAAAAAAAAGAAAATTGTCTCACAAATATTTTAAAAACACCTTTCTGGGTCCTTTTTCTAAAAACTAACTGCAGAATCCAATTAATGGGGTCCCGTTTAGCAAGATACATGTGGCAGTGCCTCTGCAGGATATGACTTTTATGGGTTTTCAAAAAAATGTTTTAAATGTAAACAAGATGGCTGCCATACAAAAGAAGAATTTTTTCTCACTAAAGAGGACTACCCCCTCATGAAAGAGAATCCTCTTGTGCATGGCCAAATTCCTCTTTCATATGAAACAGCTATCCAAAAGACTATACTGAGCATGCTCAGAACCAACATTTCAGATCCTTATAACTCTGAAATGGATTAATATTGTTTCACCAAACCAACAAAAGGCATCATCCTGGGGCAAACCCTTTCCACCCTGAACATTTCAAAACAAAATTCCAAACTGTCTGGGCACTAGATGATAAAAACAATATAGGCAAATGCCACAATCTTTTCACTTTTTTCACTATCCAATTCTTGGAATTTGCACATCCGACCAGAACAAACCTTGGCACATCAAGAGACCATGCCCCCACCACCACCACCACCCCCACCCCAAAACCGCACTTGCAAAATTTTGTGCAAATCTGTTGAACAAGGGCAAAGCTATTAAAGTGCAAAATTATGGGGTTTAACATTAAACAGCCTACTCAACCCTAACCATAGTGACACTGCCATGCCACTATAATATAAATACATAATAAATTACAGTGGAATAATACATCTGTCACCACACCTGAGTGGTAAGACCTACAGAACTATCTCCTGGCTTTGCTGCTCATGAATTATGAGTCTTACCACTGTTGACTGGAGATATAGGGGCTATTCCACTGCAACCCATTCTGCATTCCCTATATAATTGGATATTATAGGGGCATGGTAGTGCCCCTATAGTTAGAGTTGAGTTGTCTGTTCAATGTTAAACCCCAATGTGTGCACCTGAATAACTTTGGCATCATTTGATGAAATAGCCCAAAATCCAGTATGCATGATCAGGCTGCCAGAGTCTCAAGACCTGAAAAGTCTCATGACAGCATCTTGCATGGTTTTTGAGATATGGAGCAGCAAAAAATGAAAAAAAATATATACTTAACAGTGCATATTTTTTGCTGTTAACTACAGCCTCGATGGTGTGGAATTTTTTTATGCAATTTACAGGTTTGAAGGGGCCTGTGCCAAGGTTGTGCCTTTCAAAGGTTTAGTGAAAAGTATTATACCATTTTAGAGTTACAATGATTTTTGAGTTAACGTTCAAGTTCGACCAGTAAAAAATTAAAATTTCATAAATGCTTATTTTTATGATTTACCTCTCGCGCTGAAAAAAATACCTATCATGACAGCCACCATTTTTAAAACTCACAAACACTGAAAATACAAATAAATGGTATCTTTTTTTTCCATATAGCTTTTTATCACATTGGTTAGTATGGGCAGGCTCTTGACCCTGTCCCCACTTCCTCTTGTCCAGTGTCTCAACTCTCCCTTATCTTGGGCCCAAAATCCCCCACATATTGTCCCTCATGATGGGGTTGAGAAGGGGTGGGCTGTCCTCCCCCCACCCAGAGAACCACCTCCAGATTGGGCCAGAGACTGGGCAATGGTGCTGGACAGAGGTAGGCAGGCAGGGCTTCATGTAGCCCGTGCCAACCATTTTCCATTTTCTCTCTTTTTCCCCATTGCTGGGGTGCACATATCAGCATGTGCACATGGAGGCATGTGCACACTGCAGAATCCAACAGCACTCTCCCATCTTTGGTGCCCCAGATCCACACTACACTCAGGCCTCCACTTGGTGGCAGTCATTCGGTGGAAATGCCACTTGACCCTCTCCAGAAGAGGAGAGCTGTCCTCTGGATCTCAGTCCTCTCCCTCCATGGCTGAGCCACAGAAACCTGCATTAACCACCAAACATGGGTCACTGCTGAGCCTGCTAAATGATCTTTTTTAAAAAACAAACACCAGAACCTAGCTAGATGAGGTCCATTTTGCTAGACCCTGCTGTTTGTTTTTTAAAAAAATGTGTCATAAATACCTTTTCTGAGCACCCCAAAATCCAGGATGCCCAGCATAGTGAGAGGAGCCATTTAACCATATTCTCTGTATGAGAACAGTGGGACTTTCTTGAGTTCTGCAGATGCAGCTGGAAGTCGTGCTGAGGGCTGCAGTGAGAGAAGTGAGTCACCAATCCTCTGCTCTGCTGTTATGTCTGTCTGTCTCTCTCTCTCTCTCTCTCTCTCTCTCTCTCTCTCTCTCTCCTGTCTGTCTGTCTGTCTGTCTTTCTGTCTATCTATCCATCTATCTATCTACCTACCTACCTACTTTGTTATTTATCAAGCAGATTGAGGTGCCCACCCCTGGTACCGCTTCTTTCTCTCCTCTTCCTCCAGATCACCCACCCTCCCACCCTTCCCAAAGTTTTTTCAGATAGAAAGAAGATAGATAGATAGATAGATAGATAGATAGATAGATAGATAGATAATGTAAGAATGTAAGAGGACTAGGGTGCCCACCCCCAATACCACTTGTCCTCTCCCTCCCCTCCAGGTTGCCCACCCCATTCCCATTTTATGGGTGGCAGTACTAGGGTGCCTACCCACAGTGCTGCTGAACAGTCACCAGACACTAGGGTGCCCAATCCCCAGTGTCAGATAAGTTCCCTATAACAAAAAAAAATATTTTTTTAATCCTGTAAAAAACAAACAAGTCCCTCAAAGATCTGACCCCACCACCCCAACCTTCAATTCAGTACCCGCCACCCTACATCCCCTCACCCCTACATCCTCATTCACCTGAACATGCACTACAGCGTCGACCCACTTTCTGAACAAAGACACGTTTCGCTGCTATAGTCAGCGACTGCAATATGGGAAACTAAGGTAAGTGCAGTTTAATGTATTTGAAAGGAGTTTTGAACTGTGATGCATAACTTTGTCACTTTTGCATATTTTGACCCAAAGTTTTCAACATGGCCTTTTTAGGACCCCACCTCATGACCAATGGTGCTGGAATTATGTAAATCTGGCCCAAAAGGCAATTTCATGGTCACTTGGTGAAATCAGTTTTTGGGTGGGATTTGAAAATGTTCACTGGCTTTGTTGATAAGGTGGGATCATAAGAAGGTTGTGTTGAAAATTTGGGGTCAAAATATTTAAAAATGGCAAAATTATGAGTGTACATTGAAATGTTTCAATGCACGCTCATCATTTTGGTAATTTTTAAATATTTTGACCACACATTTTCAACATAGCCATTTTTTCACATCACCTCATGAACATGAAAAGTTTTTCAAATCCTGGCCAGAATGTGTTTTTGCACCTGTACCACAGAATGACATTTCAGCCGAGATTTGAAAATGTTCACATACTGGGTTCATGTGTTGCAGGTTTGTGCAGGTGTGATAAATGTAATTTCTTGCATTTATCACACTCTGGTGAAAATAACAGGATTTATCACACTCATCCGGTGAAAATAACAGGATTTATCACACTCATTTATCACTCACCCCATTGTGTGTGTGTGTATATATGTGTGTGTGTGTGTATATATATATATATATATATATATAGACACATACATAATGGTAGCATGTTAGTGCTACCATAGTTAGGATTGAGTAGCCCTTTTAAGGTTAAATGTTGAAACTTTGCACCTTAATAACTGCCACCATTCAATGGATTTTCCTGAAATTTGGCAGACACGGGGTGTAACTATAGATCTTGGGATCTGGTAACTTTCTTATCAGTCAAATATATGGCTGTGGAGTTATTAAGTGACATCCGTGCACGCAATTACGTCTTTTTGCACATTCTTTGCTCACGCCTACAAGTCACATGGTTTCTGTGACTGGTCCAAAACCTTCAGGGAATGTGTGGCCAGTGTCCCCGATGTGCCTTTTGAAGATTTCGTGAAAAAATATTGAACGGTCCAAAAGTTATTCAAAAAACAAGTTCCCATTATAAGTCAATGGGAAAAGTTAACAAAAAGTTTGACACTTTCGAAAATGCAGTTTTTAGTGTCACAAATGGCCCTAGTAGTGTCACAAATCCACAAATTTTGTTTTCAGTTACTGATCACAGAAATGCTTGGCATTTAAAATTGGGACCATCTAGGGACATAATTATTTTTGTGTTTACCTATTCAAGCCCTGAGGATGCTAGCCATGTCTTTATTTTGGGGTTAAACACCCCAGAAATATGTTTTTCAAATTTCTGGGAAAAGTAGTGTTGCAAAGTAGTGTCACACTTATGACACTTTCGCAAATCTTTGTGAAAGGCATCGCAAATCACGACACTACTTTTCTAGACTATGAACAAAATGACAGGAATTCTTTGCCACCCTGCTGCAAAACAACGGTTTGGTCTTTTGGGCCGAAATTTGGGGGGAAGGCAGCCAACAGCTCACAGATGTGCCTTTTGGTGGTTTGGTGACAAAATATTGTACAGAAGCAAAGTTATGGTACTCCGGAGTTGACTTTTTTCCCATAGACTAACATGGTAGTGTCTGCCATGCCTTTGAACTCGTATCTCAAGCGGTCACGAGAATCTGGATTTTCATTGCATCAATGCATAGCCCCGGGGCTACACATCTGGTGAAAACCTAGCCAGGAAAGTCGTGAATCATGTGAAATTTTAATTTTTTTTGTACGTTGTACGGTTACTGAGATATTACCATTTTAGTATTACAACTGCTCGTTTTCTGCTCCGAGGCCCATTATTATGCATACATTCTTTATTTTCACTGTGTTTCTCAGTGGAGCTTTTGGGGGAAAATATGGTGTGCACTCCAGTTACTGTTCCAGGTAGGCTTTACACTTGTGTTTCCCTGCCCGTTCGTGTTAGCGTTCGTGTACGCCACCGTGCGTGTTACCATTTGCGTTACTGTTACCATTTGTGTCTCCACTGTTTGTGTTTGTCTTTTGCTTAGCATCACCATGCACATTACCATTTCTGTTGGCGGTCGCCCTTCCCTTTTCGTTTGCGTTTGTCTCTCGTTTTGCATCATCGTTGTTACCGTTACTATTTACATTTCCAGTTGCATTCCCTTGGCCATGCACGTTATGGTTCATATTTCCATATGCGCTTGCATTTGCCTTTGCGTTTCTGTTTCCTTTGGCATTATTGTTGCTGTTACCATTATCATTTCCATTTACAATTGCAGTACCGTGACCATGCACATTACGGTTTGCGTTTCTGTATGCGGTTGCGTTTGCGTTTCTGTTTCTGTTTCCTTTCATGTTATTATTGCTGTCACAGTTATCATTTGCATTTAGAATAGTGGTACCATGACCGTGAGCATTATCAGTTGCGTTTCCGTATGCGCTTGTGCCTCCGTTTGTGTCACTTTCCACTTTGGCGTCACTTGGCACCTGCATTTTTATTAACACTTGCTTTACAATTTACATTTGCATCACCATGTGCATAACCATTACCACTTGCGTTTGCATTGTTGTTACCATTACCATTACTATGTCACAAAAAATCATGTGGTGGGAGCATTCCATTCACTATTTATAGTCCTCATTCTCAAAAAAAAGGGAAATTAGAGGCAAAAAACTCTGTTTAATGCATCAGTTAGGGTTGTTCCACAGCAACAAAAGTGAGGAAATTCAGTGTTAGGGTTGAAACCCCCCCTTGCACCCCTCCAGCCCACCCCCCAACCGGCATCAGGGTGTGTGTTGGGGTCATCAGCCATAACTGTCACCCCATTCTCCTATGCCTCAGCTTGTTCACACATGTGATGGGGTGAGAGTTAGGGCCGAAGACCTCAATGCACACCCCGATGCTGGTTGAGGGGGGCAGGCTGAGGGGCTGCAAGGGGGTTTTCAATCCTAACACCAAATTTCCTCACTTTTATCACTGTGGAACAACCCTAACTGATGCATTAAATGGAGTTTTTGCCTCTAATATATATATATATATATATATATATATATATATATAAGATAAGTCACTACAGGGTGTGCGGTCATGCTCTGATATATGCATACCTTGGTGGGCATTGTGGTGTTCAACCACCAAAGGCATGTGTATATCAGAGCATGACCACACAGCCTGTACTGGATTATCCATCTTATAAAATGGCTACAATATTGGGGGTGGGGACAAGAAGTAGTCCCTGTCTGGCACAAATTAGTGTTTCATTTAGAGTAGTTGATCTAGCTGATCCTGCCATGATTCTGGTAGATTTAAAGTGATAGCTTACAGTTATCTGATTGATCCTACCATGATTTTTATAGATCAAAAGGAAAAGTGATTAAAAAGATCATATCTGGTTGATCCTGCCATTTTCAGACTGTCTTACATTTAATCACTATTATTTTCCTGTTTTACTGTAGCGTGACCAAGCGGTGTTCATTGCAGTAAAGGGCTTACTAGCAAAGCTTTAACTTAAGGCACGTTTTGCTCAAAAATCATATAAAGTCCATTTTTTAAGGTAAGGCTACTGAGCTTTTTGTAAAAGAAGCAACCGACTGTAGAGTGAGGAGAGCCAGCGAGTCGCAAACATACTGTAAGTGACTGCTGTTACAGCAATGTTCATTCCAGCTTACATCTACACTTCTGAAGTGCCAACTTGCCCACTCTCATCTCTCTACAATCAATGGCTTCTTTTACAAAAAGTTAAGTAATCTTACATTACAAATGGAATTTACATGGTTTTTGAGTAAAACACACCTTATTTTAAAGCATTGTCAGCATGTTCTTTACCATGAGGAACACTGCTCAGTCATGCTACACTAAAACAGTAAAGTGAAAGTAACTAAACTGATAATGGAAGGATCAATCAAGGAGGGGGTTCAACCCTAACACTGAATTTCCTCACTTCTGCCACTATGAAACAACCCTAACTGATACATTAAATGGAGTTTTTGCCTCCAATATATATATATATATATATATATATATATATATTAGATAATCCACTACAGGGTATGCGGTCATGCTCTGATATATGCATACCTTGGTGGGCATTGTGGTGTTCAACCACCAAAGGCATGTGTATATCAGAGCATGGCCACACAGCCTGTACTGGATTATCCATCTTATAAAATGGCCACAATATTGGGGGGTGGGGACAAGAAGTAGTTCCTGTCTGGCACAAATTAGTGTTTCATTTAGAGAAGGTGATCTGGTTGATTCTGCCATGATTCTGGTAGATTTAAAGTGATAGCTTACAGCTATCTGATTGATCCTACCATGATTTTTATAGATCAAAACAAAAAGTGATTAAAAAAATCATATCTGGTTGATCCTGCCAATTTCAGACTGTCTTACATTTAATCACTGTTATTTTCCTGTTTTACTGTAGTGTGACCGAGTGGTGTTCATTGCAGTAAAGGACATACTAGCAAAGCTTTAACATAAGGCACGTTTTGCTCAAAAATCATATAAAGTCCATTTTTTTAAGGTAAGGTTACTGAGCTTTTTGTAAAAGAAGCAACCAACTGTAGAGTGAGGAGAGCCAGCGAGTCGCAAACATGAGTGACTGCTGTTACAGCAATGTTCGTTCCAGCTTACATCTACACTTCTGAAGTGCCAACTTGCCCACTCTCATCTCTCTACAATCGGTGGCTTCTTTTACAAAAAGTTAAGTAATCTTACATTACAAAATGGAATTTACATGGTTTTTGAGTAAAACACACCTTATTTTAAAGCTTTGCCAGCATGTCCTTTACCACGAGGAACATCGCTCAGTCACGCTACACTAAAAAACAATAAAGTGAAAGTAATTAAACTGATAATAGAAGGATCAACCAGTAAGTTTTTTTATTACTTTTGACCTATAAAAATCATGGCAGGATCAGCCAGATAATTATATTCAGTGTGGGATAGCCATACAGATTTATTTGTTGTTGTGGGTAGTAGTCTGTGGGTAAGAGCATCCTAACTTTCTGATTGGCTAGGATACCAATCTTAGAGGGTGGGTATTTTTTGATAGAAGTCCACTTAAAACAAATGCCAGTTCAGGGTGCCTCATTACTTTGAATATTCTTGGGCTCCCAATTTCTGAGCCTGATCTGCCGCCACTTATTTGCCGCTCGCCAATGGAGCCAAGAGGGAGAACTACAACTCCAGCACTCAATTTCCACATGTCCCCTGGCAATAACAATGTTTTTTAAAAAAGAACACACTTATCAAAAAAAGTAAAACTCACCACTACAAGCTAAGGAATTCATAGATCACTACCACCCATGTCACACAAAGTGGCAGTACAGGAGGTAACGTGCTCTGTCTTTCTTTCTCTCCCCTGTCTCCCTTAGCTAATGTTTACTGTCTGGCACAAATAAACAAAGAAAAAATCACTGCACCTCATTCCAGGGGCTCTGTGATGCGCAGTTCAGTCTTTCCACAGTCCCGACCCTGTAACTGAGATTGTGGCCACACTCAGTACACACACAGAAAGGACAGTTCAAAAGCAAACCAGTTTAATCTATAAATAAGTTAAAAAAAACAGCAAAACAAACTGGCAAGGTGTGCCTCTGTGTAGTACTGGAGGGGTATCCATAATAACTACTTCCATATACAAACTACAGGGTCTCAACTAGGACAAAAGTCCTTACCTCCAGAAAAAAACTCAATACATAAGTGCAAGTGGAGGAATTATTTTACCACAAAATGTATAAAAGACACAGGAAATTTGACATGGTAACATAAAAATTATTTTCTTCCAAAACATACAAAACACGGTGACCCATTTTCTAGGTGCAATATTACCCTCCAGGGTGGTTGGCATTGGTAAATACAAGACCTTCCATGGGCTATAAGGCCCTCCAACTGCAGTGTTGAGCCTCATTATGCCCCTTGGCAGTCTGCTATTTCCCAATACCACCCACTCTGTCGGGTATTATTGCTTACATAATGCACATTCATGTGGAGTGTTTATCCAGTCAATAACCCTGATTTTCACTGATTCTTTCTGCATATATATATATATAGAAATACAAAATCACACATGCCCCCACAATGCAAAGCATCATGGGCTGCATATGCAAATCACCACAGAATATTATGCTGGTTCAACATTAAGCAGAAATGCATGGTGCCGAAAGGCCTCTCACACAGTTTGCAAAGGTTCATGCATTTCTGCTTAAAGTTGAACCAGCATAATATTCTGTGGTGATTTGCATATGTAGCCCATGATGCTTTGCATTGTGGGGGCATGGGTGATTTTGTATTTCTTTGAAACTTGGCTTCCCAGCCAAATGCCCTTTGGGGTAACCATTGCCTCAGTGCTTGCGCACAGAGGTTCTTTGTCTATATATATATATATCTATATTCATTGCAAAAAAAAACTTTGTTAATGCATCAGTTAGGGTTGTTACTAAAGCAACAAAAGCATGGAAATGTGGTGTTAGGGTTTCCACCCCTAACACCCCACCCACACCCTGCAGACACTGACAGGCATTGGGAGTGTGCTTTGGGGTCATCGGCCCTAAGACTCACCCCATTCCACCCCCCACCCTGCACACACTGACAGGCATCGGGAGGTGCCTTGGGGTTGTCTGCCCTAATGCTCACCCCATTCCATAATTAATTGACCTGAGATGGATATAATATAGGAGAATGGGGTGAGCGTTACAGCCAATGACCATTAAACATTAAACTGGCCAAAATGAAGACTTTTTTTACTCACCAGCAACTAATATACTAGACTGATTTCAAACCTGAAACTTGCAGATTTGATACATTTTGTTCCAAGGTGTGTGCTTTTGTGCTTTATATGTCCATAACTTGCCTGTGTCTGTGTTATTAAGGAAAAACTGTGTGCATTCTCAGTTTAAAAATGTAACATTCTAAAGATAACTAATTTTTTATGACCATATTTTAAAATGCTGTCATTTGGCAAAAATGCATGCACGTCTGTGAGCTGGGCTATAGCCATCACCACAAGGTGATGCATGATGTGTAAACAGGGTCTGTTTTAATTTCAAATGTATTTGTTCAGCTGAGGTGGGGTTACATGTCAATGCTTAGCCCCGCCACCACTGAATGGAGCTGCACAACATTCACCTCTTTGAATTGGTGGTCGTTAGCCACATACTGAATCTGCACCCTTCATGTTTTATTGCCTGGACACTGGGGTGCCAAATCACTGGTGCTAGGTCCATAACCCCCCCCCCGTATTCAACATTGGGGTACCCACCCCTGGTGCTGCATAAGACCCCTGAACATTTTCATTTAACATCCTGCACCCCCACATGAAGAACCCAAAACCAGGGTGCCCAATCCCTGGTGACAGCTTAGACACCCCACTGCACGTGAGTGACATTGGGGTGCCCACCACCAGTGCCATCAAATAGGAAAACAACACTGGGTTGTCCAATCCCCAGTGGTAGTACCTGTAAATCAAATAACTGTACCCTTTTTTTCACCTAAAAAAAATCCATCAATATCTGTTGTGGCTCCTCTGTCCCCCACTCTCCAACTACCTCACCCCAATCCTTCACTCAGCACACCCCACCCGACACCCCTAACTCATCTAAAGCACATTCAACACCATAGATCCACTCTCTGCACTGAAAAGCGTCCTCCTCCTGCAAACACAACTGCAAACTAAGGAAACAAGATAAGTTCAGTCGATGGATAAATGGATGTAACACAACATGGTTTTGTCCAAGAATTATCATGTTTAACGAATCTGCTCCATTTTTTTTGAACCTATCAGCTCCACATTGGACAATGCATTATCTGTGGATGTAGCCTTTCCGGATTACTCGAAGGCATTTGATACAGTATCACATAGGGTCTTAACAGAACACACAATTAGTCTAAAATGTCATCCAAACATAATCAAGTGGGTAAATTCCTGGCTGATAAACAGGAAACAATATGTAGCAATTAGGGGGCATAAGTCACCTTGGACATCAGTGACAAGCGGCGTGCCTCAGGGTTCCATTTTGGGCCCAATACTATTCAACATTCTTGTAACATCTATGCAGCCACTAAATAACATCTGGCTCTGCAAATATGCAGATGATAGCAAAATGGGAGGTATTATTACAGGCCAAGAAAGTGCACAACACTTTCAAAACACTCTAACCCATCTCGAAAATTGGACAAAAGAATAACAAAATGTACTTTAATATAGCTAAATGCAAGATTATGCATTTTTGAAAAAATAACCTAAGGTATGATTACACAGTTGGTAATACTGTATTGCAAATGATGGAAAATGAAAGGGATTTGGGAGTATTCATACATTTGAAACACACACCAGCAATATAGTGAAAAAATGTCAGCAAATACTAGCCTGCATTTTAAAAAATATAAACAGTAGACAGCCAGAAGTACTTATCCCACTTTACACTAGCCTGGTGAGGCCACATTTGGAGTACTGTTCTCCGTTATGTACCCTAATTTTATCAGAGAAAAGAAACTAATAGAAAGTGTACAGAGGAAAGCAATGAAAACAATCTTTAAATTTAAATTTAAAAATAAAGATTATGCTGACAGGCTTAGGACTCTGGGTCTATATTATATGCAGTACAGAAGATTAAGAGGGGACCTATGCCTAACCTATGCTGCAGTACAAAATAATGTCACACTGGAAATCATTGGTCTAGTCAAAAACAGTACAATTAGCACTACTAGGTCCCATCACCTAAAATTAAAAGGGGAAAATGATAAGACTACAAAATGCAGTCAGTGGTACACCCAAAGAGTCGTATCACACCGGAATTCATTAACTAAAGGTGTTGAAAGTGAAACAATTATTATTTTTTAAGAAAAAACTAGACCTGCATATGGGAGAAAAAAATTTGATTTCCACTAGTAACAAGGTGACGACTTCACAAAAGGCCCTCAAGCCTCCTGAACTCATTACCACACTATGAAACTAATGCGTTTTCAGTGCATAAACATTCACTCATAACGTCGTCATTTTAAAATATTTCTTTCACCAAATTTTCAACATGGCCTTTTTGGGACCATACCTCATGAACAAGGTAGGTGAAATGTTTTCAATCTGGCCATAAAAGGTGATTTCACAGATCCTCTATGAAACCACCTTTTGGAAGAGATTTGAAAAATTTCACCTTCTTTTGCTCATGAGATGGGGTGAACAAAATATTAAAAAAAGACCTAGTTATGAGTGAATGTTCAAATATTTCAATGTTTACTCATAACTTTGGTAATGTTCGATATTTTGACTCCAAATGTTCAACATGGCAATTTTTTTACACCACCTCACGAATATGACAGGTGTCATTTTTCAAATCCTGACCAAAATGTGCTTTTACATGTGTGGTGTGAAATAACGCTTCATCCAGTATTTTGTAAAGACACCTGTTATGTTAAGAAGGAGGAGGAGCATAAAAAGACTATGCTGAAAATGTGAGGTCAAAATGTCAAAAAAAGTTACTCTGAAACATGTGCAGGGCTGGCTGTTAGCCCAGCAGACAGCATGTAGTATTTCCGTGCCAGCCACTCAAGTTCAGGAAGAAGTTCAGGGAGCCAGCTGGGCAACACAAGATTGGGGGGTGGTGCTGTCATGTGCCACTGCTCCTAGCCTGGGAAGGTATTGTGCAGTGTTCTGCAGCAAAAGCAACACTTTGGCGGATTGGGGACACTTCCATGAAAAATGGAAAAACAGCATCTGGCAGGATGAAGGTCCAGTCATTGCATAACCCACACCACCGACAGGCCCCTACTACCGCCAGCCACCCAACCCCATCACCCACCATCCCAGGGACTTACCTCATACATTTGGTACCCACCCATGGATTCCCCCAATGGTGGGCATGAGGAGCAGAGCCATCAACCCCTCTTGACTCTCCACCACTTTAGCAATCTGACACCCTTTCAGTGTTGCGGGGTATGTGAGAGCTGGTGGCTTTATCCTGATGATGAGTGGAGTAACACAGCCCCCTTTGGAGAGGAGAGTGGTCCCAGAGATGCTGAATCCTGTTCACCTCCCCTTCATTAGTCTCCATGTGTGACCCAAGTCCATTCCTGAACCCGGGTCACTGCCATGGTACCTGTATCCCCCCCCCCAACCAACCTACTTTAAAACCAAAACTTCAAGCCCTTCCCACCCAAACCAACTGATTGGTACTTTTTATTACTCATACTAACCCATTTTCCCCTTTATCGCTACAGATCCAATGGAATAATGACCATGCTGTGGCAGGACACATGTGTATCAAATAAGTATTGTTTTGTTTTTATACTACCTTGTTTTACTAATTAGTTCCTAAAGAGCTGCAGATCTTGTGTGAGCATGTTGCTTTTCTTATTATACAGATACGGATGGTTGTTCCCTCAAGATCCCCACCCCCACCCCCGGATCCCCAGGACCCAGGTACAAGATCTCTAACTTATTATCTATTCTAGGATGATACGGTAATGGCACAGCTCCAAATATTAAGACACTGCTGGGTTTCACTTGCTAGGTGGTTGGTGATGCAGGGCTTAACTATCTCCACTATTCTGTTTATTCCATTTCCTTCGGGACCTGTGCAAATGAAGATACAATTCCACTATCAGAAAAAGAAGGGAAATTAATTGAAAAACTATGTTAATGCAGACTTTAGGGTTAAGGAGCACAAAGCATACATAGTAAGGAAATGAAAACATGATGGTTTGGAGACTCATGAGTCTTGGTGAATTGGTGGTTTTGTGTTCCTTGAGGTTGTCACCCAAATGTTCACTTCCTCCCCTGGGCAAACAAACATGATCTCTTGCTTAATCACAATCTTGTGAAGAAAGCTACGACTGATTCTGTTGGCCCCAAAGAGTATATGCCTATGAGGCACTGGCTTGGAGGTGTACCCTGTGCTTTGGGCAGAAGGAATTAATTCACAAAAACAGCCCTCCCATCTAAACAAACCAGCTGTGACTGCCCAAGCCACCATTGGTGCCCCCCACCTGCCCATCCAATCTTTATAAAAACAATAGTGGGTGCCAACTCCACTGCTAGTACTCACCCCTCTCACCCACCCCATCATTAAAGAAGTCAATGGCTGTGCCCAACCCCACCACCAGCCATTCCCCTTCTACCCTCCTTATCTTTACCTAAAACTGTGGTGAGTGCCCACCTCTGCTGCCAGTATCCACTCCCAAACCATGTTTAATAATACTGGCAGGGTGTGACCAACCACATTGCCAGTGCCCCCATCCTGCTTACTTCATCTTTATTTATTTATTTAGCTTTTGTTAATGAGGTAAGCACAACTAGATAGTCAAATGCCTCATGTGCCACCCGGGAGTATACAGGAGATTACAGGCAAAAGCAGGTGGTTATAGGGTTACAAAGAAAGGAAGCAGTCAGGCGCAGCATGACTTAAAAGGAAGCATGTAGCACTACATAACATGACAAGGTATGAGTTGAAAGTCAGAGAAATTGAACATAAGATAACAAGGTAACATTTGACAGTCACAGACAACAGTAATAACTAACTAATAACACAGACACACCAACCTGAAGTCGGGCCAAGACAGGACCATAAAGTGCAGCACAGTGCAGGGAAGAGAGGGAGAAACCCTAGGTACAGTGACAGGCTGAGGCATTTGAGGAAGCTCTAGATGGCATTTCTGAAGCAAGCATGGGAGGGGGAGTAATGGACTTGGGCTGGGAGGGAGTTCCATAGTCTGGGAGCACAAACGGCAAATGCTCAATCATCAGCGAGGATAGGGGTTTTGGGAACTTGGAAAACTTGTGAGCCATTAGACCTTAATTGATAGGAGGAGTTAGCAGGCTTGAATAGCTAAGTTAGTACTGAGGGGGTGGTAGTTCTGATGACATTGTCATTGAAGTTGCCTAATACAAAGGTTCGATGGTTGTCAGGGAAGAGCCACTCAAGTTTGCTGTAGAGCTCGCAGTGGTGGGTGAGACGATGGGCAAAGAGAGCAAAGCAGCATATATTATCATATGCAATATCCCATTTTGCTAGACAGGTTTGGTTTGTGGGCCTTGTGCATAGGAGACCACCCCTTAGTAAAGTGTGGGTAGTAGGACCCCTTTAGCCAGGGCATAGTGCGCAGCTGGAGTGAGGCAGCTTTTGGCTCTGTAAGCCAAGCCCAGCTTGCTATTTGCTGCCTTGCACACATTGCGTATGTGAAGTGAAACATCAAGCTGAGGAGCAAGGGTAACCCCAAGTATTTAAAGGAGCCAACAACCCGCAAAAAGGATCTATTGACTCTAGTGACTCTCAGGGGTGCAGGACATGCTTTGGTTTTGGCCAAGGATCCAAAGAGCATTACCTGTTTTGTTTTTTAGATTGATAGCTAGCTTATGGACCTTTAGCCAGGATTGTATGAGGTCAAAGTCAGCATTGAGCTGGGAGTTGATGACACTGATGTCCTGGGAGCTGGTCAGGATCATAAAGTCATCCACATATAGGGTGGAACAACCATGCGCTGGGACCAAGGGCAAATGGTTGACAGTATCTAGAGGCCAGAGGGGCACAGGACCCAAGGCAGCATGGATTCACAGTGGGAAGGTCATTCCAGACAAATCTGATAGATTTCTTTGACTGGGTGACCAAAGTAGTAGATCAGGGAGGGGCTGTGGACATGGCCTACCTAGACTTTAGCAAGGCATTTGACACAGTCCCACACAAAAGATTAATACACAAGTTAGCCAGCCTAGGAGTGGGTCCCAAGATGACAGTCTGGGTAAAGAATTGGCTGGAGAATAGGACACAGAGAGTAATAGTAAATGGAGTCCACTCTGAAGAAAGGGGGTTACTAGTAGGGTACCGCAGGGTTCAGTATTAGGACCGGTCCTCTTCAATGTCTTTATAAGTGACATTGCAGAGAGACTGGAAGGAAAAGTATGTCTCTTTGCAGGTGATACAAAGATCTGCAACACAGTTGATGCACAAGGTGGGGTGGAAAGGATGAGAAGGGACTTGGCAAGGTTAGAGGAATGGTCAAATGTATGGCAGCTTAGATTCAATGCTAAGAAGTGCAAGGTAATGCACCTGGGAAACAAAAACCCAGGGGAAGAGTACACAATGGGGGGTGAGATACTAACAACAACAAAAGTGGAAAGGGACCTGGGGGTAGTCATGTCAGATGACCTAAAGGTGGGCAAGCAATGTGAGAGGGCAGCAAGGAGGGCTGGGGGGATACTGGGATGCATAGGGAGAGGCATCACCAGTAGAAAACAGGAAGTTATTATCCCTCTGTACAGACAGTTGGTGAGACCCCATCTGGAGTACTGTGTGCAGTTCTGGAGACCCAATCTCCACAAAAACATAGACAGAATGGAAGCTGTCCAGAGGAGGGCAACTAAAATAGTGCAGGGTCTGCACCAGAAGGAAAGGAAGGAGAGGGGGGGACATGATAGAAACTTTCAAGTACCTCAAGGGAATCAACAAAGTCCAAGAGGGTAGCATCTTTCAAAAAAAGAGGTGTGCAAGAACAAGGGGGTATAATCTGAAGATGGTGGGGTGGCTCAGAGGTAATTTAAGGAAGTATTTTTTCACAGAGAGGGTTGTGGATGCCTGGAACAGCCTTCCAGAGGAGGTTGTGGAGTCAAAAACAGTGGTAGAATTCAAGCATGCATGGGACAGTCATAAGGCAATTCTAGGGGGTTGGGGTAGGAAGAAGTAGGCTGCTGGTTAACTAGGATCTGCAGCTTATCCATTAGGTAGGGAAATGGGCAGACTGGGTGGGCCAAGTGGTCCTTATCTGCCATCAAAATCTATGTTTCTATATGAGAGAAAAAAGAATGGTCCCTAAGACAGACCCTTGGGGCACCCCAGAGGTAACAGGCATGGGCTTTGAGAAGGCTTTATTAAATGTAATGAGTTGCTGCCTTCCATGCAGGTAGTTGCTGAACCAGGCTAGGATGGGGAGGGGGAGAGGCCAAGGGACTGGAGTGTGGAACACAAGAGAGAGCAGTCAACCAGATCGAAGGCTTTGGAGAGATCAACAAAGATAGCCCCAGTTAACTTGCCCTGGTCAGTAGCAGCTCTGATCTTGGATGTGACCTTGGCCAGTGCAGTACAGGTGCTATACCCCTTATGGAAGCCATGTTGTGCTGGGGTACGAAAGTCATAGCTTTGGATGTAGTCTGTGAGCTGAGTAGCCATCACCTTTTCAAGCAGCTTGCTAATAGCAGAAAGGATAGCGATAGGGTGGTAGTTTTCAAGTATTTTTGGGTCACCTTATTTGAGTATAGGGATGACCATAGCCATTTTCCATATGTCAGGGATGATCCCAGAAATGAGAGATGTGTTAAAGATGTCAAAGATGGGCAGGACAAGGTAAGGGGTCCCTAGGCAGATGAGTTTGGGCTCCAAACTGTCATGGCTAGCACTGGTGTTGGGAGGGAGAGGCCAGCAAGGAGATTCTGAGTTTCACTGACAGAGACAGCCTTGAAGTAGAAAGTAGGTTGGGGGGTGGTCCTGGACTGAGGGCTACTGGCAAGACTTGGTTCACTGGGGTCAGGGAACTGGAAGGCATAGGCAGACAGGTCAGAGAACTGGGAATTAAAGGCATTGGCAATGGTCACGGCATTGTTACAATTTACCCCTTCAATGAGCATTTCAGAGACATTGGCTCTAGAGGAGTCACTAACAATATTCTTGATGTTTCACCAGAATCTCCTTGAGTCCCTAGCAGAGGATAACAGTGTTTATTTACAAGATTCACTCTTGGCAGAGTGAATGGCTTTTTTGCAGGTATTTCTAAGTTGCCTCTATTCCTGTAAAATTGTCATTTCTTGGGAGGCCTTAGATTTTGCCCAGCACTTGTCCCTTAACTTCATAAAGAAGAGTAAGCCCCCTTGTAACCATTTGGTAATTGTACCAGTGGCAGGTGCCTAACCCCATCATGGGAATCCTTCCTCATGCCTGATCTTTAAATAAACAGGAAGTAGGTGCCCAACACCACTGTTGGTATTGCCCATCCTGTCCCTCTGATTTTTAACTTAACCCGCAGCAGGCACCAAACACTGCTGCTGGTACACTGCTCCTGCCCATCTCACCAGTGATTAGTAACATTGGTGGCAAGTTCTCAACTCTGCTGCCAGTACCCCCATCAACTGGATGTTTGAGAACACCAATGGAGGGTGCCCAACCATGCTGTCCATACTCCCTCATGCCAACCCAAAACGCGATCAACCCAATGGCAGGTGCCTAACTCCACTGCTGGTATCCCTCAAGAAATTAGAAAGCACTTCCACTCAATATCTGGCAAATATCCCCTTCCTCTCCTCTTCTCCTCTTTCTAGACCCATACAATAAGAAATAATAAAAGAACACCCTCGCCCACCCTCTAGTACCCATACCAGCCTCCCCCACCACTAGTTCCCATTCAGTGCTTCATCACATAGCCTCAATGTCCCACACTGTGATTCTTCAATGTCTCTCAATGCACTTCTCTACCTTCAAGTAAGAAAAAATGGAAAATAAGTCCCCAAATTGGGACTTAAGGCCTTTTAAAGAAAGTAAGGGAAGTCAAAAATGGGACAATTTGACAAAAATCCAATTTGGTGTTTGTGAGGAGGGTTGTAAGAACCCCAAGCTTCAGGCTTGGTAAAAAAATTTTTTTTTTAAATATAATTTTTATTGAAATTGCATGAGGCACAATTAAAGGTACATTGATAATGCAAACACAATGGTAGAAGTATACCGACAGGAAAATGTTGAGGTTACAGAAACATTTATACTAAATTTCTAAATATCTTCATTCTTTGAATAATACCATATCAAAATTTAGACACTTCCACAATACTTAAGTCCAGTATTTCAGGTTATCATCAAGAAATAAAACAAAAAACCCATTCCCTTCCCTTTTCTTCTTCCCCAGTGACAGTAGCACCACTCCGGACCCCGCAGGAAGTCATTTAGGGGACAAAGCCAAAATCTATCTGGGTCATATACCATACCCATCTTTGCCATATTGAATTAAAAACCTCCTGCTTGTCATGCAGACCAGCCGTCAATCTTTCCATTTGATAAATATCCATGACAATTGACCTCCAGTCACCTACTGAAGGAATAGCTGTGGTCATTCACCTCCGAGTAACGGCCTTTTTGGCTGCTAATAGATATATTGGTAATAAAGTTTTATGCCAAGGGTGATGATGGTGGGGCATAATGGATAGCAAAACCATTTCTGCTGATAAGTCCCCAAGGCATTCCCGTAAGGCTTCCTGCAGGGTACAGCAAAAAGGCATCAATAATGGGCAGAACCAAAATACATGTCCCAGGTCTGCTACCTGGCACTTACAACCTCTCCAGCATACACTATATGATGGTGGCAGATATTTTATAAGAACTGCAGGAGGCCTAAAATACCTTGACTGACACTTCCATGCATATTCCCTCCAGACAGAGGAATGAGTTAATTTCACTGCTGGGAGTGCCAATTTTTTTCCAGAGGTCAAAACATAGTGTGAGGCCAAGATCTTTATTCCAACTATCTATGATTAATTGTGTGGTATCACCCAGTGTGTCGCTAAATATTCAGTGCAGTTGACCTATAGTATGTCCCCAGAGGTTCCCATTTAGGCAATCTACTAACAATGACAGTAAAAGTGGTTTGGGGTTAGGCAACTTTACCCAGTCTGGTCTATGTTGGTGAATGTAGGTAAGTATTTGTAAATGTCTATAATGATCTCCTTGTACTAGGCCATATTCTCTCTGCAGACACTCAAAGGAATTGACTCCCGCGGGGGTTAAAAATTGATATATGTACTGAAACCCCAGCTGATGCCATTTTTCAAAGGTGAGATCCATTTGAGAAGGTTGAAACCTTTGGTCAGCCAACACTGATCTAAGATAAAAGAAAATACCTTCAAACAAAGAGTGAATTTTCAACCAGTGCCAAATTTTCAGAACACCGGATATAAATTTAGTAAAATGGCATAGACATGGAGAATTTTCCCTGGAGGCAAACAGGACAGAAGCAAGATCATGGAGATCATTTATAGTGAATGTGATATCCTTCCATGGAGCTTTGTATACAGGTGTTAGCCATAGAAGTATTATCTTAGAAAAAGCTGCCCTTCCATATAAATTTAAATCAGGTAAGTTTACCCCCTTCCCTGGGCCAAGGACAATTGGAGAATGGATCATCGGACCCTGGGATGCAGCCCCCCCTTATAAAATTTAAGATCATTCTATTGCTGGATGTAAAATAAAAGGGTGGAGGGAATATGGGAATAGACTGAAATAAGTACAGCAATAAAAGTAAAATGTGCATTCTTATGATTTCCATTCTTTGAAAAAAGAAACATAGAAACATAGACTTTGACGACAGATAAGGACCGCTTGGCCCACCTAGTCTGCCCATTTCCCTACCTAGAGGCCGCAGATCCTATTTAACCAACAGCCTATTTCTTCCAACCCCCAACAAAACTTGCCTTATGTCTGTCCCATGCATTCTTGAATTCCCCCACAGTTTTAGACTCCACAACCTCCTCAGAAAGGCTGTTCCATGTGTCCACCACCCTCTCTGTGGAAAAATACTTCCTCACATTGCCCCTTAGCCATCCCCCTTCTATCTTCAAATTGTGTCCCCTTGTTCTCGCACATCTCTTTTTCTGAAAGATGCTACCCTCTTGGACTTTGTTGATTCCACTGAGGTACTTAAATGTTTCTATCATGCCCCCACCTTCCTTCAAGGGTATACATATTAAGCTCCTTTAGTCTCTCTTCGTATGGCTTCTCTTGCAGACCCTGCACCATTTTAGTTGCTCTTCTCTGGACTGCCTCCATCCTGTCTATGTCCTTGCGAAGATGGGGTCTCCAGAACTATACACAGTACTCCAGATAGGGTCTCACCAACTGTCTGTACAGGGGGATAACAACTTCCTGTTTTCTGCTGGTGATGCCTCTCCCTATGCTTCCCAGTATCCCCCCAGCCCTCCCTACCGCCTTCTCACACTGCTTGCCAACCTTAAGGTCATCTGATATGATTACCCCCAGCTCCCTTTCCATTTTTGTTGTTGTTACTACCTCCCCCCCCCGTTGTGTAATCTTCCCCTGGGTTTTTATTTTACCAGGTGCATCATTTTGCACTTCTTTGCATTGAATCCAAGCTGCCATACTTCTGACCATTCCTCCAACCTTGCCAAGTCCCTTCTCATCCTTTCCATGCCTCCTTGTGTATCAACTCTGTTGCAGATCTTTGTGTCATCTGCAAAGAGACATACTTTCCTTCCAGTTCCTCTGCAATGTCACTTATAAAGACATTAAAAAGGACTGGACCCAGTACTGAACCCTGGTGCCCACTAGTAACTCCTCTTTCTTGAGTGGACTCCATTTACAATTACCTTCTGTGTCCTGTTGTCCAGCCAATGTTTTAACAGGCTACCACCCTGGGACCCACTCCCAGGCTGGTTAATTTGACTGTTAATCTTTGTGTGGGACTGTGTCAAATGCCTTGCTAAAGTCTAGGTAGGCCATGTCCACAGCCCCTCCCTGGTCTACTACTTTGGTCACCCAGTCCAAGAAATCAATTAGATTCATCTGACATGACCTTCCTGCTGTGAACCCATGCTGCTTTGGGTCCTGTGCCCCACTGGCCTATAGGTACTCAACAATTCTTTCCTTCAGAAGTGATTCCATCACTTTCCCTACCACAGAGGTCAAACTGTCAGGTCTGTAGTTTCCTGCCTCTGTCTTGGTCCCACTTTTATGAAGGGGATCACATCTGTCTTCCTCCAGTCCTTAGGTACCACACCATCCTCCCATGATTTGTTAAAAAGGGTAGTCAGTGGTGTCACTAGTTCTCTGCTTAATTCTTTTAGAATTCTGGAGTGAATTCCATCTGGCCCCATTGCTTTGTCCACCTTCAGTTTTAGGAGTTCTTTCAGAACCCTTTCTTCTGCAAAAGGATTGGGATTGACCCCCCCCATCCAAAGTGCTTCTGTTAATTGGATTAGGCACCTCCCCCACCTCCTCTTTTGTAAATACTGAAGTATTCATTCAGTATCCCTACTTTTTCACTGTCCCTCTCTGCCCACCCACCATCCATTCTATTCAGCCTCACTATCCATCACTTTGTCTTTCTACACTCCCTGATATACCTATAAAAGGTTTTATCCCCCTTCTTAACCGAGTTAGCTATCTTTTCCTTAGTTTGGGCCTTTGCTATTCTGACAACCCTCCCTGCTTCCTTCTGCCTTAACCGGTACAGTTCTCTGTCCTGCTTCTTTTGTGTTTCCTTATACTTCCTAAATGCTATCTTTTTCTCCCTAACCTTCACTGCCACCTCTTTTGAGAAAAGGATAGGGATAGTTTACTCTACGTGGATAAGTCATCTCGAATAGTAAGGGTTCATAGTTCACTAAGTCTATGTTATAAACATCTTTTAGGATGTGATTCCTAAATATTTAATTTTAGTACACAACCAGTGGAGGGGATATCTACATTTGAGAGCTTCAGAAAGGGCAAATTGAGTGTTAGGACCTCTGTTTTAGACAAATTCAATTTAAACTCCCTTACTGTCTCAGATCAATCCAAGATGCCCCATACCTTTGGCACAGAGATTTCAGGTGATAGTACAGACAAGAGAACATCATCTGCAAATAAAGCAACTTTATATTCCATTTGTCCTACAGGGACTTCCTTGACTTCCTCCTCAATCCTAAAGGCAGAGGCCAATGGCTCCATATACAGAGCAAACAGGAGCAAAGAGAGAGTGGGCACCCCTGCCTAGTGCCATGCTGCAAAGTAATTGGGGGAGAACAGTGATCTGTTAAATCTAATATAGGCCTTCGGGTTTTCATAGATATTTTTTAGCCATGCTTGGAAGGTGTCAGGGAACCAGAAGGTGGACAGGGTATCCTAGAGAAATGCACAGGACACCCTGTCAAATGCCTTTTCAGCATCCAAATTTAGTATGGCCACCAGGATTTGCCTAGACTGAATGTGTTCCATCAGGAGTGTAACTCGACAGATATTATCCATAGTGTTCCTGGACTTCATAAATCCTGCCTGATCGAAATGTATAAGGGTAGGTAACATGCTTTCTAGACAGGAAGCCCAGATAGCCATAAAGATCTTGTAATCAGAATTTAGGTTATAGGTGGGGGTGATAGTAGGAAGGGTCCATTGGTCTCTATCAGGTTTAGAGAGAGATGCAATAACTGAGTACACCCAAGATGGGGAAGGGGTTCTCCCTCTGCAACATCCTGAAACAACAATAATACGGTAGGTAGGAGCAAGCTGGATAATTTTTGTACCACTCTGCACTGAAACCATCTGGACCCAGACATTTCTGAGAGCTCATAGCCTGAATGTGTCTAAATATTTCATCAGCCCTTATGGAAGCTTCCAAAACCTGGTGTCGGTTGTCGATGAGATGGGACAGACCAAAAGGTCCAAGAAAGGACTGTCATTCCTCCGGTGTGGAAGAGGGGGGGCCAGCTGAATAGAGGGACTGGTAGTAATTTGTAAAGATAATTTTAATCTCCTCCTCTCTGTACTCCATCCATTTTGTTAATGGTGTTTTTAACGTCACAATTATAGCTGACCTTTTACGCATCCTCAACTTCCTGGCCAGTAGCCCAGTTCCTCTGGCTCCCCCATCATAAGTAGTTTGTTTTAAATATATTAAGGCTTGATGTACCTTAAAATCCATAATTTTTTAAATTTATTGCTTGGTTTCCATGATCTTCTGTTGAACTTTTCTGTCCCCTTCCCTATAGAGCAGTTGATATGTCTGTAGCTGCTGTAGTAAAGTGTTGTATTTGGCCTCTAAACATCTTTTTTTCTTTACAGAATAAGTTATGATATCCCCCCGTAGGACTGCTTTTAAGATATCCCAAAGAATAACTGCTGATACCTCTGAAGAATTATTATCTTGCAAAACTTGGGGGATCCTATCTTGCATGTGTGTAATAAACTGGGGATCTTTGAGGACAGAAGCATTTAGGTGCCACAATGTCTGCCTCTTAGGCTTGCCCAGGTCAATTTTTAATAATAATGAATGGTGGTCAGAGAGGAGACGAGGGCCAAAAGAGATATCCTGTACCAATCTAAAATCCTCACAAGTAGTAAAAAAAATAGTCTAATCTGGAGTAAATCTGGTGTCTACCTGAATAATATGTATAGGCCCTTTGTGTGGGAAACATCTTTCGCCAAACATCTAGAATTCCTAACTGGTCAAAAGAACTTTGTAAAAAAACAAAGTACATTAGTTACTCTGTTTAACCATTAATTCGTAGTGTCTAAATTCACCGACCAGATCATGTTAAAGTCCCCACCCATAATCAGTGTCCCTTTAAGATAATCCAGAACTTTATTTAAAAAGGCTCTTACCATCTGAATTGATGCTTGTAGTGGGAGGTTGACACTCATTAGTGTTACAGCGTGAGAAAACAAAGTGCCCTGTAGGGTAATATACCTCCCCTGAGGGTCAACAAAACTGTTCTGTATTTCCAAAGGGGTTGATTGAGAAACTAATATAGCTGCACCCCCTTCATCTACCACTAGAGTGAGATGATGCATAGACCTCATATCTCCCTCCCCATTTCAACTTCATGTGTTCATTAACAGATAAATGTGTCTCCTGGATAAAATATAAATCAGCAGGGTGCTTTTGAAGAAATTGCATGAACCTTGTTCTCTTAATAGGATGATGTAAACCATTAATGTTTTGCAAAAATATCTCTACAGGAGTTGAAGACATCATGAGAACTGAAGAGGAAGATACTGCTCCCACCAAGGAAAAGAGGTCCTCCCCAAATACCCAGGGTCATGTAGATCCTCCAGCAGCAAGATGCCAATGATCCTTGCCCCCCCCAGGCCATCCCAAAGGACCCAATGCAGCTGACCTGGAGAAGAACTCGAGTCCATCATCCTGAAGGTCACTCCTCCTTCCCAAGGAACCCCGCCCTCCTGTTTCTTGAAATAAAGATTGGTCTGCAACCAACAAACATTGTGTGTGCCTCACTTTTTTAACAAGAAAAGTAGAAAGAAAAAAAAAACATGTAACAGACCTTAATATTCGGTCCCAATTGTGTTGTAATTTTAACCCAATCAATCCCTCCCCACCCTCCCTGACCATAAGATCCCCTGTCCTGCAACATGGGATGAAAACAATATCCCAATATAACCTAAACTTATATACAGGTTGACTTCCAGAACAGAAGTGGGAACTATACTCCACCTCCATGGTCCCCGTGTGGTAATTCCAAAAAGAAGGACCCCTTGGGGCAGAGGGCGTGAGCCACAGACTTCATGGAAAAGGCCCCCTGAGAGACAAATGAGTCCCAAAATAAAAGAAGTGCTGCTGCATAGGCAGAAAAAAACCCAACTGGTGGCACCATAAGTGCTGGAACCCAGCAGGAGTTTCGAGCTCCCTCCCCCCAATTTCTTTAGTTTTAGCTTACTAATGAGGCATGGTAATCTTCACCTTTGACTGCTCCCTCTGATACTTAGATAACTTTGTACCCCTCCCAGCTCTCCCCTCCCTTCCCTCTTGAATTATACGTCAGCTGTAACTACCCTCACAGTAAAAAAGAGGAATGAAATTACCAAAGATCAGGTTATTGACTGCTATTGTCAGAGAAGAAAGCATAAGCACCTAAGACCATCAATACTCTCCTCAGGGGTGAAAAATTATTGTAAAAATTGTGAATCTGCCATTGCAAGGGAGGGTACCTTTTTGAGTTGCCAGAAAAGGGGCCACCCATCTAGAGGGTCATTGATGGCCACTAATTAAATTCACAGTGCCCTGGTATTTTGGATCAAGGCTCCCAGTAAGCTTTCAGTCCCAGGTATACACCAAGTGCATTATATATTATTATTACTATCAAGCTGAAAACATCTCTGGTTTTAAGTACCCTAGCTGGGCATCCTTAGGGACTGGAACTGCAATAGTTTCATCAGCCCCTCATCAAGCTTTGCCTAAGTGCAGATTACTGGGCCCGAAAAGGTAGGGTCGCAAGGAGGAAGGGCAAACCAACCCCCCCATAAAGGCTTCCCCACCCCATCATGTAGAAAAGCCAGAAACAATAGCCAGGACCCCCCCCGGAGCAATGACCCCCTCCCAGGAGCTAACACGCCCCGCTATTGAGAGGGGTACTGGTCTAGATCTATAGAGTTACCCATTGTCCTTTTCTGTGTATATTCACCTTCCTCATTTTCTATTTCAGTATCTCCCACCCAACAGCCCACCCCTCAGTGACTCAGTACCTGAATATTCCTATAGCAAAGCCCTAACAGAACCCTAACAACAGAACTAAAATAACTAATTTATTAATTAGGGAATTGAGAAAATGCAGACCACTTATAGGTCCCTCCCTCCTCCCTAAAGGAGAGATGTTGAAATTCACCTCCTGCACTCTTAAGCAGAGCCATCGGGGGAAGGAAAAATATCCAAGGCTGGCCTAACAGATACTTCAGGCCCTCAACAGTACCCCCCCCCCCACCAGAACCAGTGAGCACCAAAAAGATGTACAGAGTGAATACATTTTAACACGGACATAAGTATGCCAAAAATGCTCAATAATACAATTTAGGAGTCACTCAGAATAGCAAAGACCCCATTTTCCTTCAGGTGGAGGGCCTGCCAAGAACATCGGCTTAGAATTAAATAAACTAGGTAAGAACCAAACATTTCGGGGAACAGGTTCCCGAGTGAAGGACAATTCAGTACCCAGCCTGCTCCCAACTCATGGCCACTCCTTCAGGTAGAAGGCAACGGGTAAGCAATCTGTGCTCTCCAATAGACCCCCCCTCTCAGTTTAGAGAAAAAGGCATCTTGTGCTGGCTGAAAGAGGAAAACTTCGATATGAACGCTCAAGTTTTGGAAGCCAACTACCCTGCAGCTTGCCAGCAAAACTAGCACCATCTGGCTGCTGGGAAAATTGACTGCCATGCCATAGAAGTTAACAGCACTACCGGGAGCTGAGGTATTTTAAGGGCCCGATGCAGCTGTTTACCTCACTCCTCCATTAAAAAATCCTAGGGCCGTTGTAGTGTAATAAAAGCCATTTTTAAGGAAAAACATTAATCCAAGAGGCCCATCTGTGCAGGTCTCTCTAGGAGATTGGAAACCATTGTGTGTATAATCAGCATTTCTCCATGTCCAGAAGGACTGGTGGCTTCAGGCCTAGGAGGAGTGGAGGCAGGAGGGGTGAGCAACAAGCAGCGCTAAGGCCGGCAACATCACAGTGTCCACAGATTCCTGTTATTTCTTGGCTTTCCCAGCCAGGCCTATCTAGTCTTACCACCTGGAGCACAGAAACAAATTTACAATTATAGTATGTAGGGAAATCCTAAGGAGCACTTTGTGTGGCTCAGCCCCAAGCACTGCCCAACCCTACTCGCCTCCACCTGCACCCCACCCCATGGCTACCAACCTGATGTTCAAAGTTCCTCCTGATCCAGAAATTCAAAGAGATAAACGATCACTTCTGGGAGAACAAAGATTGAGAATGGAATTTCTGAAATTGCTTCGATACTTCAGTAAGAGGCAGTTCAGGATCCTTGGGCCCTCTGTTGTTTGCTGCATCAGTTCCTCTACTCACAGAAGCCTGCCCTCATCCAGCAGAATTTTGGTTGTCCCATTCTACAAAGATTCCCCTGGCTCATAATTCCTTTTTTGCCTCTTCAGCTGTTGCATATATTTGTTGACCATTCGGGAATTGAACAACTAATTTGGCCAGGTAGGGAGTTTTGAACTTTAGATTATTGGATCACAGACAGGGGAACAAAGGGATATAGTCCCAACATAATTTTTGAGTTGTTGGTGCATAGTCATTGTCTATGAAAATTCTTTTGTTGCTATACAACAAAGTTTTCTTTGACCGGGCTTTCTGCAGTAAGTCATCTTTCACAGCATAATTCAAGAATTGAGCCACTATTGAAGTGGGATGGGCAGGTTTGTGGCCAACGCTCCATAGCCCCTTTCCATTTCAACAGGGTATTTGGGATCCAGATCAAGTGGAGAGCGCAGGAATTGGTCAAGAAAAGCAGCCACATTGGAGCCCTCCTCATTTTCCCGACTCCCATAGAATCCGAGATTCTTCCATTGGCTTCTGTTTTCCATGTCCTCTTGAAGGAGGACTGTTTGAAGCTGAGCATAAGCCAAAGTGGAAACTGAGGATTCCAGGTAGTCAAGGCAGTTGAGATTACATTTATTTGGTGGTCCACGTCATCTAATCTTTCTTGGAGTGTTCCCAGATCAGATCGGGTCTCTCTTAGCGATTCCTTCATTTCACCACAAAATTCTTGTATTGCTGGTAGTACTGTATCAAGTTGATTTTTGTTCTATTGTTGTTGTTCAAGGAAGTGGCCCTTTTTCCCCTCATCGTTACCCACCATGGTAGTCTCCGAGTCAGTGAGGCAGCCCTGTCCCATGTCTCCATTATCTGCCAGAGCTTGAAATCTGTTTCTGGTATTTCAAGATAGTGATGATGAGAAAGTGCTAGTTGCTCTATTAAATATTATTTTTGGTAAGCATTTTAACCAAAGAAAAGAGCAGTTTTTTATTAGTTTAAATCTGTATTCAGGGGGAGCTCATCACAACCTGCTGTCTACAGCTCCATAGCGCCAAAACATAAAGAAAGTTAGCTTGCCCAGTGACATAGAGGGCTGAGGTGCTGGCACCTTACCTCTTGCCACACCAGTGAACTGGGTTCGGGAACAGACTCAGGTCACTGGGAGTTAGCTGGGGCAGGAGAGGATTGAGCATCTGAGGGACTGCTCTCCTCTACTAGTGGAGGGTGGATGCCAAGTCCACCACGTGACCGCCACCAGGCAGAGGCCTGGTGGTGGGACAGGACAGTAAGTGACAGAATGGAGTGAGCTGTGGAACTTCTGTGAAGCATGCGTGCCTCCATGTGCATGTTCTGACATGTGCACCCCAGCATCAGGGAGAGAAGAAAATGGAAAATGGGAGTACGGGCTACATGAAGCCCTGCCCATCCCCCTGTGGCCCACTATGTGGGCCACTTACCAGGAATGTCTAGATATGTTTGCCTTGGGAGAAAGATGGCTTACCTCTCCTAGCCCAACCACAGGGGAAATCTGTGGAGAAACAAGACCTGGGACAGCAGAGGAGACAGAAGCCAGCTGCAGTATATGAGGACAGGGTTAATGAGCTCCCTTTTCACCTGAAGGTAGAAAAACCTCTATGGAAAAAAAGTTATGGGTCTTAGAAATAACAAATCCAAAAAACTAAGTCCTGTGAAACGTGCTCTATGCATGCTCAAAGACACCTTTTTTCTGACTTTGTTTTTTATCTGGGTCTTTTTACTTTCTTAACTTTTCTATTTTTTTAGTATTAGCTCACCAAATTTGAGGCATGAGGTACTTCTCATGAACTCCCAATTTGCAAGTTTCATGTCTACTCAATAGCAACCTACAGGTCCGGAGCCATGCCCAATAGATGTGTTGCTTCACATAGGGTACGCAGGGCTCTGTGCAATACAAGCTTCAGATCTCGCCTCCCCACCTGATGGGACTGCAGCTTTGCATATGGCCTGTAAGGCCCTTTGCGAAGCAAGCTACAAGTCTGGTGCAGTGCATGTCACTATGCAGCTGCTTCCTGAATACCACTCACAAAGCAAGCTACAAGTCTGGTGCAGTGTGCATCACCAATGCAGCTGCTTAGTGAGTGCCACTCATGAAGCAAGACACAGGTATGGTGCAGTGTGCATTACCATGCAGTTGCTTCCTGAGTGTCACTCGGGAAGCAGGCTACAAGTCTGGAGCAGTGTGTAGTACCAATACAGCTGCTTCCTGAATGCCACTCACTAAGCCAGCTACAGGTCTGGTGCAATGTGCATCACCATGCTGCTGTTCCTGAGTGCCAGTTATGAAAACAAGTTACACATCTGGTTCAACGTGCTTCACCATGAATCTGCTTCCCAAGTGCCACTCATAAAAGAAGCTACAGATCTGTTGCAGCATGTATCACCATGCATTTGCTTCCTGAGAGCCATTCACAATGCAAGCTACAGGTCTGGGCAGTACGTATCACCATGGAGCTGTTTTCTGAATGCCACTCATGAAGCAAGCTACAGGTCTAGTGCAGTATGCATCCCCATGCTGCTGCTTTCTGAATGCCACTCACAAAGCAAGCTACATGTCTGGTGCAGTGTGCATCATAATGCAGCTGTTTTCTGAGTGCTGCTCACAAAGTAAGCTACAGGTCTGGTGCAGTGTGTGTCACCATGCAGCTGCTTCCTTAATGCTACTCACAAAGTAAGCTACATGTCTAGTGCAGTGTCATCACAATGCAGCTTTCTTGAGTGCCACTCGCAAAGCAAGCTGCAGGTCTGTTGCAGTGTGTGTCACCATGCAGCTGGTCCTGAGTGCCACTCACAAAGCAAGCTGCAGATCTGGTGCAGTGTATGTCTCCATGCAGCTGGTTCTGAGTGCCACTCACAAAGCAAGCTACAGGTCTGGTGCAATGTGTGTCACCATGCAGGTGGTCCTGAATGCCACTCACAAAGCAAGCTACAGGTCTGGTGCAGTGTGTGTCACAATGCAGCTGTTCCTGAGTGCCACTCACAAAGCAAGCTACAGGTATGGTACAGTGTGTGTCACAATGCAACTGTTCCTGAGTGCCACTCACAAAGCAAGCTGCAAGTCTGGTGCAGTGTGTGCCACCATGAGTGCCACTCACAAAGCAAGCTGCAAATCTGGTGCAGTGTGCGTTACCATGCAGCTGCTTTGGAAGAAGCCCACAGTACCACTTACAAAGCAAGCTAGAGGTCCAGTGAAGTAAGTATCACCATTCAGCTACTTCGGAGATGGCCTGCAGTGTCACTCACAAAGCAAGCTGCAGGTCAGGCACAGAGAGCATCACCATACAGCTGCTTCATGAGTGATGCACAGGACCAATCGTGAAGCAAGCTTCTGATGTGGTGCAGTGAGTGTTACTATGAAGCTGCTTTTACAACTCTTTTTTAGAAAGTATGGAAATTAACTGCAAAAAACAATATTAATGTATCTTACATTGATGAAACACAGCACGTACAAAGTAAGAAAATAAAAAGTTAGGGTTGGAACAAAGTCTGGAACCTTGGCAAATCATTGGTATGGTGTTCCTTCGGGTTTCAAAGGTCATGTAATACAGGATTTGTTGCATTGTCTTGTCACACTAAGTAAATGACACAGCAGTGCTTACATAGTGCTGATATAAAAGGGTATACCGACCATACAGCGAAACTAAAACCATGAAGACCATTACAGTGACAAAATATGCATTTCGCTGTAATGGTCATGCAGTACAATGATATAGCTTCTCCGGGGCTTGCACCCCCTCCCTGAAACAACTCCAACCTGGAGTTGATTATTTTAAAGTACGGGGGGTACCTGGGCAGAGCCCCCTGCATGGGTGGTGCAGGGACCGCTGCCCCTGTAATATAAAAGTACCACCAAATCAATCACCAAACCTTTGTTGCATGATCGTTGAAGCTCTGAGGAAGAACACACCACTAATTTGCTAAGGTTCCAGACTTCCAACCTTAAATTTTCACATCCTTACTTTGTACAACTTTGTATTATAACCCAAACAATGGCATTAATGCAGTTGTTTTGCAGTTATGTACATATATACAATACAGTGCCATCTGCCAGGATCACTATTATGGTTTTTGCTATGATATCTTTCATGATGGAGAATTGCAGGGACTCAGTGTAATCCAGTAAGAATTACTCTAATTAATCATGCAGTAAACTGTGAAATCCAGCACAGAGTGCTTGATCCTGGTGGGCAGAATTGTAAAAATACATTTACCACATACTTACAGTTAGGGTCACATATGCTGTTCTGTAATAAACCCCTATACTTGCACCTTAATAACTCAGATATCCCTAGACAGAATAACCTGAAATTTGGCATGCATGTAGTTGGTACCAAGATCTTGGGATCCTGAAAATATAATAAGGATTGGCCAGCCCATTAGTGCAGTACTGGCACTACTACTCACGACACTGGGGACCCAAGTTTGGAAGTAAAAGTCACCCGAGCCAGCCAGAGGAAGGAAAATAGAACATCCATTGGACTGCTCTCCTCCTTTGGGGGACAGGCTAGCAAGAAGATCCACCATCTGACTGCTGTCCAGTGAAGATAAGGTATGAATGCGGTTGGGTCAGCTAATATAAGAGAGGGTTGGGCTGTAGCTAGCATGATCTACGCATGCACAAGTGCATGACTTAGGCATCACTCCATTACCATGTCCCAGGAAAGGTAGACAAGGTGAAAAATTAGCAATGGGAAAGACAGATGAAACGTTGCCTGCCCACTACATCCACCACTGGGGTTCCATCCCTGGCTCTAGGTAAACTCACTAGCTTCATCTATGCCATGGGATACCAGATGTGGGGTGGAGCTGCCAAGGAGTTGACTGGAAGTCTCTGCCTTGGGGGAACAAGCCAAGGGAGCAACAGAGTGGTGAGTCATGGGTGGTCCAAGGAGAACCCAGGAGCCCAGATAAGAGGGGCTTTGATGGACTATAGGAGGCACTGACAAGTGATGGAAGGAGGTCCTAGCCAGTATGCCAGAGGAAAATAGAATAAAAATATTGCTAATGATTAGTTCAGTAGTTAAAATGTTCTAGAAGCACTAAGGAATGCCACACCATTGGGTGGACTAGGTTACAGACTTCTAACCCAAGTTTTTCATTTCCTCACTTTGTACACATTGCATTTCAACCCCAATACTTTTCCCTAGCACTGCTGAAATCTATAAGGGGGATCATGAGGGTTGTTCTATCTCAATAAGCACTCCCCCATTCAACATTTACCATTCTTGTGCCTTTGAAAGTTACAGCAGGGACTTGGATTTCAGCAACCAGCAGGACCTCCTACCGACTGCTGAACTAACCAGTCAGGCTCACTGCACTTGTATTTTCAGCAGCTTTGTTCAAGAGGTCCTGTCCGTGCAGCTGCCCATCCGTGCAAAGGACCGTACCCGCTAAGGACACCATCTCCCTGGAGTCTGCCAGAGTCAGTTGGTCGGCCGGGCAGTCTGCTCTGTTGCCTTCTGATTTTTCTATGCTACAGGGAGAGCAAAGGAGGAAAGAGAAAGGGGAGGTGAAGGGACCTGAACACTGGAGGAAGATCAACCAGACATATCAAAAATAATGGACAATTTCATCTAAGTTATGATCTCTGTCTGTGCTGTTTTATACTGTCTATTTTGTTTCAAATGTATGTGTTTATACTTTTTATTCTGTTGTAGGGAGACGGGGAAAAAGGGAAGAAGGGAAGGAGGGAGGGGGAAGCTGCAGAGGGTGGACCAAGGGAGGGTGGTGTGCTCAAGCTGCTTGTTAATGTTCTATTACTGCACCTAATTGCTGTGTGGAGATGTGCATGATTGTATAATTACTTAAAAGTGGAAGTAAGAGTTGTGCAGAGTAGTTACTCGCACTATAGAAGGATTTATTACAAAAGACTGAAAGTTGAACTACCGAGTGTCAGGATACCGAGACTGATCTCCCAAAACTCTGAATTCTGACACTCGGTAATTGCCTGCGACAGAAATTTTTTCCATGTTTCACACACACACACACACACACACACACACACACACACACACACACACGCGCACACACACCCACACACACACACACTTAAAATAACAAACTCCGATGCAGGCAATTAGCGGGTGTCGGGATTCCAGGTTTTGGGCTATCAGTCTCGCGATCCTGACACACGGTATTTCGACTTTCAGTCTTTCATAATAAATCCTTCTATAGTGCGAGTAACTACTCTGCACAGATCTTACTTCCACTTTTAAGGAATTATGCAACCACGCACATCTCCACACAGCAATTTTTCTTTTATAGTGTTACCCTATAGGAAGCTTGTTATTTTGGGTTAAAGGAAAGGAGGAGAGGCAGTATAAGGTGAGCCAAATTTGGGAATAGGTGAATCACCCTATCAAGGGTAGGGGTTAAATAAGGTTCAAAGAAAGCAAAACAATAACAGGAAGGATAGAAAATAGATACATTGGGAGTGGTGCAGTGGCTGTGGGACAGTGGTTTTTAGGGAAACGTTCTAGTGAATGTGGTGCTGCCCCATTTGTGTGCACCCCTCTAAGCTGAAGGTGGAGGCTGCTTGACTCCAGGCTAAGTTGGCTGAAATTCAGGTGGCCTTCTCCCCAACCCAGGGACTGCCACCACTACATCAAAGGTTGCCAGGGAGGAGGGATGGATGGACTACAGTGGGCTCGGGAGGATGAGAGTGGAGTATCAGAGGCACATCCCCCATATGGTACAACTGCATAACTCCTATACTGCTCTGGCAGAGAGTGACTGTCTATTGAAGACACCTGCAGTGGTAACAAGGGAGGATGTTAGGGTCCTCCATTGTGGGGAACACAAGAAGAGCGGCAGACAACCCCAAAGAAAGAGGAAACAACTCCTGGAGGGGACCCCACTGTGAGGGGGATAAATTGGGGGACAGGAAGGGAGGGAGGGAAGTAGAGTTAGAAATCATTGTCCACCTAGGGATTAATTACCTGGCTACAGATGAGGTTAGGGTTGTTCAGGAGTTCAGGGAGTTAGGGAGGGGTCTTAAGCAGGTAGCACACTCAGTGGTCTTTTCTGAGGTATTGCCTGTATATGACAGGGAAGAGGAAAGGGTACTCCATACCAGGGGCTTCAACTCATGGTTGAAGGAGTGGTGCAGAGAAGAGGGTTTTGGTTACATTGGAGAGTGAGGACTCACCTGGAAGGATAAGTGCCTTTACAAGGGAGATGGCCTGCATCTGTCCAGGATGGGAACCACAGTCCTTAGTGAACGGTTCAAATGTTACATTGAAGAGCTTTTAAACTAGCCAAGGGGAAGCATGGTGACATAAACTATTCCCTCCACAAGCTGTAGTAGACAAATGTGAGGACCCTACAGGAGGGAAATCCCCATGGATACCAAATACTGTAACAAGAGAAACAAAATGGTAGTAATGAAGAAGGATGGGAATGAAGCAGAGATGGCAAGGGGAGTAGGCAAAAGGGAAAAAAGGGGGGTGACAGTCAGGAAGGTTGGCAACAGTATTTGGAAGGCCATGTGTGCACATGCTAGGAGTCTGGGCAATAAGATCCTAGACCTAGTGGCCATGATAGCAGAGGCTGATCTGGATATTGTTGCCATTACTGAGTCATGATGCAATGAGAACCATGACTGGGATATGACCATTCCAGGCTATACTCTATTCGGGAAGAATGGGGTGAGTAAAAAAGGGAGAGGAATGCCTCTTTACATGAGGGATAGCATTAAAGCTACAGAGATACAGGGAATACAGGGAGGGGTTGAGGCACTGTGTGTCTCACTGGAGATGGAGAATGGTGCAGCTATTTGCACTGGCATGATCTGCAGATCTCCAATGCTGCCGGGGGAAAAGTTCTGGTGGAAGACATCCAAAAGATGGCAAATAAGGGGGAAGTGCTACTGGTGAGGGACTTCAGTCTGCTAGATATAGATTGGAGCCTTCCAGCTGCAGCTTCAGCTAGGAGCAGGGACATTCTGGACTCCCTGCAGGGAGCATTCCTTAGACAACTAGTAGGAGAAACTACTCATGAGGGAGCAATACTGGACCTTGTACTCACCAACAGGGACAGTGTTGCAGATGTCACGGTGGGTGATCCCCTGGGGACCAGTGATCACCATATGGAGTGGTTCAATATAAGAACTGTGGCAGAATCTTGCAGCACTAAGGCAAGGGTCCTGGACTTCAGGGGAATGCCTGAAAGTTGCTCTGACAGAGTGGGAGGATTTGGGTGGACTGGATGAACTGTGGGTGAAACTAAAGGGGGCCATTGTGAGGGCAACAAACCTCTGCATCAGGCAGGTTAGAAGAAGAAAAAGAGACCACTGTGGTTCCCAAAAGAGGTGGTTGAAAAGGTAAGGACAAAAAAGTTAGCATTTAGGAGGCATAAAGAGTCACAGAGGGAGGAGGATAGGGAGGTGTATTAGGAGAAGCAGAGGGAGGCAAGGAAAGCAGTCAGGAGCACAAAGCTGCAAACAGAGATAAAAATAGCCCAGGCAATAAAGGAAGGGGATAAGGCACCGTTATGTAATATTGTCATTTACTTCTGTATGGTTTACATTGTACCACTGCCATAACACTGCTTTAAATATGTTTAATACCTGTAACTATTCTAACTATTCTAAGCTGTATCCTATGCACCAATGTTGTCTAACTCTGCCACGTATTAACATGCCAAACACTGCTGTAAATATGTACGTAAGCACCCTTTGGGAGCTTATTAGTTAATTTATCTGGGAGCTCTGTTAGTGCAGAGGAAATCTGGTGCCTGTTTGTCTGGAGCTGGCCCCAGCCCAGAGGGTTTAAAAAGGAAGGTGTTTTGGAAGAAAGGAAGAGTCCTTGGAGTTCGAGAAGGGAGGAGGTGACTCAAGTGTAATTGGGCTTGAGGGCTGAGGTTCGGGGGACAGGGTGGATCACTTGCCACCCCAGTCCACTACCCTTGAAGACTGGTGGATTACTGTGATCAATTGGGATGTCCATTAGCTTTTTGGGACCACCTATACCTTGTGGCGATCTAGAGCCTGGGGAGAAAGTAAGTGGCTCACCTCATGACTCTCTGGCACCTTGGTGGGGTTGGCAAAGGTGGGCCCTGCACCCATATTTCTCATCCTCAGGTGACGTCAAGTAAGGTCCCTTGCCAGGATGTGAAGGCAGCACAGTGGTGGCAGTTCCGTGTTTGCTAGGAAGACAGTGGTGACAGCCTGTATCCCTTTCCTTCGGTCGGGCCTGAGGAGCTGGGAAGCCTTTTTCCCAAGAGCAGAGCATTGCATAGATCTCCAGGGTTGCCAGGGATAACAGAAACTTCCTGGGACACTTGGGGCTGCACAAGACTTGCGACAAAGGGGACTTAGTGATTTCTGTGGGATTTTGTTTTGCTAATTCAGAGACCAACCATTTTTGGAGTTCCGGATTCGAACCACTGGCGCTGGGAGTACAGCTATTCTATTTATCTGTAACTATCTATGCGGTTTGGCCAGATTGTGTTCCATGAAATGAGCATGAAAAGTAAGCTTTGTGCAGAAGAGTAGTTTGGGAGAAGAAAATTTGGTTTGTGGCTTTGCTTTTGGCCTGATCTGTTTGCTGCTGCCTGGATGTGGGAGCCTGTTCAGCCCTGAGGAAGCACTGCAGTGTTAAAAGCATCTAACAACTAAAAGTTTGCTGCAGACTGTATTGGGCAAGTCGCCCTAATGATTGCAAACCTTGTGAACTGCACCCACCGCTCCATGGAGTGAGTTAATCAAAATTGATAAATTAAATCATGTTTTTTCTTCTTTTACCTTGGAGTGGACAATGGACTTAATCATTTTGTCCATTGTGTTTCTGCACTAATCCAGTTGCTCCCACAGTTACTGTATGCCCTTCACTGCTAAGTAAGGCTGGCACCCTCTGTGACACTGCATCTGGACCCAGGTAATGAGTTGCAATGTTTTCTGAGACTGTATTTCTGGCTGTATAGTGCTCCCCTCCCCCTCGAGTAACATCAGGCATACCCCTAGACACTGGGGGGGTGCTTACATGTATTATATCTGCACCTATACTAAACTGCTATATATGACCCTAGACCCTTTGAAAATAGGCTCTGCCTAAAGGAGAAAGAAAGGAAAGAAGAAAGAAAGAAAGAAAGAAAGAAAGAAAGAAAGAAAGAAAGAAAGAAAGAAAGAAAGAAAGAAAGAAAGACATGTTTTAGGCATATTACTGAAAAGAGAAAGACCAGGGATGGGATTATGGGATTAAGGGGGGATGGGGGAAAGTGTGTGGAAGGGGACCAGGAAAAAGCAGACATCCTGAATAAATACTTCTTTTCAGTGTTCACAGTTGAAGGGGAAGGTGAGGGACCATAGATAAGGGACAGAAGTGTAAAAGGAAGGGAGATGGACACAAGACCATTTAAAGTGGAGAGAGTCCTAAAGGAACTCACAGATCTGAAAGTGGACAAGGCAATACAATCAGACAGGATACATCCTAGGATATTGATGGAGCTCAGAGAGATGATGGCTGCACCTCTGACTGTCCTGTTCAACCACTCAGTGGAATTGGGAGCGGTTCCAGAGGACTGGAGGAGGGTAGATGTGGTCCCACTTCAAAAAAAAAAGGTAGCAGGGAGAAGACTGGAAATTACAGGCTAGTTAGTCTGACTTCGGTGGTGGGAAAATTAATGGAATCACTACTGAAGGAAAGGACTGTGGTATATCTTGAATCCATTACAGGATTCGAGGCAGCAATGGATTCACAACAGGGAGGTCATGTCTAACAAATGTGATAAATTTCTTTCACTGGGAGCAGTGTTTATGGCCTACTTGGACATCAGTAAGGCCTTCAACACTGTTCCACATAGGAGATTTGCAAACAAGCTGGGCAGCCTGGGTGTGGGTTCAAAGGTGGTAAACTGGATAAGAAATCAGTTGGGGGATAGGAAACAGAAGGTGGTGAGTAACGGATTTTACTCTGAGGAAGGGAGGGTGACCAGTGGGGTGCCACAAGGATCAGTATTGGGACCAGTCCCCTTTAACATCTTTATTACCAACATTGCAGAGGGACTGGTGGGGAAGATATGTCTTTTTGCAGATGACACAAAGATCTGCAATAGGGTAGACACTCCTGGGGGTTGGAAAATATGAACAGTGGTCTAAGAAAGCTTGAAGAGTGGTCAAAAGTGTGGCAACTAAGATTTATTGCAAAGAAGTGCAAAATCATGCACTTAGGACACAGAAATCCAGGGGCAGAGTACAAGATGGGGGGAGCGGTACTGATGACCACCAATCAGGAAAGAGATCTGGGGGTAATAATATCTGATGACCTAAAGGTGGCCAAACAGTCTGATAAGGTGGTTGGGGTGAGCTAGTGCTATACTAGGGTGCATAGGGAGAGATATCACCAGCAGAAAGAGTGAGGTAGTTATACTGCTATACAAAACATTGGTGAGACCTCACCTAGAGTACTGTGTTCAGTTCTGGAGATCTTATCTCCAAAAGGAAATAAAACAGAGGTGGTCCAGAGGAGGGCAACTAAAATGATGCTGGACCTATATTTAAAGCCCTATGAAGAGAGGCTAAGGGACCTCAATATGTACACGTTGGAGGTAAGAAGGGGGGGATATGATAGAGACTTTCAAATACCTCACGGATATAAAAGAGTACAAGAGGGAAGCATTTTTTTTTTTCAGAAAAAGAGGTGCTCAATTACAAGGGGTCATGCAGTGAAACTGGAGGGCGTCAGAGTCAGGGGAAATGTGAAGAAGTGCTTCTTCACAGAAAGAGTGTTGGATGCCTGGAACAGCCTCCCAGCAGAGGTGGTCGGAGCAAAAACTGTAACAGGATTCAAGAATGCATGGGATAGGTATAAGGGAATCTTAATGTTTTGGAATGGGAGAGTAAAGTCAGAGACCAAGTAGGGTCTGCATTATTACAGTAGGTAGGGAAAATGGGCAGACTAGGTGAGCCAAGTGGTCCCTATCTGCCATCAGTTTCTATGATTCTATGAATGCATGCATTAACTTAGTTTTTTTTACAATTAATTTCCGTACTTTTTGAGCCAAATTTCTAAAAGAATCTTTATAGTGATGCTCATTGTACCGCACCTGAAGCTGTGGGCCATGCACAAAGCAGCTGTATGGTGCCGCTTGCTGCACAAGACCGGAGCTTGCTCCATGAGTGGTCCTGCAGGTCACTCACAAACCAATTGCATGGTGAAATGCACTGCAGCACATCTGTGGCTACTTTCACAGTTGGCCTTGTGGACCATTCATGAAGCAGATGCAAAGTAACAAGTGTAATGTGAAAAACCCTTTAATATTATTATTGTATAATATTTGTTTTATAAATAAATGCTATGTGATGGTCTGCCTAAGACACTCCAGTCAGCAAGTAAGCTTGACCTTTGACCCAGGGTTTCAGTGGTGCTGAGAACAGCAGAGATGGTAAATTGACCAGTGAAGAGAAACCCTAATTAAAAGTTTCCTGTTCTGTTTTAATTAATGCCTTTTGGCCATCTGCCAGGAGATAGGACCTCATAACATTTTATGATTCCTGCAGGAAGAGGCCATTTTATAACAGAACAGTGTTATACCAGTCGTAAACCTGAGATCACGCTAGCAAAACAGGAAACCAGCAGAGAGGCATCAAAGGGGATGTTTTGATGAAAGACTCATAGTTAAAAAATTGTTGACTGTTGATTTCCCCAGTAGAAACAAATCTATGGGAGGATCTAACTGTGACCTCACCAAAAGGGGTGGGGAGATGGCATTTGAAATGAACATGCATCTGGGGAAAACACAGCATATTATTTTGGACTCAAGAGAGACACAATTCTCTGGACTTAAGAAAGCACTTTATGGTAACATCTAGCTAGGCAAGAACTTGTAAGTATTTGGGGTAGATGTATTGGTGTTCTGTAACTTCCCATTTATTTCATGTGACTGTAAGTTAGCGATATCATTTGTTCTGTGTTTGATTTTACCTCTTTTACAATTTTTAGTAAACAATATTTTCTTTGAAATTCTGCCTATGTCTTCTCTGTTTCCTTTTACATGTGAATGTTGTACCTGTGTTTAAGTCTGACATCTGCTAAGGGCTCGAATGTGTTACTAATCTTGCAAAAAGGTAAAAAATATACCTAGGTCTCATATTGTGTCATAAGGGTACATTTTGGAAACCGGGCTGGGTACCCCTTGGTGAAGGATTGTACTGCATCCCCCAAAGAGGGTACATATCTGAGCCTGTTAACTGGGTATGCTAGCATAAGGTTCACATTTTCACCCCCAGGACTCAAGGCTAGTAGGTGATTTGGACCCAAAACAGACAGGAGGGTTACCCTGTCTGTCTCCTGTTCACACTATTGTGCTTCGAGATTGCCACTGAGGGAGCAGAGGGCCTGACCTGTGCAGTGCACTGGTGACAACATTCACTGTGCAAGACCTGTAGCTAGCATTGTGCAGGGCCTTGTATGCCCTTTGGGAAGCAGCACACCTATCAGGTACAGCCCAGACCCTGAGCTTGCTTTACACATGGCTCTGTGGGCCCTTCAAAAAGCAGCACATCCATCATGCAGGTGTGAAACTCGTCAATTTGAGGAGGGATACAACGTACACTTTCCCTCAAATTTGGTGAAAAACTAAAAAAGTTATGAAGGTCAGATAGAAAAACTAAGTAAAAACATAAAGTGGAATCTTTACTTCCTTAAAAAGTGGTAACTAGGGCTGGGGAGGGTCTGGGCCATAGAGTTGAAACCTCCAGGAAACACCACACCACTGAGTTCCTAAGTCTTTGACCCCTAATTTTTTTCATTTCCTTACTTTGTCCACTCTGTGTTTTTACAATCCTAATCTATGCATTTATATAGCTGTTTGCAATATTAAGAGATTACCATCAAATAATTATCCTTGCTCCAAATTCTAACAAACCTTTCAACTTTCAAATCCCAACTTTTTTTTTTGCTATCAGTAAGCAAAGAAAAGGTCTTAATTTTGGGCAATTTTATGTGCTCAATCTTCTAGAACTTTTCAGCGGCTGAACTGATTATTACCATATTTACAAGATCCTGAGAGCTTGGCACCAACTTGAAGCATGACAAATTTTAAATGAATCGGTCGAAGGATGGTCAAGTTATTAATGTGAAAAAATGGGGGATTAACATTTAACTGCCTACTGAACCCTAATGTACAGGTGCTACCATGCCTATATAATATCTACCCAGTATCCTGTTCAGCTAATATAGTATACATATGCACAGCTTTTCCACATTGTTATGTAATCATGATCTAAAACCCAGATGTGTAATCACATTAAAACTGTTTTCCATGGGACTGTCATTAGAGGTAGCTTGATAGTGAAGCATTTTCACAGTTCTCTTCCATTGTGCTGTCATTGTGCCCGATTCATGAACTCCTAGCAACTTTTTCAACTACTGATTTTCATTAAGGAAAGGCTGTTAAATAACAATTGTGATTCATAAACACTAATTTAAATTATACACAGGTATCTATTCTAAGAACAGAGGAAAACTATCATTTAATACCTCACAAACTACTACCCCCACATTTTAGACATGCCCACAGTATGTTATCCACATTTTGGAAATGCTCACAGTAGGTTATTCACATTTCCAACATGCCCGCAGTAGGTTATTTACATTTCAGACATGTCCACAGTAGGTTATCCACATTTCAGGCATGCCTGCAGTAGGTTATTCACATTTCAGACATGCCTGCAGTTGGTTATTCACACTTCAGACATGCCCACAGTAGGTTATCTACATTTCAGACATGCCCACAGTATGTTATCCACATTTTAGACATGCCTGCAGTAGGTTATTCACATTTCAGACATGCCCACAGTAGGTTATTCACATTTCAGACATGCCCGCAGTAGGTTACTCACATTTCAGACGTGCCCGCAGTAGGTTATTCACATTTCAGACATGCCCGCAGTAGGTTATTTACATTTTAGACATGCCCGCAGTAGGTTATTCACATTTTAGACATGCTCGCAGCAGGTTATCTACATTTCAGATATGCACACAGTAGTTTACCAATTTAGTACACAGGAAAATCAGGGGGAAAGGGGGCATTACACATTAATTACCATAAAACTTTCAAAATGCTGGGTTGAAGATTTCTAGTCGTATAATATTAATAACATTCATGTAGCTGGAGTATACTTGGAATAACTGACTTCTGCAGTTGATTAAATGCCTTTGCCTTTTAATTACCCACATCAATTGGTTATTCCTTCGAACCATCCATGTCAGTGGTTCAGTGTCAGTGTTGGTGGCTCAGCAGGTTGTACATTAACCAAATCCCAATACTGATACTGCAGTGCAGCATGAGGAGTACTGCACACCTGAGGTGTCATCTTTCAGATGAGATGTTAAACAGAGGCCCCATTTGCCTGTTCAGGTGGATGTTAAAGATCCCAGGGCACTTCTTGAAAAGAGATGGGGAATTTCCCCTGTGTCCTGGCCAAATTTCCCCCAATTCACTAAACATACTCCAGCAGCTTAATGTGGTTCAATATGTCAATTTGCATCTGCATCATCACCCCCAGCTGAAGTTGAAAATAGGATGAATTGCCTAGCCCTCCATTTCTGGTCAACACAAACTAAATAAGTAAAGAAACAGTATACTCTGGCTAACTGAATGTTAACACTTAAATAGCTATTTATAAAGATGTTACTCAAATCAATTAAATAACATCTGTATTTCAATAAAATGTACCAAATAAGTTCACATGTAATGGCACTATATTTGTACACAGTTTACCAACTAGTGATTACCTTAGAAGAGATTCAGAAAATAAAATTACACTATGCTATATATGTTTTCCCATTGTTTGACTTTAATACCTGAGACATAGCCTCACTTAACAACAGTGACCAAAAATGCATACAAAACATATTAAAATTACAGCAATGGAAATATTTGTTGTTTTATTTTTAGTAACCAGATAGGTAAACTAGACAAATAGATATAAATTTTCTGTCACAACCCGGACATGGACAATACAAACTGGGAGAGTAAGCCAACAATACAGGATATATACAGAGGAAACAATGGCGAAGGAGGCCAGCAGGGGGGACAAAACATTCTTCAGATATATCAGCGAGAGAAGAAAAAGAAAGCAGGGTATAATGAAGCTAAAAGGGAAGGGAGGTGCTCTAATAGAGAAGGATAAATAAAAAGTGGAAGTGTTAAACAAATACTTTAGCTCAGTCTTCATGATCGAAGAAGAAAGTAAGGGGCTAGATCTGAGGGTTAGGGGAATGGAGGGTAGGGAGGTGACCACAAGTCCTTTTATGGAAAGTAGGGTATTGGAGGAGCTAGGGAAATTAAGGGTAAACAAGGCAATGGGTCCAGATGTATTACATCCCAGGGTGCTCAGGAAACTGAGGGGGTAGCTAGGGCACCACACACAAAGCTGTTTAATCTATCTTTAGATGGGGGAAAGTCCCAGGGGACTGGAAAAAGACTGACTTGGTGCCATTGCACAAGAGCGGAGGGAAGGAGGAGCCAGGTAACTATTGCCCAATCAGTCTTACTTCAGTGGTGGGTAAGATGATAGAGGCACTCCTTAAAGAAAGATTGGTACAGTATCTGGAAGAGGGTGGGCTCCAGGATGACAGCTAGCATGGGTTTACAGGAGGAAGGTCATGCCAGATGAACCTGATCGAATTCTTCAACAGGGTGACGGAGGTATGTGATCAGGGAAGGGCAGTGGACGTGGCCTATCTGGACTTCAGTAAGGTCTTTAACACGATCCCTCACAGAAGGCTGGTGAACAGGTTGGGCAGTATAAGAGCGGGAAAGAAATTAACAGACTGGGTGGAGGACTGGCTGGAAGGCAGAACTCAAAGGGTGGTTGTCAATGGGGTGCACTGCAGGGAGGAAAGATTGATAAGTAGGGTACCCCAGGGGTCGGTATTGAGTCCTATACTGTTTAACATCTACATTGGGGATATAACAGAGGGTCTAAATGGGAATGTGTGTCTATTTGTAGATGACACAAAGATTTGCAGCAGGGTGGATACGCCAGGGAGGTGGAACAAATGAAGGAGGATCTGATCAAGTTGGAGGAGTGTCAGGGAAGTGGCTATTGTGCTATAATGCAAAGAAATGAAAAAAAATGCATATAGGGCACAAAATTCCAAAGGCAAACTACACACTGGGAGGGGAGGAGCTTGAGGCAACAGAGCAAGAGAGGGATCTGGGGATTATCATTTTGGATAACCTAAAGGTGGCAAACCAGTGTAACAAGGCAGTGGGTAAGGCAAATAAAATGCTGGCATGCATAGGGAGGGGTATCACAAGAAGGAGGGAGTTGATTATGCCACTGTACAGATCCATAGTTAGACCACACCTGGAGTATGGGGCGCAGTTCTGCAGACCTCACTTAAGGAGGGACATAGATAGTGGCGAGGGTACAGAGAAGAGCAAACAAAATGGTGCAGAGCTTACACATGGGATCATATGAAGGGAGGCTAGAAGTGCTTGACCTTCATACACTGAAAACAAGGAGAGAAAGGGGGGATATGATAAAAACTTTTAAATACTCGAGGGGAATGAACAAGGTGAGGGAAGAGAGGGAGAATCTTTAAGATGAGTGAAAACACTGTAACTAGGGGACATAGCTTAAAACTGGAGAGGGTAAATTCAGAGGAAATGTGAGGGGACAATACTTCACTGAGAGGTTGCTGGGTCCCTGGAATAACCTTCCTGAATGGGTGGTAGGAGTAAACTCGATGGGGGAGTTCAAGAGGGCATGGGATAACTACACGGAATTAAGCAAGAGAGGTAAGGGTATAAATCCATTTGGGATCAAGGGGGCTGGAGACTGCACTGGGGAGGGGAAGGGTGGCAAACAAGAGGGGAGTAAGGGGATAGAACAGAGGAGCCTATGGGGAGAGAAAGGGGCAGACTAGAAGGGCTGATGGGTCCTTTTCTGCTGATAGATTTCTATGTTTCTATTGAGTACACATAATCCCAAAACATGAGCAAGCACCAGTTTGTGTCAGATGTTTTTGAAAGCAGTTCTTTAATTCAGGTGTCCAGCAGTATACTGTCAATGTCTAAAGGTAGTGAATCCTAGAGCAGGAGGCAAAGTAAGTGAAAACATGTTGTCCTATATCAGGGGACACTCTAAGTACAACCAAAAAGATTTCGCATTTGAGGAATGAACAAATGTCTGGCTCTAGGTAGCAGCCTACCAAGCTTAGAGTACAAGGAGTGATGGGTAGCACAGCTGGCAGCCAGAACAAGTGGCAGATGTTATTTACTAAGTCCCATTTTGAAATATTACATGTTAAAGTATTAAAATAGGTTAAAGTACAATAAGTTCAGCTCAACATTAGGGCACACTGGTAACAGTCTGACAAGCTCTGTCTGTTAAAGTATGCTCATTACTATTAATTAAGCCCAAGTTGCAGTAAACGGATTTATTCAAGGCTGTAAGTTACTCACAGTCCAATTTGAAGTGAACAGATTTACTCAGACATATGAGTTGTGAAATCAAGGGATAGATCCACTAAAATTCATAAGCATTTAGAATTATTAACCACACTGACAGTAAATATATCATAGCAGGAAATTAAAAAATTACAGATTCCCAGTACATAGTTTGATTTGAGATCTAAACTGCATGGTCTTGTTTTGTGACTATTTAACATAAGCTTGTCTCTTAAGAACCAGTACTGAATATTGCCAAGGTCTTTATTTAGAGTTGTGTTCCAGTCTGTAGAGGTTTATACATATATATATATATATATATATATATATATATATATATATATACTGTAAATGAATAAATGATAAATAGTGAAAATAATAAAGGACACTGGATGGAACCCTGTGGTATACTGACATTAGTGAATATAATTTATGAAAATATGTTACCAGTCTTGACTTATTTGGCATACTGAGCAATATAGCTCATTTCCAGATGCAGCCTGGGGGGAAGGGAAAGTGGAGTTGAACAGGTAAATAGTACATGAATACATTTCAAACAAGTAATACAATGGCAGTAAACATCACAGACAGCTAACAGTAGGCAGTACAGGAAGTACAATGTGACGAGTACATCCAAAAAACTTTGTACACCATTACAATATGAGTAAGCACAACACAGATACAGCAGAGAGTACCTGGAAGAGCATTCAGTCATGGGAACTTGGTAAGCAGACAAGGTGAAATAGGAAAGGCAAGGTGCCATAGTGCTATGTTGGGCAGGCAACTGAACCATGGTAAGGTGAGACCAACTCATGGAGCCAAAGTGTAAGGGGGGGGAGAGGGGTCAGTGAAAGGTGAGGGTTCAATAAGTATTGACAAGAGCAGGACCAGGTCGAGGTTGTGTAATCATGTAGGAGGAAGGAGAGTGATTTGCATGAGGTGGCAGTACAGATGGGGAGGGAGGGTGTTCCACAGTTTAAGACAGTGGAAAGAAAAGGCAGATTGGCCAGTGGGGGTAGAATAGTGGGGTATTATAAAGGACTTGTTGACTCCTTTTGGACAAATAGTTTGTGAACTACTTTAAAGCAGTACCTGATACATCAATATTAGTAGGTATCACAAAGCAGCTCATAGTCTACAACATCCACAAGATATGACACTGAAATAGCATTTCTTAATGATTTTAAAGGAAATTAACCTTAGTGCAAAAGCACTGGAACAAGAGAAAGCAAATGTGCACCCCCTACATGCAATACATCTTAAGCAATACAGTATATGCAAAGTACCAATAAAGCATTTAAGCTGTTTTGGGTTTTTTATGTTGCTTGCACGCATGTGCAAGAAACATAGTGCCATCATCGGAGATTTCGGAGGTGTGTCACCTCCTCCTCCAATTCAGTCAGTGAGCTGGCAGGTGCGGCCCCTGTAAGCCAATGCATTTTGGAGCTGTCTATGACACGCCCAAAATGCAGTGACATACAGTTGAAAGGGGAGCTACGCTCAGTGAGCACCGACAAGCCAGCTCCCCTCACGCAGGTGTGCACGCCCCCATCGCCCTGTGAGCCGACGGTGCCCAACCCCACCGCTGAGCTGCTGTCGCCCGCCTCATACTGGTGCCACGCTGGGAGCCCACCCCAGCGTGGCAATCAGTCTTTGGCCGACGGGGTGCCAATCCCCATCGGCTGAACAGCCCCTGTTCTGTGCCACGCTTGGAGCCCACTCCAGCGTGGCAAACGTCCCACGATGTCTTTTTTTGTTTTAAACCTGTAAAACAAAACGGTCTCATGGCGCCTCTCCGACCCCCCACAACCCGCACCCACCCACTGCGCACTCTAGCCTTCCCCACACCCTCCCTCACCCCATACTTACCCGGACTCTGGCACGACAATCTTCGGGTGACCGGAACACGCCTGCGCCTTCAAAGCCGACCGCTAACTGAGGAAATGCCGGTAAGCTGTATAATGGGCTGGATAGGAGGGTTCAACTTTATTGCATATCTCAGGATGGTTTTGAATGCATCACCATTAGTGACCATGATGCCAAACATTGTCGGCGATGCTATTCAGTCTGGCGGGTGCATTCGCACAGTGACTGCACAGTGACTGCAAAATCACCCTTTAGGCCTGAATACCACCATGACAGTGACATCATTCATGAGAAGGGTCCCAAAACCCCATGTTGAAAATTTGGTCCAAAATTCCAAAATGACTGTTTTACGAGCGTGCGTTGTGCAGTTCCTACGCAGGCTCGTAAGTTCGCGAAATTTCAATATTTTCACTCCAGATTTTTAACATTGCCATTTTACCTCACCTTCTTATGAGTAGTACAGCTGCCATCTTTCACATCTCACCCAAAATATGTTTCCACCTTTGTAGCGCAGAATGGCGCAGTCGTTGTGCGAAATCAATGTACGGGACAAATTAAGAAAATCACAGTGACACTGTTCATGAGCAAAGGTCTTAAAATGGCTATGTTGAAAATTTGGTGAAAAAATTCCTAAAATAACTTTCTGGCGTCGTTAACGCGGATCCTTGAGCTCGTAAGTTCCTAATTTTCAATATTTTTGCTCAGATTTTCAACATTGCCATTTTACCACACCTCCTTATGAGCAGTACAGCTGTCATTTTTCACATCCTGCCCAAAACGTGTTTCCGCCCATGTAGCGCACAATGGCGCAGTCGGTGTGCAAACTCAATGTATGGGACACATTAACAAAATCACACTGACACTGTTCATGACCAGAGGTCTTAAAATGGCTATGTTGAACATTTCGTGAAAAATTTCCTAACAATGACTGTTTTATGAGCATGTGTTGCGCAGTTCCTACGCACACTCGTAAGTTCGCAAATTTTCAATATTTGCACTCCAATGACTTCCAAATACCTAAACAGCACATAGAAGCAAGCAACATTCGGCATTGACAAATGCTTGTTTAAGCAGAGATGGAAGGTGCTGCAGAAGCAACCCAGATGTCAATAAAACAAGATTGATGTAGGTGGTCACTATTCTGAATAACGTGTAGACAATATACAAGAGGATACAGAAGGTATACAAAATGTACTCAGTATATGGTAGAATACAGCAGGGTGCAGATTATGCAGTGGAGCACATAGAATAAGCATGATACAGAAGTGATACACAAGGCACCATGTATCGCCACAGCTGGTTTCATCACCCATTTTCTTTTGCTGCTACTATCTCACTAAGCCACTGGGGAGCACTGCAACAGCCACTCATTCCCTCCTATAGGGAAGATAGCATTTGCTGAGATAATGCCATCCTTTTCTCCAAGACCTGCAGCATAGATGCAGACTCAAGATGTGAACCTGGGTCATCAGAATGGAAAACAGTGCCCCTCAGGGATGTTGCATCAGCCACCAAAGTTAATTATTTATAACAAAAACAAAAAACAGGGTCAGTCCGGTGGTGCATGTGCAGTTTGATACCAGGAAGTACTTTTTCACAAAGAGGCTGGTGGAAAGGTGCAAAAGGCTGGCAAAGGAGACAGCAGTATATCTTTGATTTGTTTAGTGTCCATTCCCTGGGGCTCTGAGTACTTTACAATATGCTCAGGTAAAAGCACACATATAAACAGATATTTGAAACAGAATAAATAAATACATTTGTTCTATGGGAAATCAGTGAGGAAAATCAAAAGAAAGAGAGAGGGACAGACACAAGCTGTTGGTAAAGACCACACCAGAAAGGGAGAACGTGGGAATTAGGAGCCTTTAGGGATTTCTCATTCAGCATTAGTTACATAGGAATGGTCAAACATGGTGAGCCAACAGATTCTATGACTCAATGTTTCAGACAACGTCAATTTGCAGACTGCTTTGTTGTTCTACATTTAATCTGATACCAATCTGTAACCCTATGTATTTCTCTCAGTTTTATCATAGTATGGTGTTATTGTGCCCATCTGCTGATATTACTACATATTACCTTGTTACTGACAAAGTCTTCCTACTGATGGCACCGTTGCTTCTACTATTACCTTTAGCTCATACCAACCATAACCATGTCTTATTTATTAAGTTCTAATGTGTGAAACTGCATCTGTAATATTGCCACTGTACTTTGCAAATGTCCTTGTGTTGTAACAACTATTCAATACTGACGTGGAACTTTTGTAAAAGAGTCTCTGGCTCAAAGGTACTGTACTCTGAGAAATAAATAAATATGTTTAATGGGTGACCAGGGTTCACACATGAGCCCTAGAATTCCATGCTGGAGCCAGCTGATGGTCAGGCATGTCATGGAGGTGAGATGCTCAGCTCCCAAGAAGGAGAGGGCATGGATCAGTCAACATTCATGCCACTCCACCCAGCTGACCAATGCCATATGAAGGGGTCAGCCACAAGCAATGGGGTAGGAGTCAGGAGAAGGAGTCAGGTGAACTATGGGATAAAAAAAAACAGCAAGAACCTCAATGCAAAACCACAGGGAGAAATGTTATGCCAAAATTCACATGGACAGTAAAATCAAGTATTTAAGGAGCACATAATTAACATACTGCAGACCCTTAATAAATTGCACCATGGGCCACTTGTGCAAATTATAATGAAAGAATTTCAGCTAGCTGAGTGTTACACTACTACTCAACCTTGCAAACAATCTACATATATTCTGATGATGTCTATAATAATAAGGAATGAGGAGATCCCTGTTCAAAGAATGATGCAAATGGTATATTTAAGATGATTGCTTTTATGCAGCCTTGCACCCTAAGTGACATTTGAGGCAGCTGGCTTCTTTGTTAGTACACAGCAGAGATCCATGTTCACAACAGAGTGGAATAATGAGTTGCAGGATCACAGTCCCTTATCTAGTCAACCAGAGTAATAGTATACATCAAAATGACATCAAGCAAGTATGTCATATAATGTACACTCTCAGCACATTTGATTGTAGTCCTTTACCTTGTCAGTACCATGATATTGCTCTCTCTCAGGTAAACCCTGCCCAATCAGTTGGCATACTCGGTAACTCATTCGCTATCTTGCAAATCTCCATTCTGATCACTTGTGCATAATGACTTGCTAGTGTTCCAGTTATTGCTAGTTGGCAGGGCAGCACTAATGATAAATGCCACTCCAGAACAATGCATCTCAATCCATAGTGCAGTGCAGTGGACTGAGGAGATCTGGCCACTTCATTTGGCTCAGAAAAGGATTTGTAAATTTACAACTTATAACTGGTGCCATATATGAGTTTAGAAAATGGGTTGGGGAAAGCACCTCAGCTTGATTGGCTGATGGGATTATGATGCAATATATTTATATGGTAATGCCAACACTACCCTCCTTTTAAAAAAAAAAGACTCCATACCACAATGCCACACTGCCCCATTACCACTCATACCTATATGCTGCTTTTCAACTTTTCCATTCTGAATTAAACAGCATTTTTCCCTGCTTCACATTTTTAACAAATCCTATAACACTCCACACCTGTTACTAAAAGCTGTCATTTGTAACATAAATTCATATTACTTTGTCCTTTGTACCTCTTCTTATCTTTGTCAAAGTATACAGTTGTCAAAAAAGACTTTATTGCTCTAGTCCAGTCAGCCTACTTGCTCAATAGCTCCCCCGGCCCCTTCATCGCAAGCAACCTCCAACAAGGACTTATTGGCTAGAGGCCATCCAGTTACTTATAGTTCCAATCCCCATATACCTTAACTGCTGCCACTCTGAACAAAACAGATCTGTACAGTGCATCAATGCCCAATCCACATTTTTGTTTAGACTAATGATTCCTGCTTCACATTGCAATACCTTGCTCATAACTACAAAACTTGGCGTACTGACAAACACAACAAAACATCGCCATTGCCTCCTACTGGCATGCTAAAAAAATGACATCAATATTCCTAAGCAGAACAACTACTTTGAAATGTCAGTTATTGTAAACCTTTTTTATTTAAAAAAAGACTACCTCAATAACAAATTAATAAAAAAATCTACCTCTGCATTTGTTTTATGAGAACCCAACCCATTTTCTAAGTGCAGAAATACACTTCAGAGTGGGGAGTGTTGGGTGATAAATGTACTTCTTGGAGTTGTAAGGCCCTCTACCTTTGGCGTTGGGCCTCATTACATCCCTGAGTGTGTGTATTTTATTGCTTATTTAGAGAATAATGAATTGACAGCCATGCACAATAAGGATGGGTTTCCATTAAGAAGTTCAGATTAAATCAAAGGGACCTCAAGACCGAAGCTGAAAAGATCCATGATTTCATTAGAATCCCAAGGGGAGGAGGTATGTTTGTGTGGACCAAGGCAGTGGAATAGCACTGCATGACATATAAAAATGGCATGCAGAAGCAGCTTAAAATGATCTTAAAATCTGTTGTGCCACAGAAGGGTAGAACAGTATTTCATGACCTTTGAACTATTGTACAGCAGCTTTTTATGTAGGTTGGGAACTGAGGTACAACTACCTCTAACCATATACTATATATATGGGATAGGCCATGGGCATGGGCTGGTTAAAAATATCACATTTATTTTTATCTACAGATTTTGACCACTATGACCGCACAAGTGGAAGAGCCATGAGTGAGGCCTATATAGTACATAATCTGCAGATGAAAACAAATGTGATATTTTTAGCCGGCCCATGGCATATGCTATTTATACAATGACAGTGCCTCTCTGGCAAGATTAGTTCTTTTAAGGGAGGTTTAGCTGTTTCTGTTTGATTTTACTGCTTAGTTTTTAATTGCAGCAAATGCCAAATTATGATGTAATCAGGAATTGTGCAAGCTGTTCTCCCATTGGTTAAGGCTCTTTTGTGTCCAGCCTAAAGTGGAAATAAATGCTGATTGATTTATTTCATCTTTAGGACTGTCACTCATGAAAATAAATGCATTTATTTGCAAAATGTTTTTCTCACAATCATTGTATAATAGAGAATAATGCAGGTGCAACCATGCACATATAAGGCTGTGTTTCCATCACAGGGTTTTGATGACATCATAGGCACCTCTTCGTAAAGCTTGAAAGGTCCCTGAAGTAATCAGAACCTCAGGATGGAAACACAGCTAAGTTTTTCATGTTGCCCACGTGTTGATGTGTATAATAAATGGTTTAAAATATAAAATTTAAATAAAGGTGCTTTTTTCCCAAGAAATATAATGCCTCATGCCTCCAACCCATGGAGTGGGAGAGGCGTGTGATAATTACACAATAACCACACACCCTGTTGTGTGTTACTGCTTACATTATGCATGCTCCAGGGACATAGTAAGGCACGAGGGTAAAGGCAAGTGTCTTTATGACACCCTGAAGTAACTTATTGAGCTTATAAAAGGGCTCATTGTAATTTTGTCTAAGGATATAAAAAAGATTTAATAATAGCCAGGCCAGAAGTGACCACAAGAAACAGCATGCATGATGGTCTAAGGCCCTGTCCACACTAGCACTCTTTCCAAGTTTTAACCTGCTTCAACTCTTTTAAAACAATTTAAAAGTATTGCATCCAGACAGCAGCACAGTAAAACTGTGCTACAATCTATGTTCAAAAGCTGTACTAAAACCCTGGCGGAAGAGGGCTTGAACATGGTTTTAGAACAACACAGTTGCCTTAAACCATGTTGACTGCAGTGCTGGTTCAAAATGTGCTGTAGCACCGTTTAAGGCAACCACCACCACCCATGTCTTTTTTTAGGCTGCCAAAAAGAAAAGGAAACTATTTACTCACATCATCGAGCTCACAATGAGTTCCCAAACAAAATGCCTTCTGGATTGGTTATCACGCCTGATCGTGAGTATCCCAGCATGCATTACAGCACCTGCAATGTGTTGTGGTACTACCACAATCATGCCTGGGAATTCGAGCAGGCAAACACAGTGTCAAAGCACAATGTGGATGCTCTGACAACAATGCTCAAGCACAGAAATTAAAATGATTTTTATAACAATTTTTAAAATTGATGCCAGTGTGGACAGGACCTAAGAGAGTGACTGATGGTGGCCGTGAGAAATGGTGATACGATTTTTAGAACTGGTTGCTGAGAGGTTGTTTTGTGGTAAAAGTACTTTCAGTTTTGATTTAAAAAAATAAACCTAATGGATGGCATATTAGCTTGTTTTATTGGGTACAGGGTGGTGTTAAATATATTTTGCACAAATGGTTATCTGTTATTCTGCAGAGTGACTGTGTGACTATGTGAATGGCACAATGTATTTTCTGTACAGGCTACAGAAGTTAGTGGGAGGAATGTAGATGATTAACTATGTGTCTAAGTTGTGAGAAAAGTAGTAAAATGTATTGAGAGACATGGAGTGACATTTGTTATTTATAAACTTGTGAACAGCTCATTAAAACACAAATCTAAATATCAGATTAGTAAAGTTCATTTTGTGTGTAGTGATATGAGCCAGTAAGTAGGCTTTTTTAATGAAAATTTGATCGGACACCTGATTGTGCATGAATACTTTTGAATGCACAACCAGGTGACATCTGTTGGCCAGCAGGGTTTAAGGATTTTTACTTGCCATATTATAACAGCTTTTTAGTTATGATGGAAAGCCATGCACAACAAGGAGTAAACATATACTTATAACAATTACAGTTACCTACTTTCCTGGTTGGGTGTTCAATAGTAGGCAGTCCCTGTAGTCACTCTGATAGAGGTTTCAGTCCAGCAGATGTCAACAGAGGACACCATAGTTTTATTTTATTTTGTATTATTATTTGCAAGCATTGGCTAGGAAGGCACACCAAAATGGAGTTAGTCATTTCCAGGTTATTGCTGTTGTTTTGGGATTACAGCTGAGGAACATGACAGAGTTGGACTGGCCCACCAGGATACCTGGAAATGTCCATGTGATCCCTCCTCTGTTAGATACCTGGACACATTCTAAACTCTGAAAAGTTTTGTTTTTCTCTGTTGTTTTCTATTTAAATTTGGTATTTTGGGGCACTGCAAAAAAATGTAAGATGCAAACATAGAGCTAGTGTTTCAGACTGAAGCAGAACACTGATATTGAGTGTGTCAGTCAAGGCACTCCCCTATTTATTTTCCAGGGGAGCCTCTGCATCAACTTTCCAGTTGGGACCACTCCATCAGTCCACCCTGATGACAAATAATATACATCACAATACAAGGCAAAACAGTTGGCCCAGACTTATGTCAAAGACTACAAAGTTGTGCCTGAAAGTCATTTATTTTGTTATACATCATACACAAAAATACTAAGGATCCAGTAAACTACTGTGTTCCCCCTCTGTAATGGTCAGGGAGCACCAGCCCTTCCTTACAAGAGGCCACTCGACACCTGTAGTGCAGAGATACTACCGGCATGAGGGACTCTAGACAAATTTGGGCTAACCAGTTCATGATAAGTATTCTGAAATGTGTTTTTCGCCATTGCCGTTCCGCTTCATAAAGATCAAAAAGGACAGTGATTTCAGGAAGAATTGAGCTTTGTGGTAGCAGCATAAATTAACTGCATTACATTTAGCATGACAACCCTTCATTTACACAGTTCTCTGAGACTTCTGTATGAATAGGTCCCATTATGAGGGAGCTCACGGGTGACTTCAGCTGTATCCCATTGGAATGTCGCAAGAGTTGAGGAAAAAGACATTTCCCCTGAACAACAACCATCGCCTAATCTGCTTTGGTGGGTGTAACGCTGCTATCTACAGTCTCGCGTACAGGTACAGGTCTACATCGAGGGAGTCCTAGTCCTACAGTGCCAGTGAACAAATCTATAGACAGAGAGCAAAAGTACACTGACATGAAGAGACTGTATGTGAGGAAATATATCTGTTCTTTTCTCAAAGTGTGATTTTCAAGGAGAGGAACTAATAACACGCTGTGGTTTGTTTTGTGTTTGTTTCATTTCTTGATTTTAGTTTTTTGGTTTTGTTTTTTGCAGTTAATCTTTTTATTGTTTTTCCAAGTGTTCAAGTGTGCAACACAGGTACAGACAGATACAACATATAGAGCTTTCCTCAAATGACAATAAACAGGTCAGAAAGGATGTTGCATATTTTTTGTGTAATCATTGCATAACATTCACATCAAATACAATTTACTATAACAACAGGTGTGTATTACTGTTAAGTTTCCAACAGATAGCGACAAGAAGGCAGTACAGGCATTACTGAACTAGAGGGGACAGCTACATCTGACGTTGGGTGTAGGATTGGGAATCCTAGGCTTGGGGGGAAATACGATCTCTGATATTTAGGTTTCAGTGAGGTCTTAAAAGATATTTGTTCTGTGGTGGAGTGGGAAGGCATCCTTTTAAAGATATGTAGGAGCAAAAGGGGGCCTAGGTATATTAAATAATGCCAAATAACTTACCGTGGAACAATTAGCATCCAGCAGCACATTGTGAGTTGGTAATGGAAAAATTCTGCTATGTGATTACATTAGAGAAAATAAATAAATTGTAAAGACCCCTTAAGAGTGCCATGCAAAACAATTTATTTTAACAGATCTCCCTTTTATATTAGTATTTATATCAGCATTTGGAGTTTTAGATCAGTTCTAAATATCTTGTTTAGAGTGAGAAAGGCAACTGAGGAAAATGTTAGAATACCTCAGGATTCTGTTAGCCCTGGTTATCAGTGTTGCAGGCTGGGCATTTCAGGTTCCTTTGTAATGAATCCAGGGACAAGTAGGTGTGTCTCTCATATATACACATTAATGTTCCATTGCAAAGAAAACAACCCGAATGCATTCATGTTATTAACACGATGACCCACAGCTGCAGTAATAAATGCTGATAAAATGCAGCAACATAAACCTGACACATGAAATCAACTGATGGCAGGAGCTCAACCAGTTGGGTGTGTTGGGGGAAGCTTTTTTTTTGGGGGGGGGGCTGGGGCAATCACGGTATAGATTTTGTTATTTTCTTTATATAGGGCTCATCAGGAAAGACTCTGGATATTAAAAAAAAAAAAATTTTCCAAACAGAAAAAAATAATAGGGGTGAGCTGCCTTGCAAGGAGGAACTGAGAGCCCTGTCTCTCTTAAAAATAAGATGAACTGACTACTGCAGCTATTGGTTTCCAGGAGTAGTTAAAAGTCCGACTCGGTTCCAGAAGTAAAATGGGAAAGGACTACTCGTAATAATTGTGTGCATCCATTGTTCTTTTCACTGGTGTTGAAGTACAAGTTATTGTGCGCCTGTTGTATTCCTAGATCTGCAATAAAAATGTTTACATAAAAAAGACATCAAATTGAAACCATAACGTGTTGAAATGCGACATATGATGATGAAATGTGTCCCCAATACCTTTGCATGTATGTTCGAGCCTACACGAAAGCAGGTGGGTTCCCCCAGTGAATGTTGTCAATTTCCAGCACTAGTACTTATTAAAAATGATAAAAATCAAAGCCATGTGGCTTTTCTGAGAGAAGGTTGCAGATAATTTCGTGCACCCTGGTGGTCTGTTGGGTTTTACTACCGTCCGTGGGTATGCTTGGAGCATAGCTGTTTTTTGCCGATATTCCCCGGTATATTTATTAGTCAGGAGCATAGCCCGTGCTCTGGGAGGGCGGACTTTCAGGACGATAGGGTCCGAAACACGACAGTTAACATAAAGAGGGGTTGAGTTTTTCAACCAGTTTCGAAATTGTATAAAAGGCGGGCATCTACTAAAATATTTAAAATGATTATGTGTATATCAGTTGCATTAATATATATATATATATATATATATATATATATATATAACACACACACATATATATGTTCATGTTATTTGTCTTGTAGATATTTCAGTTTAGCAAGTGTGTATTCCAGGGTTTGCTTCAAAAGCAACTAACCTCACAATGGCTCTGTGTGACATCAGAGCCGGTTGTCATGTTAAGCACTAAGACGTCATAAGCCCGCTATTAAATCAGAAAATCATCACTAAAGTTTTTCATAAAAAGTTAATGGAAAACTGTTAAAATGTAATATTTATTTATTTTTTGTTGAGGGTAAGTGCACAAGACACATCCTGCCTATTTTCAGGCACGACCTGGGAGGGGGATACAGATGAATGCCAACTGACATTGAACTAGATTAAGCTGTTCGTGGTATTTTTAGTGAATGAGGAAAATTTGGCCTGGACACCGGGGAAATTCCCCTACTCTTTTCTAGAAGTGCCTCGGGATCTTTAACATCCACCTGAACTACCACCAATCCAGGCAGATGGGACCTCGGTTTAACTTCTTATCCAAAAGACAGCACCTCAGAAGTGCAGCACCCCTCTCATGCTGCACTACAGTGTCAGTACTGGGATATTGACCCAAGTGCTTGGTGTGGGGATAGAACCCACAATCTTCTGATCTCCCGGCCTCAGAGGCAAGTGTGCTACCTACTGAGCCACTGACACTGCTAAATAAAACCTGATAAAGTGGAGTCAATTTATATACAAAAAAAGGTGTTCATTGTAATATGCATGCTATTATTTTTGTTATCAATAAAAGGTTTTATTTAAAAAAAATGATAAAAATATTATATCAACAATATAGAACAAACATTACATTAAAAACATATCATTTTAGGGATTCAAAAGGGCATGGAACAACCACATGGGAGTGTTAAAGAGGTAAGGCACAGGTCCAAGCAGATAGCTGGGCAAATGCGCAGACTTGGTGGGCCTAGTTCGGTCCTTTTCTGCCGTCACACTTCTATGAATCTATGAATTTCCCTGCTAATTATAAGAAATCACGATTAGCAACAAAAGGGGAAAAATAATCCCAATATCAATACCTGAACAACAGGAAATGACTTGTATTATTCACTATATTATACAGTTAAATATGTACCTACTCTTTGGTATGTGTAAAAAAACTAGTTCTGAGAGGCTGGCTAAGTCGTCCATTGTATGCTGTTTACAACATGCCAGGTTGGTTTGCAATTAGCAGCGAACGCTGGCTAAATAAAGACAAATTTCCCTGCAGGATCTTTGACATTGGGAGCTCTCTCTTTTATTCCTGCATATGTTCCCTGCCTGTAGCCTGCACACACATTAACAAGCAGAGTAGCTGGGCTCAAATAATTAGTACATCAGAAATTACTGAACTAAAATGTATCTGCACTTATTTTTGTTTCTGGGGGGGAGGGGAGAGGAGAGAGAGAGAGAGAGAGGGAGAGAGGAGAGAGAGAGAGAGAGAGAGAGGAGAGGGAGAGAGAGAGAGAGAGAGAGAGAGAGAGAGAGAGAGAATTTATTTGTTTATTTATTTATTTAAAGAGCTTTACCAGATAAGCATACTGAGCGGGAATCCACTCGTTTCCAGATGCGACCTGAAGTTACAAACTTGAAAATACAGAATACACAGGTTCATAGGCAATGGTGCCTACAACATAACATCGAAAAGCATATGATTTCTACTATGACAAACCAGACCTTCTCCCTTAGTCTGATTTTGTCCATTTTTTGGTTTTGTTTGTCTGCTTGTTTGTTTTTTTTTGTTTGTTTTTGTTTGTTTTTTTTTTTTTTATAACTGAAGATATAACTTACAAAACCGTAAACAAAAATAAAAATCTCGCCCATCAGCCAGCCTTCTTGGTGTTGGAACCGAAGTCTTGGAGGCTTGTGTAGGGAGGTCATGGTCCGCTAGAGGGCGCTCCACGTCCGCAGAGCCGAGGCTGCGCTGGCGGCAGCGGTGTTCAGCAGGTGGCTTCATACAGTATACAGAATGATGTACAGCAGTTATTACACGCTGCCTGGGCAGGGCAGCAGTAGCAACAGTCAGATACTTGCCTTTTAGATTTAACCTATGCATCTCCTGCTGAGAAATTCAGAAACAAAGTGCTTTCATTATCCTAAAGCAATACTGTAAGATTTCAGTTGAACTCGAATTCAGGACACAAGGCAAATCAAATGGAAGGGAATGGTTGTATGAACATATTTAGTAGTTCCAAACTGACCAGCGAAGAGGGGACTTTGGATTATAGTCAGTAGCTGTGCCTTGGGACTTGAACGAGTGCAGACTGGATTTATGTTGAAACATAATGAATACTTCTTGCCGTTTTTTTTTTTTTGTTTTGTTTTGTTTTCAGTGTGTGCAAATAACCTAGTTATAATGATTACATTTACTTTTAGTATTTTTCATGGTAACATAATGTATATTTTCTGCGCATTTAAAAAAGTAAACCTTACTGGGAAATTTGAAAAACATGCATTAGTATGCGATGAGAGACAAATATAAAATGGGAGGGAGAAAATAAATACAATCAAACGTGTTTGGTATTATGGCTATTTTAAATAAATTGATTCAACGGCCTGGAACCGTTATCTGCAAATAATTACTGCTGTTGGGAAACATTCAAGTGTGAATTTTAGGGCTGTGTCTAAAACAGGGCTCTGCTCAGCTAACTGCTCCTGTATCCACATATTTCAGTCAATCAAAATAATTTCTAAATATTACACCTACTGCTACCAGAGTGTCTTTGTTGTTATAATTTGGTAAGTCTCTTTTCATGTTCAAGCAAATAATTATCTTGGAGAAATAAACCTGTAATCCTAGCAAACTGCTTAGAAACTGGAGAATACCTGTCAGGACTTGTTTCTCCTTGTGCCCCGAGTTTTCGAGAAAGATAGATAGATAGATAGATAGATAGATAGATAGATAGATAGATAGATAGATAGATAGATAGATAGGCAGGCAGGCAGGCAGGCAGACAGACAACCGGAACTCTGCAGGACAAGATAAACACATAGCATTGGAAATGTTATATACTGCTGGGCTGCTGCTGCCCACATCTTTCTGTTCAATTCACAACTTATTAGCAGGCTGTTACTAGGTGCCAAATGCTGTAAATCAGTAAAAGGAAGTCATGGCATCTTTTCCTGAGCCACTGCACTAGAAATGTTGCTCTGAATGTGTTTAATTAGTCCAATGATAGCAACATGTATAATTAATACTTCCTAGGAGCAGACCTATATAACTTGTTGCAGCCAAATTATCTGTTTTGTAAAAGCTTCTGCCTGTTTAATTTCTGTCTGTGGCCATATAAGACGCTTTCACGTTTATATAAAATAGGGAATTGCATTAACTTTATATATACCGTAAAACTGTTCATTTTTAACAAGTTAATGGATGGCACTAATCGCCCAAAAATGGGCAGATCTATTTTTGTTTTTGTTAACCCTCAAAGGAGGGCGAGACAATACTGTCTATTTTCAGCCTTGTGTGTGTGTGGGGAGGGATACAGATGCAAACCAAATAAAATTGATCCAGGACACCAGAAATGGCAGATAGGACCCTCGTTTAGTGTCGCATATGAAGAACGGCACAGCCTGACAGTACAGCATCTCCTTAGAACTACACTAGAGTGCTAACTTTTATGGTATGAGCCCCAATCCACGTTCACGCTAATCAATGTGTCATAAGTCACATTTCTGTTGAAACGGCATAACAGGTAGACAGACAGACAGAGACAGACATACCGACATATAGACATATAGAAAGCAAGAAAGCAACCAAGAAAAAAGAGAGGGAGAAGAATATGTATACCTTACATATGTGTGCGATGAATTTGTGTTTTTGCAGTATAATAGATTTCTGTTATACTCAGTTATAGTAGTTCTTGCAAATCGTTTGGAAGGCCTCTTGAGATAGGTTAGCGTGTTTGAGGCTTCCCTTTTGTTTACTCCAGTGTTCCCTTAACATGCTCACTTTTCTTAACTCTGATGTATACATCCATGCCTTAGCTTTTTAATTATTAGGTTCACATATAAGGTTTATTAGAGTTCAGTTGTAATGCTAAATATAATCTTAGATAAGAGCCATCAGGTAGCCACCATTCATATATATATATATATATATATATATATATATATATATATATATATATATATATATATATATATATATATATATATATATATATATATATATATATATATATATATTCTTTATGAAACGAATAGGCTGAAGCCACATGCGTTGTGAGAGGTTAAAAAGGTATATGAAAATATCTAATTTACCACATTACATGCTGACAGTTGGAATTAACATTTTTGGGATGTAGATTTTCTTTGACCAAGCTTGTTACACTAAAGGAGAAATATATGTTAATTAATTCCTAAACGATCAATACATTTATTCAATGTTTATTTTTATTTATTTTTTGTTTTGTTTTTATAAAGAACGATCGGCCATTCTTCAGTTTTGATCAGGTTAAAAACACACGTCTTAATTGGAATCAGAGAATAAAACTTTTGTTTCAAAAAATATGAATGTTGGAAACAGTTATATTTAAGCCGTTTCCTACAAAAACGGAGGGAGCAGCAGGGTTTGTGATGGTTTTGTTTACTGAGTGATTCATGGAATACTGGGCAGAGACAGGGTTAAAAGTCGAGAGCTCTGTATAGTATAAACAGCCTGAGGCATAAGAAAGTTCAGCTTCGGGTCTCAGCGGGGAGAGAAAGCTCAGCAAAAGAACAACTCAGGTCCACCTGTGGACTCCAATAGCTAATTATTGTGTTTTGAAAATTATACTTTCCCTTGCGAATCGTTTAATAATCTGAACCACTAACATACTATACTCCGATGCTCATAAGTGATTTTAGCCGTAATACATTTTCTGATTTCGTGTTTAATTTTAATTATTTCGTTGTTGTTATATCCCTGTTGTAAAAGAAAGGGACATAATCTACATCCCAATTTGATAATGTGTTATTACCATGAGTATATCCATGTCAGTAAAGGGGTTCAGATGGCATGAAACCCTTTGCTGCAAGGAGAAAAGTCCCCACATATCCAATGGCTGTCCCTATTTCACCTTTTACAGGGAGGTGAAGTCAGGATTATCCCAAATCTAATTGGTCAGTGTGTCCACATTTCCACCGTGAAAGAGGATGATAATCTGGTCAAAAACTCACTGAAACTACTTTACCTGCAGCATCACCCCAGTTTTATTTAAATGCCTTTACTCCAAAAAGAGGCAAATGAGAGTTTCTAAAGATGCCTGCCAAACTTCAATTACAGAGTGTTGCATACCTGGAAAGTATTAACAAAATTTACCCCACTATTGTGCTTTTTTTGTGATTAAAAATTCAATTAGAGCCCCACCCCCCAATACTACTCAGTACAGTGCTGTAAAAAAATAACCTAATCGGTGACAGAAAACATTATTCTGTAATAAATATTGTATTCATCAGAGATATTGAACGTTTACAAAAACTGGCAAGTGCTCTAATTATGTTATATAATGTAGATTTCAAAATCAAATGCATGCACTCTTACTATCTGAACAAAAGCAGTGAAATGGGGAGGGGTAGTTTTGCTGTTGAAAAGAATAGTCATGTGTGCAACTTGTCTGATGTGGTTTTGTTTATTTATGATCAAAGTAAAATGGGTGTGATGTGACTGAATCTGGCAAACTTCTATATTATGTACTTTATGTAAACCTAAGGCAGCTTTTGCAGGTCACACACACACACACACACACGAGATATGACATGGGCTGACTTAAGGTATCGTTTTTATTATCTTTACGAGAGGGTATTGGTCTGTTAATAGCTTAGGAGTGGAGAAGCAACCAGTGAGATAGCAATATACTACAATACCCTTAAATGAAGAAAAAATTAGATCTTAAGTAAGCCAATGTCATATTTGATTTCTGCAACATGTGTTTAGATGGTATGTGATAGATCTGGTAAAAAGCTACAAAAGAAAAAAAGTAATGTAAACTACATATAGGGGACATGCATTCAACCAAAAGATAAATAGCATCTCACATTTTATATAGTTATTGAAATAGTTATACCAGAAAGGTCAAATGAATTATAAAACTAATTTTCAGTCCTGTCCTGGGGGGAAACAAACGAAGTTGGTCACTGAGAATGCTCAGAAATTTATCTGCATATATGAGAATACATTTCTGAGCATGCTCAGTGACCAGTTTTGTTTATATTGTTCATGTTGCCCCAAATAACGTTTATCTTGGAAGATGTATTTTCACACCTGCTGAATATCTGGAGAATATCCCATGAGGTAACTCCAGGTATGCATGTTATTTGGTTTGGAAAGTCCCTGTTATTGCACTCTTGCACTAGTGAGGCAGCCACCGGTGCACAATGACAATAAAAGAAAGCTTTCAAACGAAATAACATGTATACTTAGAGACATGTCATGGGGTATTGGATGCATACCATGGAAGTTTCTGCTTTTTTGTATTTCTATTGCAGGTAAAAATGTGCTGTGTTACATAAAGAGATTATCTTTTTACAGTCTTTTTTCCCCATTTTATCAATGACGCTAAACTGAGCCTTTTACTTGTATGGTTAAAGTGACAGCACCTCTGTTTGATGTGTTACTCACGGGGTCAGCTCTTGCAAAAAAGCAAGGGTTGTAGCTACTATGCAAATAACATAGATACTGTGTAAAAAATGATTTCAACTGTTATTTGCACAGTAGCTGTCTTCAGTGAAAATAACAGCTTTTATCTTCCAAATGTATTTGCACTCCCATGGTATACATATGTACAGCACAATACATGGATGCCTATTAAAAAGGCCATCATTTATTTCCCTATATACCTGTGACTAATCGATCAATCAGAAGTATATGCATGCACTAATTCAACAATTACAGCTATATACCTACACCAATAAAACAAAACTATATACCTACACTAACAAAAAGTATAGACCTACAGTACATTAAACCATATTGGACAATACTAATATCACAATTAGTACATCATTAGGAAGCTGGCCAAACCAATTAACAAGCTGCAAAAGAACCTGAAACAAAAGACACACAAAACCTCATAAACCAGAAATCCTCCCCACCCCAAAAATCCTACCTGCACTCACAACACACCATTCCCTCATTGCTGCAAGAGATATTCGGGTGGCATAACCTGATTTCAAACTCGTCTCTGTAACAGTAACCATCATAATGTATTACATTCAACATACAATGGGTAGGGGTGAAACACTTGGAAGTATATGTGTGTGTGTGTGTGTGTGTGTGTGTGTGTGTGTGTGTGTGTGTGTGAGTGTGTGGTGGGAGGAGGTTAAGTAGGGCAATAAAGCCACTGGCCCTTAGGGCTTCTGGCCTTATAGTCTTAATTAGCCCCCTCCATAGGTATACATCCTTGTATAACACCCTTATCCATTATTTAATCAATCTATGGATAGATATAGAGCACTGGTGGGATGTTTCTCCCTAGGAACCATGATCACCTTATTTCCATGTATGTGAGATAGAGAGACTAACAGTAATCACCCAATTTTTTAAGATGGTTAGGTGGGAAAGTCTACTATACTAGGAAATACCCTACAGTTATATGTGGTATATTGTGTTGTTTGCTGCAGACAGAGACGGACTCTTGATTCGCGCATTATTAATACTAGTATGGAACCATTCCAATGATATCTAGGGCGCCACATGGCTGTGTGTAACCCTCTGGATTGATCCCAGTCTAGAAAGAGAAGCTGCTGCTATCATAGATGCATTTGCATTTCCAGTCCCTTCTGTTTTCTCTAAACAACTCCCACCCACCAGACAATTATTGGGTTTCAGCTACAGAGTTCACAGTAATTAATATATGGCACCTAGTGTCAGTTACTTCTGCCGAAGTGTAGCATCCTAAATAATGTTTATCTATGTCAATGTCGTATTTGACTCTCCAATAGTCTGTGCTGAAATAGATTTCGGTCAAACCCTGCTTCTGGTTTTAATACAGTCATGCCTTAATTTCAGCATTAATTTAGAGGGAAATGGTAAAATAGTTAAAAGAAAGAAAAAAAAAACAGGTGGGCCTAGCAGGGCAGGCTCTGCAGGAGGATGTGAAATTGCTTTGACACTCAGCACAATTTGTGGCTGACACTTGCACTTCAAGAATGTTATCGAGGAGGGCTCGCTTGGTCCGTTGGCCGACAGAAGACGCTCTTAATGTGGTCCCAGACGTTTCACAGCTCGGCTCTGGGCTACCAAACGACTTTTAATTAGCACTAATGATATTGTATGAGTCCTTAGACTACAGAGACTGTTTTTGTGTGCTCCAATGTTAATTGGGTCAAACGTGTGAATTGTGGTGGGTTTATTAGGCACAAGCACTTTTTTGGCTAATTTTTAGCTATTGAAATAGGTTATCCCGCTCATCAGTATTTATTGTATAAATGGACAATAATAATGGGGAAGTTTGAAGAGTTTAAGTGGCTGTATTAGCCGGCGGGCATGTATCTACTGGATAAATGACCACTTGTATGTAACAGAACAAAGATATTTAAATCTGTCATTTTTTTTTTCTGAAGCCTGGTTATATCACTAGATGTCCTTAAACTCATTGAATCCCTTGTGTTGTGCATGTTTTATTTCGCAATCCATTTAGAGGACGATATCCTCTCACAGCAGTGACAATTCAGATGTTGTGACCTGCGGCCAGTGTTTTTTTTTTTCATATTTTACTTGTGTGTTCCTTTTACATACTGTTACTTATAGAATTACATTGGTCCAATACATGTTGCCATGCAGTCTAAGATTATCACAATCCAATAGCACTGGGCGAATTATCTGCCAACCTCAGCAATTTTAAGAGAAGTTCTCGGGACTCCGCAGTCTTTATTGGATTTTGGTAAAAAAAAAAAACACTGTTGATAGGTTCAGTCATGCCACTCAAGTACCCCTAGTTTACGGTAAAGTCACTTGATTTAGACTATCACCTCCCCTTGGTCCAGGTATCTGACCCTCCTCCTGACACTCGTGTACCTATTTTAGAAGTAAGGATTTGACCGCAGATGTCACACATTCTCCTTCAGAAACTGTTTATTTTTATAAAAAAAATTATACTTGTTGAAAAAACAAAGTTGTTCAGATTTTTTGTACAAAAAAAAAGTTTACTTTTTTTTCCTCAAGATTGAAAAATATATCAAATATTACATAGCAATAACAAATTACAATTTAATTTCGGGTGGACTACTATGCCAGTTCAATATTCCCCAAAAGTTTCTGAAGAGAGTGTGTGTGTGTGTGTGAACTGAAGGCTCCCCTTTACCCCTTGGTGTGAAGAGTGGGCAAGGAGACGGTGACACCTCCCCTATGTCTATAAGGCCGAGTGTGTGTGGTCAGGAGAGAGCATTCCCAGCTCGGTAGCCTTTTCCATTCATAGCCGGATAGCGCTCTCTCTCTCTCGCTCGCTCTATCTATCTCTCTCTCTCTCTCTCCCTCTCGCTGCAATTGGAGTAACGTCAGGGCAGGCTGGGAGGGACTCTCCGGCAGCCGACAAAAAATGTAACTACGTAAAAAAGTGCTGTCTGCTAGTGACGGATGCTCAAAGTTCAGAAGTTTCCCAATGCATTAGAGCTTGCGATCGCAGGGCTGAGCCCGAGAGACTTTAGAGAAAGTTTGGGACTTGAACTGGTACAGACTTCTGATACAAAAGACTGGGGCTAGTGGCGACGTGCAAGCCATGCAGGCTCGCTACTCGGTGTCGAGCCCCAACTCGCTGGGAGTAGTGCCCTACCTGGGCGGCGAGCAGGGCTACTACCGGGCGGCGGCGGCTGCGGCGGGCTACCCCGGCATGGCGGGCCCGATGGGCATGTACTCGCACCCAGCCCATGAGCAGTACCCTAGCAGCATAGGCCGAGCCTACGGGCCGTACGGCACCCCACCACCCGGACACCCACCGCCCCCGCAGCCCAAGGACATGGTAAAGCCGCCTTATAGCTACATCGCTCTGATTACCATGGCTATCCAAAACGCACCAGACAAGAAGATCACCCTCAACGGCATCTATCAATTCATTATGGAACGCTTCCCCTTTTACAGGGACAACAAGCAGGGCTGGCAGAACAGCATTCGCCACAACCTCTCGCTCAACGAGTGCTTCGTCAAGGTGCCCCGCGACGACAAGAAGCCAGGCAAGGGAAGCTACTGGACCCTCGACCCGGACTCGTACAACATGTTCGAAAACGGCAGCTTCCTGCGCCGCCGCCGCCGCTTTAAGAAGAAGGACGTGGTGAAGGAGAAGGAGGAGCAGTGTGACCGCCACCTCAAAGAGCCCAACCTGCAAGCGACAGCGCAGGCCACCAGCGAACATGAGCTGAGTCCCGGGGTGCAGGGGGCCACACAACAGCCCCTGCGTTTGCAGGACATCAAGACGGAAAATGGCACCACATCGCCTCCTCCCCCACCCATGAGGAGGTCCCTATCGCCGGCCCTACATGCTGTGCCCAAGATTGAGAGTCCGGACAGTAGCAGTAGTAGCATGTCGAGTGGCAGCAGTCCCCACAGTATCCCTGGCACCGGCCGCTCCCTGAGCCTGGAGGGCACCAACAGCAGGGAGCAGCACACCCACAACCAGCAGCACACCCCACCCGAGCCAGGCCTTCAGCGTTGACACCATTATGACCTCCCTCCGGGGCTCCCCCCATCACCACCACCAGCAGCAGCAGCAGCAACACAGCCCAGCCGACTTGAATGCCAACCTCGTCGCCTCCAGGTCATTGTCGCTGAGCTACTCACCAAGCCAGACGTCTATTTACAGCTCGACTTGCAGCCAAAGCACCAGTTCAAACAACGCCAGTGCTGGGGCTGGCGGGACCTACCATTGTAACTTGCATGCCATGAGCCTATACTCGGGGGACAGTAGCAGACCGGGCCACCTGGCTACCACAACCGTGGAGGAGAGCCTGCCTGATTATTCGAGCCCCACCACCACCAGCAGTACCTCGCACTTAGGTCACGGCAGCCTCAGCTCGGGCCAAGACGGGCACCACCACCCCCACCAAGGGCGCCTGGCATCGTGGTACCTGAACCAGGCCGGGGATCTGGGCTCATTGGCCAGTGCCACCTACCCAGGAAGCCAGCAGCAACATCAGCAGAACTTCCACACGGTGCGGGAGATGTTCGACTCGCAGAGACTGGGCCTGGGCAGCTCACCAGTAAATGGGACTAGCAGCAGTTGTCAAATGGCCTTCCCTACCAGCCAATCCCTCTACCGCACCTCAGGGGCTTTTGTATATGACTGCAGTAAATTCTGACCAAAAACAACATTTTGAAACAGACAAACAAAACACAAACTATCTTTCTAAAGGTTCTTAACCGAAAGCCTCAATCATTAACTCTAATTGTTGAGAGGGCACACATACCTTGGTTTGTTAAGGACAGTGTTACCCCCCACAACACGTAAGTTCTTCTTGATTTTAAGACATTATGTTCAAGGTATTATTTACCAGAAGTTTCAAACCATTTATGAGAAGACTTTTTTGTTGTTCATGGATTTGTTAATGTAAATTGCATATAGTAATTTATTTTTTAATTTGTAGTCGAATGTTGTGGACCAAACACCAAAAAAAGTGTTTCAAAAACTGACGTTGGACTGCCTGAGACAATTGAATTATTTTCCATTATAGAAGGGAAACTGTATTATACCTTCTTAAGATCTTTTCCTTTTTGTTGAAAATATTTTGAAGGCATTGTTTATTAATAAATTACCATTCTATTGGAATGATACCAACGTCTGCTGCTTTTATATATTATGAAGTATATAGTTTTTTAAAGATATTTACTTGGAGAAACTGTTACCGCTATAATTAAAACAAATATCTGATTTACCTCAGAACAGTATACTTTAAAGGGAGAAAGACCATCTTTACTCTTAAATCTTCTGTGGGATTCAGTTATTTATGCAATGACAGTTTCATATATTGATGGTAATAGTACACAACTGAATATTTGCTGGTATACTGACTGCACGATGCTAAAGATAGACAGACAGACAGACACATCATACCTTCTCAGCATGTTCATTGCAAGAGAGCGCCCATCAGAAGGATTCACCACTTGTGATTCAGTGTATCTAGGCAAACTAGTGACAATAAAGTATATGCATGCTGAGAGACGACAGGATGTAGGCTTCTTATATGAAATATTTTACAATAATTACTGTGGGGATGTCAGTATTGTCTATTGGCTAGTGCCTTATGGGTTATATACATGTAGGCATTTAACAGTATAAAACTTAAATCTAATGATGTTGGAATTGTGGAAATAACAGGATTTTTTTTTTATTTTCATAACATACAGCAAGGTGGTGTGTGTGTGTGTGTGTGTGTGTGTGTGTGTGTGCAGGTGCAGTAGGGGGTCAAAACCCTACCTCACCTCCATGGCAAGGCAAGGGCTGGGCATTCAGTCTTTGGTGTGAGAGTTATTTCTTTTTCTCTGGTGTGTGAGTTCTCTCTCTTGTTAAAAAAACATCAGATCAATGTCTGCCTTTGACAGGAGGCCTCTTTATTTTGGTGATGTGCTTCCTGTCTAAGGGAAAAACAGCTTATTAGTCTATAAAATAACTTGTGCGTTTAGTGCGACTTTGATGCACTTACTGCGTCTGAATGAACAGCTTCAAAGTGATCCCTACAAGTGGTCACCTACCCTGCTACATGCAAATCGCCATTGTACCAGAAATTCCTGCGGGATCGCCTCTCTCTTTTATGAAACAATAAACCCATTAAGGTAGAATGACTGGCCACGTCAGTCCTGCAGGGATAGCTAATTTTTACCGTTATTGTAGTCCAAGCATTGGATATTGCATTTCCTATTTAAAGACAACTATGCCCAAAACTGGTGTCGCCTTTTCTGTGCCCAGATATAAAATAAAATGCCAGAGAGCGGACCACTGTCAGCCAGCTCAAAGACAAGGCCTTTACCGATGCCCCCATGAAATCAGTTCTGGGGTGTGCAGCCTGACTTTCTGAAGCACTTTTATATTTGTTTCAGTCACATCTCCTGCCATCACTAACTTTGCATCCTTCCCACCTCAGATTATATAGGCTGGGACTATTTCAGTAGCACTGTGCAACAAGGAGGTCAAGTTCACCAAATACATCTTTTATGACTTTAGAACACTGTTGGGCTGCAAGGCCCCTCATCTGAACTTCACATTTATTATAATTAAGCCAACAATACATTTTCGCCACCATAATTTAAGTGTAAGCCTTGCAGTCATAGCAACCCCAGTTTTCAAGAGCAGTATTACAAATATATAAATGGATTTCACTGTTGCTTATTTCAGCACAGGGTCGTACCTTTCAGTTTCTAGACTGGTACATATAGAAGTTTACATGCACAGATTTAAGAAACCAGTACGAAGACAACATGTTTTTAGCAGATTTGTATATAGTCGTGCAGAGTGTACTTCGTGCCAGTTAAATCGAGCAGTCTAGAAGTTTATTTTGATTTGTACAGCTTAAACTATTTCTGCGCTGCGCTGAAAGGCTACATAGGGCAAAAAAGCAGATCTAGCAAATGGCAGGCCTCAGAGTTCATGTTTCGAGGCTTTCACAGGCTTTACAGTCTGTTCTCTTTCTCTCTGACTCTCTTTTCGCTCTCTACTATGTGTTTGTCAGTTCATAAATATGTGTGTTTCTTTGCAGATATTATATATAATATGGACACGACATTTGTAGGTGAAACACCAGTGAATGTTCCTTTTAAACATTTGCTAACTTACCACCTCAGTTTTCAAATGGGTAATATCTGACTATCCTTGTGTCCAAAGCAGAGCATTCACCTTAGCCGTTTACCCGGCACCTCCTGCATGTGTTGTCACCTGGTTTAGTGCTGGGGTATATGAACTACATTGAGCCCTTCTAATTCTGTTTATATTGTCTTTTCTCCAGCCCTGGCGTCCTAGCATCAATGACTATTTCACTATAGCCACTTGTAATTCTTTGCAATACCGACGTGTGTTTAGGAACACTGCCCGGGTGAAGAGGTCAGATAAATCCCCTTCCCACTGCTTTTCGTGATATTTGCACGGCAGGCACTATATATACCACTATTTAATTGTACTTAAACTTGCATCTACAGACAAGTCACGCTTCTAAAATGTCTGCATATTAGTAAATGATTGTTTTGTGTTTTATTCAGTATATGTTAGCTTTTCTACAATATAAATTAAATGGTGTCTGTGTATTTAGTGATAAGGGCACATACTGTATTGCAGGTAATACAGTTTTAGCATAAGATGTAGGATTTCATCTCCATTGCAAACCAATATTCCGCCATTAGTCTAAAGGTTCAATGTATGATGTGCATGTTTCAATATACCCATGAATTAATGTGTTTTTGATTTTTTTTTCCTATGTTTGGGCAGAGACACGGAACGCTTGGAATCAAAGAAGTCTCTCTAAACTAGCACTTGGCTCTGCTTCGCTTTAATGGTGCAGTACATCATGCTGTAAATGTATTTTAATTCTTGGCTGTTGTGGCTACACACTGGAAAAGGGAACTGAACACAACTAACTACCCCCTTTTTTTCTGGCCTCTACTTTATTTTGTAGTAAAAAGGCTGCATGTGTCGAATTTAAAGTGGGAGAAGGCGATAGAAACAGTAATCTTGATTTCTGACCGGTGGCCGAGTTGGGTATCTGTGGATGGATGCTTTGGATTTTAAATAGCCCTCCTGGCTGATTTCCCTACTGAATAGCATCTAGCTCCAGTTTCCCAGGCAATATTGTGATATGAGTGTAGATGTTTGAAGACCAGTAAAGATGTACTGGGCATGAATTAAGTAGATAGCCAATTACACGCGGCCCTCGGTGCTTCTCGCAATAGATACACTAAAAGCACCATTTGAAATACAAATGCATAATTTACTGTGTCAGTCTCACACTGGGAAACCAACACATTTACTAAACGGCAAAATCACTTTTAGGAAAAATTATTTAGGTGAAAAGTTCTGACATAAGGAGAGAGATTTTTGTAAGGATTGGGCATTGCAAGCATTAGACTAATACGGCGCCTTTCTCCAACCCGCGGGCTAATTTTCAAAAACAAAGGAGAAAAAAAGGCGACCAGAAAGGTAACTATGTATGATTGTATCTTGAGACATAACTATAAAAATAAAAAAAACCGAAATCGCATTTCTGAGACTGGGACCGGATCATCAACTTTTTAAAGTTCTTGTTCATTTTACTATTATGTGTAGGCACTGTTAGGCCCTAATATGGTCTAATTTCTAGTCAAACTCACCTCCCTACTCTAAGGAGTTCCTCATTTTAAAGGTGTGCTAATAACTCCACATAGTAGTAGATAGGCAATAAAAAATGAAATACATTATTTGTCAAGCTAGAAGAAAACATGATCTGACCACCAGTGGTACATAAAGCACAGTCTATATTTTCAGGTAGATATATCTTTATGTAAGATATTAAATACATTGCTGTTGGGCCTTTATAGGCCTGAGGTATAGTCAGAAATATTTTAGCAGCTTGCAGGTTTTGTATTTTGTACTAAATGTCACAAACACAAGTATGATATATTTTATTTGCCCTTTAAAACATACAAAAATAATATGCTACTGACAGAGAGAAAATGCAACTCTTGATCAAAATAGACAAAGCTGTGTTCCTTTAAAAACTGGCTAGGTCAATATTGGGATTTTGTTAAAAAAGAGAAAGATTTGTGCATTCTGTAACATGTTTAGACATCCCTTTAGTAATCTTCTTATGGGATTAGCAGCACATTTTCGCGCGCGCCCGCGTGTCAAACTATTCTTTCTTCGGGTTTCTGAGTTTTACTGGTCTTTTTAACTGCTTAACATCATATGTTGATCAGAAATTCTAACATAAATGTGTCAGTGATTAACGTGCAGCACTTTGTGATAAGCTGCATATTCTGTCCCTTTTTACTCTGAAAACACGCTCTCTCCTCACTGGTTCTATATATCAATCAATCAAGGATACAGTTATATGACTCTATTATTGCCAAGGGCACTGCACATAAGAAATATAGAATTAGTAGCAATCAGTTGGCAGAGTTAAAAAGGATAGCCAAAATAACATTGCTGTGGGACTCCCAAATTCTATAACTAACACACACACACACACACACACACACACACCCCTTGAGTTTGTAATGTTTGCAAAGACAATGCACAGCTGATACTGATTACCAGTGTGAGTCACACAGGTATAGTGTATATAAACATAAACATAGTCATGCACATAGCATATTATAAAAGTGTGGGTTACTAGAGCCACTATAATTTCGTGTATCTGTATGTAACCTGAATGCAAATGTGTGGGGAGGAAGGCGGAATGAGCAGACTTTAATTCTAATCAACCTCATAAAGCCATTCAATTGTTGCCCATGTAATAAACACACGTCACGTTAGCCCAAGATTGATGGAGTCGTGCAGTAGAAGCAGGCCAGCTCAGGAAGGAATCAAATTCAATCAGAGCGGCGAAATCATTTGTCTTTCGACGGAAAAGCAGAGAGGTAGACAGGGTCAATGGGGAGGATGTCAGATTTAAGAACACCATTAAACAACAACCTGAAGCAGGGAGACTTGGTCCGGACCTTTCCCTGTTACTCACTGCAGTTTGGAGTTCTGCACTGTATCATACATTTATAGAATCCAGTTCAGACCAATGCCTGTCTTTCAGTGTGTTTGTGCATGCGATTTATTTGTGTGTTATGATCCCAGCTCGAGGAAACATGAATCCCAATTGTGGGAATGTTTTTGAAGACATAACTAAGTGGGAAATACTGTCAAGCGGATCTGATGATGTTCACACATTTCTTAGACTGGTGCCCAGCGCTTTTTAGGTGGTAGAATTTGTTAATGGACATTAAAACTGATGATGATGCCCATTTGTAGTTACTATTTTTTACTGCATTTTACAACAACTAATTCAGACAGGGAAACTGTGTCTTATGGAGAGTAATGTGCACCCATACAAGTAAGAAGTCCTCACACCCATCTACTGCTTTGACCTGAGAATTCAGAGACGTCCAAAAAAAATCACACAGATCTCTGAATTGTTGAGAAGGGAAAATGGCACAGTTGAAGAACTGCGGGGAAAATGATCTCATAAATACATTTACCTTTACCTGCAAACAAATATCTGTACTGAGAGGCGTGTATAGAGACTTAACTGTAATTTTCGAAGAGGTTCCACTAGGAGATATAGTGTGTTAGACCATGCGGAAGTAAAATCAATTGTGGACATTAGTGGGATTCAAGAAACACTGGGATGCATTAAAAGGACTTATTAGACACCATATGTGTAGGAAGACATACTTCCATGTTATCCATGGTTGTACAGTTTTATATTAGATGGTGGTGCTGGTTGGGGGCAACAACAAGGTTCTGTAATGCGATATTGCTTCATGCAATACAGCACAAGGCCAACTACTCCTTTCTGTAATTTCATTAATGGGAGTTAAAACTAGAAAGGCTGGCCATTGAGATTGTCTTTGCATCCCAGGAAAAATATATTACAGGCTAGGGAGTGGTATGTGGATGTTAAGGGAAAAATCTCTAATTTACTAGTGCGTGGGTTGGGGAGAAACCGTACACTGGTATACAAAATGTGTGTTTACTGTTTCAAATGGGGCAACAAACATGGGCATGGTGTCCACATTTTTATTGTCTGGCTACACCCTTGTTACGATAAGTTGGGGTGGGGGGGAGAATTGGGGATCCCAGGGAATAGTTTGGTTTTATTTTGTTATCCAGGTATGTACACTGGTACCCAAATACCTTTTTCATGGATGACCAGACCTAGACTAAAGTACAAACAGTTAAACACAAACAATTTGCATACAGTTGAAAACGTAAAACATACATACAATTAAGTACAATCATCAAAAAAATATGTATATTACAAAACCGAAGTCTTTAAGCAAATAATCTTTGTTAAAAGATTCCACGTTAGAAATCTTGGGATAGGCTGGATGGGGTCAGTTCTTGACTTTTTCTGTCCTTGTCTTTTTCTTTGTTTCTAGTTTTAGAAAGGACTCTTCCATTTTGTGCCTCCCTCAAAACAGCCATGTAAAAAGGTTCATATTGAGTCCATTGTATTTAATGACTGAAAATGAATACCTGTGCGCTTCTATATTTTTCTAAGGCACCATGGATGCTGGAGAATAAACTATAGGTTTACTCTTTATTACTTTCTAATTGGTTTATGCTTCCCTAATACCTAAAACTTAATGTTTCCTACTACTGAGGCTATACGGGATTTATCCGCCCTTCCAGATTTCATAGTTTTAGCGAACCAGTGCCGGTACAGTTTGTTTTTGATTTGTTGTCTCAGAAACATATTTGAAGAAGGACATTACAAGAAGAATGCACACATGAACACGAAACCATATTTAAGTAATTCGATTGTTTTGTTAATGCACTGGACCATAAATGTAAGAGGTAACTATACAGGTATACTGGATTTCACCATATATGATAAATTAATTAATTACTTATGGCAATTACGATTAAAAATCAGTTTTACCTAGATAGCTACTCTGTTTGCGGGTGGAAAACAAGGGACTGGTAAAAAAAATACAACATCGGTATAATTTCCGAGAGGTTTTCATCCTAACTCTTTCACCTAGTAATTGCTAGAGTCGGACTAGCCCACCAGGATACCTGGAAATTTCCAGGTGCCCCCCCTTCCCCCACCCCAGCTGGGTACCTGGCCACCTTTAAAACTCGGAAAATCTTTGCATTGTATTTTTTTCTAATTAAATGGGGGTATCTGGGGCACTGTATGTAAATGTAAGGTGCAAACACAAAGCTAGTTTATCACACTGAAGTGGAATACTGATATCAGTGCGTCACCCTGGGCCCTCCTCTACTGATTTTCCAGGTGGGCACCCCTGTACCCCCGTCTGACCCTGGCATTTGTCCTATTATTATCAGCACTTAGAGTTTTCACCAAAGCCACTGACTGCTCGAAGTCAGTAAAGTGCGATATATTTTACGGGACGGGCTGGGTATTTTATGGCTGGGCCTGTTCTGCATGTTGCTGCTGGCTTTCGTGTGGCTCACATGAACTTAGCACCCTTCAGTGTTTGTGCTGATGTTCCCGAATCTATGCACAACTCTCTCTTGGCTTTAACTTTCACTACTGTCCCAAGGCAACAGTACAAAAATTATTCCCACTGCATAAGCTTGCAGCTCTGGGCTGATTGTGTGGAAATGGGTGGTCGACAATTTCTCCCCTAAATAAACACAGCTTGGCTCGACTTGGGTGGGCAAAGAACAGTCATTTTTCACCAACCCAACGAATTTAGGCCACTGACCTCCAAAGGTTGGGGGTGGGGTATTGGAATTACCTGAACACTGTTGCTTGGTCTTTGGTATACTAGGCACAAGACAGTAATAATGGTGAGGAACATGTTTCATTGTGAAAATGCATTTTGAGTTAAGTGGAGTCATCACAACAACAAAGGAAGAGGACAGCTCCTCCCCAACAAAAGCATCACCACCTCTGGGAAAACGACAGGAAAAGCAATGCATTTGTTTCCATTAACTCTAGGAACGCTGCACTTCCTCTGCTATTATACATACATACATACATACATACACACACACACACACACACCACTAAATTACTCATGAGTTTATGGAGTTTTTTTAATTGAAGGCAAACAGAGTTATTGTACTTGCACCTCCCCCCACACACACACACATAGGCAACTTTTTAGTTTTGTTAATTACTGTATCCTTACTATGGTATATGGAATATTTACTTATTTAAATTGTTTAAGCAGGAAAGGAGTGGATGGTATGTCAACAGTATTGTCCTGGGTAAAAAGATACACCAGCAACAGATGCATATTTAGATGCCTACATCTCATAAGATGCACCAACATATGAGCTATTGAACTCAACAATACAAGTTGATTTGAAATACTAACATATATATGTATCTATTTATATATTGCTATTAGAATTTTAATTAGCTTGTAATTATTTTATTTCAACAGCTCATGTGTTGGTGCACTGGTGCCGGAATGGCCAAGGAAGCAAAAAGTGATAAGGCCACTTATGAAAGTGGTAGGGCCATGGCCCTAGTGCCCTCCCCTCTTCCGGCACCTATGTGTTGGTGCATCATATTATAGATGTATGCATGTATTTGTACAGTATTCATCTGCTGCTGGTGCGTGTGTGTTTGGGGGATATGCAATAGTATGACTCACAATATGCCATTGATCGTCACGAGAAAGGACTCGGGAGATTAGGAGAATAAATAACAAGTGTCAGAGCCACCAGCGATTATGTAAATCCTACCCCCTCACACCTGATGATAAGTGGCATATTCCGAGCCAGGCCATTGTGTTTCAAACTTCTACAATGTATTTTAAATTGTTAAGCTTTTAAATAGTTACAGTATTCTTATAAAGATATAACTGTTTCTGTTTGGTCCCACTGTCCTGATCTGAGTGCAGCAGAGGCTATTGTAATGTCATCAAGCACTGTTTAAGCGACTCTCCCATTGGTTAGAGAACCTTTGCAACCTGTCTAAAGTAGCGATAATAAAGACACATGAATTAGCTTCATTTAGAATGCTTCAGTTGGTAAATACATTAATTATCCCTAAGGTTTAATTCTCACCTTCATTGGATAAGTAAGAAATAAGTCAGGGCCAGGAGTGCGTTTTTAGAGGTTTAATGCAATAGAAGCTGATATAAAATACTAACATATCTATATAAGTTCAGTACTCCACTGCCATGAAACTAACCTTCGAGATACTGTGGTACCGACCAGGGTGCAGCTCAGAACTGTAACGTAATGCAGTGGAGTTACTGCAGTAAACAGGGCAGTTAATTATCAATAGTTATTGGTACTTATCTGGCTGGTTCTCTAGACAACGCTGTTAGCTACTACCAGCAATGACTGTTTAATTCGTAATTCTCTCCTGTATTAGTAATCATTGTATATGCTTGTATATTTCCTGTACCTGAGGTGGAACCTTTGTAAGGTATTGTAATCTGAAGCTTCAGATAAACAAAACATAACGAAATACACAAAAGCAGGGACAGGTGAGATCTCTCAGACAATGAGATTTCTACATTTTTATTGCAATTTTATAAATATATTTGTACAGCATTAGTGTAGATAAAATGGCAAGGTAACAAGCGATACCTTTGCAGCTAAACCTTGAAGTTATAATGATACTGTGCTGTTAGTTATGTCATAATTGATACAGTGGTGCAAGCCAGGATGCAAGTAATGTCTTGCATGACTGAGAGGATTAACTACCAATGACTATTTGTAATTAACTGCCTTATTTACTGCAATGACTCCACTACATTATGCTGCAGTTTTGAGTGGCATCCTAGTCGGCACCTCTATATCTTGAAGGCTAGTTTCATAACAGTGGAGTACTGAACCAATCAGAGAGAAGGTTTCATAATGCTGCTGACATCACACCTGCTTAGAGAAGTACTGAAGTCAACAGTTAAAATAAAAAAAAAAACATTTCCTTCTTCAAACCGTAGGTCTGAAAGCTACGCTGTAACTAGTACACAGATGTTGTATAAATAGAATATTAAATGGTCAGATTCATGCAAGGCTTTCATAACTCACTAGTGTCTCTGCCTCTCCTGAGTTATGTTCCTGCCTCTCACAATTAAAGATAACATTCATATCTTCAGACAAATATAGCGATGTATTTATTCAGTTCACCAGGTAAAGGGGGGTTGGGGGGAGGGGGGGGAGGGAGAGAGAGAGAACATAATGGAGTGCAATGGAAAAAAAATATGTACTAGTGAGCAGTAAGACCAATGATTCACAACTGGTGAAGCCACGCCTTAGTTATGGAGGTTTTACTACTCATGTATGGAGACAATTGCCTTATTTCACCACAAGCCATTATGTATTTGATATATACCACACTATTTTTGAGTGTTAACATTTTACTTTTTTTTTAGCTTAAAACTGCCTTTCTTTCCATTGTAAAATCTCCTTGACAAATTGTTCTCTGTGTTTTATTTCCAGATTCTAAATGGACATTAACAGCATCTAAGTGAAATAAAATGTGTTCTAAGTGAAAATAAATGTTTATTTGCCCATTGTTTCCCCCACTGGTGTGCATGGGGCCCCCCTACTGCATGGAAATATAGTGCAGTGACCTCGTGGTGACCAGGGCAAAGACCACATTATTGTTCTGGGCTGTTATATACTCTGGACATGTCCATAAGTGGGATATAAGTAAGCTAAATAACTCTGGTATCAAAGAAGGGGTGGTAGCACTATCAGGGATGATGGTTAAAGACAGTGCTGGGTGATTTTATTAAAACAAATTAGGGTGATGGACAAAACTACAGGATGGCAAAAAAATATAGGGTGGTTATCCACCACCCTAAAATAATGAATGGGGAACACACTGCGTGTGTGTGTGTGTGTGGGGGAAAAATGTAGACCAATTTACTGAACTAGGTTAATTTGACGGATGTGTAAACCGCTGATTTGGTGCTATTTGTTTCTTTAGCGGTCACTCTGCAGAACATTGTATGCAGCTTGGCCTAAGGTTGACTTCATCTAGTTGATTTTTTTTTTTTTTATATTTTAAGAAAGAAACCATCCCCCTTAAAAATGCGAGAAACTTTTTTCTTGGGGGGGACTGCATGATGGATTTTCTGTTATTTTTGGAGGCTGCATCCCTAGATATAACCATAAACAAAATCAGATTATGAGCCACCTAAAGTTAACAAAGCACCCTGATTACTGGGATCCAGATTGAAAATAGTACATTCGACCACGAACTGGGTTTGAAAAGAGAAATAGAAGATGTTAGTGAAATAAAATGAGCCCTTACTATGTCTAGGTCACATACATACAAGCAGCTATGTAATATCTACATTATTTGGTGCTTTTTCTTCCCCTTATAACTCTCCTGCTGGGACCCACCTAGAAAGGAGCTCTGGCCCACTGTGCATACCCCAGTCACTAAATTTTAATTAAATAAAAAAAAATGCTATAGTGTAATGACAATGTTATAGATTTAAATATTATGTCCTCATACGTATTTCGTCCGCTGAAACAGTAATTTCGAATACATTTCAAAGGCTGGATTACATTGAAAAGGAATTCTGAAACTTTATGTTCATACTAGTTTTAGAGAGGATGGCAGTTCCAACAACAAAGCATTTTTATGTATAGCCATGTTTGGATTTCTGGCAAACAGAAAACCATTTAAAAATTTGGCAGTCCTGATACCCGAGATATCTATCTATGTATCTGTTTATATTTATTGGTTTGTAGATTGCCAACATAAATGGCATTGCAAGGTTCCAGTAACTTAAACCTTTTTAAATAACATTTTGCTGTATTGCGCTGCCAAGTTCTCTTATTTTTATGCACATTGCTTATATTTAAACAAAAGAATGTGGTAGTCGCGGGGTAAGAAGGTTCACTCTGCAGTACTTTTATATGATCTGGGTGTGCGAGTTGCAGCAGACCAGACCTGGGTTTGAATCCCACAGTTTCCACTTGCATACTGTGTGACCCTGAGCAAGTCACTTAACCTCCTTGTGCTCCCAGGTCGCTCCTGTAAAAAAGCTTCCAGCTTAGTGTGCTATACCTGGTTAAACAACTAAATTAAAAAAAAAAACACCAATATGTCAGTGTGAGTGTAATTTTGATAAATCGACCGCCCTTTATGCCCCGCTCAATATCTTCCTTAAATGGTTATCTTCTCACTCTTTGCCTCCGTCTTCTTACAGCATTAGAGCGAGCAGGAGCCATGAGCGCTGCTTGCTACCACAGCCTTTATGCTGCTAGGTATTAGTAATACCGTATTACCCAAGAAAGCATTGCCTAGTGGATGGAGCCAGAAGGGAAGGGCTCACTCACCTTCTGCAAACCCGCTTCGCTTTCTACTAATTCGACTTTCTTATGTAGGTGTAAACGAGAAACGAAGCTTTAGGCTCAGCAACCCAGCCTCTCCTGCCAGCTGCAGGTTCGGTTCGGACCTGGGCCACATTACTCAGGGTCTAGCACCGGATCTGTATGTTGGACACTTGCGATGTAATTGGCGTCTTTTGGCGTGGTTGGTTAAAGGTAAACACCTAGACATTTTGACTTTGACGGCAGATAAGGACCACTTGGCCCACCCAGTCTGCCCATTTTCCTACCTACTGGATAAGCTGCATATTCTAGTTAACCACCAGCCTACTTCCTGCCACCCCCACTACAATTGCCTTATGTCTGTCCCATGTGCTGTAAGAACGGTTTGTGATTGTGACTGAATAACACAATAGTGGCAATAAATTACGAGGGCTCTTCAAAACGCGAGAGGTCTGAGGGCGATGACCACGGACTAGGTATGCAGTTGTGATGGAGACATGGGTCAAAGAAATGCAACCTCCTAGGCGTATTTATCGACAGTCCCTTTAAGCAAACGCATTGCCGCTATTTTTTGAAGTCAGATGTAAGACTTTTGAATGTCCTAAAATCAACTAGAACCGTTTAATGGAACACGTTTAGCCTTCCTGTGACGTATGTGTGGGTGCGCGTGTATTTACAGACTCGAACGACAATGACAATCTAAATTCTGTACCATCTTTAGTGTATTTAAACATTACCAGGAAGTAAAGCCTCACCATTAGGGGACACACACACACACGACTTGTATAAACATAAACAAGGTCAGTTTTAAAATGGACAGAAAGAGTTCATGCATATATTATATAGTAACGTCAGTGTTCAGTGGCACATCACCTTTCACTACATGGCGGTGGAAATTAGAGTCAACTTCCCAACTTCAGAAATATCTGGCAGTTTAAAGTTAGACGGTTCCATTGTCTCGCTCCTTCCATTGTGATATATAACATTATAAACTATATAAGGTTAGCTGCCCTCCTTTATTTCGGTAACAGCAACTCTGCTTGGAAGCAAAGTAATGGTTGCTTATTAAAGCTCCTCTTTTTTACTAACAGGTTAGAAAAGAAGATGGACACTGCCTGCAAAGGTAATATTAAACCGCAGTTACTCATATTACTCTTTAAATCCGTTCTTACACGTAATTACAAGGAATGCAATACATATGTTCCTTTATTTGCTAACACCTGGAAGGGTGCACTACTTTAGTACTATAAAGCCTTTTTTAACCGCAGCTAAGTATTTGGCATTAAACCGCAGGCTCCTCTTTATATTTATTTTAGCAGGGCAACCCCAAAAATGCGCAATATTTGGTAACATATACAAGCAAATATATATATATGTTTAGCAATATAGGCGTGGCGATTTCCCATACTACTGTACCTCTGGAAACAATGCTGTTGGGTTGGGGTCTATAGTACTTGAGTGGAACCGGCGACACGAATCATCATTATAAAGTGGGAGGATATGACAAGGGATTTCATTTGAGCAGCTAGCTCAGGACCACTCGTCCCACTTATACTGAACCGCTTACAAACTAGAGAGACATGGAACAAAACGGAAAACAGCCCAACTATTCATTTCAAACTGCAGGATACGGATACTAACAGCACCCCTCCAACACACACACACACACACACTCAAGGTCTGACACTAGCGCTTTTTACATTACAGGCTTTTGGAACGGTGCCGTTTTGAATCGGCTACTCCGCTCCACAGGGGCATGCCAACATATCCAGGGTTGTAAAACGTTTTCTGGACAATCAATAGAGTGCACCGTTGTAGACTTTTTACACGCTTGTATAAAACGCCTCTACCAGTGCACTCCAAACTACGAACCCCAAAAACCTGGGTATGCGTTTTGCCGCGACGGAGCGCTTGCATCGGTGCCACCTCCTTTTGCACTGCAAGAGGTGCAGCTGCAGTTGGTCTGCACCACTCGAAACGGTGCACACCACTGTGTGTAAAAGCCTAGACCGTCTAACCGTTTTCTTTCGTGGTTCAGAAACTGTAGTCCGATTATTTTCTGTTTGTGTGAGGGCTGGGAGCCTGCGCTTATTGCACTGCAAACAGGGAAATGGTATCATAATGGGAGTCATGTGTGATAGAAAACAAAAGTCAATCACTGTAATCGGCAAGCTTCCAGTTTCGTACATAGATGTATTCACACCATGATAGTAACCATGCCATCCTTGTTGACTGCGTGTATATAATATAACCTATTTATTTATGCAGTTAATCTTTTTATTGTTTTTCCAAGTTTTCAAGTGTGCAGCACAGGTACAGACAGATACAACATATGTAGAGCTTTCCTAAAATGACAATAAAGAGGTCAAAAAGGATGTTGCTTTTTTTGTGTGTGTGTAATCACTGTATAACATTCACGTAAGATACAATCTACTATACCAGCAGGTATGTATTACTGTTAAGTTTCAACAGATAGCAACAAGAAGGTAGTACAGGCATTACTGAACGAGAGCGGGTAATTACATCTGAAGCTGGACGTAGAATTGGGGATCCTAGGCTTCGGGGAAATAAGATCTTTGATATTTAGGTTTCGGGGGTCTTAAAATATCTTTGTTCTGTAGTGAAGTGGGAGAGCATCCTTTTAAAGATATGTAGGAGCAAAAGGGGGCCCATCTTTCTAGAAACACGGTAGCGGTGCCTGCGGCATAATGGGACATTTTTGTGACTCTGGCCAAATTCTCCATGGACATTAACCAGCCCTGAAAAGAGGAAATTAGGATAGACCGCCAGTTTCTCAATAATGCTCCTTTTTTTTTTCGTTTTTGTTGACCGGGTAAGTGCACTAGACAAATCCTGCCTATTTTCAGGCACGACCCGGAAGAGGGGGTTACAGATGAATGCCAACTGTCCTTGAACTAGATTAAGCTGTTGGTGGTATTTTTAGTGAATGAGGGAAATTTGGCCAGGACACCGGGGAAATTCCCCTACTCTTTTCAATAAGTGCCATGGGATCTTTAACATTCACCTGAACTACCACCAATCCAGGCAGATGGGACCTCGGTTTAACGTCTCATCCGAAAGACGGTTCGATAAGTGCCATGGGACCTTTAACATCCACCTGAACTACCACCAATCCAGGCAGATGGGACTTTGGTTTACGTCTCATCCGAAAGACTTCGATTGATTGAATCTCTACAGAGGCCTCTATCAACCACAATTTGTATTGCTATGGCAGCTTTAGGTTTTTAGGGAGGTGTCCCAGTATCCACAGGGAAGGTGACTGTGGCAGAGTGCGGTTTAAAATAACCTATTTATAACACAGTGGTTATCATCTGCTGACCATGATTGAGCTGCAGCCACTTCTCATCAAATGGTCCTTCAACTAAATGGGTTTCATAATTTCAGAATCCATATCTTATTTTGTTATGCTTTGTTTTCTGCAAGCACTATAAAACGTTTTTTTTCAGTTATTATACTATCAGTCAGATAAAGGTTATTTAATAAAACTATGATAAAACATCCCCTACAAATTAGATAACGACAGGTTTCCCTTTGTCTGATTTAATTTCAGAAATCCAGCCCCAACTAGTATAACCCATACTTCTTAATAATTAATGTCTATTAAGCTCTTGTCCTGACGTATTTATGAATAGGGATAAAACAAAATAAGAACAGGAAACTGCAAAACAAAAATGCTGGGCTCGACCTGAGAGAAAACAAGCAGTATGTTCTGTTTAGTGTTTCTTTACAATTATACAATAAATTAAAACAACAATCTATATAGAATTACAGTGATGTAGTTACTCACATGCCATAACTGACATATTATTTACCATTTAAAACAAGTTAGCTGCTTAAAATGAAAATATTGAAACAGCCACAGATCTGTAGAGTACAAAGAGTACAGTAGGATAGCACAGCTGAGATGCAATATCTGATTTCCAGAGAGGTCCTACGTCTTACTTATTTGAACTGAAGCATTAAAAAGTTACCCAAGGTTACATCGTGGGTATTGTCGATATTTGACTGTAGCGGGGGTTGAACCTACGATCTTACAGTTTTCAAGCCAGTACTCTAACTACTAGAGGACACTGCCTGTAGACTAGGAATTTGCGAAAATCAAACAGAAACATTCGTTTTAGTCATGCAAAGGGATTTTTTTTTCACCAGCGGAGGGCAACTCTGTACAGAGTTGAAAACATTTGTATTACTGTATAGGCCAGCAACTCAGATGTACGTTCAATGCACTGGGGGACTATTTGGAGCCTGTTGGGAAGGAAAATGTCTAACCAAATTTCAAAGCAAAATGGAGGAGCCACAGTCCCTTCCAAGACGCTTGTATATTCATTCTCTCCCTCTCTCTCTCGCGCCCCGGTGTGATGCTGCCAAATTTTAACATATGGATCTCCACCTTTTTTCTTATTCATTTTAATGGAGTGACAAATTTAACAATCACGACCATAAAGCATATGGAAGCACCCTCCAGCACGTCACTGTCCCTCTCAAGCCACCTTCTGTATGCATTTATTGTATCCATTAATCGTTCTACAAATACTTCCCTCTACCTGAAGAAAATGTACTAATTAAATTAATGCATAATAAACTACAAAACGCTTTACATTAATGTAACTCTTGTTGCAGGACACACACACACGTGTAAATCCCAATTTTATTTATTTGTAATTTTGTTATTACCAGGAAAGTCACACTAAGCTATTATAGCTTGTTTCCAGGTACCTCCTGAAGGGTGGGTTGCAAGACCCTGTTAAAGCAGTTACTTTTTCTGATGAACCACCCACTCTGTGAAACTAAAATTATTTCCACAGTAGGTTATGTCATCAGCATGTTATTTCCACTACAAGGCCATAAGCATGTCATAAAGAATCAGGCAGTATAGCGCAGTGGTTTATGTCTCTGAGCTGCAAATCTGAAGACCTGGGTTTGAATTCCACAGCCTCCACTTGCATACTGTGTGACCATGAGCAAGTCACTTAACTTCCCTGTGCTCCCAGGTCCCAACTGTAAACAAGCTTTTAGCTTATTGTGCCACTCCTAGTTAAACAGTTGAAAAAAAAAAAATAAAACAAATAGGAAAGCAATTCACAGGTTGCTTGGTGGTTACCAAGAAAGCCCCGCTGCATTCAAAGCAACCATCAAACCCAAACAAAAACAGCTAACGTTTTATAAAAGTTTTGTGTTCTACAAATGAAACATGCCATTGGATGGTATACTATATATATATATATTTTTACTGGTTGAATTAGACCTATTACCTTAAAGAAGTATGTTTCAACTCATAATTTATCTGTCTGCCTGACTTTCTCAGTTATTTAAATTAATAAGTCGAAATGAACGAAACTAAAACTAACTTCGCAAATGACATTTTGAAACAACAATTTTTGTTTTTTTTTTTAAATAATTTTTATTGTTTTTTCTGTTAATCAACATTACAGAAGAAAAGAGGGAAAAGTGATGCGACAGTAATACAGTTTTGCACCTCGGATCTCTATTACAACAGGCAGTATGACAGCTATCATAACATATACATGGAAACAGAACATATTTCTAACTAGGAAAAAAATAGAGAAACTCTTATTTGACGCATTTCTAAAGAATGCACTGCAAGCCTGTACCAGACTTCTGTAGCTGGAGCACTCATTTAACAGAAAAAGTTTTATTCAACACAACTATTTATTAATGGAATGGAGAGAATGCCTCACCTGCTGTCTGCAGATATTTATAGCACGCGTTTTCTTAAGTGCTGTACTTCAACCACAAGGCAATGAATGGTCTTATGGGATAATCAAGGGGAAGGAAATGGGGAGAAGAGAGCTCACCTGGAAAGCTGCGCCTAATGAGTTATGGTTATCTTTCTGCCAAGACCTGCAGTTCCCCAGGAAGATCTTAGCTATGGGTCTCGTCACACCGCAGAAGTTAGTACAGGGGTCAGAAAAGCTACACTGTTGTAGACTGTTTAGAAATATGCGATCCTGACTGGTGCAAAAAAAAAAATCCTATAATTTGCAGATCCAACATCGATAGTATTTTGCCCAAGATTCTCAGAACCTGGGATGGCTGCCTTTCAAAAAGCTCAAATCTGGATATTTAATTGTAAAACAGCATTTTGATTAGGATAATTTCAACCTTTCCCCCATTCCAGCAGGTGTCAGTGCCTAAGACAGTTCAAATAAGAGTAAGTTATCATTTTTTCCTCCCATTAATTTTCATTTAAGGAGCTAGCCTACTGTCAGGAATTAATAGTAACTTTCAGAAGTGGTTAGTTATCACTTCTTATAACTGAAGTATGTTTTTTGTTTTGCTAATTAGATTTCCTGCTGGACAGTATTAGGTGTGATGCCTGAAACAGCAGTATACCTGTAGGTTGACACTGTCAGTTCTATAGCAATGTGACCTCACTGACTGACATCACTAGTAACCAAGAGGAGTCAGTCTCCTGGTGCTTGACAAGTTACCAATCAGGCAGCAGGGTTTGTGATATAACAATGAGTGAGGTCACTGCAGATTATGAAGTGGAAGCCACAGAATTGAATATAACTGTTTCTAGATAAAAACATCTGAGAACACAGAAAGAGAAAACCATGTTAGAAATAAAAAAGTAATGGGCTATTTTTAAAAATTACTAACATTTTCTGCATGCTGCTTTTTGGGGTTACTAGCTCTTAATACCTCAACTGGACATATTTTATTTAAGTGATGTAATTATCTGTATTTTTTTAGTAAAAGTAAAGTGTTCTGGACTCATATCTGGACATCCTCCACTATTTTTGTCTGGATGCAATGATCCAAACCAGTATTCTCCTGATCAGCTCAGGACAGTGGCAACACTACAACCTGGTATTGGTGTTCAATTTCACAACCTAACTATAAAGCAGGTCATATTACCTCTGACACAGTGAAAGCTTTTAGCATTATTCAAATTATTTAACTTCATTCTTGTTATCCAGAGAGGCCACTCCTGGGAAGACTTTGCATTCGTTTTCAAATGTGCCAACGTGTGCTCTCATGTGTAAGTAGACTTTGTGGGGTCCAGGAAAATAACACTGGGTTGGTGCCCTAAATTGGAGTTAGAAGGAAAATGGGGATTTCAATGGGCACAGCACATGATGTTTGGAGGGAGGGGGGCCCTCTTTTTCTCACACAGCCTTGACTGCCTGGTTATAGTATGTGCCATTAGCTATCCTGGTGGGCAATACTCCTGCTCTCTCCAACACTGTAGAGTGCATATACCGCTGAACCAACCATCCAATCCTTGCATGGCAGCTGTGGATTTCATGCATGTATACTGCTAATAATATGAAGTAATAAAACACTCTTTTTAAAGAATGACTTCCATGGATAGCATTAACAGAGGCAAGGCATTTAAATTATGCCAAAAACCTATACGCTTTATGCACAACAGATTTCAATAGTTTCATGGGACTGACTTTTCAAAGTGGGCTTTGGATGTTTGTTATCCACTTGAGTATTAATACTTTCACTGAGTTACTAAACTAATTCTATTGGCAGCCTGGCTGTCAGAAGAGGAAAATATGCTTTTTTTCAGTGATGAGACTGATAAAAATATTTGTAAAAATGCAAATATGAAAAATTAAACTACTTTTAGCAACAGTGGGTTTAAAGTAAAATACGTAATTTCTTCAACAGTGTTTCTTATTGAAATGGCTGAACAGATACAATATTTACAATGATAAATTGTAGGTTTGAACTCCATTTCCTTCCCTACGTACATTTTTTCAGAAAAAAATTATCCACCTCTACTTGAATCATTAGGTCTTATTTTAGCACTCTTTCTACCCCAGTGCCTGCCACAGCTCTGTATGTCATTGTTTAATTAAGCAATAAGCCACAATGGGGTGTGGGTTATCAGGTAATTTACCACGGCTGGAGTGGGTAATTCCTCACCAACCGTGGTAAATCCCCCAATAACCCACATCCTCCAAGTGACTTATTGCGATTATACCAAGGTTAATTTTTTTTCACTATGATAAAATGCTACTTTTAGAGGTTACTTTGTTTTTTTTTTATGTTTATTGCATTTATTCCTATGCAGCAGATGATTAGGATTAGGAGATACTCATCAACAGCCGTTGGTTATCAGAGGACTTACACCGGTGGTAAACTGACAGTCTGACGATTTCATTGGCTGTTCACATATGTCTTCAGTCTTGAGCATCTTCAGTGTTTCCATGTATTTCCTTATATAATACAATTAACTGCACTTGGGATGACAATTACCACCTGCAGCACCCATTAAATCTTAGATACTTTGATTAATATACGGGCCACCTCTCCAATTTCAAAGTCTTGCATTTAGCACATATGCTTTCTAAGGTTTTCCATGGAAATTTTCTGCTGTTCTCATAAAAAAACTGGTTGTAGAAAGGAACACAGAGTGCACATAGAAAGGGGTACAGTTTCTCACTTCACAATATTTTGTCCTAACAAATGTCCAAATTCACAATAAAAGATCTGTAGACAGTTTCCCTTATGGGGCATGCTTTGGTAGATTCACAGTGACGTTGGTGACTGAACTATAGAAAGGCATCTAATGCAGGCCCAGGGATTGTATATAACACCTGCTGGATCAGTGATCCATAAGGTCTCACAGACAGTTGCAATGGATTGTCACCCAGTAGATGCAATGACCACTTAGGGCAAGTTTCTTGTCTTATGTCCCATTTGCAAGCCAGCCCTAAAGGTGAGGTGTGGGTGGGTTGGGGAAACTACCATGGTAGCGCTGTTCACCTATGCCATACTGAGATCCTTGACTGTCGCCAGCCTCCATGTTACTGGGTGCAAACTCTGTTTGAGTCTAATAATATCTCAACACGTGATTTACATTGTGATTTAGTTGCTGGGGAGACTGCTTCACAGATGACTAAGTCAGGTGTCTGTGCATGACAGTTCTTGGTGGCAGCACAGTGGGCAGTCTCGATATACCTCAATTCTGTGCCACCACCACTGTGACTGTGTAATGGGCCCCCTGGTATTTTTTCAAAATGCCTCCGCTTCTGCACAATCCATTATTCCCAGTGAAGTCTGGCAGTGCCCAAGTGCAACTTTTAGCAATGTTGATGAGCTAGGTAGGGTTCCTTAGATTTCCCTTGCTTGGTACTTCCCTGGAATTATTTATTACCATCTGCCTTTTGAAAACAGTAGGCAACTAAGGTAAAAGCCATCAGAATGCACACTGCTCTACCCCCCCCCCCCCATTTAGGGACCTATGCTGGCTACTGTAAGCATGGACCTGGATGTGCATGGCCATATAACCTGCCTGTCTTATCTTCAGTGCCATTACAGTAATCTCCCTCTGCCACGAGGTTGAGAAATTATTTGCCCCACAGTTAATCTGTCTGTCTGTGCAATATTGTTCTGCTCACCAAGTCTTGTAGGTACTTTTTCATATGCAATACAGTTAACTAGGTGTTTTGTAATGGGCTGCACTGCACTTTATGCACAAACTGCTGTTTCTTATTTATTCTAATTGCCAACCCCCAGCCTCGACCACTGCAGGATGCCCTATAAAAGACCTTCACTGAAGCCGAGACCTGGTTTGCAGAACTCAGGCTAGTAATAAACTATAAGAAAACCAAGACCATGCTCTCTGCACACCGTCAGAACCCCTACCATGACTCCACTCTACTTGTCAGCACCGCCCAAGGCTCCCCACTTCAGCAGGTAAAATGCTTTCAAATACCTGGGCATCACCCTTGACTCCTCCCTTACCTATCATACACATATCCACACCCTCTGTAACACCATTAACTCCAGAATTGGCATCCTATATCGGATCAAACACTGTCTGCCAAATGAGGGTCTGCACCTTGCTGTGTCGTCCTTGGTCCTCTCTGTGCTTGACTATGGAATTGTGTTCTATGGCTCAGCTGATAGCACTGCTCTCTATCACATCAAGTTAGCACTAAACAAAGCCTGTCGCCTGGTGACAGGCTGCGATAGAGCTACACACATGTGACCTCTACAGCCGCTCTAACTGGCTAAATTTTGAATGTCGCCTCACGTACCACACATGCCTCCTAGTGAAGAAAATACAGTTAAATCTCACCCCACCTACCCTACAGGGCCTCATCCAACACTCCCTCCCACAAAGATTCACCAGAAGTACCTCCAAGGTCCCCTTACTGGTTCCCCGCTGCAGGCCATCTATGGGCCAGAGAGCCTTTTATCACAGGGCCCCAAGCTGGCTAAATGACCTACCTATTGCTCTGACTGCTAATACAAAAATTGGCCCTTTTAAAACCTCACTCAAGGTATTTCTTGCTAACAACTCTACAAGCGACTGCCCCTAGTAGGGCTATTCCAACCCAGCCCCTGCCACTCCCCTTTTACTGTCTTTACAATCTATATCCTGCTTCCAGAATTTTTGCTGCTGTTATTACAGATGACACTGGGTTGTTTCTGCCCTCTGCTAAAGAATGTTACTCTGCTCATTTACCGTATCTACTAATGTAAGATATGGACTGATTGAAGTCCGGCACCGGTCTTGTATTGTTGTACTGTCTGCTGTTTTGCACACAACTCTGGGCTGTCTAGGCCCTCTGCTATGGTATGTTTCTCAGTTCTTTACCTTACAATGTAATTTTTGTACTGATTGATGTTCCTGTACCTGTTCTTGTGATGTTGTACTCTGTCTACCGAAGAAGAGCCTTTGCAAAAGAGTCTTTGACTCAAAGGGTGTAATCCCGATTATTGAATAAATAAATAACTTACATATGTGAGATCAGCCAGACCATTTGCCTGGGGAAGTAAAATAAATCTTGGGAGAGTAATTAAAAGTTCATGCAACCTGATTGGGAAACCAATTATTTTAGATAATGTGTGCTCAGGCTACATAGTAAAGTACTGTTTTCAATAGCTTCAACACTGTAGTTTAGTCACAGCCCATTCCTCTGCCTCTGTCTTCCCCTAGCAGCTTTCACCCTTCTCCACAGTTTCTACTGACAGTAATCAATGCATAATCCTATCTATCTTCACAGCAGGGGCCATTTGCTTTTTGAGGTCCAAGCAAAAGACAGCTCTTGGGAGAATACTCCTACCCATGGCACACATCTCAGCCATTGGGCTGTGCCTTGGATGCAAATATCATGACAGTGCAATGGCACACTGGACAACTGTGATTAGCACAGTGATACCCCTGATGTGCTATTTAGTTGTAGCACAGAAACTGGAATGAAAAACAACAAACTTTCAAAATAATAAACTTTCAAAACCAAGGAGGTACAGTAGATAGAATACCACCCCCCCAAAAAAAAACAGTAGTGTTTGATGGTATCTAAGGTCAGTGCTGCTCAAGGGCATCAGAAACACTTAAATAATCCTGATTACAAATGTAATTAAGGGCAAGCATTAGTAATAACAACAACAAAAAAAAAGCCAATTTGGGTAAGTAATGTTTGCCTAGCCCGGCTATGGAGATGATAACAATTTCTGCACTGTGTATGTTTTAGATTACCCCTCCAAAATGGAGAGGATTTACACAACACAGTCAAAATACAAGGCTAAAGCTTATGAATTCTTACTTTCTGGCATGTATGACTTTTTATTTTTTCTTGGAATGGAGGGCAAACGATCTTAAATATTCTCCTAAATACTTCTTAATGCTGAAAAGGTATTTTCTTTCCTAATTAATAAATATTATACCTCTTGACCCTTACCCCACTGAAACATTTAGCACTTTTATGTCAGTACATAAACTGTACTACAACTCATCATTGCATTGTAAATGTTGTCTAACACGATTTGACATTTTATGTTTTTATGACATCTCGTACTATGGTACGATTCTGCTTGAAAGTTCTGACTTATATCACCTCTGAAAATGGGCACCTGTTTGCTCAGAGGTTTTCTCTTGAAATCAATAAAATGAAATATTTATGTAGTACAGGTGCAGAAGTGCCACTGGCAAAAGCATTTTAAGCTCAAATATCTGTTTTGAGGAACCACATCAGCCCTTGGGTCAACTAGAAGCAGAATTTTCAGTTGAAAAGCTGGATGTTAAAGATCAAGCATAAAAGGAAACTTCCAGGGTCTGTGACCGCCTGATAACCTGTAAGCCCTGGCACACAATGTCTAAACAACATTTACTTGCCTTGAAGTTTTTGGGCTTTCTGTAAGTTTCTTAAAACTTCCCTCTAGAAATTCCAGGCATATGGACAACGTCTAATTATAACAAGCTGAAGCAAGGTGGAATGAATGGCTCATGTCTACAGGTTGAACTCTGGAAATACAGAGGGCCTTTCTGTCCTTGGCATCCAACTTCCACTCAATAAACTGGATTGTTGAAAGTGTTCTAGATTTTCTGTTGGACTTCAGAGTGTTACATTTTACAGAAAGAAAGCGAGTCAGGTTTAAAAAAAATTTGTATGCTAGGGACGGATTTTATATTTGACTTTGAAGTGATAACCATCTAGAGAAGAAAACATGCATTATATGTAATGCATGGCTTAAGGAAAATACTGTGAAGACCTTTTAAAATAAAAAAATCAGAACACGTTTGAAAAATGACAAAAATATATGGGTATCTATAGAATAAAAATGTAAATTATGAATGAATGCAAACAGCAATGGACTCAGTGAAAAGTATGGGACTGCCAAATTCAAATAGTCTGTATTTTTTTCAGTTAATTTTTATTGTAGATCACACAACAGTTTTTACAGTACAGACTTGTAAAAGTTATTCCATTATATCAGATATAGTACAGTGTGTTATGCCCATTTACAACTGTTTATTCAGTCACAATTCTCTTAACCATTGACATTGTAACTTTATAGTCCATAGCAGAATAAAACAGAAGTGAAACATTCTGTGCATTTTTTTGTATGGATAAATGGCAGTTATGACTGATTTGGTGCACATCTGTCCTCACTGCTGAAAAGGTATTTTCTTTTCCTGATTTTTGAAGAGAGGCTCCAGTCCCCAGTACAAAAAAAAAAGGGAAAAAGCACACTATCGACAGCAGCAGATCCAAATTACACAGCAATTCAAAAATAAAATGGAATATCACATCATTCTATTCTTTAAATATAAGGATATGTGGGGGCGTGGCCTAGCCCTGGTCCAGTATGGTCGCATAGAGAGATAGCTCTTGCAACACGGGGATAAATCTGACATTAGCCGTCACTAAGACCCTCTATTTCTGCCAGAATTTTTATCGTAGCAGAGAGGACTCTCCTGAGCATAATTTTTGGGACTTTTCTTGCAAGTTCTCTTTTGGAAATCACTCGTCTTTTCTCTTGGAAGGCAGATTTGCAGTGCGGCCTACAATATGCAGCCTTCTGCAGAATCATCAAGAACTGAAGCGATTTCAGCCAGCTTATGACCCAAATGGCACAACTCACAATTGCAGTCAATGCCACTACGCAAACTTTGCAAGGGATTGAAGTTAGGCTTTTCCACAATGAAAGACAAATATGCTCCCATGATTCAGCTCTTCATGAAATGACTAATACTCTGAGGGAACAGGCCAAGCTTATCCACACACTACAAAATAAAGTAGATGACCTGGAAAATCACAGCCGTTGAAACAATATATGGCTTATTGGCTTTCCAGAAGGTGCAGAACAGAAATCAGCCATCAACTTCTTACAGTCAATCCTACCGAAGCTGCTCAAACTACCAGCTGATTTTCACCCTCAGATAGAACAGGCGCATCGCTCGCTTGCCCCGGTACCAAGGCCTGGAGCAAGGCCCAGACCCCTGCTTGCCAGATTTTTGGATTTTAGGCAAAAAGAATCTATTATGGCTGCTGCTCGAACTGCGGGGGAAATTACTTGGCAAGGGCATCATATCCAGCTCTATCAGGACCATTCTAAAGAACTCTCCGATCGCCGTAAGGAATATGCCCAGGCACGGAGACTGTTACAAAAACTAAACTACTCTTACTCACTGCGGTATCCAGCGACCATGCGGATTATGCACAATGGGTCTCCCCTTCTGTTTGAGATGCCCAGAGAGCTTGATGGGCTTCCTGCGGGCTAGACACCCTGCGGAGTTTTGGGACCCTAACAATCAGAGTGAGCAAATACAACACTCTCCCACTCCATCTGCAGCGAATATTTCCTCGGCTACTAAACAAGACATATTTGAGTCTGATGTGCAGATTTTTGACACATCGCTACCATCGAGGCTAAGGAAACGGCAACCATCTCATCATCATGCTTGACAACAACATCCTACTGAAAGAGCCGGCTCCCCGAGCCCACAGGTGATGGCTCACTCAGACCAACTTTCAGATCAGTAAGATCCCATAGATCTGCAGACTTTCTTCTCACCCAACCCATTTGCCATTCTACAACCGGACCTGCAGGACTCAGATACTGCACAAGGGATTTCAGAAGGGGCAGAGATGGACATATGTGGGTCGACATCCTCAAGACCTATGCTCTCCATGTCTCAAAGCAAATCCTGGGCTGACATTGCTGCCGCATCCCCAGATCTTGCAGCCATCCTTCCCACTGTGAACTCACGATGCTACAATTGGTCTTCCCAGACCTGGCTCTGAACCCCCGGACTGAGGACATGTTTCAAATTGTATGGTACCAGTTTAAAATGGGGAGCCGAGTATGTAATAAGGGAAAGGGAACCTCCTTTTTTTTGTTTTGTTTGGTTCTTCCTCTATGTGTTAACTTCTCGTCCCTTGGCATGCCATGGGATTTAAATTGCTGCGGGTATTAAGCTCAGCTCTCCCTATCCCGTGGCTACCTGCTGGGAATACAGTAGTATTGTAACTCCTTTCGGGACATGCTTTTGAAGATATCCTGCTATGTGCTTAGGGCCCCATGGTCCTAGGGGGATTCCTCTCATTCGTCCTCAGGGTGGTCTTAGCTCTGACTGTATTTTTACACCCCATAGTATGGACAAGCTGTTCTGGAGGGTATTTCCTCCTGCCCTGATCTCAGGCCAACCCCCACGGATACCAAAGGAGGTCTTGCAACTTCTGTCAGAGACACATTACCTTTGGAACTCCTAATGGCTGTGGACAGGCCGATATGTGTACAGTATATAGTTGGTTAAATGTTATCAGTCAATATTATGTTTTACAAGTTGAAATTGTTTATAGGTTTTTCCAGATCGTGATTAGTACATGCTTGGGGGAGGGGGGGGACTGTGTGTGTATTTGGGGTTCCTTGCTGGTGGTGTTTAAATTGATTATAACAGAGTTTCTGGTTCAGATGATATGGGGCAGACCTTCACTCTCAGTCTCTATTAGGTTCTATAGCTCATTCACTTCTAAATCAGACCTCCCACTTCTAGACTATGGCTGACATTCGCTATATCACCTGGAACGTACGGGGCCTTACTACCCCTATGAAGCATTCTCAGGTGCTGAATCATTTCAAGAGACTGGGTGTGCAGGTAGCCCTACTACAAGAGACTAAGTTGAAAAAGTTGGACCATGACAGGTTGAAAGGCTCTTGGGCAGGACAGGTTGTTTCTTCTTCAGCCTCCACCTGCAAATGCGGGGTAGCTATTTTATTTCACAAATCCCTTCATTGGACACAACTAAAAGTGCAGCGAGATAGAGATGGCAGATGGGTGGTGACTTTGATGGACACTCCGACAGGTACCCTAGTGATAGCTAATGTGTATGGCCCTAATGATGACCAGCCTTAAGTGTTTCACTCACTGGCCCAAGATATTAGCTCCTTAACCTCTCCACAGGTCCCTATAATCTTAGGGGGTGATTTCAATCTCCCCCTGGACCCTTTCCTAGATCGCACGTGCACCTGTCCAGATCATCATCAGAAATGTCACCTCTCACTGCAGCAGCTGATCACAGATATGGGGTTACAAGACCCCTGGTGTATTCTGCACCCGGGGGACAAAGATTATACATTCTTTTCTCTGGTGCATAACTCACACTCTCAGCTGGACTACTGGCTTGTATCCCCTTCTATTATGAACAGCACCAATGAAGCTGTAATTCCTCGAATTATGATATCGGATCATGCTCCGGTACAACTTCACACACTAAGTAGACCCTCAGCCCCTAGATCCCTGAGCTGGTGTTTGGACCCGCTTCTCTTGAGGGACCCTAACTTCCCTCAATGGCTTCAGATACAGGTCACTAATTTTCTACAAGATCATGCTACAATGGAGGTCCCCCCAACAATGGTTTGGGAGGCACTGAGAGCCACCATATGAGGCGCTATCATGGGATATTCAGCGTATCGCAGGCGGTAGAGAGTACACCAGCTTAAAACATTGGAATCCCGTCTTATAGAACTCAAGACCAAATTTAAAAGTATGCCGCACACTTCCTTACATTCCCCGATAGGCAAGGAAATCACTAAAATCCGTCTTCAAGTACAGGACCTACTTGCCAGGAAAGCTGAATTGGCCTTCCTCAGACTACAGCATAAATACTGGGAAGGGAAGAGAAGGCTAGGAAAGTGCTAGCCTACAGACTCTGGAAACAGAGGGCTGAGAGCCATATTCCCAGACTCAAAGCACCAGATGGCCCTGTGCAAGTTCAACCAGAATGCATAAATGAAATTATGACAGATTTCTATAAACGGCTATATTCTTCCTCCGGCACTTTTAATGTTGCACAGGTACGAACTTTTCTGACATCTATACCTATCTGTCATCTAACTCCTCAGCAATCTGCTATCTTGGAGTCTCCCATTACTCCTCAAGAGGTCACAGATGCACATCACAATTTAAATCATGGGAAGGCCCCTGGTGGGGATGGATTTCCCCCTGAAATGTGGAGTCTAGTTGCACTACTGAGCTCCCCTCTACTTAGTGACGTTTTTAATTTGGCCCTTAGTTCAGGATCCCTCCTGCCATCCCTTCGGGAGGCGATCATTACTATATTTCCCAAAAAAGGGAAAGATGCCACTTTACCATCCAGCTAACACCCTATTTCACTTATCAATTCGGATAGTAAGATTTTTGCAAACACTCTGGCTACCAGGTTAAACCCCCTTGCTTTCCCACCTTATACATCCTTCACAAGTTGGTTTTGTCCCGGGTTGGCTCAGCAGAGATCATATACGTTCCCTTATAAATATTATATATCAGGCCAGTAACTTCCCGGCACCAGCTGCTGCAGTAGCGATAGATTTTGAGAAGGCATTTGATTCTCTTGAATGGCAGTACCTTAAACAGGTGCTAGAAGCCATGGGCTTTGGTCACAATTTTAGAAGCTGGGTGACAGCTCTGTATCACAACCCTTCGGCTCGGGTCCTCACCAACTCTACTCTGTCTGCACCCTTCCCTCTGGGGCGGAGCACGAGGCAGGGCTGCCCCCTTTCTCCCTTACTTTTCATAACAGCAGTGGAGCCACTTGCAATTGCCATACGCCACTCTTCAGCCATAACAGGTTTTCCCTTTGGCGATATCACTTTCCCCACATTTATGTATGCAGATGATTTGTTAGTCCCATTAGTGGATGTCACTACTTCCCTCCTTGCAGATTTTATGAGTTACTCTGGCCTAAAAATCAGCAGGTCTAAAACGGAAGTACTCCCCCTCAATAGCTTGTGCACTTTAGATCAGGTAGCCCATCCCGGCCTTCATTGGGTCCCAAATTCCCCCCTGTGTATCTAGGGATACGGCTCACAGTAGATCTTACTAAAACATGGGATCTGAACCTTAAACCCCTTCTTGAAGATATCAAGACTGAATTTGTGCGCTGGCGTGGTCTTCAACTTACACTAGCAGGTAAAATATCCGCAATCAAAACGGTGGTAGCCCCAAAACTTTTATATGTCATCTTACATATACCATTTATACTACCGGCCTCATGGGTTAAAGCCATAGACCAGGCCTTTTCCAATTTTATTTGGGAAGGCACCAAACCCTGTTATAGTAGAAATAAATTTAGAGCCCACTGGTCACAGGGCGGCTGAGGCCTTCCTTGGCTGGAAGGGTATAAATGGGCCTTCACTGCAGCTCAGACCCTAAACTGGTTCCTCCCACAGACATGAGTGACCACAATAGATACACATGGAGGCGCATATGGCCCAGACCCAATCCCTAGCAGTTTTACTTTACAATCCCCTTCCCAAACATTTGTCTTCCTGCCAAACAACAGCAGGCTCAGTACTGACATGGCATTTAGTGGAAAAGAAATTGGAGGCAAATTTATGCCCCATTCTGGCCTCCCCTATATGGGGGAACATGTTCATAAAAGTGGATGGCAAACCTTTGCACTGGCCCCTATGGCAGAGTAAAGGAATGTTTACACTAAAGGACTTGATGACAGATGACAGTCTCACTATCAAAACATTTCAAACATTAGATCAGGAGTTCCACTTAGGTAATCAGGCCTTTTGGCAGTACTTACAGCTCAGAAGCTCAGTTTTAGCTTATATTAAACAACACCACACAACAGATACAGCAAGGTCCCATTTGTTAATTAAATGGCTGACCTATGAAAGGGGTAAAGCCAGTCTTATATATACCGATCTTAGGAATCATCTCCCTGCACAATCAGCTCAGGCTAAAGGTAAATGGGAGCAAACTCTTCAACAATCCATTTTGGATGCCCAATAGAAGCTATGCTGGAAATATGCTCATTCTATGTATCCAGATATGAGAAGTATACTTATGCAAAACAAGATACTGTCGCATTGGTATCACACTCCTGTTGTCTTGTACAGAATGCATCTCATGGACAACAGTCATTGCTGGCGATGTCTTTCGGGAGAGGGAGACCTTTTTGCACAAACTGTGGCTCTGCCCACTCCTCATTCCATTCTGGATGGCTGTCTTGGGTCTGGCTCAACAGGCCTCAGACTCTGCTCTGACTCTAGATCCCCTAGTTTGGATTTTGGGCCTTCCTCCTGTGCTGAGAGCGTTCACTCATCAACAGCACAGATGGCTGACACTTCTTAGCCTCCAAGCTAAGAGGCTTATCCTCTGTAGGTGGAGAACCACAGAGGTACCCACCATCTCTGAATTATATAACACCCTCTCTAATGTAGCAGTACTGGATCGTCAGTCCCACTTAGTTACCAACACTGTCTCACAATATTATCTTACCTGGGCCCCTTACTTAGCTTATCTCTCCCCACATGCAGGGATTGGCTGACTTCCTCTGTGGAATGATCTGGACCAACATAGTAGATACACCAGTAGGAAATGATTTGGAACCCCAAAACCCACCCCCTCCCTGCAAGGACTGTTATCTTTTCTCCTTATAGGATAAGAATTCAGATCTGGACCTTAACGTTGCTAGTATTTTGTTATTATGTCTGTGCTTTTCAGGTATCAGGAGACACTTATGTGTTATGCCCATATTAGAAGTCTTAACTAATCTAGATGCGGTGGTAATCATGCAATTTCTCATATTTTTTTTGGTTTGGGGGGGCACAATACAACTCACTGTATAATTTCTTACTGTATCATTATTTAGCAATGTCCTTTTCTATGGGCTAGACTTTGTCAATTATATAATGACACTGCAGTCAATGTGTATGCATATGTGTCATACTGTATCTTCTTTATGTACCTGGCTATGTCTGATATTTTTCAAATTTAATAAAATTATTAACTACTACATACAAGGATATGTGCATCAAAACATGATCATTGTCTTTCAGACTTCATTTTGTTCTGACGCTATTCAGGAGCCGAGGTCATAATAGTCCTCAGGTTACAATATTATAATCCATTCCACAGCAATAAACTGTGGTGCCAAAAGCAGGATTACAACCTCAGCTCCATACAGCAACAGGACAAAGTGAACTGCAAAAGATAAAAGGTTACAGTTTCATAGATATGTTCTGTTACATATATTGCAATTTTGTTTTGTTATTGTTGGGTAATTACTGTTAACCTGTTCTATTTGTCCTCCCCTACCCTCTAACCCTATTTCTCCCACAGGGGGCCATCTGTAAACAAGATTTGTATGATTCTCTGTATTGCTTATTGGGTAAAATAATTTCTGTGTACACACACACACACACTCTCTCATAAAGAAAATAATAGTTTGAAATTCAGTTTTATTTTGGGAATGTGTGCTAATCAGGGTTTCCTAATACCAACATTGATTTTTTTTTATTGGTGACCCGAGACCCTCTTCAAGATGATGCTAGCTGACATCAGGTTTGAGCAATCATTTGTCCAGAATCTTCTTCAAGCTTGCCTGTGAATCATAACTGATGAGCCTTCCACCATCCGAGTATGCCACTCTGCAGTAAGCCTGTTGGTAATCAGAGAAACATTGCACTACTTGGACTATTTATTGCACTTGGAGGCCACTGTGTGTTGCAACTTTTTTTTTATTAATAAACCAACTACAAAAACAGTACAACCTAGAGAACCCCAGAGCAGCGCCTAAACATCACATAGTTATAAAAACAGTGCTAAATCAGATCTGACAGAAACATCATATTGCTTTAGCCTTCACATCAAACTTTAAATTACATAAAAATGAAAACAATATAAAAGATGTAAGCAAAAATAAATCAACAAAAAAGATACTTCATTTTTGCCCCAAGAAGAAATATCTGCATCATGGCAAATTAAGAAACATCAGAAAATAAGGTTAAATCTCATGTTACAGTTAATATATATCAAAATAATCATTATATTGGAACTAATGCACAGGACCATCTTCCCAGAGTAGAGTGTGTTTTTATATGTTTGGTTTTCAGGAACAGGCATGATCGTCTTAAACTCAGGCATTGGGGTTGTTTCTCATGAGCTCGATATCAGCATTTACCATCTCCTGCACCAGTTCCTACAAGAAGAAACCAAAGACAGAATAGGTTGATGAACGACATACTATATTATTTAAGTTTGGCCTTCATTTGACAATTAGCACACACAGGAGGGACTGGATGGTGTTTCCTTACACCTTTTCAGCACTTTATTTAATGCACACAATGAATCCTGTGAGGTCCGTAATATGCCTCCTCTTCTCAAGGGAATGCTGCTCAGCAAATTTCTACCATGAAACTGACCTTAATAATTACCCTGATTTCTGCTGTATTTTTTTAGGAAATTTAACAGGACTGACCATGGCAACTTAAATGCTAAAACATCCAAAGAAACTTTTCATTGAATGACTGGAAATGATTAATCCACTCAACTTCATTATAGCTGTAGCTCCTGACAGACAAAACAGAACAAATACAAAAACAGCAGTTGATCATTATGCGTGAAATCTGAGTCAGTCAGTCAGTCTGCCTACCTACATACCTACCTACATCTATTTTTTTTTTTTTTTTTTACGTTTTATTTTGTTTGAATGAACAGTTGCAGTCCTGCGCAAATCCTTGCCAGCTTCCACCTCCTTTACTTTCTTGGAGGAGAGGCAGACTCTTGCAAGGAAGGGCTGTACTGACCCCTGCATGAGCTGCTGCTGCTGCTGCTCTCTCTCTCTCGATACCTGCTGCATGAGGGCAGACAGACACACAGGAGGCTGTTTTGATAAGAGGAGGTAATCTCTAATTTTTCTTTTTTAAAATTAAAAACATAAAATCCCAACTCACTAAACATTTAAAGAGCACCAGTTTTTGTGCTCCCCTGAAATCCTCCACCAGTAGTGTACCTGTACCAGAGTTAAAGTGCAGCTATTTAAACATTTTCCATGTGTTATTCTGTGAAAGGGAAGGGAGCGTAAATAAGAGCCTGCCACCTGATCCCTTTCCTGGTCCTGAGAAGGTTCGGCTCCTCCCCTGTATTGCCTTCACACTCCGATATTTTGTGACATCAGAGTTTTTAAAGCACGGGGCCATGGTCCATTGACAGCAATGGGGCATCTTTTAATATATCTTTTTTTTATGTTTTAGAGGGTCATTGGGGGCATATTAGTGCCTCTGATCAACTAAGAAGAGCCTTCTTAGTTTGATTGGTGACACTGATATGCCCCCAGCACTGATATGCATCTGGCTCTTATTCTTGATCCCTTCCTGTTCATAAAGTAACACATGGAACATTTTAAAATAGCTGCATTTTAACTCTGGGGCAGGTAAGCTACCGGTGAGGGGCTTCAGCAAACTTAACTGAAATGCGCATGATTGGCGCCCTTTAACAGCAATGGGCATATATTTTTCAAATAATATAATGATTTCTTAAAAACACTTTTTTTTAAACAAAATTAATTATTGAACTTAACAAATATTTTAATATTTCAGTGCAAATTAGGTAAGCAACAACACATTAATTCATATCCACATTGTCTTCTGCTGCATAACACACACACTCTGGAGTGTGTTATCTCACTTAAAGGGAAACAGTCAGCACAAAGGGCCCCACACTCAGGTGTAGGGCTGGTTGCAATGTGCACCTTGTGTGGAAAAACATTTTGGTTTATTACTGTTTACCGTAGTATAGTAGACTGTTATCAGACTAATTTTGCTTAGATTTATGCTGACATCTTCTGTTACTGAGAATCCCAGAATCCCCTGTAGCTGACTTCAGAGCAGTATGCAGCAGTGGGAGATTCAGTAGTTTGCAGTGCATGTTAGAGCTTTTATAATCTCCGATCAGAATGTCTCTGGATCTGTTTTCTCCAGGGGCTAAATACAGTCCTCTGCGACTGTACTTAGCTCAGGGAGGACAGCAGGACCAGCAAACAAAAGATCAGAGCTTATATAAACTCTAACATGCAGTGTAGGCTATTGAATTTCCCTCCTACTGCTGCCTACTTCTCTGATGTCAGCTGCAGGGGATGTGTAGCAACATATGTCAGCCTACAACTAAGCAGAAGTAGTCTGATATAATCTACAATGCTACAGTAAACATAAGTACATCAAAATGTTTTTGCACATTAAGTGCACATTGGGAGCAGCCCCACACTTAATTATGGGGCCCTTGGTGCTGACTGTTCCCCTTTAATAATAGCAAATAGTTAACATAACCCTCACCACACTTTTTTATTTAAATGAACAGGTTTTATAGGTTAGCTAAATAGGTTCCATTCTTAAAAAAAATATAGGCACCCTGGGTTAAGGTAAATGGAAAATTCTAATTAAAAAAAAAACAGGAAACTTTAGAATTTAGAAGCCATTGCCACCCAACAGTTTTAATTTGATAGGAAACCATTTTAAATTGTTGTACATTTAAATGTTTCCTTGTTTGCTCCAATTATATTTAAATCTTCTGCTATGTGTTGGATGTTTTTCCTTAATAAAAAAAATACTTCGTTTACTGCTACTAAACATTTTGCTTTGTTGATGTTTACTAGACATTTCATAATGTTGGTTAATTGATCAGTGCAGAACAATGGGAGTTTGTATCACTGAATGACCAAGAATCAAAGCAACAGGGTATTAATATATATATCCAGTGAAGGGTGTGACTCTAAAGTACACTCAATAACATCAAACAAGTCAGAAAAATAATTTTCTGAGTAAAAAGAAAAGTCAAAACAGGTCAGAACAGCAGATGTAACTGAGCATTCTATACAGGAATTATATTCAATTATATTTAAATCTTCTGATATGCTTTGACTGTTTTTCCTTAATACAAATTTGTATTACTGTGTTTACTGCTACAGTGTGAGATTTGCATGTTGTGTTCACAAAACAATGGCAATGTATATCACTGAATGACCAAGAATCAGTGCAACTGGGTAATAATATTACCAGTGAATGGTGTGACCCTACGGTACACTCAACAACATTAAAGATGTCAGAAAAATTTTTTCTTAGTAAAAAGAAAAGTCAAAACATGTCAGAACCGTGGCTGTAATGGAATGTATGGTACAGGAGTTTTCTATCATATAAAGGACATTTTTAAAATTGTGCAACGAAGTAAGACATTACCTTAAAGGCTCCACTACTCATATGTTTTTATGTATAGGGAAAAGACATCCAAAGCAGACACAAATAATACTAACATGCCTATATGCTCAAAAGAAACTAGTATTTAATAGTTTGGTAACTCCCAAAGAACTTACATCAAAAGTGACTTGGATTTTCCAGCCCAATTTTTGCTTGGCTTTGGTACAGTCTCCTTGAAGAAATTCCTGTGAAAACACAAGACATGAAGACAGGTGAGGAAGCGGCAGTTTTCTATCTCCTTAGAACACTGTTTTTTTCCTCTCTCAAGTTAATAATGTCTATTTATATTCAAAAACAAAGGAACATTGGTACGTATGGCAGCTTCAGAATAATACATAATAAGACAGACATACAAGCTTACACATAGAAGTTCTAAGGACTTTATTCTACCCTGAGATGAGACACTGAACACTGTATCAGTACAATGCTTACTTCTGGTTGGGTTTACCCATTGCTGTCTATTGCCTGCAAGAGAAGGAAGTTTACGAAGCTCCCTCAGGCTATAGGGACACTCTACGCAGCAATTCAACACGTTCTAGGCCAGGGTCAAAGGTGATCTTGGGGTTATAAGTACTGACAGATGTCCTCTCACACTACGTTACCTACAGACAAGTCTGTCTACAGAAACATTTACCTACATGTATTTGATTAGAGTTTTAGGTGCAAATGTTTGCAAACTCAAAGAAAAATCAACATTTCTTTGGTGCGATTTTAGTTCAGGCTCAGCGCCCGTAAATCAACAAGTAAGTCTGTGAAAGAAAACCAATCCTCTGGTATCACAAGTTTGCTTTACTACATAATGTTCAGTATAGAGCACTAAAACATAATGTATACTGTAACCTGCCATTTTAAACAAACTATAAGGACTTCCAGTTTTAAGTATGTTTTGTATATTGCATTCATGCAAGAAAATCAATATTTATGCTTAGCAGAAATAAAATAATAAAAAACCTCTTCCATCCCAAAATCTGTATGCGAGTTATGACTAGAGATCAGGAGCGTTTTTTAACTGAAGGAAGTTCTGAACTTGCCCAATAACCCTCTGAGGGAGGTTTTAAACTTATTAGACTCAATAGAGGTGAACCCAAAAATATATAATATACACACTCCTATGCATAATTGTATTTGTATAAATACAGCTAGTTGTAAAATAACTGCAATATGAGAGAGAGAGAGTGTATACTAAGAGGAAGATACAGAGAGAATGTGATTTGAAGTGAGGCAAAACCTATTACTCTAGAAAGTTGTGCCTGGCTGGTGGTTCATGCACTGCCACATAGGAGACCTGGCATCAAGCCTCAGACCCGACTCCCCCACCTAGGCTAGTGGGATCTTATTGTACGCTGGCCCTGGGAGGAGAGATCTGAGCATCCTGTGATGTGAGCACCTTTTATGGTGAAGACGGGGGAATGGTATTTACATTACGGGTGACCACACAAGACTGGCCATCACCTGTTCAGGAATGTGTTGTGGGTGCTCACTGGCAGTTGCTAGGGAGGAGGGAGGAATAAAATGTAGATGACTGTGCCTCTGGACACCTACCTCAACATCACTGCATGCACTACCACCCCCCCCCCGTTCACTGACAAAAGCTGCTCCCCTCTGGCCAGCAGCACTGGCTGGTCGCTGTGGTCCCATTGTGGGTGAGAAGCCACAGAGAAATTCTGAGGGCAAAGCAGGGGTCCTGGCCAAGAAGAAGGCCAGATGCAAATAAGCAGAGCAACAGAAGCAGCTGGAGTGAGGAAGGGTTAGTTAGAGCAAGTCACAGGACTGAATAAAAAAAGAATAGTAAGAAGGAAAAATGAAAGGTGTAATAAAATACTTCTGTTAGGATATGCTCCTTTAATGCTTATGTATGTTTTATTTTCTATCTGAAATAGTTGTGTTTAAAGGGAAACGCTGGTGGTGTGCATGGTCTCTCAATGTCGGAACACCCACGAAAACGTCTTTCAAACAAGGTATTAGGCTTACATGCATGTGTCAGCAATCCAGAGAAATCCTAGTGTAAATTAATATTTGCTATCTTAAATCAAGGCCATGGCCATTTCATGGAACATTTAGCCATACAAAGATGTCACAGTTGGGCAAGCTTGCTTAACAACAAACAGCTCACTCACTTGTGATATCACTTTCTTGCTCAAGCATCCACTAAATGGTTGCAGCCTTGATTTATAATATGGCAGATTTAGAAAGGGATATCTTTGGACTACTGATGCCTACAAGTCAGACCAGTTCTGCATTTGAAACAGCCTTTCTGGGTTTTTGGACTAGGAGTGACCCTGTACACCTATAGTCCCCTTTAAGCCACAGACCTGGACTTGTAGTAATTAAGCCAAAATGTCTTCTACAGAGTTATTATGAAGAATTATACCAATGGTGGATATTCTCACCCAGTCAGAATGCAGACCTGCCATACAGCAATTACCCCATCAACAGGCAGTTTAGGATGATTAGTGGACAGTGTAATTTTTTTCAACTGAACACTAACTCAAGTGTTCTAACTATTTTGACATATTGATTTACCCAAGCCTGTTCTGTGCCAGCTTTGATAAGTTTATGCCACTGCAGTAGCCCTATTATAACAGCATATCTTATCAATAGGAAAGCAGATTTACAGGTGCTAGGAAACCGTTGTTTTACACCTCTAGATGCCTTCCTTTGTTTTTATTTAGTGTATATGCAATATTCTAAATTATTTTGACTTTCTTCTTACATTAATAATCTATTATTTTGCCTGAATCCCATACTCCTCAGAAGTTACTGTTCTCTCTTTTCATACTGCCCGAGCATTCTATGACATCAATAACACCATATCAAGCCATTCAGATGAATAAAATAGAATCATATAAATCTGGCGGCAGAAAAGGATCCTCTGGCCAATTGAGTCTGCCCGCCCCCCTTACACATTACCTATGTCTAGGGACCTCCTCTTCCCCCCACTTGCCAACCCCTTATGTCTGTCCCATACCCTCTTGAATTCCTCCACCATTTCTGCCCCCACCTCTTCCTCCGGTAGTTTATTCCAGGCCTCCACCATCCTCTCTGTGAAGTAACGCCCCCTCACATTGCCCCTAAATCTCCCTCCCTCCAATCTTAGACTATGCCCTCTAGTTTTAACCCCCACCTTCCTCTTAAATAAGCTCCCCTCCCTTAACTTATTGATCCCCTTCATGTATTTAAATGTCTCTATCATGCTCCCCCCTCTCCTTTCTAGTCTCCAGTGGACATAGATTCAATCCCCCCCACCTCTCCTCATATGACTTCCCCTGTATTCTGTGCACCATCTTGATTGCCCTTTCTCTGCACCCTCCCAATCCCATCTATGTCCTTCAATTGGTGTGGTCTCCAGAAGTGGACCCCATACTCCAGGTGCGGCCTCACTATGGCTTTATAAAGAGGCATCAGTACATGTACCTCCCTCCTTCTGCTTGTTATGCCCCTCCCAGTGCATGCCAACATTCTATTTGCCTTTCCCACTGCTTTGCTGCATTGATGACCTACCTTAAGGTTGCTTGATACTAAGCTCCCCAGGTCTCTTTCCTGCTTCGTTGGCTTAATTACCCCCCAAGTGTAAGCTGCTTGTAGGTTCTTATGCCACATGTGCATCACTGCACACTTTTTGGCACTGAGTTCCAGCTGCCAAGTTTCTGACCATCCTTCCAGAATCTTCAGGTCCTTCCTCACGGCCTCCACCCCCCCCAGGGATGTCCACCCTGTTGCAGATCTTCATATTGTCTGCAAATAGGCACACCTTCCCCTCCAGCTCATACGCTATAATGGTGTAATGAAAACAAAACTAAAACCAAGAGCAGCAGCTGATGAGGACAGTGGAGCTCTATGTAGATCAGAGAGCACCCAAAACTAGATTATTTTTATTTATCAAAAATTGGTCAAAGCATATCAAAATACATAACTGGCAAGGAGAGAAAATGGAAGGGCAGTTAAAAATGTAAACATTATTTCCTATCACCTTTAACAGTACTTGATGAAATCAAAGTCCCCGACAAGCGCACAAACATATTGCCAAACAATGTCTGTCTGCCTGAGAAATGTGATCAGTTGATTCAGGTCACATGTAGACAGGATATTTTGTATGACCAGACAGCATGGACCTTACTGCTATTTATTGGTTTGTAATATAATTTTACATTTTAAAACCCACTGTATAAGCACAATAACATACTTCTGGATGTCTGGTCATGCTGAATACATGCATTCTCAGGTGGCTGAAGGCACTGAGCTTTGCCTCATGCCTCACAATGAACCTCCAGCATCCGTATAAACCGTATCACCAGAAATCTTGTTGGGTTAATTGTAGACATGTAATTCATCCAACTATATTAAAGAGGCAACCAATAGCAGCAAGATTTTTTTTAAGCAACAAGAGCAATTGATCGATATGCATGAAATTAGACATTACCACAATGGCACAGTGGTAATGCATTGCACAATCATGCTGCAGCTTGGCTTCAGCAGCAAGTTTAGGTCCCTGCAGTCCAGTGGTCCAAGGCTGGAGGTGCTGGCAATGGTAGCACTTCCTGGCTGGAGGAGGAAGATGCCACATTTCTACTCCTGCAGTGATCCCTGTAGTGGGCCACGGATGTGGTTCATTAACCCTGACCTAGAATACTGCTGCTATTGCTCTGAGCATCATTCAGGGCAGGGCACAATAAGGAAGGAGGGCAGGGAGAAGTTATGAGCATTGGCCACTGGTAATCTTGGGCCATGTGCCACAGCTGCAGCTACAGTAAGTGGGGCTTTGGAGGTTACTAACTGAGGCCAGAAAAGGACACGGATAGTCAGTGACAGAAGGAGAAAAAACTTGGTTGAAAAAAATTATAACGTCTTTTTTTTTTTTATTTATATTTATATGGACAATTCAACTGGCAAACACTGATGTGAAGTAGCTGAAATGTAACCTCTCTACTCTGAGGTTGCCCAGGTGACTACAAGAAAAAAGGAATATACAGCAGGGGAAAAAATAATTACTATATATTTATAAAATGGGCATCCAAAATAAAGAAGTCTCACTGGTCAAAATATATCATGTGACCGTGCATAAAATCTGTTTCATGCACAGTCATCCTAGTCCTAAACCACATCACACAATGAGCAAATCAGTCCTCCTAAAACCAGAACTATCTTCCATTAGTCCCCCTACAACCAAAATTGATCTTCCATCACAAACATGGTTGCTACCTTTACACTGTAAAAAAAACTTCAACTGGGCCCTAAAAATAAAAATACCTTAAATAAATAATAAAACAAATTAATTAAATGTTGTTTCCCCTGATCATCACACTTTCCTTATACCTATACACAAATTAGAAACATTAAGTATTGTTTATAGTTTTCATTACAACTATTTCTTTGCTGACAATGAAAAGCCCCTCTTTACCTGCTTATCTTCTGCTTGCTCTGACAGTGAGATAGTTGAGTCTCTGGCTGTATAAGAGGCCTTTGTTGTGTGTGTGTGTGTGTGTACAGTATGTTAGGAGAGGAACATTCTGCCAGTGGAACTGAGCAGAATTTTGAATCCATGTATTCCATGGTAAACATTCCATGATAGACATTCAACATCATAAATCTTGATGCCAGCAATGGACAAACTTTGTCCAGCAGTAGTACAATGACATCATTTGCAGTGGGCGGAAGGACTATTTTATCATAAATGCACACAAGTAAATCTCTTGTTTCTACATATAAACATGCTTTTCCCAATTGTAAAAAATTAAAAAAAGGAAAAAAAGGAGCCCATTTTATAAGCGCAATAAGACGCTCTGAGGTTGTGCATGGAATAGATTTTACCGCACGTCCAGGGGCTGAAGGCACTTGGCCTGTGGCCTCATGCCTTACTACTCCCCTGGGCATGTGGTAAAATCTGTTCCATGCACACCTTTGGTGTCTTATTTCTTACTTATAAGCATGTATATTGGATTTTTTTCCTTTTCTCTTGCTAAATCTGCACACCACAACAGCCTCATTTAGGCGAAATAGCTGCTTTTCAAGAGGGTTCTGAGAGAATGGTTATGAAGCAGAATAATTACGTGATTGCTACTGGATAAATGTTAGACAAAACTAGGCAAGGAGGGAGTAAAAAGGGGAGAAACAATTTCACAGGAGCATATGTACAGTATACTACTGTTGTTAGTTTTATCTGATGCATAATCATTTTCTGTGAAGGCCAACTCAATGCAAATATGCCCCATTTGTAGTAAAACGTAGTAGTAAAATGTTTATTTTTTTTCAACAGGAAATACACCATTAGGGCTATAAGCCCTATTCACAAAGCAGTCATGCATGCTTACACAAGTTGCATGTTACATTAAGATTTGGTATTTGACATTACATATACATAAAATGTGCAAGTAGATACCACATGTAAGAAACTAACATTAGTACATTAAATACACATATTCTTTACCATTCAGTCAGGACAATCTAGTGACAGAACAAAGCATTTATTTATAACAGTTGCATTCTATGAGCTAATTCGTGCTTCACTGCAGTGCTAATGGTGCCGGAAGACATACAAGGTATAGCTGGCAGTTTTAAGATTTTGCCCACATAATTCCAAGTGTCTGATACAGTATAAGCGACTGTCATTTCACCATATGGTGTCTTTGGTATTTCAGAATTTCTCACCCCATTTTTCAGATGTATATATTTATGGTACTTTCTAATTAGCTTATTTACAAGATGTTGTGGACTATTTTGTTTCAATAACCTATAAACCTGATTCACCCATAGTAGTGTTGGCCTTTTTTCTAGAGGAAGCCACTTCACATTCACTATTACAGACCACACTAATGGGTTTTTAAAAATTACGTAACAGAGCAAATCTTCCTATCCAATTGTAAAAAATGTCTACTCTGTTTAGTTCAGTTTTATTTGTGTGACCATAAATGTGATAATTGTAGTTAATAACTGGTAAAAGCATTTGATTCACTATTTTCTTATTCTTTAGGCATGCAAAATGCAGTACACCGTAATGTTCAGAAGCAGTTATTTAGCTTTTTGCCATATTGTTTATATGGAAATTGAATTTCAAATGTTGGTCAATCCAAATTCCTAAAAACTTGTACTTTGTTACTTGAGTAAAATAGTCCCCATTACTACTTTTGATCTTTAGTTTCAGCTCTTCATTTTATTTACTCATTCATCTGAACTACTCCACTAAAGCATCAACCACCTAACAGTGGACTGGATACACTCTGGCCTCCTCAAACAAGTACTGATCACATGGGAGTGGATGGAAAATATTCAGAGCACCTCATACAAGTGCTGACCATTCAGGAGTGGGAAAGGGGTCCAATTCGGTCACTTTGTACAGGCACTGACCACCTGGCAATGGGGGGAAGGGAAATGGGCTTGTTGGCATCCCTAATGGTGGGCTGAGAGTAGACACATCTGTAAAAGACCTTATACTTTTGTGTTTTTATTTTTGTGTTTAATACCTTGAATAACAATATTTGAATGCTTTAACAAGCTACAACACCCCCAAATAGCAAACTGAAGCTTTTAAATGTTTACAAGTAACCAGTTGTCACTTTTTTCTTGTACTACTGCACTTTGATTTCTAGCTCTGTACCTGGAGGCCGACAGCTCTTCATCTTGTCCCCTGCTTACTTGATCAATCTTGTCACTTCACTAACCCTGACATCACAACTGACCATTTGGAAAGGTAGTGAAGAGTGGCCCTGCCCTTGTTTAGTTATGACATTGCAGTCTATGATGTCATTGTGCTGACCTGGCAATGAGGGCAACATGCTTATATGACAGTGGTCAACATAAGTGCTGTTCTGCACATCACATACACAGCAGTCAGGTAGAAAATCTTAATGGCAACAAGAAGTATTTAATAAAAATGTGATACAGCAAATGACTACTTTTAACATGTAGTTACAGTTTCAATTTGTTATATGAGATTGTACCAGCTGTCCAAAATACAAGAAAATATTACAAAATGACATGTGCACTGTAGCATAATGGAGGTAGCTTACTGTTAAGTGCATGAGCTCTACTAGCATACATTATATATGCTATTGTGTTTTATACTCCTCAATGTATCTTACAGATGGAACACTGTCAAGTAAAAGTATGACTTACAATAGCATATATAATGCTCTTTAGTGGAGCAAATGCATAAGACACAAACACAGTACTGTTTTACACAGTAATTTGAACAGAATGAGAAAACTCACACTACAGTATCCATGCATGCTAGCGTGTTTAATATTTGAAAGAGAAAGCATTAGTACTGTTTACCTCAGAACATGCTAAAACCATTAAATGCACTTCCACCTATAATCTATTTTATGTGGTTTTATATGTGCTCAAATTTAAGCTTCTAAAAAAACCTAGATATTTTAATATGTGCGATCTCAGCCATTTAGTACTTAATAAAAAAAAAATTCACATGGCTTTTTTGGCTTGGGGACTAACTCCATGCTGGCTGTATTATAAAAGACTTGCAGCTCATACATTGCGCCTTGAAAAGAGCAGCAGCATATACAGTATCACTAACCCATTCAGTGAACAATCCTCCTGGCCATTTTTGAGCACTAGCAAATTAAAATGTGCCCTTTGTGGCAGTTGGTAGCACCTCACAAACTGGAAGTGTGTTTTGAATTGTATGTGATGGCCTAAAACTCCACTTCAGGAAACTCAGATGACAGACTTTTTAAGAAAGAATGTTACAATTTAGCTACTTTTGAGATACTCTGCTAAGAAGAATCCTGATACACAAGAATCATTCATTTTTTATTTTACATCAAACGTTGTAACCCATGGCATGCTGTATTTGGGTTACATAGAAACACAAAAGTTGACAGCAGATAAGGATCGCAAGGCCCATCAGGTCTGCCCATTTATTTTTCTAGCTTATAAATGTGCCATCGGCCTTTGCTCTGTCAATGGCCTATCTATTCATACTCATCTGTATTGCTCCCTTATGCTTATCCCATGCCTGTCTGAAGCCCTGCACTGTATTCATATCCACCACTTCCTGAGGTAGGCTGTTCCATACATACACCACCCTTTCTGTGAAAAATAACTTCCTCACATTACCCCTTAATCAGCCTCCCTCTAATCTCATGATGCGTCCTCTTGTCCTGCTATTTTTCTTATATTGAAACATGTTAGACTCTTTCACCTTGTTAATGCCCTTAAGGTGTTTGAATGTTTCGATCATATCACCTGTCTCCCTCCTTTGCTCTAGGGCAGGGCTTTCTCAAATGGTGAGGCCAGCGTCCCAGGGGAGGCCCCATGCTGCTCCAGGGGAGGCTCAAGCAAGCCTTACTATGTACTATATTTAAATGTCAAGTTCTGGATGCTTTGTGTGAAAGGATGCAGTGAAGTGAAAGTGAATAATGGCATGTGAATTTATGTACAAAATGGTTACTAGGAAAGACACGCTCAACAAACACTTGTTTCCTGGTATGACATGGGGGAAAGCTGAATGGAGGAAATACAGTGCTTGGAAACTATGCAAAACAAAATGAAAAAATAATTCAAATGAATAGGAACAAGGTAACAACTGACCCATTATACTGGCTGCAGAAAAGCACAAATACAAAGGCTAAGCAGAGAGATAGTAGGAGCAAGAACAGGAGGGAGCAAAATGGTTCCTGAGAAGGTGTTTCAGAGCAGGGTAAAACTGACAAAGAAAACAGTCTGACTCATGGAGGTATTGCAATGAGGGGTAAATAGGGTCCAAAAGTCAGATGTGTGGAGCAAGTAGGCTGACCTGGGGAGGGGGGTTATAGAAAGGGAGAATAATAAGTTCAATAAAATGAGAATAAACTCAACGACTCAAATGCACTTCATTGTATTCTTCCTGTAATGTGCAAAGTATGATAGTTGTTCTAACTATGGGGAGGCCCAAAATTATTTCTATATTAGGGAGGCTCAAGATCTTTTCCAAGGCTTGAGGGAGGCTCACTATGACAAAGTGTGAGAACTCCTGTGACTAGGGTATACATATTGAGCTCAGTTAAACTGTCCTCATATGTTTTCCAAAAACTGCCAGAGAATTTCCCCATTAAAATGCAGCAGAACAGTTCGTTTTCCAAAAATTCAAGCATTTTGTCTAAAAAAACCAAAAATAAAATAAATATGAGGTATTAATGTAAAAACTGCAGTTTCCTATACAGACCATCTACAAATCCTAGCTAAAGTAATGACTATATGTATACAATGTATATAGGATTCAATGAACGCATTATTAACTCAACAATCTGACCCAAGTGAAAGATAAACAATGTTATTGACCCAATGGGTAAATAACACCACTTATTTTTCACTTGCCTATGTCACACTGTCACCAAAATGTCAATCAACTTGACTGACACCTCATTCTGGCTAATCCTAAAACAAATCTGCTTCCAGCTGTAGCTAATAGCAAACCCTGGTTTAAAATGGGAACCCCGCTCCTGCCACCACCTTGGGTTCCCCACTTCTGTGCAGCCTGCTCAGTAAAGACAGAAGCATTAAATTTAAAAATGAAACTGCCAGAGAATTTCCCCATTAAAATGCGGCAGAACAGTTAGTTTTCTTTACTTTACAGATGTTATCTCTGCAATGCAGCTGACTGTCCACCCTCCCTACAGGCAATGCACTGTGGTCCCGCCCACGTCATTGCTCCGTGACTTGGACTCCAGTTGGACTGCATGCAGGGAAAAAAGAGCTGCCAACAGATTCCAGTCCAGATCTACTAGCAAACAATAAAAGATACTCAGTGATATCTGGGAGGATGGACAAAAGCACAGCACTTTCAACGGTCATAGGAGGGGATAGAGAGACTGTTCTTTCAGGTGGGTGGGCTGGGGGCCTGCACAGTACTTTCAGTGGGTGGCAGGGAAGCCAGCCTGTTTAAAAACACACACACACAAAATAACACAGTGGGGGAAAACTAAAAGAAAACTTACACTGTTTGCACAGAACATGCAATGATTTGTGTTACAATATGCCATTTATTCCTATATGTGAGGGGGCAGGACTTTCATAACACACTTGTGGCTTTGCCACTCATGAGTTATAGTCCCATCCCCTCACTCTTGGAAATAAATGGCATATTTTAACACAGACCATTCTATATCCCCTACATAGGCTACATAATTTCTTGGAATTCTTCTAGATAAATTAACCCTCTGCTCCAGATTGTTAAAAATGCTATAAAAATCTAATATGGCAACAACATCCAATCTAAAATATTAATTTATGTGAAAAATTGATACTGCCTATAATAACAATGGCATATCATTTTCATTGACCATTGTGAGGCCCCCGAAAGCTTCTGTATAATTCCATCTTTGTACAGGACACTTGCTGGTCCAATAAAAGGTATCAAACCTTCCAGCATCTCATGGACTATCAAAAATGTTAATTGCTCTTGAGGATTCACTTGGAATTTTGGCTTTTTTGCAGTCTATGGATCCGCCTGGAATCTTGTAATTCTCTACGCAATCTATGGATTTATCTGGAATCTTGTGGTCCTCTTTGCAATCTGCAATTTAGTATGCCATGCTTTTTGCTGCAAGTGCAAACCATAACTAACAATGTATATAATGTTTAGGGAGTAGAGGTGTTGCAAAGTTAAACTTCGCTCGCAAATTTTGTGTGAAGCACTGCAAATTTGCGCGACGCATGACTAGACAGGGGCTGTCTTAGCCTTATGTATCACTGCCATTTGAGCGGGGAAAGCCATTTAACATTTGGCTGGCAGCCCAACATGGGCTGGCAGTATAGCCTTGAGGTTAGAGGAATGAGGTGTGAACGAGCTTGATACATCCAGCAGACCAGACCTGGGTTTGATTCTCACAACCTTCACTTGCATACTGTGTGACTCTGAGCAAGTCACTTAACCGCCAAGTGCTCCCAGGTCACCCCTGAAAACAGGCACTTGTGCCTAATGGGCCTTACCTGGTTACCAAAGACTATAATAAAAAATAAAATTAAAAAAAACAAACATTTGACTTTTATGCTTACTTGGTAGGGGTAATGATTTCTGGGGAGGATTTTCTTTTCTTTTTTAAAAATACCAGACGTGAGTCGAGTTTGCATTTTAACTAAATGACTTAGAAATACTGTAAGTTCTGTGGATACTACCAAAGAGTTTACTTACTGTTCTTACAGAGAAGCTGTGATGAGGCAGCAGTGGGGTATACAGAACTCGGGTCTTTTGTAGAACTACTAGTTTTGTCGATCTTGGTGGAGCTGCTTGGCACTAGGATGAAGCTGTTCTCCATAGCACATTGCTGAGTGACATGCAGCCAGATTTCTCACTGCAGCAAAGAATGCAAACCGTGGGGGTCACACCAGTCAACTACAGTATCTCAACAAGCAATGTGTCGGCATGGACACTGAGACAGTTCAGTCGTTCCCAACTCTACTACAAATTCATGGTTTAGTTACAGGAAATTCAGATTTCTAGAGCACTATGAAAATACAGAGTTAGGAGAAACCCGATATCTGTTGATATTTGTTTATTTAGTTTTTGTTAACCAGGTAAGTGCACTAGACAAATTCTGCCTATTTTCAGGCATGACCCGGGGGAGGGGGATACAGATGAATGCCAACTGACTTTGAACCCGATTAAGCTGTTGGTGGTATTTTAGTGAATGGCACCTAATTTGAAAAGAATAGGTATAAGGGGTTCCCCTTCACCGAGAAAAAGAGATCTGCTCAAACAAGAAGAAATCTGAATTTTGCATTATATATTATTTGAAAATGACAAAGACTTGTTTTTTTGTTGACTGGGAAAAAAGGGATAGGTAATCCTGCCTATTTTCTGCCTCATTTTGGGGTGATAACATGTCTGTCCTTCATACTTACTTTATTTCTGCATGGGAAGAGGGTAGACAAAATGGAACTCTCAGAAAGGGAAAAGGGAAATTGTTTAACCAGGAAAGGCACATTAAGCCAAAGCTTGTTTCCAGGTGCGACCTGGGAGCACAAGGAAGTTAGGTGACTTACTCAAGGTCACGCAGTATGCAAGTGGGGGTTGTGGGATTTGAACCCAGGTCTGCAGATTTGCAGCTCAGCGCCCTACACCACTGTGCTATACTGCCACCTAGAGTCTTAACTCTAGAGATTAGAGTCCCTGCCAATCTAAAATTACTATGTTACCATGTATGCAAATGAGAGACATTTTTTAATCAACTTTTGTCAGAATTTTGCTAGGAAACTACCTTGCAGGGCATTATTTTGTGTGTCAATGCATCCCTTGGAGCTACTCTTATCAGTATAAGAAGGGTTTTATGTGCTTTCTTTAGGGAGAGAAATGAAAATTATGGACGTTCCATGACTGTTGATCTTTCAGAATATCTTTACCATTGATTACCACTTATTGGTCTGGAGCCAGAGACACTAGGACCCCACTGAGCACATTTTTTGCAGGGAGGGAGCCAACACCCACTCCCTCAGCACCTCAGTTATGTTTGCCAGGAGAGAAACACAAAGATAAAGCTAGATCCTGTCTAGTCGAAAGGGATATAGGAATAAAAAAAATAACACAATAAAACCTGACTACCAACCTTACACAATAAGGATAGGACACACAAGGTGGCACAAGGGTAGAGGGTCATACAGCCAGAGCCTCACACCACTAGCCAGACTGGAAGTGGGAAGTGGGAAAAGAAGACTGCAGCAGTCCTGAGCTTGTGGGCCTGGCAAAAAAAGCACAAGGGTGACACTCAGAATGGGCCCCCTTATACATGAGATGGCCCAAAGTGCCTAAGGAAAATTACATAGACTCCAGGGAAAAAAGGGGCAATTCCATGCTATCAGAAAGATACCTGAACTCATATGCTGGTGATGTCCCTCTTCTTACATCAGGGATGAAGAAAGGGAGAACTTAAATGCATCTGGAGTTGCCAAGCAGGATGGTCCAAGGAGTTGAGATATGCTCTTCTCCCCAGGCACCTGTAAAAGTAGTGGGCTAGGGCCCAAATACATAAGGGGAACTGGGATACCAACCAAAAAAGTCTGACATAGTCAGAAAACCACAGCATAACAGAAAATTCCTGCTTCTCCTGCAACCACAGGGCTGTACCCTGTGTAAGACCAAGTGCAAGTCATCCAATAGCGTGCATAACACCTACCACATGCAGTGACTACCAAGCAGGCTTAGACTGGGTATTGCTCAGGGGAGCAGGTTGCATTCAGCAATGAATGGGGATATATCCACAAGGGGATATACCTTGAGCAGGGAGAAGGACAAGAAGAGAGAATAAAAGGGGGGCTTTTTTTGGTGGTGTGATGCCCTAAAGACACTCAGCCTATTTTTGTGTTTCTTTTTGAGAGGGTACTCAGATGAGTGCCTGACCCTCCCTCACTCCTTTCTTTCTTTCTTGTATATGAATAAAACAACGTAAAAAGTTTAAAAAAAAAAAAAAGAGAAAAAACACAAGATCAGAGACTGCCTGGAGGGTGTGTGACTGGGGAGATGTCCAGCACCTACTGTGGTGCTGCCAGCACCACCAGAGTGAGCTGCCCAGAGGCCCTGGCTCTGTCTGAGTGGGTGATGGTGAACAGGGCATGGTAATCAATGGTAAAGATATTCTGGAAGATCAACAATTATGGTAAGTACATAATTCTCATATCTTCCAGGAATCAATCTTCATGCTTACTCTGAGGGAAACAAGATCCTTCAGCCCTCTGCATGGAGGAGAACACCTGAGGACAGGGCCTCCTTTCAGGTCTGGCAGTACCCAAGACTGGTCAGAGTCAGGCGGGTGCTCCTGTGGTACAGGGGCAGGAGAGCTCCCAACAGTTCTCTCCTGACCCTACAGGAGAAGAAGTGAGCCCCCTGGAAATGGGAGGTTAGCACCTTACATCAGGCCAAAGGTGCCAGTCTGAAGAGGCAAAGCCACACCGTCCGCCTGAGGCAGACTGCAATTCCCACAAGCCAGGAGGCCATCAAATTGGCATTATATGATGCCTTTAACCGATGCCTTGCTAACTCCAGGCCTTGAGCTGAATGACAAATGGCTTGCCCAACTAACTCACTCTTATGCACTGCAGCTAGGAGTTGACCTATCTGCTACCACAGGCACCAACTGAAGGCTGCTTGATGTACCTGGTGTACTGTGATGCACATCATGACATGCTGAGTAAACACCTTCCTGACCAAGACATTTTTCTGATCAGAGTCAGCCTCAGAAGCTTGGTCACGCATGGGGCATTTTGTCCCCAACAGGGTCTGCAACACCTCCAGCCCTGAAGAGGGGTGAGGTACTTCACCTGCAGATCCCAAGGGTGAACAATACGTGAGCATGAGGTACATAGGGGCTGGAGGACAAAAGTAGGAATGTCTCCATTCTATCCCTGATGCATCCTCAAAGGCTCTAGGCCAGGGAGGGATGACGGCAGAGCCATTGCTGAAAGCTCCAAGGAGTCCTAATGGCAAGGATTCTGGATTGTGGCTTGAATAGGAGCCAACATTCAGCACCTCAAGCATGGCTGGCAGGAATCTCTGGTACACAGTGTACTCAGAAGCTGAGGAAAAGTGGACTGATGAGTCACTGTTCTCTGAGGAAGATGTTGACAGAGAAGAGGCACTGAGTCCACAGGGATAGGCCATGTCAGACTCCCTATTGTGTTGCTGTAAGGCACCAACAATCTCTCTGCGCTGGTCCCAGGTACCCAGTCCCCGAGGGCCCATGTACCCGAGAAATTCCTGCAAGAGTGGCAGATGCCTGGGAGGAACAGAGACGCAAGGTCTCTAGGGCTCTACCAGGGCTGCATGATTGAACAGCGGACCTCACCTGAGGGGACAGTCTGGCAAGACCACCTGGATGGGGTCACCATACATCAGAGATACATCCTGGTCGGTGCCCATGGGGGGGGAGGGATTACCACAGGTGGGGAAAGTGGAGTTGTACAATCCCTGTAGGGTGGCCCGAGTCCCCACCAGTAATGGGTTAGCCAATGGCTCCAAGGAGAACACCATCTCCTGGCCATCATCAGACCTCAAACCAGCACCACCTCCGGCACCAGGCTCAGGGTCAACAACAGGCCCAGAAACAGGTTCACCCCTATCGTCGCAGCTGGTGCCCTACTTATTTATTTATTTATATTCTGATGACTGGGTAGGCCTGCTGAGACAAAGATGTCCCTTTTTCAGGGCGACCCGGGGAACAGATACATTCCAAACATATTAAGAGATACAGCATTGACCACTGAATATACAAACAGATTCTCATCCAAGTAATTCACATTACAGTAGGTTATACATCATTTGGTAAAAATATGGGGTACAAGTGTGAGACGAGAAGAGCCATAAAGCTTATTACAAGTTGTACGATCATAATTATAACATGAAATTACATTAGTATCGACAATTGGATTGGAAGATAGGTGGAGGCAGGGGGGTGGAGAGGATCTAGGGTTAGGGTAGGAATGGAGTGGAAGAGATATGAGGGAGGGGGTAGAGGAGATCCAGGTTGCCGAAAGGGGGTTATTTGCAGCAGTTACCATTACATATAGGGGGTTGGAAGACTATTTCTCTGAATAGTCTTTTAAAGCGGGGAAGAGACGTACATGACAGTAAAATGTGAGGGAGATTATTCTATTTCTGAGGCACCATGGAAGAGAATGATCTTTTGCCAATTGTTAAACAAGTTTTAGGGAGATTTAAGATTGGGAAGTGGGAAGATCTGAGGGTCCTTGGGAATGCTTTCAAGTTGAGTAGATTGGAGAGGATGGGTGGGGAAGGGAGGTGGATAAGTTTGAAGGTGGCGCAGAGCACTGGGAAGTCCATTTTGGCGTCAAAGGACGGCCAACCCAAGGTGCTGAACACATAGCAGTGGTGGGCCTGAGCTGGTGCCTTAGCAGCAAAGCAGGCAATTCTGTGACAGGCCATTTTAAGTTTGGCCAGAATTGATGTCTTAGTAGAGTGAATTATTGAGGCCCCATAGAAGAGGCCAAGGAGAAGGGTTGCCAAGGCAATAGTCTTCCTTGCAGTAGGTGTAAGGTAGGGGGGCAGTATGGTATAGGAGGCACTTGGTGTTGGGCCCAACACTGACCCTGGAGCTATCCCTGACCCCACCCCAAATAGCAGCAGCAGGGCCTGTCCCGGTGCTGTTTCCAGGAAAGACACTGCCACTGGCATCACGCTTGGTGTTGGGCCCAGAACCGACGCTATGACTGGCATCATGTCAGTCAACAAAGGCAGTGCCATCCTCTCCCTTGGCATCACTAGAGACACCAGAGGAAAGAATCAACTCCACAAGAAGATGCAGCATGGTCCTGGGGTTGGTCCCTCTTCTGACATCATAAATTATATCTGAAAGAGACCTGACATTGTGGCCAGCACCACCCCGCTCACTGACACCACAAATAGCATCAGGAGCCAGGGCAGCAGCAAGCTGCGACACCGAGGTGTCCACTGAGGGAATTAAGCATATAACATCTGCCTCACCTCCAGGGACATCTGCTGACTAGGGCAGACAGACTGTGGAGGTTCACAGCCAGCAGCCCTGAAGGAGCTGGCTGTCCCCCAGATCCACCTACCAAGGCTTCTGACACCTTGGCAGAGCAAGGTCAAGGAGGACTGCGTAATTTCTCAGAACTAGAGGTCCTGAGAAGGGGTCTGGGGGGAGGCCCAGAGACATTCCCTTGGCCTCACAAGTGTGATACCTGCCTCTAAAGGTTGGGGTCAGCCGACCCACTTCATCGTGCAAATTTCCACCATGCGGTGGTCCATGGAGAAGCATACATCTCACTCATCCATGCTGTGAGCTGGGCCAAAGCAGGCCATGCAGGTTCAATGCCAGTTTGTCATCGTGATCGGTTTCCCACAGGGGCACTGATGCATAATGGGGGGCAGACAGTGTTTCTTCTTAGACCCCTTATTATCTGGTTTCAGCATCATCAAAAAAATAATAAAATGAGAAAGGAAGAAACGGGAGTGCGAACTTTAGGATGGTGTCGCAGTTTAAATTGTGAAATGCATGGTTGCTTATGTTCCCACAATGTTGCCTTGATGGTGGGAAGAACAGAAATGAGGTGCTGAGGGAGCCAGCAATGGTTATTGGTTGGCACACGCAGCAGCACATGAGGTGCAGAGGCACCATCAGTACTCAACTTTTGCTACCTCCCTGCAAATAATTTGCTCTGGCTGGGTCCAACTGTCTTAGTCCCTGGACCCAGAAGTGGGAATCAGTGGTGAAACTTGATTCCTGGAAGATCAGCAAAGTGAAGCTGTGCTATTTTAGGACTCAGATGTAAGTTAAACCACTTTTACAAAATGAGATCCAAAAATTCTCCACTATGACTGGACAATTAGTACTATAAGACACACTATTATAACAGGACAACCTACAGTTATGAAGTTTGTCTGCACCCTAGGAACTATTTTTTGTAATTAAAAAAATTTAAAACTGGTCCTAATATACCAAATTGGAGAAGGAGGAGAAGATGGAAAAGAAGAACAAGGACAAGGAGGAAGAGAAGAAGAAGAAATACATTGACTCACAAAGGGTGGTGGCAGTATGAATGTCCTACCTAGTTACGTAATCAATGCCAGAAATCTGGACACATTCAAGAAAATCTTGGGTGAGTACGAGGGAAGAAACACTATAATGGAATATTACCACGGAATTAGTGGTGATGGTCTTGATGGGCCAGAGTCTTCTTCCATCTTCTATTCATATGTTTTTTATCTGCACAATAACACAATCAAGTGTTTGTGGGATGTCTTCACTCTACAGATGTCTGAAGCAACTTGGTTTCGCCTTGCAACTCCACCCCCCCCCCATAGAGTGGGTTATTAGAGCAAAATACACACCCTCTTGTGCCTTATGTAAGCAGTAAGATACAACAGTGTGTTTCATAACAGCATGCTCATGGGAAAAGTGAGGTGCAGCGTTGACGGTGGAGGTGCTTACAGCCCCTGGAATGGCACTTATCAAACCTAACCCACAACTTGGAATGTCTTATTGAGCTTATAAAATTGGTTACTAGGCATTTTGTAAAATAATAACTAAACTGTTCAACATTAATGCAGCTGTTGTGGATATTTTAGTGCATTACAACACTGAAACATGCACAAGAACAGTTACCAAGAGAAACAAGCATAAGGGACCACTTAGGTTCTCTGAAAAGGTCAGGAGGCAGTGACAGCCAAAAAGAATACCTTTATAAGGTACAAAGAAAAACAAGGGGATAAGGAATGGCACGGGTATCAAGAAAAAACCTAAAGGCTAAGAGGGCGGCCAAGACTGCAAAGGCAGATTCAGAACTGCTGTATATTTTGGAAGGGGTCGGGAGGGGAAGAAGAAAAAAACTCATTGTAATAATGTTGTTTCTTCTCAGAATCCCTCACTGTGATTTACAATAAGTATCATCCTCCAGGGAGAAAGCGATGTGTGGATATAGAACCTTATGCTAATTATGGAACTTAGAATCAAAGTTCAGACTCTAAACACCGGCTCTATTCACACTTCTTCAGAACAGGGTCAATTAGTTGGTGTTGTCTTTGTTGACTTGATGAAAGCATTTGACACTGTCCATCACCCTCTTCTACTGAATCAGGTACTTAATGCCAGACTCTCCCCTGACTCCTCTGCCTGGTTCAAAAGCTACCTAAATAACCACTCTTGAGTCAAAATAGTTGATGTCCTCTCTGATTCAAGACCACTGCACTCGGGCGTCCCTCAAGGATCCATCCTGGAACCATTAATGTTCAGTCTCTCTCTAAACAATCTACCATGTCACTACCCTGTACAAATCCTGCTCTATGCAGACAATGCCATTATGTTCACTTCCCACCCGGACCCCATACCCCTTGAATGCCAGCTGCAGCTCAGCTTTGCCCCAGTAGAGAGATGGTTTAGTAAGCACAAGTTGGTGCTAAACTATTAAAAATCTAAGCTTATGCTCTTCAGCAGCTCCACACAATAAGCACAGGCATCATCCACTGATTATCACCAACTGCCCTGGAACTGCTCTTGAACAATTCTTTAAATATCTTGGAATCACGACTGACAGCAGCTTATCATATGGGGCCCATACAGACAACGTTGCCAAAGCTGTCAATATTTGTACTGGTCTACTTTACAGACACAAGCAGTCCCTTATTTCAGAAGCCTTGAGGATAGCTGTACAGAGCTCTATTATTTCCATAATAGACTACGGATTGATAATCTACGGCTCTGCCACTGATACTGCTCTCCGGTGCATCTCCACTGCTCTTAACAAGGCATGCCGCCTCATCACAGGAGCCCACCATCTCACTCACACTCTATGCCCAAACCGGCTGGTAGCAACTTAAAAACTGCATCAAATACCAAACGAGTTTGATGGCCAAGAAAATAACCCTTGGCCTCTTACCTCCTGGAGTACAAGATCTTTTATGCCTTCCCCCGTAATCCTCGCCATGCCCGTTGCTCTGAATCTCAGCTCCTACAGGTCCCTCGCTGCTGAACCTCCCTGGGACAAAGATAATTCGCCTACAGGGCCCATCTCTAGTATATGCTCTCAGCAGCGACATCTCCTCTGAATCTAAGCTGGGCCCTTTCAAAATTAAGCTTTGACTGCGTCTGTCTGCTTCAAGCTCATGTGATTGCCACCCGTAAACCCTCACTTCAATAACCTTGACCGAATAGTCTGTCCCTTAATCTTAACAATTTAGTACTTTTGCTGTTTACCCCTCCCTGTCTCCCCCTTCCCCACCTTTCCTCTTGTCCACCTTCCACTCCTTTCCATCCCCTCCACCTGCCCTACCTTGCCTCACGTCCTCCCTTCTGCCACCCTGTCTCTCTTCTTAGTCCCTCCCACGCTGTGCCATGTGAGTCTTTTTTTTTTTTATATATACTTTATTTAAAACAGCGGAGAGTTGGTTACGTGTCTGACATATCAGGTAATACAAAGTAACATCACTTTGGCATATCTTCACTTATGCACAGTTCAACTGTAGATGTACACGTCAGTGGTAACATTACTTAATAAAGGTTAATCCCTCTCAGGAAGACTCTTTTCAGAGTAGAACCCCCCCCCCCCCCAAACAATTGTCAGCAGGCCAGGAGGCAGTTAATGGTTTTAAAATAAAGGGAACCAAGGTTGCACTATTGCATCCTCCACTGGAGACCACATCTGGTAATACTGTGCTATTTGACCTCTGACAAAGTATTGCGTTCTTTCCAGCTTCATACAGTCCATAAAGGAACTCACCCATTCAGCAACAGATAGCATTTCTGATGATTTCCAATACCGGGCTAGTAGTCTGAGTGCCACTACATTTCCTAATTTCCACAGATCAGTGGAGAATGGTGGAGTTCTTCCCTGTTCTTCCAGGTCTCCAAGGGGCAGGCCCAATAGAATTTCAGCTGGGTCTAATATACGGGGCATTGCAGGGTCGGGCTATAGGTTGCTGGACACCTGCCCAAAATAATTGCATTTTTGGACATTCCCAAAGCAGATGATAAAGAGTACCTTCATAAATTTTACATTTAGGGCACAAAGGCTCACTGATGGGTCAATCCTGTTGGCCAGACATGGTGTGAAGTAAGCTCTGAAGTGAACATTGTAATGAAGAGCTCATAGTCTATTATTGATTGAGCATTTCCCTATATTTTTAAGGATGGCCAACCAATCTCCCCTGTCAAACCTTCCAGACTTAAATCCAAGTCCCACTGGGCTTTTAGTTTTGTTAAAGAGTCAGGGAGTGCCCCAAGCATCAGTCTGTAACATTTCCGAAGAGGCCTAAATGCCTTGTCCGTTGCATGCCCCATAAATACCTCCTCCAATGGTGACCTAGCTCCTAATTGATCCTCCCGTACACAAATTCCCATTCTGGTTACAACTGCCTGCAAACGCAAGTAGACAAAATAATATGAGGCATGAATGTTGAATTCTCTAACAAGGGAGGAAAAGGGTAAGACCTCGTCTCCAAGCCACAGTTGGCCTAGGGATTTTAATCCCCTATTATACCAAATTTTTAAAATTTTTATTTCCCCCGGTGCCACTTTTCCACTATTCATCAGCTCTGTCAAAAAGGGGGTGTCTCTAGAAACTGACTGTGTTCCACACCCCAGCCCTTGAACTTTCTGCCACACTCTCCACATAGTTCTGGTGCATGGGTCATCTAGTTTAACGGGTTGGGACAAACCCCTACCTCCCACCAGGACTTCGTAGTATAAAGCGGTTAAAAACGTATTTCTAAACTCACCCATGCAGGTCTGTCAACCCCTTCCTTAAACAGGTTGTGCACAAAGGCCAACTAAGCTGCCATGTAGTAGTATTGAACAGTAGGGAGGCCCAAACCCCCTTTCCCAACAGGGTGCCACAAAATCTCTTAATTCCTGGTCTCCCACCCTGCCAAAGGAGGCGTGTAGTGGCACCGTCTAGTGATTTTATAAATTTGTGAGGGACCCAAAGGGGAACTGCCTGGAATTAGTGTAAGAATTGCGGCACCACCGACATTTTAATTAAATTAACTCTTCCTAAAAGGGTCAGGGGAAGGGCTCTCCAGGCCATACAATCATCTTTAACTTTTTTAATGATACCTTTCATGTTCAATTTCACCAGTTTGGATACAGCGGAGGGGATTATGATTCCTAAATATTTAATCTGATCCGTACTGGGAATGCTAGTGTTGCCCACCGTGATAGGATCCCTGGAACCCGCCAGTGGCATCCATTCACTTTTCCCCCAGTTGATTTTATTCCCCCGAAAGTGGTCCATATATGGTAAAAAGCTTGGATAGACAGGGTCTCTGGGGATCATAGGAAAAGTAGAATATCATCGCAAAAAGGGAGATTTTATGTTCCCACCCACCCCCCACCCCGATTATCCAGGCCATGAATACCAAGCAGCTCTATAGCTTGTGCCAGAGCTTCAATGGTAAGGACAAAAAGTGGAGACAGGGGACAACCCTGCCTAGTTCCCCTTGTCAGGGAAAAGGGGGCTGATACCATATCGTTTGTAAATATTTGGGCTTTGGGAGCCCGATATAATATAATAACTCATCTCAACATCTGGGGACCCACACCAAATTCTTACAGGACTGCAAGCATAAAAGGGCCATTCTACATGGTGACGCCTTTTAAGTCAAGACTAGCCCCTCCCTTGCAGGGGCCAAGAATGCATAATATTCAGAGTCTGCCTTATATTGTGTTTTGCCTGCCTACCTTTCACAAACTCTCCCTGGTCTGGGTGTATAAGTCGGGGCAGCAACCCCTCAATCCTGGATGCCATTAACTTGGCAATAATTTTATAATCTGCATTTAAAAGGGAAATAGGTTGGTATGAAGAACATTTAAAAGGGTCTTTACCAGGTTCAGGTAAAACAGTGATAGTGGCTAGGTATTGAGAAGGCGGCAGGGTCCCCTGTTCCAAAGTATCAGACACCATCTGTAGCATCAGAGAGCCCAATGTGTCCCAAATCAGTTTATACAGCTCTGATGGAACTCCATCGGGGCCCAGGGCTTTCCCTTTTTCAGTCCCCCACACCACCTTACGCAACTCCTCTAATGTCACCGGGTTCCCCAAGGTTTCCCTATCACAATCCCGAAGAGCGGGGAAAACAATCTTCCCCAAGAAAGTCCCTGGGTCTGCTCCAGATGGGAATTCAGAGGTGTACAGGGTAGTGTAGTATGCCCGAAAGGCATCATTAATCCTACCCTGGTCATAAGTGACCTCTCCATTGGCATCTTCTATACCTAATATCATTCTTTCTGCCTGCTTAGCCTTCACCATTCCAGCCAACAGCTTCCCTGATTTGTCCCCATCAAAATAAGTATTAGACTTGGTTAACAAAAAATTCCTCTCTAGTTTCCTAATGGATAGCTGGTTTAGGGTACCTTTCAACGACTTAAGTTTTGCTATTGATTGTGGGGTCTGTTGGGCCATATTAGGCCCCGTCCACACTGCACCGCTCAGACCCCGTAACTGATAGAAACCGTTACAAGCGGGGAGTGGTGCAGTGTATCCACACTGCCATGGTGTCCGATACGGGACCGGCACCGCCAGTCCACATTTCGGGAGCCGGGCAACCGTTACCGTGGCACCCGATCCCACAATGCAGCTCGCACTGCGCTAGGGGACCGGTGCCACACGTCCACACTACGCCCAGTAACATTATCGAGGCATAACTGGTTTCATAACCGTTGTTGAAACCACCGCATATGTGGTTTCAACAATGGTTACGAAAACTCCTTCTGTAACGTTACAGGTGTAAACGCAAACCGTTGCGGTAGCGGTTTGGGCACTCTGTAACATTACAGAGGGGTAGTGTGGACAGGGCCTTAGTCTTCTCTATTGTATTCATAGCTGTCTCTAATTGGTGCTCTTTTGCAATATCTTTTTTCTTTCGGAAGGATGAGTATGAAATAGCTTCACCCCTAATTAAGGCTTTCAAGGTGTCCCACACTATCCCACTACTCGTGTCCGTGGAATTCAGAGAAACAAATTCCCTAAGGTGTTCACTCAGCTATTGAATAAACTGATTGTCCAAAAGCAGGGCAGGATCAAGGTGCCACTGGGTCGCACTCTGAGAGTCCCCCTCCCCCCCCAGACACCTCCATGCCAAGGGGCGCATGATCAGAGATCACCAGTTGGCCATATTCTGCAGCTGTTATTGTCCCCCACCAGGTTAGATGGTAAAAAAAATATAGTCTAGTCTGGTATAGACATTATGTGAATAGGGAAAAGAAGAATACTCCCTGTTAGCAAGATGACAAAAATGCCAGGCCTCAGTAAGGGATCTACCCTCCACTAACCTGCGCTGAGCAAGAGCACCACGAGGTGGGGCCCCCCGGCGAGTGCCAGAGTGATCCAACTTGAAATCCTAGTATGTATTCATATCCCCTCCCAAAAAACAGACAGTCTGGGTGGGGAGCAAAGGTGGTCGCCAAGTGGGTAAAGAAATCAGGTGAATCATAGTTAGGACCATAGACTGAGACCAAGGTAAGTTTCCATCTGCCCAAATCAACCACTGCTATTACATACCTGCCTTGGGGATCAGCCACCCAAGATAACACCCGGTGAGGCAGGCCAGACTGAATCCATATAGCTGCCCCACGAGCCTTAGAGGTGAAGGGTGCTGCTGAAAAAAGTACCACCCCAGGAATCTCCGAGGCGACCAGCCTCCTCCTTAGTGGAATGAATCTCCTGCAGGAAGATTATATCTACCCTAAGTTTCTCAATGTATGCCCGTACCCTGTTTCTTTTAACCACTGTTCGCAAACCACTGATGTTCCATGATATAAAAGTGATATTAGCCATAATCACATAGTAACTTTTATATAATATATATATATATATATATATATATATATATATATATATACACACACACACACACACACACACACACACAGATATATATATATATATTTATACAATGTATGTTTTTGGATAAATAGCAGGATAAAAAGTAATATCTCTACCAGGTCATGGAGATATCAATGATATCTTCACATGTGAAGATACCACTGATATCTTCACGTTCCTATACGTCATCATAATGAAAATGAAAGTGTTTCACTTTCCATCATCCTGCTATCTTTGCTGCGTTCCTTTATGAGCTAGCCCCCACCAACACAAACATCTCTGTGATCTGGGTGGTCCTGTTTGCATCTTCAAACAACTCAGTTATTGAAAAACATACTTCATCTGGTTGATCCTGCAACTTTCTTTATTCACCTGCAACTGTAATGTAATGTGACTGAAGCTATGCCCTGAAATGTAGCGTGACCGAGCGCTAGGCAGATTCAAATGTGATACACTGTAAGATATTTTCAATTGGGATCCTGTGCTGTAAAACTTGAAAAAATGCATTCTTTTCTAATGCTGCCTGTATTTTGTGAAAAGAAGCTGCCGACAGTACTGAGGGAAGAGCGGTGAGATCGCAGACCACAACACCAGATGCAGTTGCCGCGAGTCTGCTGCACAGCAACACATGCTCTCGCTTCTGTCTGGTGTTGTGAAGGTGCCGTCTCACTCGCTCTTCCCTCAATACTGTCGGCAGCTTCTTTTCACAAAATACAGGCAGTATTCAGAAAAGGATGCATTTTCTAAGTTTTACAACACAGGCTCCCTAATTAAAAATATCTTACAGTGCTTCACATTTGAATCTGCCTAGCGAGCTGTCACGCTACATTTCAGGGCATAGCGCTCAGTCACGCTACATTACAGTTGCAGGTGGATAAAAGAAAGTTGCAGGATCAACCAGATAAAGTATGTTTTTCAATAATTTAGTTGTTTGAAGATGCAAACAGGATCACCCAGATATGTATTATGAAAATAACTTTAAAGTGGCAATAGCAGATTTTTTTTCATAATATATGTAATCTGCTGTTTTAGAGCAGGGGGGTATGGAGAGTTGTGTTGGGGGTAGCCACGACTACATCAATCAGAATCCAGACAATTTTTTTTATAATAATTTTAAAGTAGCAGGATCAACCACATATATATTTTTTCAACAACATATGGCATCTGTTGTGTTGGCAGAGATACTGCAGTTTTGTGTTGAAATAGCCATCACCTCTATGTAGGGGACTGTATTAAGTGGACATCTGGAGCTTTTGTTGAGTGCAGCCCAAAACATACATTATATAAACAGAACATGACATGACCTGACTGAAGATATCATATTTATCTTCACTCGAGGTCAATGACATCATGATATCTCACTCGTGGTTTTGCCACTCATGAGATATCATTGGCCTCTCGTGAAGATAAATATGATATCTTCAGTCAGGTCATGTCATATCCCATATATATATATATATATAATGTAGGATGATTCAGGGCATGGAGGGGAGGTCCTATGAGGAGAGACTGGAAGAGCTTGGGCTGTACACAATGGAGGAGAGGAGGGACAGGGGAGAAATGATAGGGGTCTTCAAGTATGTAAAAGGAATAACTGAGAGTGGAAACAAGGAGCTGTTTAGGCTAAAGAAGGGGGGAACAACTAGGGGGCATGAGTGGAAGCTGGAGAGGAGAAATTACAGGGGGGATCGTAGGAAGCATTATTTCACTGAGGGGGTGGTGGAGCCGTGGAATGCACTGTCTCGGTGGCTGGTGGAGGAGGGTAGAGCAGAGGGCTTCAAGAAGGGGTGGGATAGGTACAAAGGGAAACTAAAGTCAAAGATGACCCTCTCGGGGGCTTTGGGGGGCGGGGAAGTGAGCACCCACTAGGTGGCTGGCTACAAGCAGACATGACAGACCATTGGGCCTATTCTGCTGGCGTTTAGTATGTTACCATGTATGTATGTTAGTATAACCCCAAAATGTCGACTGTGATTCTGTGTGAAAAACAAAACTAGCTCCACTTATTTTACAGTAACCCCAACAACTAAGAATAAACTTCTTCAGCAACCCCCTTTCCCACCCCCCTGATTCCCACACTGTGATACATTAGACGGTAAATAGCAATAAACTTCTTGAATGCAGTGTATTCTACCCCCCAACCCCTTTATTCATATTGGTCTCCTACTAACACACACACTAAAAACATAATCAATGCAGCAACAATAGACCCCCCTAAACTGTAGCAAATTGTCAGCTGTTCCCATCCACTCCTCTTCGTGGACTGAGCGCCCCATCACCTGCTATTATAAGCACATTAATAAAATTTGGAAATAAAAAAAAAAAAACAGTTCCCCTGTTTACCTAGTAAAAAGGACCAGGAGGGTTGGGGTAAGGGCCTGGGATACACTCCTCCCAGTAACCCTTTTTGCTTAATAGTTTATTGGGATTTGGGCGCTGCCCTCAGAGCTCTGCAGGGATATGTCCCCTTCTGAAATGTGGGTAACTGACCACCCCGCCTAGATGGAATTTTCAGCTTTATCACCATTGTTCTAACTAAACAGAAAACTTGCAATGAGCTCTGAATCTAGCTCTTCTCCTCCACCCCCAGCAAAAGTGTAAAAGAATACAAAACAGTGCATTCAGTTAGTTCAATCCACCAACTAAATGAAAAGAAATAAATGCAGGTCCAAAAATGGATCGTCTCTGCTCCCTCCCTAAGTTTCATGTGAGCTGTCTCAGAGAGCCCAAAAGGCAAACATAATACTAGTCACCCAAATAAAATTCCACATGCCCAGTAATAATCCAACCATTAACATGGAAAGTTCAGGATGAAACTTCTCTAAGTCTGAGAGAAAAGAAAACGTCTGCCTTCTTCCACGTGCAAACAAATACTCCTGAAATGAGTAAATAAAGGCCAGTCCTGGTTCCCCATGGCTCTTCTCAAATATCGACACGGTCAAAATGACCATGATGCAAGAGAGTCTGCACTGTCCCACCAGGAATGCCAGTAGGGGGAAGATGAGAAGGGAGGGGTGGGGATGCCCACTGGTCGTGCCCTAATAGGCCCCCAAAGGTGTTATAGACCAGAATAAGGCCTAGGTGCCCTTCCCCCACTCCGCAATCACCCACCACCAGCATTTCAGTACCTGATATTAATCCAGTTTATATGGATTAGACCAATTAAACTCTCTTCTGGCTTTCCAATTCCCGAGCATATTCCAGTGCCAAGTCTGGGCTAGTAAAAGCCTTTTGTGAGCCTCCCACGGGCTGAATAATGAGCCTAGCTGGATAGGGCAAAGTGAACGGGCATTAGATGGAATGCAACAGTTTCCTAACTTCAGCATAGGCCTGCCTCTGTAGTCTTAACACTCTTGAATAGTCGGGAAACAGGCTAACCTGGTTCTGCTGCGCCATAATTACCCCTTTTTTTCAAGCTGCATCGAGAACCAGCAGCCTATCTTGATACCTCAAAAATTTGACTATAATGTGGTGAGTCTTCTGGACAGGTGAAGGTCTGGGACCTGGTGAGCAATGAGCTTGATGAATGTCCAGGGTAGCATCCTGGGGCATTTGCAGTGTGTCCTCAAACCAAGACTGCAGAAATCCGGCACAGTCCCTGCCCTCAAGCCCCTCCGGCAGCCCAATGATTCTTATGTTGCAATGGCGCTCCTTGTTCTCGTGGTCATCCAATATTTGCTTAAGGAGCTCAATTTCTTTTAGGGCTTTCGTGAGATCTGTTGAAAGTCTAGAAGTTAGATTTTCCTGGTTCCCTGCTCAGTTTTCCAGTTCTCCTATACGGGACTCATGAGTCTCAACTGTTTCTGCCAAAGTATTGACAGTCTGCTGCATATGCTGAATTTGTGCTGTTCCATTTTCAAACCCCGCTTCCATGCGGGTACCTAGATCGTATTTAAGATTTTTCAAAAGTTGCTCTACATTTTGATACCCCTCAGCAACGGCATCAATTGGACCCAGAGTGGATTTGTCCTGCAACTTGGAGGTTTCTGGAGCAGGAGAGGTTTGTTCTGCTGTAGGCCCTAGCCTGGGCTCATCTCGTGCTTTCCTTTAAGGTAGGCCCTAACTTCTCGATTCATTCCTGGAGACTTTGGACTGCATTTTCACAGATTTAGCTGGCACCAGTATTGAGAAAGGATAGTGGATCAAATTGTTAAGTTTTTTGACGGTCTAGTTAAATACAGAAAGAAAATAGCAGGCAATGTGGATGGAGCTCTTCGTTCAAGCCGCCATTCAGCTCCTGCGTTTGGCCACACCCCCTGCCATGTGAGTCTGGACAAAGCCTTTGGCTGCTATCAAATTGGCTGTATGCTCTTTCTTGTGCTTGTACTGTGAGTTATATGCATTAGCATTTTGCATCTCTGTTTATTTCACTTTGACTGTTAAATATGCTTTGTTTTCCCTTTTTTTCATAGTTGTAACATACTTTACTTGTCCTGTTCATACCCTGCTTTTCCTAATGACATGGAACCTTTGTAAAAGAGCTCCTTGCTCAAAGGTAATTGCAATCCTAGATTTTAATAAATAAATAAAACAAAATAAAAAACTGCAGTCACACTCCCCTTCTAGCCTAGCCCTAACACCAAATTTGACTCTGCAGCTATGGGGAGATGTGATTAATGAACTAGCGAACTAACTACTAAGAAATAATTTTTTAATTGTTCTTATAAATTTAGAAAAATACCAGTCAAATTTAAGACATACAGCATGTAGGCAAAAATAAGGATAACTGACCACATTTTATAATTGTCAATGAACTGCAATAATAATGTTCAAGCAACCTCAATAAGAAGCACAGCTTTTTATGTGAACTTATTTTCAGGTTCTTGAAGGGGGATCAGCGACTGTATATCACAGTGAGGGATCTTTGAGAAGAAACAACATAACTGAGGTGAGTAATTTTTTCTTCTAGCACTGGGAATCCCTCACTGATGTCTTTTGAGAAGCAGACTCTCTAGCAGTACCTCGGGAGGCTGGGTCCAGAATTTACTTTGGAAAAAGGTTCTGCAAGACAGCAGTTCCAAAGCTAGCATCCCTTCTGGACTGTATGTCCAGATAACAGTGCTTTGTGAAGGTGTGCACAGTTTTCCAGGTAGCCGCTTTGCAAATGTCTAGTGGTGGGATGCCCCTTGTTGATGCCACAGAGGCAGAAGAACAGGTTACTCACCTGTAACACTAGTTCTAGGAGTGGTATATGTTGTTCATCCATGTTCTTTGACATGTCCCTTTAAGGTTCACTGGAAGTCTTAAAGCTGGCTCCTCCCACCCACCCAGGTGGTATATACCTCGGCTCTGCCCCATGCCACCAGATCTTAGCCCGCTGGAAGCCAGGCTGTGTGCATCTGCAGCCAGGGAGGTCGGGTTGGGTCCGTGTGGATGAACAACATATACCACTCCTACAGCTACCGTTACAGGTGAGTAACCTGTTCTTCTCAGAGTTGGATATGTTGTTCATCCACACTCTTTGGCAGACTCCTAGCAATCCTCCGGGAGGAGGGAGGCAAGGCACATATCCCCTACTTAGGAAACAGAGATCGGAGAACTGAGGCCCCAAAACCAGCATCCCGGCGTGACTCAAGGTCGATGTGGTAGTGGGTGAGGAAGGTGTTTGCTGACCTCCAGGTAGCAGCCCGGCAGATTTCCTGGATAGGGATGTCCCTGGAAGCAGCCACTGATGCAGCAGTATGGCGGGTGGAATGATCTCTTATCCCTCTGGGACACTCCTTACCCGCCAACTCATAGCACAGACCTATGCATGATATAATCCATCTTGCAATAGTCTGCTTCACTGCAGGTCTGCCAGAAGTGGCTTCAGCGTAGGTGACAAACAGCTGGCGAACCTCACCCTGAATTTCCGCCATCCTCTCCTTGTAATAGGAGAGAGCACATCTTAGGTCCAAAGTATGGAGCCTGTACTTGGCCTCTGAGGTGTAATTAGGGCAGTATACCGGCAGAGTCAACACCTGGTTAAGGTGAAACTCTGACACCACCTTCGGAAGGAATTTCAGGTGGGGGTGTAGGATGACCTTGTCCCTGTGGAAGACCACAAAAGGTGACTCCACCGAAAGTGCCTGGAGCTCCCCTGTCCTTCTGGCAGATGTGATAGCCACCAGGAAGGCACTCTTCCACGACAAGTGTGACAAGGCACACTTGTGCATAGGTTCGAATGGCTTGCCCATGAGCTTTGCCAGTACCAGAAGAAGATCCCATGGAAGTGGAGGTTCACGCACCGAAAGGGATATGTGATCCAGGCCTTTGGAAAAGCACCCAACCACTGTCTCCTGCACCAACGTTGGCTGACCGGCCCATGCCCAGTAAGCAGAGATGGCAGCCAGGTGCACGCTAAGGGTCGACAGACCTCTTTGGAGAAAGACCAATGGTAGTCAAGAATGTCACTCACTGAACAGGACAAAGGGTCCAGGCTCTTGCCCTGACACCAAATGGAAAACCTTTTCCATTTGAAGGCATACCATTTCCTAGTCGATTCCTTTCTGGATGCCTCCACTACAGTGTAGACATCTTTGGAAAGACCCAAAGCCTGGAACTCTAGCCACTCAGGTACCAGGCTGTGAGGTGCAAGGATTGAAGGTCCAGATGGAATACCTTCCCCTGATTTAGTGATATCAGGTCTGGGCATGTACAAAGCCGCTCCGGAGGCCTGCAGCTGAGGCTGAGGAGATCTGGATAACAGTACTGGCACGGCCAGGCTGAGGCTACCAGAATCACCTTCGCCTTGTCCCTCCTCACCTTGAGGAGCACCTTGTGGACCAAGGGAAATGGAGGGAAGGCATAGAGGAGGCCTGGGGTCCACGGCCTCGAGAAGGCATCCCCTGCAGCGAGCCCTGCTGAGGGAGGCGGACATGAAACAGCCTCAGCTTGGTGTTTTCCCTGGAGGCAAACAGGTCCACCATTGGTTTGCCCCAATGGGAGAACAGGCTGTAAGCCACCTCTGGATGGAGAGACCACTAGTGGGATGTCTGGCCTAAGCGGCTGAGAGCATCTGCCAGGAGGTTTGAGGCCTCTGCCACATGGATGGCTAGATCATCTGCCTCCAACCAGCTCACGAGGGTCCAGAAGTGCAGCGTCTCCTTGCATAGCAAATGGGAGTGCATGCCACCCTGTTTGTTGAGGTAGTACATGGTCGTGGTATTGTCCGTCTGTACTTGAACCACTTGACCCCGGAGCTGTGGAGCGAAAGCTGATAGTGCCAGTCTGACTGCTCTGAGCTCCAACAGGTTGATGTGGCATCAGGACTCCTTGGGGATCCAGAGCCCATGGGCCCTTTTGTCCCCCATGTGGGCTCCCAAGCCCACGAGAGAGGCATCAGTCGTGAGGATGACCGTCGGCTCTGGGCGGACAAACAGGATCCCTTCCTGCAACCCATCTGGGACAGTCCACCATTGGAGAGTGTCCCACATACTCTGGGTTACAGTGACCAGCTGGTCAAAGTGACCATTGCTCTGAGTCCACTGGATGGCCAGCTTCCACTGGAGGGGGCGCATGTGCCATCAGGCCCAACGCACCACTAAGTTACATGCCACCATGTAACCCAGTAGGCGAAGAAAGTCCTGGGCAGGACGCAAGTACCCAACCAGAAATGATTGGGCAAAGGAGGAGAGAACCTCCGCCCTGTCCGTTGGGAGCTGAGCTCTGGCTTGACAAGAGTCGAGCTCTGCCCCGATGAAGCCCATCACCTGAGAAGGCATGAGTTCCAACTTGGCCTCGTTGATGAGGAGGCAGAGTTGAGCGCAGGTCTGGAGGGCCAGGTCCCTGGACCTCTCCACCTTCTGCTGGGTGGAACCTGCTAGGAGCCAGTCATCGAGGTAGGGGTAAATTCTAACCCCCCCCCCGACGCCGGAGATGGGCTGCCACCACTGCAATGCATTTGGTGAAGACCTGTGGGGCTGATGACAGGCCGAACGGCATGGCTCAGAACTCGTACAGGGTCCCTTCAACCCTGAAGTGGAGGAACTGCCAATGGGACGGACAGATTGGGATGAGAAAGAACACATTCTGCAGATCCAGTGAACAGAACCACATGTTTCGCTCCAAGGATGGTATGATCTGGGACAGAGTGACCATCCGAAAGGTGCGAGACCTGAGATATTGATTCAGGTCATGCATATCTAGAATGGGACGCCAGCCCCCATCCGCTTGGGCACCAGGAAGTACCTGGAGACAAAGCATGGTTCTGCTGGAGAAGCTGCCACTAGAGCCACTGCCTCCTTTTAGGAGGAGCTGAGCGATGCCGTCTCAAAGAGCCGACTGGGTGTGCATGGAAATCCATTCTTCCCGAGGGGCATGGGCTCGGCTGGGAGAGTACTGCTTGAATTCTAGAGGCAGTCCCTGACTGACCACTTCGAGAACCCACCTGTCCGATGGGATGACGGACCAGGCGGAAAGGAAGTGACAGAGCCGGCCCCCCACGGGAGAACCCGAAGCTGGCGTGACAGGAGTAGGGGTGGCAACCCCCACCCCATCACTGAGCAGGCTTGGAGGAGGAGGAGGAGGCTCCAGGACCTGAACCTCGGCCTCCTTTACGGGCCTGTTGGGGTCCCGGCAATCAAATTTGCTACCCATCCCTGAGGGAGGAAGGCTTTCCCATGCAGGGCATACAGTTCTGCAATGGACAACAACAGTAAGATTTGCACTCTGAAAGTCACAAAACAGCATAAAAGAGGATGTCCAAGTATGTTTTATAAGACCAAAGTTCAGTCCTTTTATTTGACACAAATGTGAATCCAGCAAAACAAATCCACAGACAACAGTTTAGGCGCCTAAACTGTATTCTGTGGATTTGTTTTGCTGGATTCACATTTGTGTCAAATAAAAGGACCGAACTTCGGGCTTACAACACCAACTTGGGCATCTGTCTTTTATGCTGTTTTGCGACCTTCAGAGTGCAAATCTTACTGTTGTTGCTCATTGCTGAGCCTGCAGTTAGCTGCCTCTGATTGGCACCCTACCTTACACAGGACAGTGCAATCTGTCTTCAAACTGACAGTATCCAGTTCTGCACCTATGAAGTCCAGTACTTGAACAGCATCTGTTTGGAATTTCTGAAAATTTATTAAGAACCCCAGGCTTTCCAAGGTGTTTTATTTACTTTCTGGATAGAGGACTTTGCTACTTGTTCTGTTTTCCCTGTAATCAGCCTGTCATCCAGGTAGGTAAAAACAACCACACTTTTCCATCTCAGATGCGCTGGCACCATGGCCAAGCACTTCGTGAAGACCCTTGCTGCTGAGGTGAGGCCAAAGGGGAGGACCACAGACTGGTACTGCAGTTTCCTAGTCTGAACCTAAGGTATTTTCTGTGGGTAGGTCTGACTGGGATGTAAAAATTTGCATCTTTCAGATCCAGTGACCCCAGCCAATCCCCTGTGTGTAAGGACGGTATTACTGAGCCCAGTGTGACCATCTTGAATATTTCCCTTTCAATATACTTGTTCAGGTATCTTAGGACTAAAATGGGTCGACATTCCACATTTTTCTTGTGGGTCAGGAAATACCCTGAAAACAGGCCCTTGCCTCACTATGAGGCAGGGACCTTTTCCACTGCTTTTGCCTACAGCAACTTCTTTACTTCCAGTTCCAGAAGAATTCTCTCTGTGGGCGAATGGGCTGGAAAAGTTGTGCACTTCTGCAGTTTTGAGAATTTTGTGAACTGCAGGGACAACCCCTGCACACTACCTCTGGGACCCACTTGTCTGTGGTAACTTTTATCTATTCCAGGAAGTAGCAGAACAGTCTTCCACCCACTGGCAATGGCTGGCTGATCTGGGCAGAACAGTAAGGGTTTTTTTTTTGGCAGAGGTTCGAGGGCTGGTGCTGCTGCAGTATGCTTGGAACCTCTCCCGCCTCTGCCCCTGTAGTAACCTCTTTGGGGCTGGTACTCACTGGGAGCGTAGGGACAGGGATAGTAGTCCCTACCATAAGGCCTATAAAAAGCGGAGGCGTTTTCTTTATCAGTATTATTTTTGTAAGTGGTTTTGTACTCATCCTCTTCATGTATGTCTCTGTGTTGTCACCAAGGAAAGAATTCCATTCAAATTGGAAATCCATGGCCTTGGTCTGAGTGTCCTGGGAAAGGATGGCTGCCCTTCGACAGGAGAATCTCCTGAAGAACATTGTGTGGGCTAAGACCCTTGAAGCGGAGTCATTAGTGTCTACAGCCACGTGGAACTGGTATTCGGTGGTATCCAGCGCTGACTTGCTGTGGCAACCAAATCCTGTGCCACATCATCTTCTGCCTTATCAGCCAGTGCCAGCACTGTATTCCACAGTGCTTTTGGTACTGGGCTTCATGTGCCAAGTAAGATGCCTATCTAATGAGCAAGGCAGCTGTTTTATGCACCTTTTTGGCTACAGTATCCAACTTTCTAGGGTCCTTATCAGGTTGGCTATGCTCAGAAGGGAACCTTAGTGCTCTCATAAGTAGCTGCTTGGACTACACCTTGATGATCGTGGTGGGCATGCAAGTATTGCACTCCCTGTCTATCCACCGGATACTTTTTCTCAACTTTTTTATCTATGCCTGCAGCTGAAGTAGGTGTAGACATGATTTTTGAAGTATTTTATTGCAGTGATTTGAGAATGGGGACCATCAGCCTTCTTGTAGGAGCCAGCCCCATCATACCTATAAATTCTACTGTCTTATCCTCCTCCTCCTCTGCTTCCCGAAGGGGGATGTTGAGGCGGTGCTCATCATTTGTGTAATGAAATAGGAATATGCTAAGTAATCCTCTGTAGGCCTTGGAGGGGAGCCAAACTCCTGCTAAGGTGAACCATCTGGTTCAGTAGGGTCACCTTCCTTCTCCTCTTTGTAGTGCATTTTCTCCTCCTCCACTCACAGGTATCCTGGGAGCCTGAGCTGGGGGGAAGGGGAAGGCATGTCCGTAAAATTCTCCATGACCTGGAAGGCATGGAAAAATTGGTACACTTTTGCCATCTCCTCTGCTGAGGGTATTTGTCTTCGGTCCAAAGCCTGCTCTTTTCCTTTTTCAGGAGGAGCGGCGAGGACATTACTTTTGGTTTTTTCTTGGCAGACACTGTTTGCAGTACCTGCTCTGAGGCTCTTATTTGCATTTTTGCCATCACTGGATTCAGGGTTCCCATTTGTGGACATCCTGGTATCTTTACCATCTTTACTGTACTTATGTGACTGCTGAGCAGCTTTATCTTTTGTCTCTGTCCCCTTTGACAGGAACACTGCTGTATATGAGGAGAAGGACCCTCTGACGCTTGCTTTCCACCATCATTAGGAACTCTCTTCAGAGGCTTTATTGCATTTTGGTGACATAGAGGCAAACTGAGAAGCCATATTCTACTCCTTTTTTAGCCCTTTTCTTCTGGGTTTCAGGGCAACACGTTTTACAGAGCTCACGACTGATAAATTCATGACCTTGACACAGGCACTTTAAACAGAGCTTGTGGCAGTCTGTCTTTGCCAGGAGTTGAAAGCAATTTGTACAATTTTTAAAGTCTGTTGGTCCTGTTTCCTTTTTCTTAGGTCTATCAGTCATGCCAAACACTGAAGACCTGTTGAAAATAGTGTCAGTTCACAGAAAAAAAAACAGTGAAAATATATTCCCAGAACCTGTGGGAAAAACTAGCAGTTCTGAGGAGAACTTTTGTATAAATGTAGTTCCTTTTACCAGGAACCATGAATAGTTTAGTAAAACCGCTAACATATGAGAGAATATGAAGCCATTTATGCAGAAATATAGGTAGCCTTTTTAGTCAGTCCGGTTCCCTAGAAGCAGGAACCACAACTGATGGAACGAGAAACCACATTTAAAATGGTAAATAGTTACTTTTTAAACCAATTATAAAGACCTTTTTATTACAGAGAAATATTAGAAATATTAGGGTTCCCCAAAGGTGGGAACTGAACTGACCTTTGGCCTTTCTATGGTTCCTGGAAACCAAATGGAACCAGAGAAACTGCAGTAAAATTAGAAAAATATAATAAATGTTACTAAATAAACTAACACAGAGTTATTGAAGAACTAAAGACTAAAATCAAGTAACATGAGTTAAAACCTGTCTGGAGACTGAAGCTGACTTCGGAGCAACTGCTCTCTTCAGCATAGAAACAAATGATCCTCCCCCCTTCCCCGAGGATGGAGGTCGTGAGGGCCATTCTTGGAAGCCCTCTCTGCCGCAGGACAAGCCAGCCCCCCGAAGCACAAAACAAGATCCTCACCCCCCTCCCCCGAGGACAGAGGTCGCGAGGGTCGTTCTTGGAAGCCCTCCCTGCCGCAGGACAAGGCAGCCCTCCAAGCACAAACAAGATCCTCACCCCTCCCTGAGGACAGAGGTTGCAAGGGCCATTCTTGAAGCCTTCCGCCGCAGGACAAGCCAGTCCCCGGAACACAAACAAGATCCTCCCCTCCCGAGGGCCGGAGGTCGCGAGGAGCCATTCTTGGAAGCCCTCCCTGCCGCAGGACAAGCCCAGCCCCAGGCACAAAACAAGATCCTCACCCCCCCCTCCCGAGGGGCGGAGGTCGCGAGGGCCATTCTTGAAGCCCTCCTGACTGGGACAAGCCAGCCCCTGAGCACAAAACAAGATCCTCCCCCTCCCCGAGGACGGAGGTCGCGAGGCCATTCTGGAAGCCCTCCTGCCGCAGGACAAGCCAGCCCCCAAAGCACAAAACAAGATCCTCCCTCTCCCGAGGATGGAGGTCGCGAGGCCATTCTTGGAAGCCCTCCCTGCCGCAGGACAAGCCAGCCCCCCGAAGCACAAAACAAGATCCTCACCCCTCCCCCGAGGACGGAGGTCGCGAGGGCCATTCTTGGAAGCCCTCCCTGCCGCAGGACAAGCCAGCCCCGAAGCACAAAACAAGATCCTCACCCCCCTCCCGAGGACGGAGGTCGTGAGGCCATTCTTGAAGCCATCCTGCCTTGGGACAAGCCAGCCCCAGACACAAAACAAGGTAATTGTACTTGTAATCGGAGCAATCGCGACCACAGGAAAACAGCTTGCCTTCCCTGGACTTTGGCGCCTTTTTTAAACAACGGCTGCCTGCGCCCCTCCACCCGGCTGAAATCTCTGCAGTCTGGTGCATAGGCTTGAACAGAGCATTATTTTAGGAAAAGCTTCCTTGAGCCCTAAAGCTAGCACTGTAAACAATTTTAACTTTAATAGTAGATAGCTTTGTTATCTAGCAGAGGCTGTGCAGTTTGAAACTGAGGCTTCTTATATTGGACCGCGCATTCAGTAATAAGGGACTACTCTGGGCATTTAAATATAAAGCTTTAAATTATTTCAACCAGCAGTCTTAGTTGCAAAGTGAATATAGATTTGCCTCTGCATAGCCATTGGTCCTGTGTTTAAGCTTTTTGTTAACCTCTAGACCTATCGCCCCCAACCCGTACATACTCGCCTTTCCCTATTTAACCTCCCCTGTGTCTCCCTCTTCTGCAGATCCTCACCTCCCTCCCCCAAGGACGGAGGTCGCGAGGGCCATTCTTGGAAGCCCTCCCTGCCGCAGGACAAGCCAGCCCCCCGAAGCACAAAACAAGGTAATTGTACCTGTAATCGGAGCAATCGCAACCACAGGAAAACAGCTGGCCTTCCCTGGACTTTGGCGCCTCTTTTAAACAATGGCTGCCTGCGCCCCTCCACCCGGCTGAAATCTCTGCAGTCTGGTGCATAGGCTTGGCCCTGCCGAACGCTATGCATTCGGCTCCCCACCGCCCCCACCACCACCCTTGGTCGGCATTCGGATTTATAGGCAAGGGTGGTCAGGTGATGAGCAGAAATAACCTATCAGCTCACTTTTCCAACAGCAGGTTATACTAGGCTACCACTAGTGGCCACTGTTTTATATATATATATATATATATATATATATATATATATATATATCCATCACTACCAACTTATAATATGTTATCCCTGCTACTAACTGCCCTCCTGGTTTCCAGGATCCTACAATATGATCAGCAACCCCCCCTTGAGGCACCAAAACCACACTGCCCCAACATTTCCATTTTTTTACTTACTTACCAATGTTGGCATTAGACCCTGCCTCAGCAACACCTCTCATGCAATGCAATCGAGGCCAGCTGGCCTATACCCTCGAGCCCTCACACTAGCTCTCACACCCTCATATGCAGCTCACTGCACCTCAACGCTCCTCCTCCGCCCTAGGCAACAACCTCCCACCACCGCTGCTAACACCTCCTCCGCCCACCACACCTCCATTGCCCTTCTTGCAGGCATCCTTCACAGTCTACCTGTCCCTACCTCCAGTGACAAAAGCCCCTCTTACTACCAATCCCAACGACGCTCATCCAAACTCTGCAGGCTGGCCCTCGTACGGCACACCCTCCTACTACTATTACTATCAGGCAATATCCACCCCAACCCAGGACCTACCAGCACAAAGGCCTCCCCACACCACTCTAGGGGTAGACTACTACTAGCAACACTGAATATTTGAAGCCTACCTAAAAAACTCACTCCTCTCCAAGGTTGGGTTGCCCAGCATACACCCGACATCCTAGCCCTCTCAGAGACATGGCTCTCTAATAAAATACCCAATAATGCGGTCCCCATCAGTAATTATTCTCTCTTCAGGACCGATAGGGCCAGCAAGAGAGGTGGTGGCTGTGCTATTTATGTTAAATCCCCACTACTTGCCACACAGTTTCCACCTCGGTGCTAGTGAACATGGCGCCCAGACATTAACAGTCAAACTCAGTCTGGGCACCAAAACGCTGTACATACTTTCTGCCTACATCCCCCAAGAAACCAAAAACTAGCCTTTGATTCTATCCTCCGGACAATCTCCAACCTACCCAATACTAGTGAACACATCTTACCGGGAGACTTCAACGTCAACTGGCTATCCCCTACCTCGTCCAGCTATAAAGATGCAGCTCTGGCATATGACCTAACCCAAATAGTCACCTCTCCTACCAGAAGGGACACTAGAACTGGGGCCTCCATCCTCATAGACCTTATATTCACAAATAGGCCTCGGAACCTCTCCCAAGCCTCAGTGCTCCCAGACTCAATTAGTGACCACTCTCCGGTGACCAGCTGGTGGACTGGCAAACTTCCCCCTGCCCACCCTCAAATCTCCATGCAGAGACAGCTAAAAAGAGGGGGTCTACGTAAACTCATAGCCCATCTAGTTACCTGCGACTGGCTCCCTATTTACACCACGCAATCTGTCGACATAGCGCTCGATCACTTCATTACCACTTTGAATAAGGCCTGCGACATTTTTGCACCCCTCACCAAACAAGTACGGAAATCCAGAACCACCCCTTGGTTCTCACCCAATCTACTTAACATGCTCCAATCGAGGGATAAACTGTGGCATAAGGCCCTTGATTGCCAAAGCACACTTGATAGACAATTATACCCGAGCTGCCATAATAAATGTACACCTGGGGCATACGACGAGCTAAGGCCTCATACTAACACTAAACTCTTACCTCCTCCTGGGGAACGGTAAAAATTCTGGAGAAACATAAAATAACTAAATGGGAATTCCCCAACTCTCTATAAATGGAGAAGTCACCCAAAACCCCACCGCTATAGCAGAAGCCCTCAACACACCACATTCTCGGACCCTCCCATATCCTCTCTCTAAATTCTTCCACCCTGTCCCCCCGACACTCCTTCTAGCTCAGGTTCACTACCCTTCAGGCTGAGAATCATCTCCAACCGGGAAGCAAAACATTACATTTCCAACGCAATTTCCAATTCCCGGTACAGCAATGACTCACTAGATCTTAAACTTCTTCGGCTGACACTGGATGTCATACTTCCCCACCTTACAAAAATTCTCAATCTCTCTCTCTGCCTGGGTCAGTTTCCTCAACCTGGAAGAGTGCTTTAATCACTCCCATCCTGAAGAGTGGTGACCCCACGCTCTCAAGCAACTATAGACCCATCTCTATACTCCCTCCTCTCTCTAAAGCACTGGAAAAAATAGTCTCTGACCAGTTTACTGAACACCTAACTAGATATAACCTTCTAAGCCACGCACAGCACGGTTTCCGGGCAGGCCATAGCACCGTCACCGCACTTTCCGAACTCACCTCGTTCATACATGAGGCCCTAGACCATGGAGCCATTGCAGGTGCAATCTTTGTGGACCTTACCAAAGCCTTTGACACAGTTAATCATGACCTGTTGCTTAGTGTTATGCCACAGCTACACGTGGTCCCCGAGACTACGGCCTGGTTCAAGGACTACCTCTCAGGCCGGTCTCAGCAAGTAAGGTTAAATACTACCATCTCCACTCGCAAAGCAGTGAGCTCGGGGGTCCCTCAGGGGTCTATCCTCGGCCCTCTTCTCTTTTCCCTCTTTTAAACTCCCTTCCCAATGCTTGCAGTGGCCATTTGCTTCTCTATGCGAATAGCGAGTACTTTTCTGAAACACCCAGCCTAACTCCCTGCAACATACTCTACAGGGCTTCTTTGGGAGCTTGAATCATGGTTTGATGAGCACCGACTGATCATCAACTATACAAAACCAAATCAATGTTATTTGCACACAGACAAAGCCCACACAACCATTCTGCACTACTAATTAAAACACACATGGAACCCCTTGAACATGTCTCTAATTTCAAATACCTGGGTATCACGTTAGATACCTCTCTCTCTTACCATAGCCACATTCAACTGCTTTCCACCACAGTTAACACTAGGTGGGAGTCCTCTATAGATTAAACACTGTTTACCCCCAGGCCTTGCACCTAGCTGTATCCGCCTCTGTCCTCTCCCTAACTGATTACGGATTATGATATATGGATCAGCAAGACCCACTGCTTCACACAGTATTAACACTGCACTAAATAAAGCCTGCCGACTAGTCACCGGCAGTGACTGTCTTACTCATACATGTGACCTTTATGCCCTGACTGGTTGGCTAAATCTCCAGCAAAGACTTCAGTACCACACCTGCATACTAGCAAAAAAAATACAACTCCAGAAAGCCCCACTTGGTCTTCTCCCCATAATCAAAACAGCCCCCCCCAGGCGCAATACGCGCCTCGCTACTAAACTCTCATTCCAAGTCCCCCACTGTAGGACATCAATGGGTCAAAGATCGTTCCGGTACCGAGCTCCCAAGTGGCTTAATGCTCTACCTCCTCGACTCACTCAGACTCTCAGCATTTCCCTGTTCAAAGCAGGCCTTAAAGCCCACCTAATTGAGTCTGCAGTCTGTAACTGTGGCTAGCTCTGCCCTCCTAAATATGCTACCTAACCCCATTAACTTCAGACATAGGGTCTTCTGAGACCCTCGATCATGACCCCCATTTCTCTAACAACTGATGCCACAAACACTGACCACCTCTGCCTATGCAAATCTAAGTTAGAGCCTGGTAAGAAATGCCAGTACTGTTTGTCCAAAAATGAGTGTGTGTTCTTTTCTTGTATACGCATTACCACTTATGTATCCCTGTATTACGTTCCCCTCCACCCATGTAACCGACGTGGAGCCTTTGCAAATGAGTCTGTGACTCAAAGGGTTGTAATTCCGATTTTACACAATAAATAAATAAATAAAAATCTGACATTAGGGCTAGAGGGGGAGTGCAACCACAGTGCAGTCTGAACCTTAATTCTGAGTTCCATAATTACCATAAGGTTCTGTCTCCATAGCATCACTCTCTGCTTGAAGGATGATGCGTGTTGTAAAGCATCAGTGAGAGATTCCTGCTATTATAAAAAAAGAGGTTTTTTTTTTTTATATGTAAGGGAAAAACAAAGACGGTGAGGAGGCATTATCAGGCTAAAGGAGGAGGGCTTAGGTCATAGAGGAAGATGGGCAGAAAGCAGCCATGCCGAATGACTATTCTGCTTGGTATTCACTACGAAGAACCATGGGCCCACGCCATACAGTGGCATAAAGGCAAATGATAGAGGGGTCCCTATGAAATGAGGCTGCAGAAGCAAACAATCTAGAGAGTCAGGAAAGGGTTAGCAGCCCTGATGGTAAAGAAAACACTGGGGCCAGATGGCACTAAGGGAACTGGCACTGAGTTAGTAAGACTCCTGGCAAGGCTATTCAATAGCTTTGGCAGCATGGTGTTGATTCTCAAGGACTGGAGGATGGTGGACATAGTTCCCCTATACAAGGGAGGAGACAAGGAGCAGCCAGGAAACTATAGACCTGTCAGCCTTACTTCTGTGGTAGGGAAACTGATGGCAGCATAGGTTTGTGGCATGGCGGTCTTGTCAGACCAACTTGATAGTATTCTTTGATTGGGTAACCAGGGTGGATGACAAGGGGCATGCAGTATCCAGCATGTTAGTCCCCTGCCATTATCATTTCCCATAATTTGGCCATCCTTCACTGGATCTTCCCAGTTCCCTATCCACCCCTGGTCCTGGCCTGGTAATCTGTAGACCACTCTGACCCTAATTTGTTTCCCATTTCCTGTTGATCATAGTAATCAGTTTCCAGCTTAGTCAAGTCTTTCAGGTTGTCCATTTCCATTGACTCTGTTCCCTCCTTTCTGTACAATGCTAACCCCTCCCCAGACCTTTTGTTCTGTTCTTCCTGAAAAGTGGGTATCCCGGTATGGACAAGTCCTACTGGTGGTTCAAGTTTACCCACATCTCAGTGGCAGCCACCGGGTCAAGTTTCCATTCCGCGACCACCGTCTGTAGTTCTGGCATTTTCTTGTCTATATTCCTTGTACTGGTGTACAGTATCCTCCAGCAACTGGTCCCACCCACTTTTATTTTTCTCTTCTGGATTTTGTTGCCTTTAATCTGTTATTTGTGAAGGAACAGCCAGCAGAAGAGAATATTCACAAAATAAAAGTGTCTTTCGAGCCTAACGTGTGTTTCTGATTGGATCTATAATGACACATAAATGCAACCAACATTCCATGTTCAAAGCCATGCTTGGGGTAGGGAATGGTTCCATAAAGGTTTCTGACTCTAAGCCATCATCTTCTCCTTTTAGTTTAGTTTACTTAAACACAGTTTAGTTTATTTAAACATATTGTAAGCCAACCACCCCAAAGGGTGACTGAAGTTGCATACAATGTAACTTATACAGTGAAAAACTATTCAATAATACAAGGTACACAATAGTTCACTGATATAAAATATGTACTAAAAAAAGAAAGAAAAACGACAAATATTTAGTACAAAAATATTTTCTCTCATTCACCCAATTTAACATTTTATACTTTTAAACAGCTCAAATTATAGAGCACACTCATTCATCTAAAAAGCGCATAAAAAAGATGCTCTGTACTTCACTGTTCTAAAAATTGATTTTTGCCGTCTAACCGGTTTCCTTAACCCATAAACAGCCTCATCTCTGGGTGGTAACATCACATGCAATTTGTGCTGAGGATTACAAATATCCTTAAATAGTTTTATTGACATTTCTCTTCTCCTTTCACCTGCCATACCAACTTACACTTTATTAAAGCATCTGCATAAAACATCTTGTAGCCCAAGATTATACGCAAAGCTCTCTTTGTATCCTTTCTAGCTCTTTACTTTCTGTCTTTGTAAGTCCTGAATCCCACACTGCTGACTCATATTCCAAGACTGGTCTAACCACCGTGCAATAAAAATATACCAGATCTCCTTGACTCACCCCAGCCCTTTTTAAAATTTTTTTACTTACTGATTATACCCCACCTGCCCGCAGCACTCCACTTCCTTTGAGAGTCGCCTATGGCCTTCTGTCCCTGCCCTCTTACCTGAAGCCCGGAGTGGTTGATTCCCCACGTAGCCGTGGTTTGCCCCTCAGGCTGGGATGAGGTGGGGCCCACACACTCCGAATTCCTTAGTTTCGTCGGGACACCTACTCTGGGACAGGCAGGGGCATTGGGGATCTGGTCCTGGCGCTCCGTTTACAGGGAACACAGCCAGCCATTTTCCTATTTCCTCTGCCACGTGGTGTGCACCCTGACATCAAGGTACAAGCACCGACATCCATCACGCAGCTCCCCCTGTGTGTGGCTGGACTTGCTATACCTTGGGCCTCGGGGTCAGCCAAGTACCGAGCCCCAATCCCCCCCCCCCATGGTCCCTCAGTTTTTAGATTGTTTATATGAGAAACAACAGCAGCCCCAGTTTTGTTCCTTGTGGCACACCACCACACATATACTCCATGTCCGACTTCAACTCCCTTTTCAATCCACTGTGACCTACCTTCTAAAAGTCATAAATCCATCTTATAATGCACACTGGGATAGGTAACTCCTGTAATTTTTTTTGTAATATATCATGATCTGTTAAATCAAATGCCTTTCTGTAATCAACCAGCACTGCTCTTACAAACTCCCTATTTTCCCATGATTTCATACACAGTTCTTGAAATTTTAACAAAGCTAGGTTGTTGAACTCCCCTTTAAAGATCCAAACTGATCTGGGGCAATTCTGTCAAACAAAATTTCCATCACCCATTTTGTAACAAATTCCTCCCACAATTTTGACACAACACATGTTAATGAAATGGGTCTAGAGTCTTTTTTAACATCCCGTGGCACAGAAACTTTTGGTAAAGGCAAAACTTGCGCTTCTTTCAACTGGCTTGGCAATTTCCCCATCAAATACTGATTTATCAAAAATGTTACATACCCATGGTGCAACTAAATCTGCTCCCTCCACCATATCCAGTGCGGTATATCATCAGGTCCAACTGCCTTATTGATTTTCGACTTTTTTTCAACTTTTGTGGTTTCCTCAGCTGAGACTAAATATTTATCTGGCACATCCGTATTTTCCCATCTATCCTCTCTAGGGTTTCAGTCCTCAACTAACATCACACAAGTTCTATTTAACTCCTGAACAAACAGGCTTCCATTTCCCCTTCTTCAAAACCACACTTTTCTGCTCACTTTCTTACTTGTTCTTCAGGTTTATTATTTTGCAAAATGCTCTTTGCTGTATTCCACCATTTTTCTGAATCTGACTTTCATAGTCGGTTTACCTTTTTGTTATAATATGTCTTTTTCATCCTCTGTCCCGTCCTGTTTACTTTTCAACTGATGACATTCTTCTATCCATCCTAACTTTAAGACTGTATGTTTTTTTTTGTATCAGACTTTTTTAAATTCCTCATTTACCCATGGTTTGTCACCACCCCTCAACAGATGCAATCCTATCCATAATTTCATGTAAAGTATTAGTCACATTAACCCAGCTAGAATCAGCTGGCTCTAATTTATACCATTCAGGATCCAATACACATGCCATTGAATCTAACACTCTTTCTTTCTAACCTTTTTTCTGTTTTCTACTCATAAACACCTGTCTCCTATTTCTTTGTTCTTTGCATCCTTCAAAACATGATGTCATTAACACACCATTATGATGTGACAATCCATAGGAGGTGCAATCATTGGTGATTTGTACCAATCTGACCAACTTGTAACAACCATATCCAATATGCTTTTTCCCCCTTGTCCCTTCTTTTACCACCTGCTTCAAATTTCTCTCTTGCATTACTTTTGATAGAGGTAAATGATTTGTAGCTCCCATCAGAATTATCCCACTAACTGGATGTTTTTTCTAATATCCTATCTATACACAGATTTAGATGTTTAATCATACTGATATCGTTGCTTGAGGGAGGGTGATAAAAACATCCCACAAACAAAGGCCTACAGTTTCTAGGTAATCTGGACATTTTCAATTCCATCCATAATGTTTCGATCACTTCATGTTCCAATTCACTCATCCTTCAACAACTTATTTCTTCCTTCACATAGCATGCAATGCCCCCCACCCTTTTTCCACTCTGTCCCTTCTCTCCACCTGATCTCCCTCTGTTTTTACTGCAACATCTGGCACATGGGGAGGGTGGCACACCACATCTCTGTAAAACCTGCTATCTGTGCCTGGTTATACTTTTAATGTTTCGACTAACTCATCGATTTTTTTAACTAACGCTCTCACATTTGTATTCATCAGAGTGGGAACCCATGAAACATAGACTTTGATGGCAGATAAGGACCCCTTGGCCCATCTAGTCTGCCCATTTCCCTACCTACAGGATAGGCCGCAGATCCTAGTTAACCAACAGCCTATTTCTTCCTACCCCCCACAAGAATTGCCTTATGTCTGTCCCATGCATTCTTGAATTCTCCCACAGTTTTAGACCCCACAACCTCCTCAGGAAGGCTGTTCATGCATCCACTGCCTCTCTTGAAATAATACTTCCTCAATGCCCCTGAACCGCCCTCCTTCTATCTTTAAATTGTGTCCCTTGTTCTTTGCGTCTCTTTTCTGAAAGATGCTACCCTCTTGGACTTTGTTGATTCCACTGAGGTACTTAAAGTTTCTATCATGTCCCCTCTCCCTTCTTTCCTCAAGGGTATACATATTATAAGCTCCTTTAGTCTCTCCTCATACGGCTTCTCTTGCAGACCCTGCACCATTTTAGTTGCCCTCCTCTGGACTACCTCTATCCTGTCTATGTCCTTGCGGAGATGGGGTCTCCAGAACTGGACACAGTACTCCAGATGGGGTCTCACCAACTGTCTGTACAGAGGGATAACAACTTTCTGTTTTCTGCTGCTGATGCCTCTCCCTATACATCCCAGTATACCCCCAGCCCTCCCTACTGCCTTCTCACATTGCTTGCTAACCTTAAGGTCATCTGATATGATTACCTCCAGGTCCCTTTCCTTTTTTGTTGTTGTTACTACCTCCCCACCCATTGTGTATTCTTCCCCTGGGTTCTTGTTTCCCAGGTGCATTATTTTGCACTTCTTTGCACTGAATCCTAGCTGCCATACTTCTGACCATTCCTCCAACCTTGCCAAGTCCCTTTTCATCCTTTCCGCCTCCTTGTGTATCAACCCTGTTGCAGATCTTTGTGTCATCTGCAAAAGGCATACTTTCCTTCCAGTCCCTCTGCAATGTCACTGATGAAGACATTAAAGGACTGGACCCATCTGAACCCTGCGGTACCCCACTAGTAACCCATCTTTCTTCAGAGTGGACTCCATTTACAATTACCTTCTGTGTCCTGTTGTGCAGCCAATGTTTTACCCATGCTACTGCCTGGGACCCACTCCCAGGCTGGTTAATTTGACTATTAATCTTTTGTGTGGGACTGTGTCAACTGCCTTGCTAAAGTCTAGGTGAGCCCGTCACAGCCCCTCCTGGTCTTACTACTTTGGTCACCCAGTCAAAGAAATCTATTAGATTCGTCTGACATGACCTTCAGCTGTGAGCCCATGCTACCTTGGGTCCTGTGCTCCACTGGCCTCTAGGTACTCAACTATTCTTTCCTTCAGAGTGACTCCATCACTTTCCCTACCACAGAGGTCAGACTGACAGGTCTGTAGTTTCCTGCCTCTGTCTTGGTCCCACTTTGTGAAGGGAATCACATCCGCCTTCCTCCAGTCCCTCAGGTACCACACCATCCTCCCATGATTTATTAAAAGAGTAGCCAATGGTTTCACTAGTTCCTCCTTAATTCTTTTTAGAATTCTGGTGGAATTCCATCAGGACCCATTGCTTTGTCCACCTTCAGTTTTAGGAGTTCTTGCAGAACCCTTTCTTCTGTGAAAGGACTGGGATCGACCACCCTATCAAGAGTGCTTCTGTTAATTGGATTGAGGCACTTCCCCTCCTCTTTTGTGGATACTGAGCAGAAATATTCGTTCAGTATCCCTGCTTTTTCACTGTCTCCCTCTGCCCACCCACCGTTCATTCTATTCAGCCTCACTATCCCTCCCTTTGTCTTTCTGTGCTCGCTGATGTACCTATAAAAGGTTTTATCTCCCTTCTTAACTGAGCTGGCTATCTTTTCCTCAGTTTGGGCCTTTGCTATTCTGACTTCCCTCCCTGCTTTCTTCTGTCTTAACTGGTACAGCGCTCTCTGCCCTGCTCCTTCTGTGTTTCCTTATACTTCCGGAAGTAAAAATTACTCACCTTAAAAATGTTGTTTCTTCTAATGGAGTCTTGCTATATTACGACATATGCAGTGAGTCCAACCTTGAACTGCTCTGGAGGTGAAAGAGTTAACTTTCCATGCCAGGCACTGGCCCTGAGCTCAGAGCTCGGTTGAAATTCTGTCTGTTGTTCTTCAAACTCAAACCATCAGATCTTTACAAGCTAAACTCACTGAGGTCCTGTGTGGAAGCTGTAGCGTACACTAACCAACTGGCTACTAAACATAAGAACACATTTTTTGGTCCCAAAACAAAGACTCAAGTCAGGAGACCCAAAAAATGAAACACACAACACCAAGTCACCCCAAGAAAGGAGGGGTGAAAAACAACAAGGTAGGCACCTACTAAGTGCCAACACTGCACTGCCCACCCACATCCCAAAAACAGAGGTTCTGAGAGGGGCAGGCGGGGGGTGGGTCATAATATAGCAAGACTCCATTAGAAGAAACAACATTACTAAGGAGAATAATTTTCTCTTCAAACAACATGAAGTCTTGCTATATTATGACATATGCAGACTACAAAGCAGTACCTCCATGGAGGAGGGACAGAACCTACTTAGGAAATAGGCTCTGAAGCACAGCTGTGCCAAAACAGAGCATCACTCCTAGCATGGATGTCCAGGGAGTAATGCTTGGTAAAAGTGTGAACTGTTTTCCAGGTAGCTGCTTGACATATCTCTAGAATAGGGATGTCCCTGGCAGCAGCCAGGGAAGCAGCTGTACCTCTGGTAGAGTGAGCCCTCAGGCCTGAGGGAGGAACCTTAACCAGTTTTTCATAAAATTGGATACAAGAGACAATCCACCTGGCAATGGATCTTTTAGTGGCAGGTTTCCCTTTACCAACCTCACCATAAGTGAGGAAGAGTTGGAGGGAGTCAAACCTGTGACCCTTGGTACGCTCTATGTAGTAACTAAGGGCTCTCTTCACATCCAAGCTGTGCAGCCTCCTCTCGCCAGAGGAAGAATGGTCAGTGAAGTACACTGGAAGAGATATAGATTGATTAAGGTGGAACTCTGAAACCACCTTAGGCAAGAACTTCCTGTTAGTCCTGAGGACCACCTTATCTCTATGAAAGAAGATAAAATCAGGCTCCACTGACAAAGCTTGTAATTCACTTATGCGTCTGGCAGAAGTGATGGCTACCAAAACACAGTCTTCCAAGTCAAGTACTTAAGCTCTGCTGAAGACAAAGGCTCAAGGGGGTTGCATAAGCTGAGCAATGCAAACATTAAGATCCCAGGCAGGGCAGGGTCCCTGAATGGAGGGTTGGTGTGACAATCCCTTGAAAAACTTGGAGAATACAGGATGAGCTGAAAGAGAGAGGGTTTACCTGCTGAAATAAAGCAGACACAGCTGCCAGATGCACTTTTAGGGTAGCTGGTCTCAGCTCCAAGGTATTTAAGTGGACCATATAATCCAGGACTGTGGGTAAATCAGCAGATTCTGGGAAATATGCTTCCCAGAGCACCATATGGAAAACCTCTTCCATTTGGAATTATAAGTAGCCCTGGTGGAAGGTTTCCTAAAGCCTTCAGGATATCCGATTACACCTTGGGAGAGGTGTAGATCAGCAAACTCTAACTCTTCAAGAGCCAGGCCTTGAGATTGAGAGATTTGAGGTTCGGGTACCAAACCCTCCCCTGAGCACAGGTTAAAAGGTTGTGATTCCTGGGAAGACACAAGGGAAGATGGACTGCTAAGGACAGTAGGAGTGGATACCAGGGTTGTCTGGCCCAATCTGGAGCAATCAGGATCATCTTGCAGGGTTGAGATCTGATTTTGACTAGCACTTTGAACAGGAGAGGGAAGGGGGGAAAAAGCATAGAGAAACTTCCCTTCCCAACTGAGAACTAAGGCATCCAGAGGGACTGAGCCCAACACTGGGGGCCTGCAGCAAGGGAAGTTGGTGATTGTCTGGGACTGCAAAAATATCTATCTAAGGGTGCCCCATCTGGCAAATATCACCTCAAGACCAGGGGTCCAGTGACCATTCGTTGATGGCTCTGGGAAATCCTGCTGAGAGCATCTACCAGGACATTGTCCTTGCCTGGGAGGTGAACTGCCGTGAAGGGAGGTGTTCAGGAGTAAGCCAGAGACCACAACTTCATTGCTTGGTGCACAAGGCCATAGACCCAAGTGCCCCTTGCTTGTTGATGTACCACATTGTGGTGGTGTTGTCTGTTCTGACCTGTACAACTTTGTTCTGAACAGATTTGGAAAAACTTGAAGTGCTAGAAAAACTGCTCTGAGTTCCAACAGATTGATGTGGAGCAGAAATTCCTGAGGGACCACAATCCCTGGGTAGTGAGGTCGCCATGTGAGCTCCCACCCCAAGAGGGATGCATCTGTAGTAAGGATTAAGGAGTGAGACTGAGTGACAAAGACCCCTTGTCTCAGATTGCTCTGATCCTGCCACCACTGTAGGGCCTGGATCAGGGTTGAGTCACTGGGATCAATTTGGTTAGAGGTCTTTCCTTTGAGACCAAAAGGCTCTCAAATGGAACTGGCTGTCCCTCATCTGAAATCTTGCTCCCTGCACTACTGCTGTAGAAGCAGCCATGTGCCCCAGGAGCTGTAGAAAATGCCTTGCTGGTCGAGAGACCTGCAGGGTGAATGAGGAGGCCAGAGAGACCAGGGTCCTTGCCCTGTCCAAAGGAAGGAAGGCTCTGGCTTTCTCTGTGTTCAGCTCTGCGCCTATGAAGGTGAGGAGCTGGACAGGCTCTAGAACTGACTTTGAAAGATTCAGAAGGAAACCTAGAGAGGTGAGCAGTTGCTGAGTTATCTGTAGATGCAACTTGACTTGGTCTGGGGACTGGCCTACTTGAGCCAGTCCGTCCAGGTAAGGGAAGATGGCAATTTTTGCCTTCTTAGGAAGCAACTACTACTGCCAGGCATTTTGTGAATACCCTTGGAGCAGAGGTGAGGACAAAGGGCATTGCTCTGAACTGGTAATGGCCTGAGGGCAGCTCGAACCTGAGGTACTTCGATGGGAGCTTCTGATGAGAATATGGAAGTAGGCATCCTTGAGGTCCAGGAGCTTAGCCAGTCCCCTGGCCTTAGAGAGGGTAGAATAATTCCCAGAGTCACCATTTTGAATTTTGGTTTTAAAAGGTGCTTGTTTACTGAGATCCAGGATGGACCGCCATTCTCCTGTCTTTTTTGGGGTAAGGAAGTACCTGGAGTACAACCCTTTGCCCTGGTGTAGGGGTGGAACCCTTTCCACAGCTCTGAGAGCCAGGAGGGAAGAGACCTCTGCCTCTAGGGCAAGTGCCTCTGGTGGATTTGTAGGTGGAAAGGATCTGGTTCTCATCTTTGGAAACTTTTTGAAGCTGAGAACCAGTCCCTGGCTTACTACTTCCAGGACCCACTTGTCTGATGTCAGAGACTCCCAGTCCTGGACAAAGTAAGCCAGCCTGCCCCCTACAGGAAGCTGAGAATCGGCCCTGGCAACCTCATCAGGGTGCCTGCTTGGCAGGGGCTTTGGGCTGAGGGGTGGAAGCAGGCCTGCTTGTACACCGTCTGCCTCTCCCTCTAAAGAACCCCCTCTGGGCATAAGCAGAAGAGGAGGCCTGAGCTTGGTAAAAAGGCCTATGAACAGGCCTGCCCCTGCCCCTGGGAAGCTGCCTTTGAGGAGTGGCCTGCCTTTCCTTGGCCTGTGCACTCCTATAGGTGGTCCTATACTCATCCATTTTCTTCATGTAATTCTCTGTCTGCTCCCCAAACAGAGAATTACCCACAACAGGAAAATCCATGGCCTTAGTCTGGGTATCCTGTGACAGGCTAGTACATCTGAGCCAAGCCATTCTATGAAGTGCCACAGATGTAGCCATGACTCTTGATGACACATCATTTGAGTCCACTGCAGCATGGAATTGCACCTTGGATGCCTCAATACCATCAGCAGCCACCTGCTCCAGCTCCTTGGCAAGCTGGCCAGGGACCTGTTTTGCTAGAGCCATAACAGTATCCCATCTGGATTTCTGATATCTAGCAACATAAGCCATATAATTTGCCTGTCTGAGTCCCAAGGATGCTGCCATGTACTGTTTCTTTGCCATGGCATCAATCCTCCTGGAGTCCTTGTCCGGGGTGTGAAGCCAAGGGAATATTTGCCTTGTCACAGGCTGCAGCCTGCACTACCCCAACATGGCTGCATTGTTGTGTAAGGAACTCCGTATCAGAGCCTGACAATGTGTACCTCTTGTCCATTCTCTTATCCACAGGAGGTATAGTGTGAGGAGTTTTTAGAATTTTAACAGTCTGTTTCCCAAAAGATTTATGCAAGGGAATAGACAGTCTCCTAGACTCTGGGATATCCATCATTTCCACATAGTCAGGCTCCTCTTGATCATCCACAGCTTCCTACATAGGGAGCTGGAGGGTTTCAGCCACTTTTTTATAAAACATAAAATGAGAAGGGGACTCAGAAAGCCTAGGAGGAGACACTCCTGAAGGTCTGCCTGGGGAGATGTCCGGGTCAATGGGCACATCCAGACTTTCAAATCCACATTCACTCTCCTCATACTCCTCTTCTCCCTCCTCCGGTTCATAATATTTCTCTAAATCATACTCTTGAACCGGTGGAACCGGCCGAACCGGGTGCTTACCTGATGGTGCCGGGTTCGGTCGAACCGGGAAAGCGACTGGACAATTTGAATCGCTTTGGCTATTTCTAAGCGGTTGGAGAGGAAAGTTTGGCTCCACACCAGCTGATTTCCTAGTCCTTTTGCTGGAACTGACTCCTCGGTCAGATCTCCTTGCCTGGAAGTCTCGCCTGGTCAGAGGGCACTCCCTCTGGTTCGGTTGGAACCGAACTGGGCTGGCCATCCGGTTCACAGCGGACTTTTGGCCTCTCTTTCCTGAGCTTACCAACTCTCTTTTCCAGGGTAGCTGCAGGAAAATTTTTACAAATCTGGCAGTCTGCATTGAGGTGGTCAAACCCCAGACAATAAACACAGGTGGTGTGGGGGTCAGCCTTGGCAAAGACTTCCCCACACACACTGCAGTGTTGAAACCCAGTGGGCCCGGTTTTTCTTTTGGGTTTCTCAGACATAGTGCCAGTCCTAACCAAACTTACCCGTTTATGGCAATCCGCCAGGTAAAGACCTCTTATCGGTTCCAAACCGTGTCACGGGTCATGGAAAAAACCGTAATAAAATCCGTTTTTTAGAACCGATAAGAACGGTAACCACACTCTAAATGACAAATTAAGATATTTTAAACAACCTGATCGGTTCAAACCCGAACCGATAAACGTTACAAGTTCCACACTGAATAAATTATAAAACCTATCTAGTACTCACAAATACCACAGACAGAGTCTGAACTGACCGGTTGCAGTTTAAATTCGGTCGAAAACCGAGAAAAACAATAATTTAACTGACAAAATGAACCGAGCAGAAGGAGAAATCTTCGGAGCGACTGTTCAGTGAGGCGGAGTAAAGAATCTGACGGTTTGAGTTTGAAGAACAACAGACAGAGTTTCAACCGAGCTCGAGCTCAGCGTTCCATGCCTGGCATGGAAAGTTAACTCTTTCACCTCCGGAGCAGTTCGAAGGTTGGGACTCACTGCATATGTCATAATATAGCAAGACTTCATGTTGTTTGAATGCTATCCTTTTCTTCCTGACTTTCACAGCCACCTCTTTTAAGAACCATAGTGGCTTTTTCTTTCATTTTGATTTGTTTATTTGCTTCACACAAAGGCTTGTTGCCTTTGTGATGATTCCCCATTGTTGCTCCACACCTCCTTCTAGCCTGTTTGCTAGTGCTTTTCTGAGGCACTCTCCCATCTTGCCAAAGTCAGCCCTCCTAAAGTCCAGTACCCTCACTTTTGTATGGCTTGACTCTGTAGCTGAGTTGCGTGAACCACACTGTTTGATGGTCACTTGTCCCCAGATGGCTACCACTTCTAGATCTGAGATCCTCTCACTGCCCCGTTTGAAATCACGAGGTCTAAGATTGCTCCCTCACAGTGGGTTCGAAACTAGCTGTCTGAGGCCTGCCACCTGTAGGGCATCAAGAATGGCCCTGCTCTTGGATGTGGCTGCAGCAAATGTGCTCCAGTTAACATCTGGCATATTCAGGTCTCCCATCAACAGTATCTCCTTTCTCTGCCATTCTAGAATGCCTTCTATCATATCCTTGTCCATTCCCTCCCCTGACATGGGTCTGTACACAACCCTGTGCGGATTGTGGTGCCCTTTCCAGTCTCCAAGGTGACCCACAGTGCCTCCTCTCCTTCCTGTTTACTCTTTTGTTCAGTTGCTTTATCCCTTCCTTTACATAGAGCTCCTCCTCCTCCCTCTTCTCCCTGCCTGTCTCTCCTGTAGGTTATGTACCCTGGTATGTTAACATCCCAGTCATGTTTCTCTGTACCATGTTTCTGTGACTGCTACTATATCCAGGCATCCCTCTTCCATCAAGGCCACCAGCTCAGGGAGCTTGTTGCCCAGACTACAGGCATTGGTACTCATTCCCTCCATTTCCTGATGGCCTTACTCCCTTTTGCCCCATCTCTGTCCTTCTTGCCTTTGTCACTTTCTCCATTTACTAGCCTTCTCCCTATCGACAACTCTATGTTGGTATTGCCCACTTACTACCGTGATTATTTGGGGGCTAGGATTTCCCTGCTCCTTTCCAGTGCCTCCCCCCTTGGCTAGTTTAAATGCTTGCCAGTGAAGCATTTAATCCTATCACCTAGGATCCTGGTTCCCCTCCTGGACAGATGCAGCCCATCATGCCAGTATAGGCTTGCATCACTCCAGGTGGACCTCCAGTCCCCAATGAAGCCAAATCCCTGAGCTCCACACCAGTTTTTCAACCACTGATTGAATCCCATGGTGCGGAACACCCTAGCCTCTCCTATGCCATAGATGGGCAGCACCTCCAAGAAGGTTACCGTGCATGCTACTTGACTAAGGCCCTCCCCAATTCACAAACTCTTCCTGCACTTCTCTAATCCCTTTCTTAGCCAGGTCATTTGTCCCTAGGTGGACAATGATATCCAGCTCCCTCCCTGTGCAGCTGCTCCGGCAATCCTGAGGATTCGCTCCCTGTCCCTCCAAGCCATGGCGCCAGGCAGGCATCTTACCTCCCTCTCCCCTTCCTCCCCCAGTTCTCTCTTCCTAACAATGGAGTCCCCCACCAGGAGTTGTTTCCTTCCCCTGTAGGATCCCCTGCCACCCTCCTGTGGGTCTCCTTTGTGGAGGTTCCCAGCATCCTCCTTGGTCTCCACTGCGGGTGCCTCCATAGAGGAACCACACTTTGTCAGAATGGCATAGGAATTGTGGAGAGGTACAACTGGAGGGATACGCCTCTGTTCCACCACCCTCACCCTCCCTGAGCCCACTGTGGTCCAACCGCTCCTCTTTCTTGGCAACCTCTGAGGCAACGGCAGTGGCACTGGTGGTCCCTGGATGGAAGAGGTCCCACAAATCCTGGTCAACTCAGCCTGGAGATGAGCAACCTCCTCCCTCAGCCCAGAGAGGTGCCTGCAGATGGGACAACGCCGCATCCTCCAGAACATCTCCTGGAAGACTGCTGCTCCACAGCCACTGCACTGCACCACTCCAATCATGTCTTATTTCTGGCCCCTTAACTGTTTGCAATCCTTACTCTTTCCTCTGTTTTTTTTTCTCTCTCTCCTTAATTTCTGCCTGTGTGCCCTTTAAGCTCCTTATTGTCCTGTTCTGAGACAAGAATATCCTATATTTCTCAGTAGACCACTTACTTGCTCAGAGGCAGACCTCCAGCAACTAGGGGGCTGGAGAGCTACTCTGCCCTTCTAAGATGGTGTTCTTGCCCTTCTACCATGCTTTTAGTATCTCTATTTTGACTAGATTTTGATCTTATCTTGTTCTTGATATCTGCCTATCCATATGAACTCTTTGATTGCTATCCATAACCAATGCAGGAATTTTAAACCCACTTTCACAAAATTCATTTAGCCCCTCCCCACACTCTACCACGGACAGGTTTCCCCAATTAACTCCTTTTATTCTATTATTTCTATTCCTATGCATAGTAACCAAAATGGGAATTTCTTTATGATCATTCATTTTAATTTTCCACTATCACTCCCCATCCAACCTGACTAAACATCAAATAAATACTTTACATTCACATAGGATTTACTTTCAAAACTCCCTTCTGTCAGAGATGTTTGTTGACTGTTGTGCCCATGCTAGATATCAATAGCAAGCCCACAATTTCTATGTACTTCATTTTCCTAAAAGCAAGTAAACTATTTACACATATGTTCCCCACCCCATAAGCTTCATTGAAACAAAGTTGTTGTTTTTTTTTTAATGAGATACAGGTATAGTTGTTACACATCTATTACTAGCCTTTTTACAGTTGCTTATTCACACAATGAACACCTATCCTTTCTTTCATTCTATATTTTTTGCAGTGGCTTCCTGCTGAGCCTCCTGCCTGTGACTCTCTCCACTCCTGTGAGAGTCATTCATGCAAAGAGCTGCTAGAAGTGGTAGTCATTTGAACTGTGTTGATCCGCTTCCTTCCCCATGTCACCACCAGCTGTCCCGTTGCTGGTTATGGACCGCTGCCACCAGGTCGGATTGGGATGAAGCCCAGGATACGGTCCACAGTGAGGGGTAAGTGCAGAGTTTGCTGCAGGGCTTGGGAACAAAGTCAAGATGTCAGGCAGGTTGTCTGAATCAGCTGCACTGTTGGCAACTTACCAGCTATCGTAGCCATCCGGTATCAACATAAAGCAGGCTCCAAGACTGCCAGTAGCAATCATTTAGACTGCTTAAGGTACATGAATTTTTTTCTTGGTTTTCTCCCTTGTGTCCCTCCCACCTTCCTGTAGCATGGACTTAGCCAACTAGTGGCCTACACACGCACAGCATCTGGGTGGGGAAAAACCTCCATGGACCCTTTGCACTGGTGTCACTGTGGCGCAGAATCTGCCACCAGTCCTCCCAGTTAACACACACTGCCAAGAAACAGCTGCCTCAGTCAAGGCCTACCTCTGCCGTGACTCCTGAGTCTGCTCCCTGCCCCTGCCGTGAGTCAGTGATTCCGCTCTCGAGCTCAGGTCACCAGCACAGCAGTGCATCAGGCCACAGGATGGCCATGTTTCAGTTTTTTCTAAAGGTAATTCTTTTTTTTTTTTTTTTAATATACATGTCTATGTTTAGTAACTTGTTATATTTGTATATTTAGTAACATGTTTAGTAATTGCTGATATTCTAGAAGCATCTCACAACAATGACTAATAAACAAATAAGTACTTGGATTAGCTTCTATAACTAAACTTGTGGATTGCATTTGTGTACTGAGAAATGAAGTGCATTACAAAACTAACACTGACATACTGTATTTAAGTAAGTAAAAATGTATTTATACGGTGCCCAATCGCTGGGGCTCTGGGCACCTTACAAGGGTCACACAGGCAGGGTTGTACAAACAATGGCACACAGGGTATATAAGTTATACAATAAATTAAATTCTGAATAAATAATAATAATAAATAGGTAACATTAAAATCAGCTACAATTATCAGGATATGCTTCTTTAAAAAGTTAAGCTTTCAGACCCCTCTAAAATGCCTCCACTGACCAAGCCTCCCTCAGAGACCTGGGGACTGGGCTGGCCACCTCGAATGAGCGGTTGCCAGAGGTTTACAGCTTGTCCCTCAGAACTGTTAGGAGGCTCTTGGTGGAGGAGCGGAGGGAGCACACTGGGATGTCAGGTGTAAGGAGGTCAGAGGTAGCCAGGGCCCAAGCCATATACGGCCTTATAGGTGAGCAAGCCCACCTTAAAGATGATCCTTCACCTAACAGGCAGTCAATGCAGATCTCGCAGGACAGAGGTCACACGACAAGACCTAGGCAGGCCCGCCACCCATCAGCAACCTGGCCACTCTGTTCTTCACTAGCTGCAGTCGGAGGAGGTTCCCTCCACTGACCCTGAAGTACAGAGCATTACAGTAGTCAAGCCTGGATATAACAAAGGCATGCACCAGTGAGGGCAGGTCCTTGGCCAGAATTAGGGGTTTAATTTGGGTGACATTTAATCCATTTTACCCATTAGCGCCATATGACGTCAGAACCATCCATTGCATAACCTGACCCAAAATGGTGGCATCAGATAGAATGAGTTAAGTGGTAAAAAAACACTCTGGACAACAGATAATACCTGACCATCAAGTGCCAGCCTGTCATCAAGGACGACACCCAGATTTCTCATGCTAGAGGATGCCATCTTAAGCGAGGAACCACCAAGACATGTTATTTGTAATCTAATTGATCCACCATGTACTTTTTGTGTGGAGACAACATGGCCTGAGTTGTGCTTATATTTAAAACCTGCTTATTTTGTAAAAACTCGTTTTGAAGTAAAATCCTAATTAATGTTGCTATTGAGGTCATCAGTAATCAGACTTGACTTATACAGAGGGCAAGATCATCTGCATAAAGCAGGGGAATAAGAAGAAAATTATTCATTTCTATTTAGTTCAACAATTTTACCAGAACAGAGATACTAAACTAGTAACACGCTTGTTTATGGATACGTCCTGGGGAAGGGTAGGGAGTAAACAATACAGGATGTGCAAGTGAAAACCTAAACTAAAGGTGCAGTAGTGGTAATAAAAATACAATAATACAAAAAATAGATTACAAAAAAAATACATTACAGTTTTGCAGTCACAATACACATGCAGATAATCAGGGCAACACAAAATACAGATGTATAACAGTGCAAGTTAAAGGTATAGTAAGGTATTAAGTGCAACATGGTACTGGAAGCAATGCCAGATAAGGGTAGATCACTACCACCAAGACTGTGAGGTCTGCGGAGATCAATGCCAGTGCAGTTAGGTAGGTATAGGGACTAAAATAATTCCAGATATGACAACTGATAAGAAGCCATTTAATCTAGGGTAAGCAGGAAATTTCCTTTTAAGTAGAGGAGGTGTGTGAGGCATCAACAAAACAGTGAGAGGATACAAGGTCAGGAACAGCTGCAGGAGGGGCAGAAAAGTCATGAAAAGGGACTTGAGGGAGAAGGAGGACAAGGCCGAGCAGACAGACAGGGAAGAGTGGACCTAAGTTTAGGAAAAACTTCTGAGAAAGGCAGCTTGGCCTACTGAAGTTTTCCTGGAGGAGGAAAGGAAGCAGTGTTACAGAGTGTGTAGGAGGAAGGAGGATGGAAAGGTAGGGAGGGAGACAGCTAAACCAGAATCTGGAGGTGATGGTGGCATAGTGAGTGAGGAGTTTGGCATCTAAGGGAAGGGAGGGTAGAGTTGCTAAGTGGCAGACAGTTAATGTAGAATGAGAATAGCAAGGGACCTAATATGGATCCCTGCAGAACACCTACTAGGGTATAGGCAACATCTGAGGTCACTTTAACAAATTTCACAAGTTGCTTTTTGTGACAGTTCCTAAACCACATTGGTGTAGTGGGGGAGACTTCAGTTCATTTAAGCAATATACCACGAGAGAGTGTGAGTGATGGCAGGATTTACCCATGCCTGGTGTGTTGTTCAGTCATGAGGCCATCGGACGAGAGAGAGTGAACCACACCAGAAATGGGTAAATTCTGCCATCACCCACACCCTCGAGGGGTGTATTGCGATTATACAATGGCCCCTTTTTTGGGGGAGAGAAAATGATTTTTTTTTATTTCAAATCCTTTTTATTAATTTTATTGTTCTGCTAGAAAAAAAATAGTTCTATGTTGGTAGGGAGATGCTGTCTAGCTGCTTCCTGATTTGTGCAGAGCTGTCAGTGGAAGTTGTCCCCCATACTCAACCTTATCCAAGGTAAACTGACATCTCCTCTTCCCCGCCACACACAGATACTCGCTGTGCTTTTAGTTTTTTTTAAAGAGGAGAATGGACTTTCCTTTGACTTTTTTCTGAACCCATCTATCCCATGTACTGCAGCAGGTCGTACATATCTGTAACAATCCCTGTTTACCTGAAGTCATGTTTAAAAAGTGAGATAAATGCGTAAGTGTGGAAAATGTCTGAAATCAGAAAGTGAGGGCTAAAAGTTTTTAAAAGTCAGTGCTAAAAAGCTCAACCGTCACACTGTGCATGCGGGCATGCATATGCATATCGTAGGGGAGATGCATATGCATACCGCTGGCTGTTCAGTATGATGGTTGGGCTGATTTCTTTGAACGCTTAGCCACCACTTTTGATTTCAAACATTTTCCTCACTTTAGTGTTTTTTCTCAGTTTTAAAACATGCCTTCAGGTGAACAGGGATGGTTGGAGGCATGTAAGAAGAAGTGCTGCATGGGGAATAGACAGAGAGAGACAGAGTGTGACTGCAGGCAAGAGACAAAGTGAGAATGGAGCTGAGACCCAGAGTGGACAGAGAGACAGAGAAGTGAGGTGGGTCCAACTGTCCCTCACAGAAACGACCCCCGAAAAACTCATTCTAAAAATAATTTTACCCAAATCTGTTGCCCCGGTGTTTCTCGTTTTACAGGGATTTCAACAAGGCAGTTTTGCTGAGTTTATTTTCGTCTGGGATCGAACTGAAGAAAGCGGCAAGTAGTTTGTATGTGGGTGGGGTCAGGACTCGGAGTGACACTGAGTGGGCATTTGATGAGGCTGTCTGGCACTTTTTACTGTTGGGCGATAGCAGGATTTACAACGCGTACATCATGCTAGCCAGTCAATCAGGAGCCACTAATTTTTAAGCCATTCTATAACAAGTAGAGACCCGTGACATTTTTTTTTGTATAACAAGTAGAGACCCCTGAAATTTTTTTTTAATTTTTATAATTTTTCTTTTTATTTTTATGGAATTTCTTGCTATTTCTTTGTAGTCATTGAAAATTTAGTTTTATTTCTTATCACATTTACATTCATAAACTACCTTAAAATTACCTTATACACACTAGAAATCACATTCCTAGTATACTACATTGTATTAAGCTGACTGTAATCTACGTACAACCTGTATCATGTATGCATGCACTACATGTACCATATCTGTGATGTATTTTATGTTATGTAAATCCTGGGTCACCCCTGAAAAAGGGACCTCCGGGTCCCAGTGGGCTCACCCGGTTACCAAAATTTAATAAATAAATAAATGAATAATGCTATGGTCTTGCAAGGTTTTGTGACTGAAACAATTTTGCTGTTGCTTCCTTGTGGACCATCTATGTGGTAATAACAGAGCCTACACAACAACTGCTGAAAGCATTTATTTAGTTTTTGCCCCCAAAAAGCATTTTTTTCACTTTATTCATGTGTTTTTTTCATTTTATTCCTTTTATATGTTGAATTTCTTGTTATTTCTTGTTATACCTTGAATTTCTTTTTATACCTTAATTTCTTGTTATTTCTTATTTAAGAAAAACACGGGTCTCTAATAATAAGTATTTAGCAACATTTTCATGCAAGTTCAACTGAAAACTCAAAAAATGTCTCCTAGCCCATGTCATCTGGCATACATTCAGATAGACTGACATCTTTGTATCCCTAAATTTTAGTTCACCTTTAGTATGAACAGTTTTAATAACAAAGCTGCAATCCACATGCAGTGCTAAGGTTATTAAATTACATGTGTTCTCGTGATCTCTACCCCAAGTTGTAATTCATTTGAAGGTTGTAATATGCTCTCTTCCACACCGGTGTGTGTGTGTGTGGGGGGGCTACAGCACTGATGGGTTGGAACTTGACAGGCTCATATTGATCGAGGAGGAGTTCAGTTTAAAATTAATTTCCTCGACAAATAACATCTAATGTAATAGGTTTGCATTTTTCTCAAGGATGGCCAGACTGATGATTCTAAGATTACATGTTCTTGGTAAATTTCCCAAGTATTCTAGTCTCCGGTTAACTGATGTCTCTGATAAATGCTGAGTAACTGCATTTCAAGTTTATTACAATTTCAGTTAGTTGTTTGACAGTTTCTGCCTTATGTTTTTTCACAAGAGATCCCTCTCTTCCAGTTTCTCATTTCTTGAAGCCACCACTTCTAGATTTTTATTTAACTCGACATGGCTTGCTCTAACCTTTGCTAGGAATCGTATACCTCTGCTATATCCACTATCTTCTTCAGAAGTATAATTCCTATTTAATTTTTAAACTGGAGCTGGTCTCTTCAGCAGCTTCCTTAGCCATACTACCAGAAGTCCTGGAAGTGCTTCCAGAGGTCAAGCTGAAGAATTCATCTCCTGGACCTCTTTTCTGCAAATTACCATCTCCTGCTGATAAACTCCAAATGTATGCTTTTTTTTTTTTTTTTTAGATATTCTGTTTATTCTCCTGTGTTACTGACACCCACTCCTTCAGGCTATTTCCATGGCCGATGTTCTTCTACCCATCAGGCTCACTGTTAGCCATCTAGCCTCACAGTCAGCTCCTGGGTTCCTCTGCAATTTCCCCAAAGTCCAGTACTTCTCAGCTGAGGTGCTCCCACCACTAGGAAGAAATCAAGTGCTCAACGTGACAGTCACAGCTGAGGTAGAGGGCCAGGTGGCATGTGGAGGAACACTGCTTGATGCGGCCATCCATCACGTCAGGCAATCCCTCCTCCTTTTTTTTCTGACCCCCCTGTATTATATATGCATGCACACAAGGCAGCAGCAAGGGGGGCATTTGCAGTATGTCGTCACCAGTACCGCCAAGAATGTCACCACTATGCCATCACTAGGAGACCCCAGTGAAGCAGTGCACTGCAACCCCCTAACCCCACCCCCGGAGGTGAGTGTCCTAAGGATGGTCTATGATCCTCGTTTTTGACCTCTGCTCCTGATATCCTGGGCTCAGGGCTTGAATCCGAGTCAATGGCATGCCACAGTGGTCTGCCACCACCTGGTGTCACACAGCCAGCATCTTTGCAAAGTTTTAGTTTTCTCTGTTAGTTAAGGATTCTCAAAAGATCAGTATAGAGAACACCTCTCAAAGGTGCTGCAACACCTGAGTGACCCATTTTAGGCAGTATGGCAATAAATCTTCCAAATTTATTATTGAAGGAGCTAGCGTACTAGCTGAAATAATATTAACTTTCAGAAGTAGTATTTCTTCTCATAGCTGAAGTATTTTTATTTTTCCTTTTCTTATTAGAAGATTTCCTACCTGCCAACTCTTGCTGTGATATGTGAGACACAACTCTAGTTGGAGGTTGACATAGCTAGATCTATTCCTCCTCATTGATCAGCCCTATGACCTCACTGTCTGTGACATTACAACTGACTAAGAAGAGCCAATCACCTGCTGCAAGATTGATCACATGTGATATCACAATAAACGAGGTCACAATGCTGATGAGGTATAAGAGGAACAGAGCTAGATAGGTCCGTTCCAGTTAAAGTACTGCTCTTCACATCACACTTAATACTAATAAAAGGAAAAGACTTCAAAAATAAAAACAACTATTTTAAAAAATTCATATTTTCTGCCTGGATTTTTTGGCGCTTCTAGCTCTTTACTAAAAAAAAAGATAAGTTTTCAAGGAGAGATGGCAGCTAGCCTACCACAACGCCCTATATAAGGTACAAGTACTCCATGACCCAAGCTGGGGGATAAAGAAGCCCAATATATGAAAATTACATATCTACCATAATTCTTGATCTTCTTGGATGAAGTCTCCACCACTCATTCACACTAACGGGACTATGCCGGAGGCACTAGGACCGAGCAGGAGCCAAAAATCTTCAGGAGTACTGGCACTGAGGTAGGGCCACGAGAAGCGGTGCCACGAAAGCCTGGCTTGCGCCATAGGCTACCCCCAGCATGACCCTCCAACCGCCTCACTACCTTTTTTACCGAGGAGGTGCAGCGTAAACTAACCTAGTGGAACTAACCTAAGTCAGACATAAGAAGTCCGAAGGACCCATAGAAGAAGGGTCAACACAACAGACTCTTCACAGCCAGCCAATGAGGGAGTGAAGACCAAAAACAGATAAGTGAGCTCGGGATGTAGGTGGCGGTGAATGAGTGGTGGAGACTTCACCAAGAAAATCAAGAATTATGGTAGGTACGTACTTTCAGTATCTTCCTGGACATAAAGTCTTCACCACTCATTCACACTAATGGAAAGTACCAAGCTAAAATAATCCCCTGAGAAGGGCGCAGGACAGAGGAGCTCACTTAGGACAGGAGTCCATTAAAGGGACACTGTCAACCTGTTTTTCATCATATTATTTCTAGTTGAAACCCCACATTTTATGATTGCTACCTCTCTAAAATTCACTGATGTTGCTGTTTGTTTTGTCTGTCTCCTAATTTAGTAGAACTGAAATGCATGGCAATGTATATTTATAAACAACCTTGTTTTTGTTTACAATCCTGGTTCTGTTCTTACTGCTTATGTCCTGAGCATTAGAAACACATGAAACAAGTCACCCTCATAAGACAGTAGCCTCTAATCTCCCAATGCATCATGAGGAGCTAGACTATTGTGTGGGTGTTCCCAAGTCCAGGAAAGATGCATTTGGAGTTGATCAAGGAATGTAAACAAACCTGTTTTGGTGTGATAACACCAGTATGTTGGGCAGTCTGTTTTTACTTTTGTAAAGAAATAAGAGTCAGAATCAAACTACCAGCTACATCAACAATCTTTACAGAATTTTGGCAATCATAAATGTGTTTTCAAACTAGGGACACTTTGAGACCTAAGGGGTTGACAGTGTCCCTTTAAGATTGTCCTGCCAAAGGATTGATGCTGTCTGGCATGGACATCCAAAGTAAGTGCTTCACAAAAGTGTGCACAGAGCTCCAAGTAGCTGCACTGCAGATGTCTGCAATGGGCATGTTTCAAATTTCTGCCAGAGATGCCGCGACTGCCCTGGTAGAGTAAGCATATACTCTGCCTTCCAGTTTAACCTGTGCCATGGAGTAGCATTGGCGAAGACATGCCACTAGCCACGCCAAAATACATCTGATAGCAACAGGCTGACCCAGCCAGGCCATGCTGAAAGAGACAAAAAGTTGTTTAGATTTGCGGATCTCTTTAGTTCTGCCTATGCAGAACCGCAAAACCCTTTCAACATCCAGAGAATGTAGGGTATGCTCTCCTTCATTCTAGAAGTTCGAGAAGTAGGTCGGAAGAACCAAGGGCTGGTTCAGATGGAATTCCGAGACTACTTTAGGGAGAAACTTAGGGTAAGTTCTAAGAACCACCTTGTCTTTGTGAAATACAGTATACGGAGGGTCTGTGACCAAAGCATGTATTTCAAACACACTGCAAGCGGAGGTAATGGCTACAAGGAAGGTGGTCTTCCAGGTCAGGAACTTCAGCTCACAAGTTGCTAGGGGCTCAAAGGGTTTATAGGTGAACACATCTAGCATAAGGTTAATGTCCAAGGTGGCTACAGGTCTTCTGACTGGTGGCCTAGTGTGAAGTTCGCCTTTAAGGAACCTACTGACCAAAGATAACTGAACCAGAGACATGGATTGTACAGGCTCGAGGTATGCTGAGATCATGCAGAGGTGAACCTTCATGGTTGAGTATTGCAGTCCTGTATTTGACAGGTCCAGAAGATACTCCTGGAGTTTGTTAGGTGGGTAGGAGAAGGAGTCCAGCGAGGACTTTGGACACCAGATGGAGAACTGCTTCCACTTTGCCATATAACTTTTCCTAGTAGCCGGCTTGCGTGCTGCTAGGAGAATGTCTGAGACCCTATGTGAAACATCAAACCTACTCACTTCAATCTCCTCAGGAGCCATGCGTGGAGGTGAAGGGATCTCAGGTCGGATGGACCACTGGGCCCCGAGTTAGCAGGTCCATCTGAAGTGGAAGCTGTCTCGTGAAGTTGCCGATAATCTGTTGATTAATGGAAACCAAATCTGATAAGGCCAGAATGGGGCAATGAGGATCAATCTGCCCTCTTGTGCCTCCAGCTTGAGCAGCACCCTCTGAACTAAGGGAAGAGGAGGAAATGCGTACAGAAAGTATCTTGTCCACCACAGTCTGAATGCATCCTGACAGAAAGCGCCAGGTTCTGGATTTCTGGAGCTGAATAGAGGCAGTTTTGCGACGAATGGGGATGCAAAAAGGTCCAGGTCTGGAGTTGCCCACTCTTCGAAGACTGATTGCACAATGCTTGTGTTGAGAGACCACTCGTGAGGATCCGTTTCCGTTCCGCTGAGATGATCTGCCAGATCGTTCTGCACTCCCGGAAGGTAAACCACTTGGATCAGGGCTTTGTGTTCCAGGCACCACTCACACACCCTCATCGCTTCCCTGCACAAGGGGTAAGAGTGTGCTCCACCCTGTTTGTTGATGTAGTACATCAGTGCTTTGTTGTCCGTTTGAAGGAGAATGATCTTGTGACAGAGAATGTCCTTCAGTGCTCGGTGTGCATACAGAACAGCTCTCATTTCTAGGATATTTATGTGGAGTTGAGACTCATCCTGATTCCATTGACCTTGGGTGTGGAGATCTTGACAGTGAGCTCCCCGAGTAGGGATGCATCCATGGTGATGGAGAACTGAGATTCAAGAGGGCAAAGGGAAAGCCTTTCAGAAGGTTGTCCTCTTGAGTCCACCAGGTGAGTGATCATTTTAGAGGTTCCATCACCTTGATGTGAAAGGACTGGGGATGTGTGGTTGGGGAGCACTGAGTGCTGAGCATCCACTGAGTAGTTCTCATGTGAAGACGAGCCAGAGGTACAGTGAACACTGAGGATGCCATGAGACCCAGCATCCGTTGTATCAAGAGGGCTCGAACTGAGTTGTTCTCTCTGATGAAGTGGGCCATCTGAAGGATGTCATTCCTCCTGTCCTCGGAAGACTGGAAAAAAGGCTTTTGTGTTTGAGGTATCCAGAAGAGCTCCTATGAAGAGGAGCCATTGGGAGGGTTGTAGTTGCGATTTTCCTAAATTCAACAGAACTCCCATGGATGTGAGGAACTTGGAAGCCGGAGCTATGGCTTCCTGAGTCTCTTGTCTGGAGGGGCTTGCTAGTAGTCAGGCGTCTAGATCTGGGAACACTTGAATTATGAGTTTCCTGAGATGCGCTGCAAGAACTGCAAAGCACTTTGTAAAGACTCGAGGCGCCGAGGATAGCCCAAAGGGCAGGATTCTGAATTGGTAGTGCTGGCCCAACGCCACAAATCTGAGATGTTTGTGGTAGTTTGGATGTATGAGAACATGTTGGTAGGTGTCCTGCATGTCCAAGAAGGCCTGCCAATCGTTTTGACGAATCAGAGATAAAAGAGTGCCGAGTGATATCATCTTGAATTTCTCCTTGTAAAGGAATTTATTTAACTTCCTTAGATCGAGAATACGGTGCATGCCACCTGTTTTCTTTGGAACTAGGAAGTAATGGGGGTAGAAACTTGTGTTCTGTTGATCCAATGGAACTACTTCTACTGCCCCGTTGTTCAGAAAGCCTTTAATCTCGGAAGCAAGAAGGTCTGACTGAGAGACAGGTAGCCTGGACTGTCGTTTGGGTGGATGATCTGGAGGGGTTTCTAAAAGATTTAGAGAGTAACCCTCATGGATTATTCTGAGCACCCATTTGTCTGATGTGACTGACTTCCACTGGTTGTAAAACTGAGTCAGATGCCCTCCTACCGCCAAGAAGAGTCCCCCTCGGACAGCAAAGGTGGGATTTCGGCCAGAATCTCAGAGTGGCACTATGCGCTTTTGGGCCCTGTGCCTTTTGGTGTGTTTTCTTTTGTGGCTGGGGGGCTTGATTTTTGTTGAAGCCCCATCTGCCTTTGCCACAAAAGGACTGACGGTTATGAAACTGCCATTGGTTCCTGCCCCGTTGAGGGGCAGCAGAGGGTGGACTGGCTGTTTTGATAGCTGTCCTAGTTTTCTGTGTGGCCCCTAGCATCTGCTCAACTTGAGGGCCAAACAGATAAGTTCCATCAAATGGTAAACTCATAACTCTCTGTTGGGCATCATTTGTGAATCTGATGTTCAGTAACACGAGTGGTGTCAGGTGCAAATACTGTACCAGCTGCTGCTGCCCTGGAAGCAGTGTCAAAGGCATCCATAGCGGCTTAGCGCTGATTGTTGGACTTGATGCCTCTAGTAATGATCTGAAGAAGCTCTGAGCTAACGCCAGACTCCAGAAGAGCTCCACAGTTGCTTTGAGGAATGCCAGAGGGTACACTCATACTGAGAGAAATAAACCTGGTAGCTAGCAGTGCGCATACCCAGGGCAGAGGCAGCGAAAACTCACTTCCCAAGGTGTCATTCCTTATTTAATGGACGTCAGAGATTCCTGAGGAAGGATGGCTTTGTCATTCTCTTTCAAGACAACTACGGCATCAGCAAAGGCTTGAGAGGCCAAGATTAGTCGATCCTTATGGGGGACGTACTTCCTGTCTATGGATTTAGCCGTAGAAGGAATAAGTGCCAGATTATCTCACACCATTTGTGAGAGTGTCTCAAAAGAGGGCTGTACCAGAGGAGTCAATTCTACAGGAATATCTGGAACATGCAGATACTGCAGACACAGCAATTTCCCCAGATCAATTTCTGAAGTCTGGAGAGAGAGAGTGGAATTCATGTTCTTTAGCAGAGACTTAAAGAAAAGGTCCTTGACCAGAGGCTCTGCTGAAGGAGAGGGTTATTTGCCACTTCAAGAGAAGAATCGTCATCAAAGTCGTTTCCTAATCGAAGATTGGGATCAGGCTCAATATCATCTCCTACTTGCTCCAGAAGGATAGTATAAATAGGAAAAAGAGGAGGAGGTGGTCCATGAATCAGAGTCAAAAACCCTGGTGCCCCAGATGGCGCGAATGCACAGATGGTGCCGTCAAAGAGAATAAAGCGCAGGCCCAGGAAGCGGCACGGGTGAGATGCTGCCAAGACAGGAGTCAAAGTCAGACTGCCCCAGGTGCCACAGAGACACCAGAAGGTCCCAACTCAACTGTCGGAGTCAGGGAGAAAGATCTGAGAAGATCAATAGGAGAAATGGCACCTGTGCTGGCCCCTGCGCCACAGCCATATGAGGGAAAGCACCAGAGTGCGGCATCAACAACACCAAGTAGGCACCGTATGACTAGTAAACCTTAACAACCCTGCTCACAGGTTCAAAACTGTTAGGCCCGAAGGCCCTGGAGATGGACATGCAGGCTCAGACAGGTGGGACAACCGCTGAACCCATTGCTCCAAAACAGCAGCCCAATGATGAAACTGCTCACCAGAAGACCCCCCAGGAAGTGGGGAGGAAATCTGGAGTCAAGGATGTCGGTCACCAGGAACAGAGGCCGTAGAGGACCCCGGAGGGAGTCAGAGTCTGACCCCTGCCTCTACCACCAACAATCGGCGCAGACATACCAGAGGGCAACTTCGAATGTACCATTTCTTCTTTGACCGGGTTGTTGAAAAGAACTCGAGGTCGAGCGGTGCTGAGTGCTCGATGAAGATCGAGAATGGGATTGCTTCTTTTTGTGCTTTTGGGAGGACACCCATCCCCAAGCACGGACTGCCTGTAGTCAGACCCCCTCCATAGAGGATGGCGGACCAGACCCAGCCTTGCTGAAAACATAGCTTTTATATGAAGTCTCCCAGTGCCATAGAAAGGCATTTTGGTGCCCTGGGCAAGAGACTAATTTTATGCCACCCCAAGAAAGAGTTGGGGTCTGGGGCCAAGGCCCTGAAGCTCTGAGTTTACATACTCTATGATGAGTTTTAGGGCTTTTCTTGAAGAAAAAAACACACTTTTGTTACATGTTCCCTACCCTGATTTCTGGGAATATTTTGCTTCCATGGAATATGAGATGTGGGAGACTCTGGCTGGCTGGCATCACTAGCTGTGAGATTGCTTTATGTTTTGTAATATCCAGTGATATTCTTTCTGTCTGAGGCTCTGCACCCACACCCCAGGTAAAAATAGAACTTCATTGGTGTAACCAAGGGTGTGGTGGGTGAGAGCGCCCCCAAGAAAAATAATATCACTGAATATCCAAAACATAAGACCAGAAACCCTAAAAACCAAAAGCATCGCTGTGAATGTACTTCCTATTTGCCAGTAATGCAAAAGGGCAACTACAGCGTTTTTGGAGGATGCTGGACCAGTTGTATTTATTGCATCGGGTTGTATGGGAAGCTAAATAAGCAGTCTCTTAATGCAAATGTAATTCTTGTAAGTGGGAGGCTCGCCCCATCACCTATCAATAATTATGAAATGTCAATTAATTATTGATGGGGGTTGTGAGTGCAGAGCCACAATTACAAGAATATCATTAACAAGCAGCACTATTCCCAGCACAGGCATATAGTTCTATCTGACACCTCTCTTCATGACGGGTGGGGGATCAGGGGAACGTATGCTTGCATTCAGCATGTTACCGTAAGTAACCCAATAAGTGCCAGTGGTCCAATGTCCTCCACAAATGCCTATTGCAGTACTCCCTGGTAAGGGTAAGGGTTACTATTATCAGCCACATATGGTATCTTGATATGGATATGTAAACTGTAAATAAATTCCTTTCTTATGAGAAGACTTGAAGACTTGCGTGATCACTGTAACAAATTTGTTGTTGTTGAGGTAATGAAAATGTCATTTCCTTTAATACATTTAAACAACTTAGACTCAAGTTGAAATCATGTAGACTCAAAGGAAAAGGCATTTCTGTTACATCAACAACAAGGAAATTACAGTGATTGAGACAAGTTCTGTGCTTGTGGTTACTGCTTACAGTGCTTGTGCTGCCATTTATTTATTTGCTCATGCTAATACACTAACATACTAAAAGCCAGCAGAATAGGCTAAATGGTCTGTCATGTCTGCTCGGTAGCCAGCCCCTGGGGGCGCTCTACCCACCCTCCCTAGTCCCGAGAGGGTCTTCTTGGCTTCAGTTTCCCCTTTATCTATCCCACCCTTCTTGAAGCCCTCCACTGTGCCCTCCTCCACCAGCCTTCTGGGCAACACATTTCATGGGTCCACCACCCTTTCAGTGACGTAATGTCTCCTACGCCCCTGTAATTCCCTCCATCCAACTTCCAGTCATGCCCCTGGTTGATCCACCTTCTTAGCCTGAGCAGCTCCTTGGTTCTGTCCTTGGTTATTCCTTTATGTACTTGAAGACCCCTATCATGTCTCCCTGTCTCTTCTCCTCCAGTGTGTACAGCCCAAGCTCTTCCAGTCTCTTCTCATAGGGCCTCCCCATGCCTGAATCATCCTGGTTGCCCTCCACTGGACCCCTCCAGCAGTGCTATGTCCTTCTTCAGATGAGGTCTCCAGAACTGCACACAGTACTCGAGTTGTGGCCTGCCCAAGGCATTATACAGAGGAGGATCACCTCCTCCCTCCTTCTGGACTAATCCCTGGCTATGCAGCAAGTATCTTGTTTGCTTTGGCTGCGGTTCTTCTACAGTTTTCAGAGTTATTCATTTGATGTCTACCACCACCCCATGTCTCTCTGCCCGATGTGGCTTGAAGTTTGACCCCCGGTGTATACATGGCCCAGGTTTCTGACCCCAAATGCAGTACCTCATTTCCCAGCATTAAACTTCAATCCCCACCTCCTTGACCACCCCTCCAGGGTATCCAGGTCCCCTGGACTGTCTCTCTCACTTCTTCCCTTTTGCCAGTGCTCCCAGTTTGAGTCATCCATAAGACACTCAGCCTACTCCTAACCCCCTCCCTATATCCGAGACATAGGCACTGAACAGGATTGCCCCAATACTGAACCTGAGGGGACCCCTTAATTACCTTCCTGGGGCAGGAGACTATCCCACCAACCATTACCTCTGTATTTGCCCTGTAAGCCAATTTTCTACCCACTTGAGCAACTGCCTCCCACCCCCCAGCTTTGTTATCAGACCATTGCAGCTACCAAATCAATTGCCTTGCTGAAATCCAGGTAAAGGATGTCCGCTGGCCTATGTCTGTCCAGGGCCCATGTCACCCAGTCATAAAAATCCACGAGGTTGGATTGACAGATTTCCCAGGACAAAACCATACTGTTTATCGTCCTGCTGCCTAACCTTTTCAGCTGCCTCCCAAAGCCTCTTCTTGATAATGCCCTCCATTACTCCATTATAGAGAATAAAATATGAGGTGGTGTATAAGTTTTACACACACCGGTTGTCGGATGCTACATAAACCCGAGGGCGAGCCAGGGGGTTTTATAAACATCCACAATGAATGTATGTAAAAGCGAGTTTTACACACACCACCCCATATTTTATTTTTCATAATTGCTGGTGTGTGCTTTTTCACCTCAGCAATTATAAAAAATAAAATAAGCAAACAGATTGGTGTCCCGATTAGTGTTCAGGAGGCCATAGACCAGTCTGGATTCTGCGTGGTTCGTGATCTTCCTAGTTACATTGCTGCACTTGTTGGGGGCAAAAGGATGTGGATATTTTCATTCAAAATGTACAGAAACATTGATTTAAAAAAAAAAAAGATAAACTTGCTGCCGGCGGTTGCGGCCTCCTTCCTGGCTTCAGAGAGCAGGGCAGTCTGTGGCATGGACTCTGCTGCGATCACATACTGACGGGAAACATTGTGCAGGTTTTACTTTTATTTTGCTTTTGTTTCCTAGGTCAGTCAAGGAAGATAATTTTTTTCAATAAAAAGTAAATTACGCGAATATGAGGGACTGAAATGTGCTCGGGATTGCTCAGGGGCGTGAACATCAGAGACCGGTGACTGAGCATGCTGCTCGAGGAAACCTGGCACATGTTTGCAGTTATAAGCTGGTTATAAAGGCAAATTTAGTGGGTTTCCCTATGGGAAAAAGCACTACTCATTAATTATAATATTGTTATTGTGCCCTGGCTAGCCCTAATGCAAATTATTGCTATAACTTGAGCTGCCTTTTAATTTCCCCCATTAAAATGAGGGGCTGCTCATCCATCTATGCCATTATGAAGGAGACAGGGAGGTTATGGCATTGTAACCAAGAAGTTTATTTTATAAAAGGTATGGCCACCAATCTATTTGTATTGATTCATACACCGTACTGTTTATTTAAGTCAACAGCAGATTATAACTGAAGATAAAAGACAAGACCCTGTCACACACCTGTTTACATTTTTATAAAGAAGTCTCATCAAACTTAAAAAAAGCAACATGGAGTTGTATCCCGCTTTCTATGTAAACAGCATATTATGACAATTTAACAGAAAAGAAAAATATGCCCGCTCTGTGAAATAAAACCTCTCCAGTTCTAAAGCGACTCAAAAAGTCAATATATGCCCCTTATTCAATGGGAGGGAGGGCTTTAAACAATCCTTTAACCTCTCAAAAGGTTAGATATGTTAGTTGCAACAGCACTACATGCACTTACAAGATGCAGTACTTGATGTACAGGCTCGCCCACTGTAATGGGATGTGAGCTTAACTTTCCCTGGGACCCGATCTAGAATCTCTCTCATGGCCTTTAGGGACCAACAGTCCAACTGTATGCTCATTTTCAGAAGGAGTTTGGAGATGGTTGGGATTCAGGAAAGAGACACAGAATTTGTTGGATGAAAAGGAGCACTTTTGCCGCGCCTGGACTTAAGTGAACAGTTGGTTTGGCGGGCCAGGAGCAAGCACTGTGGTCACTAGGTCAGCAGTGAGTCGAGGTCAAGAAAGAATCATCTGAGAGGGCTCATCCATCACCTTTCTCACAGACTCAGCCAGCCTGGCTGAGTCTGTGAGGAAGGCAATGGGTGAGTGCCCTTGCATGATTCTTTTCTAACTCTGACTGCTGACCCAGCCATTCTCATATTCCACAAAAAAAAAAAAAAATAACTGAGCTAGAGATGGGCTCAAAATCATTGCTGCTGGGTGTGGGACTGGAATGTGGAGGGGACTCTGGGAGAAAGGGGTCAGGGAATCGGATGGAAGCCGCAGACTCTGTTCACCGGAGGTCCACTCCCAGCCAGAGGGGGCTACTGGAGTGCCACACACAGGGCGGGGGAGTCACCCAGGGATGGGATGGTGAACAAGGGGATGCACTACCAGCCCATCAGAGACTACAGAATGTGGGATGGACTAGTAGTCGACCACTGGCATCCCCTAACACAGAGTCAGAGAACTAAGAGAGGGAACCAGCAGCAGCCAGGGACCAGTGTACTGTGGAGGTCAGAGCCTGAGGACATCAGGAATCGTGGTGAGTCGGTCGGGTCGGAATCAATCACAAAAAAATAAATAAAAACATCCGCAGTAAAATAAAACACAGTCGCAGAGTCTCAGACAGTCTACCCCCGCATAAAGGAAGAAGACAAATGCTCTCCCTACTGTCACCGGCCCCGATCACGGTCGATTCCGTCAAAGGCGGACTGAAGAAGACTTCTTCATTGATGAAAAGTTTATTTTTTTAAAACACAATTACTAAAATAAATAAAAACTAATCAATACTGAATGACTATAGCTGCTATCGTATAGACGCGAGATTGACTCCCGGCAGGCGAGTGATGTTGTCACTGAAGCGCACTCGATGGCTGGAAAAAAGAAACAGAGGCGGTTGGAGGGTTGACGCCAAGGTAGCCTATACGGTGCGAGTCAGGCTCATGGTGCCGCTTTCTTGCAGCCCTATCTTGGTGCTGGCCCTAACTTGAAGATTTTTGGCTCCCGCTTGATCTTAGCGCCTCCGGCGTAGTCCCATTAGTGTGAATGAGTGGTGGAGACTTTATGTCCAGGAAGATTACTTTGTTCTGCTTAAACGACTGATGTCTTGTGGATTTTTTGGAAGCTATTTGCAGATCCTAGTTTAAGAATAAAACTGCCATAAAGTGACATTCTTTACCATTTTGTCCATAGGAAGTACAAATAACTGCTCCTAAGAATCAACAGTGGCACCTGTATCTCAGTTTCATACATGGTTGTCTGTTCTAGTCTTTGCAAGAAAAGGCTCCATCCACAGCAGTGCAAGTGTGATGGTGAAAATGTGGCCTTACATAGGAGGACTCAGACCCAGGGTTTAGACCTGTGTAAATGTTGTTGTCAGTACTCAGAAGTCATATGTTTTAGAGAATTCTGCATCCCTGGGACAGTGACTCATCATGCCAGGCTCTCCTACAAAGGCTGCAGGGAGAATTCTGTCTCATCATTTCTTTTCTTCTCCTGAGACTGTGCTTCTTCCCTCACCTGTGTTCCTCCAGGAATCCTCCCCTTTGAATGCAGCCCATCACTCACACTTTCTGGCAGTTCCTGACTGCACCAGATCTTCTCTGACCCACCTTAGGAGGGTGTGTCCAAATGGGAGACTGTACACAGAATCTATGTACTCATCAGTACCCTACTTCATGTCAGCTCAGGGATATCGCCAAGGGCATGGGTCCCTTCCTTCCCAAGAACACCCTGAGGCAACAGCAGTGCACTGGCAGAGGCCACTCAGTCATACTGAGGTGGACTGTGTCTTTGGAGAGGCAACTCCAGCCTCTGCCACCTGGATGTGCAGCCTCGGGTTCAGACTTCAGACCTAGGCCTCATGCATGGGAAGTAGGTGCTTGCCACTAGACCACGGCAAAGGCGGTTATTACCAGAGAACATATACTGCTGAGCAACACATTTCCTAGTTTTTAAACATACACGATGCACTTTCTGCAAGTTCTATTTTTTATTTTTTTTTACAGGTGGGTATGGTGGCAAGGAATGTGCTGCCTGCAATGTCAGTCGTCGTCATCATCATCATCACAATACCCTGAGACAGTTACTCATGTCTAAATTAGTGAATTACTGAACTATAAATGACAGCTAAAATTACCACTCTCTAGTAACATCTTATTTTCATCCCCATAAACACAGGAGTCCCTCAAGGTTCAGTACTGGGTCCAATACTCTTCTCAATTTTCTGAATGACTTCCTTCAGCCTGCTCTACCTGTGATATCCATATGCCTTATGATACTGTTCTGTATGCCTCCAGTACCTCCCCCTCTGATGTGGTGACCAGGCTTCAGCTGGACTTCTGTCCAATGCTGGTTTCGCTCAAATCAACTGTCACTCAAAGGCAAAAAAGATGGTCTCTATGACCTCTGGCACCAAGCAAAAGCTCGCCAGGCTTACTGCCACACCTTCCTTTCATACCCTCAAGGGATCCATATTAGAGGACGTCTCCTCCTTCAGATACTGCAGGCTTTTGCTGGACAGGAACCTTGACTTTGCTTGTCACGTGGATGCTATTCACAAAAAGCTACTTTCTAAACTAGGTGATCTGTACAGACACCATGGCTGCCTTCCTGCTCCGGCCCATCGGGAGATCATTCAGAAGATCCTCCCCTATCTTTGACTTTGGAGACAGTCTATAGTGTTGCCTCTAAGACCACCCTTACCAGACTGGACACTCTTCAACTCTCACTTTGCTCGTGCTTGTCCATGTACACATCACTGTGACCTCAACACCGCTCTTTCTTTCCCCCCTCTTGGGGCCAGACATCTTGCCCACTGTTCCTCATTAGTGGAGAAGTACTGGCTCGGCTCCCTTCCACCTTACCTCTTCGCCCTCTTCTCCACCCCTCCCATTCCCTCCTACTTCCTCTGCAACTCCCCCTTTAGGACCCTTGCCCTCCGTGTACAAACGTCCATTTCAGGAAGAGCTGGTTTCTCCTATCGCTTTCCAAATACCTGGAACTCCCTTCCCTTAAATATCTGCTCTGCCCCATCTACTCGCTCTTTGGCCTATCTTGTGCGTCTCCACATTTCTCCATCCTGCAATTGCCCATGACCCACCTTCTTCACTACTTCTCTTTTCCCCCTCAACTGTTCCATTTTTCCACCTTCTCCCTCCTTCTGCCCTTCCTTGGCATGCTGTAAGCCTATAGCACTGGCTGAGTTTACATCGAGCAGTGTGGATTTTTTGCTCCTGAGGGTTATGGCGTGCCTCCCATCCTCCCTCTCACCCCCTTGGGCTCTTGACCTTACTCACCTTCTCTACCTTTCTTCTCCTCCACAACTGTTCTATTTTTATCAAGTCCACCACCCTTCTGCCCCTCCTTGGCTTGCTTTTAACCTATAGCACTGGCTGGGTTTACAACGAGCAGTGTGGAATCCACTCCGGAGGGTATCAGCTTGCCTACCTCTCCCCTGTCCACTCTCTCCTATTCTATTTTTCCCCAACTTCTTTGCATCATGCCGTTGTGTCATCGCGAGGTTTTCTGCTCTAGTGTGTTATAGTCTACCTCCCTTTTTATATTAGATGCGAATACTAGCATTTCTGTGTTCCATCTACCCCCCAAACATACCTGCTCAGTTCACTGTATATCCCCCTTGTGGGTTTATATCGGAGGAGCGAAGAGGTATAGGTGCACTTTTCTCCTTCATTCTGCCTCTCCCTGATCACCCTTGGCTGGCAGTTGTCCACACATACTACTCTAGAGCTAATCCAGCCAACTGTATCAATGGTAACGTGTTGTTTATGTGTTTGATTTATGTTTACTGATTTATGTTGTATGGGAGGGTTTATTTATTTATTTATAATTATCTTACTTTATTTATATGTGTGTGTGTATTTAAATTGTGTTTATGTACTTAGTCTTTATCTGGATGTTAAGTGCTGCCTAGCTATACCACAAAATGTCTGGATAATTTTTAATTGTATAGGTTACATGTCCATGCTTCATTCTATGTATATGTACTTTGTTTTCTTATTCAAATGTATCCCCCTCTCCACTTCCCCCAGGATGCATCTGGAAACAAGCTATGTAGCTCAGTAGGTCTTTCCTGGTGAAACTTTTTCAAATAAATAAAATAACATTTTTCTTTTTTCTTAAATATTTATTACATCAAGTAATTATCTAAAAAGGTCAAATCACAGTTTATAGCAAAACCAGCTTACTGTGCCATCTTACATTTTTTTAAATGAATGTTCTAGGAGACTGAGAAAATGTAAGTATTATAAAGTAAATACTACATTTCCTGAACATGGTTTGGGGTCTCGGGAATGTTATTAATTTTGACTCATTTATAGGACATTGTAGCAGAATGACTTTTGGCACCACCTGTTGTAAATGCATAGGATTAATTATTAAAATCTTGGATAACTTTCTATCAGACTGGCTTAAGCATATTCACAAGCAGCTTCTCATCATACTGCTGCTCCTTCTGGGTGGGGATGTAGAGGCCAACCCAGGTCCATCCCCCAACACCAGCTGCGGATCTCTCCTCTTACTGAAGGATCTTAAAATCTGCCATGTTAATATCAGGAGGCTACTCCCCAAGGCTGACTTGGTCAAAACTTGGGTAAGCATGAATCAACCAAACCTTCTGATACTAACAGAAACCTATCTCCCGAATCTCCTCCTCGGCCATCGACATCCCCAGATACATATTCCATAGGTAAACGCTCCAAGCACAGGAAGGTGTCCTCAACTCACGCAGATGCCCACAACTTCTCCATCACTAACCAAGAAGCCATCCCAAAATCACATGAACTCATCTCAGGGGTCCTTACCTGCCCTATTTCCAGCCCACTGAGATAACAGGTGTCTACTGCATACCAGGCAAATCCTCCAATATGGTCACAGCTATACTCAAGAAAGTTCTGGACCCCATTCTCAAATGTAAGCAAACTGTGCTAAGTGACTTTAACATTAACTGGTCAGCTGGCACCAAGCTCCCCTCACATAGTAACCTTCACTACAAGGTCAAAGCCCTGAATTTGCACCAACTAATCTCAGTGCCCACACGCTTCAACTCCAAATCAGACAAACAAAATAGACTGGGTGCTGGCATCCCACCCACAACTAGCAGCTTACCAAACATTTTCAGTGACCACTGTATGATGTATTGTGTGCAGAAAATAAAATCCACTAAAGCCCCCCCCCCCCAAATAATCTATGCCAGATCCTTTAACTCATTCTGCCCTGACAGTTTCACTCAGGACCTCCTGGCAGTCAACTGATCCTGTCCTATCAACCCCTGATCTGGACAAGGCACTACCACACTTTCCTCTATATTCTTGAAACCTGTGACAAACATGCACCAACTAAGTGGCGCAGAGTCCATGGCCACCACTTCCCATGATCACACCAGACATAACAAAACTCTTTCAACAGAGGGACACAGCCTATAGTAAAGAAGGCTACCCCAGGACAGGCAAGCCTACACCGACTCTCAGAAACAGTGCACCAGGAGCATATGCCTAGTCAAAGCCAAATACTTCCACAGCAAGCTACACTGCAATGCCCTTTGAACCTTTTACAGTCTGGAAAATGGTCAATAGCCTAATTAAACCCTCTCCCAGTGGGGCACAGATCCCACCTGGTTCTCCCTTAACCATCAACACTCTCAACCAATACCTCACAGAAGGCCCTAGGGCTCTTATCCTTAACCTCCTCTACCCCCTGCTACCCAATCCACCACCAGTGGTAACTTCTGCCTGCAGATACTCTCAGTGGCCAATGTTCACAAAGAACTTTCGGCACTAAACACAGCATCCACCTGTGGAGCCGATGGCATTGCACCCAAATTCCTCAAAATCGGCGCTCCAGCAACAGCAGTCTCTACTGCCCACATACTTAACAGATCACTATGTACCAGCTCCTTTCCTCGCAGGTGGAAGCATGCACTGGTAGTTCCGATCAACAGCGGTAGCCCAGCTAACTCAACCTCCAACTACCAGCCAATCTCTCTGATCCCTATCCTCACCAAAACCATTGAGAGGTTTAAAGTACAATCCCAGAGAAGTGCTGCGAGCTGGGGAGCAGACCGGTGCTTTCTGAAAAGGGCAGCCAGCCCAGCTGGAGATGAAAATCAAAAATGCCAGAAGCACTCCGAACAAAGGTAAATGTCCACACCAATAATAAACTTCATAAGTTTATTGCTTAAATAAGCAATCTTTTGGAAGGACAAGCGCTAAGAAGGGAGGAGGAGATGAAAAGAATTGAGACATTATATACAATATCATAGAATCATAGAAGCTTGACAGCAGAAAAGGACCATACCGGCCCATCTAGTCTGCCCTTTTTTTCCCCCTACACCTCCCACTCCCTGCCAGCCCCCGCCCTCCTGATACTCAGCCTCAAATGCTTGTCCCATGCCCTCTTGAATTCTTCCACTGATTTAGCCCCCAACACTCCGTCTGGTAGTCTGTTCCATAGCTTCACCACCCTCTCTGTGAAGAAACACCCTCTCACATTGCCTCTGTATCTTTTTCCTTGCAATCTGAGGCTGTGCCCTCTAGTTTTGACCCCCTCCTTCCTCTTAAGCAAACACTCTTCTTCCACTTTATTGTGCCCCTTTACATATTTAAGTTTCAATCATGTCTCCCCTTCCCTCCTTGTCTCCAGTGTGTACAGATCCAGCTCCTTACACCTCTGCTCGTATGACTTTCCCTGCATACCCTGCACCATCTTGGTTGCCCTTCTCTGAACCCTCTCCAATGCATGTATATATTTTAAACATTCTACTGTTTCAAAAAATTACAATTAGTCAGTACATTACTTTCTCTTTAGAAAGGGCTTTAAGTCCCATATATCATTGAGCCCTAAAGGTTTTACACAGTGCAATTTGTAATTCCACATACTCTCCTTTTCCAGGAGTAAATTAGGTGGTATCTTTGTAAAATAGAATCTAAAGCCTTAGAACAGATATCCTGTATAAATGTATGTTCGATACATGAAAAAACTAGTCAAAATGTACTTATAGAAGTCAGCTTTGTTTATGTTTATTAACATTTTCTAAGATTACCTTCTGATTTGTTTTTGTATGACATCACAATGACAAAGTCTGTATTGAATATGTAATGAGCTGATATTGTATAAAAGGATGTCTCCCACTCACTAACCACACCCCTGAGGAAGACTCCGTATGAGTCGACGCGCCGGGTGGTGAGAAAGGAGTACCTGTCCTTCCAAAAGATTGCTTATTTAAGCAATAAACTTCTGAAGTTTATTACTGGTGTGGACATTTACTTTTATTTGGAGTGCTTCTGGCATTTTTGATTTTCATTGAGAAGTTTATTAGCAAGCAGCTATCGAACTACTATGCCCAAACTGTCTTTCTAACTCCCTATCAATCTCAGTTTTGCTATAACCACTCAACCTCCTCCTCTCTTAGAGTCACCAACCATATACACATCAACATGGACAAGGGCCTGGAGACAGGGGCCACATTTATAGACCCAGCAAAGGTCTTTCACACCATGGATCACCACTGGCTCCAACTCAAATTAGCTGACCCTGGTGTCTCCCCCCCAGCCCTAGCATGGTTCCAATCATATCTAACCAACCAGACCCAATCTGTCAAGTTGGGCCCATGCCCCCCCACCAGTCACCCTTGAAGTCCCACAAGGCTCCGTCCTGGGTCCCCTGCTCTTCACTACCTACATTAACGGCTTACCCAACTCCCTTGCAGCCAGCAACATACACATGAAGGCAGACAATACCACTATCTATGTATCTGGCACCTCTTTTAGTTTGTTGACTGGGTAAGTGCACTAGACAAATCCTGCCTATTAATGCCCTCCATTGATGGTTACCTCCAACAGGACTTCACCACAGTACAAAAATGGTTCCCAGATAACCACCTCATTATGAACCAAAAGAAAATGGTGTCCATGTTGTTTGTTAGCAGGAACTGTCTCAGCTCTACCACCCCCACTCTGATTTTACGCACCCCAGACAGGTCCTGCCTTGACTTAGTTTGCTCCTTCAAATACCTCGGTCTCCACCTGTACCAGCACCTTGACTACTCAGGGCACATCTCCCAGGTAGTAACCAAGTCACACACTAACCAAGGTACCCTATACAGAGTACAGGGATGCTTCCACTGAATCATCAGAAAACAGACTGTGGAACAAGCAATCCTTTGCCTTATAGACTATAGGGACGTAGTCTTATCAGCTGCTACCTCCACCTCCCTTGATAAAATCAGCACCCTGTTCAGCACACTGTGCGGATTCACCTTGAGCTGCCCCCCTCCCTCCTACTGATGCAGTATGTACAAGGAGCTAGACTGGTCCCCTTCCCCTGCAAGACAAATAATGCATACTGCCCTTCTGGGTGCCAAGTACTGGTCTGGCAAACTGCATGGAAATCTGTCCAACCTCTTCTCACCTGCGGCGAACCCTTCCTAGCTGATCAGATCTGAGGCAGCTCACCACTTCCACATCCCATAGTACAAGTGCAACCTAGGCCAGGCCTCCATCAGCTACATGCTAGCTAACACCTGGAACAATCTGCCAGTAAATGTTAGTGTCCCGTCGCCCACATCAAGCAAGGCTCTGATCAAATCCCACTACAAATCCCTAACATCATGTCCACAATGCCAAGACCCACCCTTGAGCCTATCCAATTCATCTTGCTAATGGATATCTCATTAATCCAGTGACATACATTGTGCTAACTGCTGTGATCCTCTGCAGAACAACCATGGCTCTACCCTTTATTTTCTTTCCCTGGGGTTACCACGTCATGTTGCTTAATCATGTACTTGTTTCATTTGTGTTTTAATGTGTAAGGCATGTAATGTATGAACGCTGTAAGGTTCCTCACTGTCCCATTCCTCCCCTTCCCCCAGGTCACAACTAGAAATGAGCCCTGGGTTCTGTTTGTTTACATGGTAAAACATTTTTATCAATCAATCAATCAATAACTAGTCACATAATCAAACATAGTATACACATATTGACTAAAGCTGAAGGATATAGCAGGGGAAAATGTTTACTCCAGCGCATGAACTTTTGCTTGACAATAGTTAATTTGCCTGAAGCCAGAGGCTGAGGACGATATGGTGATTGGAAGGCAACAGTTCATCAAGAGGGTCAATTTTTCTCATTATATCCCAAAAGAATTTAATCTGTATCTGTTTTATTAAACCTTGTTTCACTAAACTGCCCCACAACACACACACGTAAGTCTTATGACCTCCACAAATCCTAATAATAAGGTTGTCAATATTGTTTTAAAAAGGCAGTTAGGCTGCAAAATAAAAAATGTTTTAAACATTTTGTCCTCAGCTCCTCAGCACTCACTTTTACTTTTAACTTTATTTACTGTTTCTCCCCACTGGAATTTTCTGATTGGGAACCAGGGCCGAGTTACTGATAAAGACAAAAACACAGAAAGAACATGCTTGCATCAACAGCGGTCAATAGTTTAACTATTGCCTGTTGCTAAGTAAAAGCAGGGCAATAGTTATACTAAGTACTGTCAGGTGACTTGTTTTTTCTTTAACTTGTATTTTATTGTTTTTGAAAAAATATACAGTACATCAAGGAGAAGGCATACGGATGTTAAAAAGTAATGCAACACTACATTACATTCACACATGGGAGATTTTTACACTATATAGCCAAGAAATAAACGTGTAACCTTCACTGGTTTGTCAGAGTCAACTGTCTACCCTGCGGCTTCAAATTCTTTTTCTTCTACCCATCTATCTGTGTCCAGATGGTTGCTGTATTAGAAGGTTTTACACCATAAACAATTTGCATGCAGGTGGGAAGCAGGAAGAGTGGATGAACCCTAGGGTTCACAGGTACTGGCGCATAGAATAACACTTCCTGGCCTAGTTTGAATGATGTTTGGGAAAAAAATTTCAAATCACTGCCCTCTGAAGCTGAATGGAAAGAGGCCAGAACAGTGTCCCTGATATACACAGCTGTGATCTGTAACAGGATGGTATGAAGCTGACTAGTAGCTGGGGCAGGGGCTACTCAGCGGGGGCTGACCCGATATGCGCTTCAGAAGGCTGAATATTTGGAAGTCCTACAGAAGTTGAAGTTTTGCACCTATTCAAATTTTGAGGTAGCCCAAATAAATCAGATCCTGTCAGTCTTGTATCTGGAGTCTGTACATTGTTTTCCAGGGCCTCCAGTCAATCACACATCTAGCCATTCTTCTGAATGAGTAGAGAAACTGTAGCCATCACGGAAGTGGAGTGCTTTTTGCTTCTCCCACCTTTGCCAGGTCTTTAGCTGGACATCGAGAGCTTCTAATCTTGAAGTCTATCAATCTGATGAACCTCGAGCATCACTTGAAGAGGGGGGCTCCTTCTCACTCTTGTCAAATTTGCTGGCTCTAGAGCTACCCATGACTTCACAAGCCTGTTGCTGTCACTGAGGTTTGAAGCCTCCACTCTGTTGCTGTTTTGGGTGACCCATTGTCCAAAAAGATATATGCAAATTAATCTTGCTCTAAAGAACAGTAAGTTACTAAAATGTTTAGAATAAGTCCAAAATTAAGTAACTATTATCCATTAAACAGCTTCAAAAAACAAAGAGCCCACTTAACATCACGGTCAAATGTATGGCAGCTCAGATTCAATGGTCAAATGTGTGGCAGCTCAGATTCAATGCAAAGAAGTGCAAGGTAATGCACATGGGAAATAAAAACGCAGGGGAAGCGTACACAATGGGGGATTAGATACTGACAACAGTAAAAATAGAAAGGGACCTGGGGGTAATTATATCAGATGACCTAAAGGTGGGCAAGCAATGTGAGAAGGCAGTAAGGAAGGCTGGGGGGATACTGGGATGCATAGAAAGAGGCATCAATAGTAGAAAACAGGAAGTTGTTATCCCTCTGTACAGACAGTTGGTGAGACCACATTTGAGAACTGTGTGCAGTTCTAGAGACCATCTCCATCAAAGACATAGACAGAGTGGAGGCTGTCCAGAGGAGGGCACCAAAATGGTGCAGGGTCTGCACCAGAAGACATAATGAAGAAAGACTAAAGGAGCTTAATATGTATACTCTTGAGGAAAGAAGGAGAGAGGGGACATGATAGAAACTTTCAAGTACCTCAAGGGAATCAACAAAGTCCAAGAGGGTAGCATCTTCCAGAAAAAGAGATGTGCAAGAACAAGGGGGCACAATTTGAAGATAGAGGGGGGACAGCTCAGAGGTAATGTGAGGAAGTATTTTTTTCACAGAGAGGGTTGTGGATGCATGGAACAGCCTCCCTGAAGAGGTCGTGGAGTTAAGAACAGTGGAGGAATTCAAGAATGCATGGGACAGGCATAAGGCAGTCCTAGTGGGGGGTAGGAAGAAGTAAGCTGTTGGTTAACTAGGATCTGCAGCTTATCTGTTAGGTAGGAAAATGGGCAGACTAGGTGGGCCAAGCGGTCCTTATCTACTGTCAAATTCTATGTTTCTATGTATACTTCAGATGTGTCTCTCTAGTGCCCCCATGTGATTTGGTTTTAACCAATCGCATGGCAGTATTGTGATTCAAGGTTTAATAATTTGTGCTATAGCTCTGTTGCCATGACAGCAAGCAATAAGTTACCTACCATAACGGTAGATCTTCGACAGAATCTCCTCCATTGTGCCACATCATGGAACTGTAAGCCAACAGTGCCAGGACCACCTGGAAACTTCTTGCAGGTTGGGGCCACCTACGTTGATGTGTCTCGTCGGCACCTGTAAAATGTGGGCATCCCCAGCATGCCTCAGTTCCCCACTGGAGACAAGCTTGGAGGATCATCGGAGTAGCAGGGACCGAAGCTGCCAGGACCCCATCAGCCACACAGGAGAGGATACAGAAACCTTAGTATAGATGCCATAGGGGTATCTGAGGAGAAACAGGCAGTATAGTCACACATCACCTGATAAGGGGAAGTCAGGAGGAAGAGTTGTGGCTCAATGGAGAAGAGACTCTTGAAGATCTACTGATATGGTGGTAACAATTCTATCATCTTCAAGGATATCTCCTCCACTGGAGCCACATCATGGAACAATTTCCAAGCAGTACCAAGAACAGAGGGAGAATGGCAGGACCTAATGGTCCTGAGTGAGGAGGTTTGCAGAACACTGAGGCCAAAGCCAGCACATCTATGAGAACAATGTCCAGACTGTAGTGTTAAGTGAATGTATGAGCAGTACTCAGAGTGGCAGCAGCAAAGATGTCAGCAGCAGACACATTTTGAAAACAAGCCACTGAGGTAGCCACTCCATGGGTGGAATGAGCATGAACAGGATCAGGTAGCTGATTACTGTGCTTCTGGTAAGAAAATGTAATACAACTGGCAAGCCATTAATACAGGCTCTGCTTAGTCATTGGTAAGCCCACCATTTGTAGAGCAAAAGCAGTAAAACAGCCAAGAGGATCTTCTATAATTCTTTGTACAATCCAGGTGCCAAAGCAGTGTCCTGCAGACTTCCAGTGTATGTAAATATGCTCCCCACTATATGTGGGGGATGAAAAATAAACTGGAAGGCCTACAGTCTGATTTTGTGTTCTTTCAGACACAACCTTTAGAAGAAAATGAGGACTGGTCATGAGTGTAAGCCTATCCTTGAGAACATAAATGGAAGATCTGCAACCACAGCCTGCAGCTCAGAGATGCATCTTGTAGATGTCATCACCACTAAAAACAGTGTCTTCCAAGATAGAAAGCACAGCTCACAAGTAGCTGTAGGCTCAAAGGGAGGTGCAGTCATGGTCTCTAGGACCAAATCAAAGTCCCTCACCAGAACCAGATCTCAGACCAAGAGATGCAGAAGGAGGATGCTCCTTAGAAATCTGTGGGAAACCTTCAGCTGGGCCACAGTCTTGTCCCCTGTCAGGGCATGAAAAGCCAACACAGCAGCCATGTGGACCTTAATAGAGAAATTCCCAAGTCCTGAGTCCTTAAGGGACAATAGGTAGTCCAGCCCTTTATGAACTGGACACGTAAAGGGATTCAGGGCATTCCGAATACACCACACAGTAAAACATTTCCATTTTTGTGAATAAGTGTACTGGGTAGATGCCTTTCTAGCAGCCAGGAGCACATCAGTCACTGCAGGGGAAACTCCAAAGTGGGAGAGCTCTATTTCTTCAAGAAACATATGTGTAGGTGCAGAGATTGCAGATCCAGGTGCATCAGAGCACTTTACTCCTGTGTCAAAAGTCCTGCTCTTAGGTGGTGCAGGACCAGAGGTTCCACCGCCAATTGTTGAAGAAGTTGAAACCAAATTTTTCTCGGTCAGTGAGAAGCCACTGGAATCAGGGTGGCATGCTCAGCCCAAAGCTTGACCAGAACCCATTGTATCAGAGGGAACTGGAGAAAGGCATACAGAAACCTCCCTTTCCAAGAGAGGGGTGATACATCTCACCAAAAAACTCCAGGCCTGAAGTGAGCACACAGAAATGCTGAAGTTTTGCACTGTATGGAGACGCTAAGAGGACCATGTTCAGATGACCGCATTTTTCAGAGGTCGGCCATGACGGAGTCCAAGAGTTCCCATTCATGGCAGAGTGCCGGAGATAGTCTGAGGTGATCCACCAGTGCATTTAGGGTACCTGGTAGGAATACTGATGACCGAAATATGTCGCATTCCACCCAGTGGCAAACTCTCATCACCCTGCCCTGCTGATTGATGCTGTACATCACTGACATGCGTCCATGTGAATCAACAGCTGATTCCTGGCAGGAAGGTGGTGAAGGCCTCTAGGCCATGCAGAACAGCCCGCATCTCCAGAGAGTTACTGTGAAGCATTGTATCCAGAGGGGCCCAAAGGCCCTAGATTCTGAAGGGTCCCAGATGAACACCCCAGCCTGAACCTGAGGCATCTGTGGTCATGACCAGCAGGAGAAGAGCCACAGGAATGGGGACCCTGTTTTCAGGTTGAAGCAGTCCAGCCACCAGAGCAGGGAATGGCAAGGGGGAGTGACTGGTGTTATACACTCTAGCTCATCCAAATGCTGAGCCCATTGTGCTCTGATGAACCACTGAGGAATCCTCATATGAAGGTGGGCCTGCAGGACAGTCAGGATGGTAGTAGCCATCAGGCTATCAGTCTTAGCAGACATCTTGCAGACACATAATCACTGGAGGAACCCAGCTGTACCTGTGCCTCTAGTGCCTGACACAGTCAGAGGTCACAAGTCAAATCGAGACTCATGTCCAGAATGGCTCCTATGTACTGAAGCCTCTGGCAAGGTGAAAGGACTGATTTTGGCTCACTGACCAGTATTACTAGTTGGTTGAACAATTACCTGGTCAGAAACAGTGTGTATATAATGGCTTTTTGGGATGAGGTCTTTAACAGCCAATTGTCTATGTAAGGGAAGACATACAGACCCTCCCTGTGGAGGGCAGCAGCCACCACAGCCAATACTTTGGTAACTACACACAGTGCAGAACACAAACCAAAGGGTAATTACATGAAACTGGTAGTGAGAGCCCTGAAGCATGAAATGCAGATATTGTCTGTGTGACTTCTGGGTCTTGACATGAAGGTATGTGTCCTTCATGTCTAGGGCAACCATCCAATCCCCTTGTAACAAAAGGCAATGAAGGGAGATCACGCTGAAATTCTTGTATTCCATGAAAAGGTTCAGCTCTCAAAGATCTAGTACAGGCCTTAAACTCACTGTCTATTTTGGAACCAGAAAATATCGGGAGTAATAGCCTTGATTTATCTCTGAAACCTGGACAGGTTCCAGAGTCTTTCTGCAGAGGGGGGTCTGAATCTCCTCCAGCAGAAGGGTAAGATGTCTCAGAGGATAATGGTTTGGCAAAGGGGGGTGGGTAAGTAATGGAGCAGCAAAGTGCTCTAGGGCAAGTCTGTGCTGAACCATTTTCAGTACCCAAGACACTAGAAGTGATCTCCTCCATTTTGATAGAACCAGGAGATGCGCCTCCACCACAACTTCCTGAGGCAGTGAGGTTAGAGGAAGAGGATGGGAGTCAGAAGGTGCCTGGGGCAGCGGGGGTGCCACTAATGATCAGGCCTTTTGTAAGCTTGGAATGGGGACGTGGGAGCAAGTTTGTGACTTGAGAAGTGGTAGGCAGAGGTCTCTGGGTGCCATGACCCGGGGGGGGGGGTGGCTCTGGAGTAACCATGGCCTGGATGGGTATATGGCCTTTGAAAGAACCACGACCCCTCACCTGGGGTTTTGGGTTCAAAGTATGAAGGGATCTGAGAGTCATTCAAGAAAACTGTAATTCTCAGATCCAACATCAGTGCCGAACAACTGTTTCCTTAAAAGGATCATTCGTCACAGACTGTTGTACAGCAGATGAAACTCAGTCACCCATAGCCATGAGTGGTGATGAAGACAAATCTCAGAGGCACCAGCCCTGGTTTCAGCATCCGAGGCATTATAGGTGATCTGAGCAGGTGCTTACCGGCCTTCTGGCCATCAGCTATTGTTTTGCTGAGCCAGTATTTTATCCTGGCCATCTGGCACCTTTTCTGCCACTGTGGCCACTGTCTTCCAAAGGCAATTCTGATATTTGATCATATATCCTGATAGTTGGCAATTTCAAAGCCCAGGGAAGTAGAAGCAAAAGTTCTCTTCCACATCACATCAAGATGTCTAAACTCCTTGTCAGGAGGAAGAGAGTTCAAGTGCTAGGAGACTTAGATCTATCATGTGCAGCCCTAATCACCACAGAGTCTGTTTCAGGCTGTGATGAATAATACAGCTACAGAAGTAAGTAAGTAAATGTTTATTTATATGGTGCCCAATCAAAGAGGCTCTGGACACTTTACAAGGGTCAGACAAGCAGGGTTATACACACAAAAATGTACAGGGTATACAAGTTATACAATAAATGCTAATAAATAATAATGATGATAATAAATAGGTAACATTAAAATCAGCAGCAATTGTCCAGATATGCTTTTTTCAAAAGACAGGTTTTCAGACTACTCTTAAACACCTCCACCGACGGGGACTCCTTCAGAGATCTGGGGAGTGACTTCCAGAGAACTGGGCTGGCCACCTTGAACAAGTGATCACCTGAGGTTTTTGGCCTGGCCCTTGAAACCACCAGGAGACCCTTGGTGGAGGAGCGAAGGGAGCGTACCGGGATGGCAGGTGTAAGGAGCTCCTTATAGGTGAGCAAGCCCACCTTGAAAATGATCCTCCACCTGACAGGCAACCAATGCAGATCTTGCATGACCGAGGTCACATGACAAGATCTAGGCAGGCCTATCAGCAACCTGGCCACCACATTCTGCACTAGCTGCAGTTGGCACAGTTTCCCTCCACTGACCACAAAGTACAGAGTGTTACAGTAGTCCAGCCTGGATGTAACAAAGGCATGTATCAGAGAGGGGAGGTCCTCGGGCAGAATTAGGTTTTTAATCTCGGTGATGTTCCTTAAGTGGTAAAAACCACTTTGGACAACAGACGACACCTGAGCATCACGTGTCAGCCTGTCATCAAGGATGACGCCCAGATTTCTCATCCTAGAGGATGCTATCAATGAGGCAGATCCAAGGACCAACTCTGATACCACTTCAGAGGCACCCCCATCATGCCTACGACCAGGCTCAATCACCAATACCTCCGTCTTGCCAGGGTTCAGCCTCAGCCAGTTAGAGGACATCCAATCCTGGATCTTGGCCAGGCACTTATGCAGCACTTTAGTGGCATTATGCATTCCAGGGCAAACGACACATACAGCTGGGTATCATCTGCATAACAGTGAAAACCCAGGACTACAACATCTAATGAGCTCTCCCAGGGGTAGCATGTACACCGTCAACAACATAGGCCACAGGATTGAACCTTGAGGAACTCAACATGACAAGGGCTTCAGAGAGGAGGGTCCAGATATGTTTTAGCCACCTTTCTTGGAAATGTAGGCAGCTGAGTAGGCCTGTGCTAGGCTGCCAAATTAGCATTCTCAAGGGCCAAATGCACAGGAAGAATAATTACAGTAGGAGAGGTTGAGACTTCTAAGAACTCAAAGATTTTTCTTGGAAGAATCTTCCTCTTCAACTTGGAACCTCAGTTTAGCCTGAATCTGTTTCAAGTTTACTGCAGGAAAGACTCCGTTGAGCAATCTCATTCACAAGGAGGTGTTTAAGGAAGACATGGAAAGAGGCATCGTCAGAAGAAGATCTAGGTGTGTTTTTTACACTCTTCTCTGAGCAAGAGGAAAGAGTGGAACTTGAGCCAACCACATCTATAACCTGCTCCTCCTCATCCATGGCCTCCTCCATGTATTCTGGATTGTTTTCCAGTTTGCTGATGTCCACCATCAGAGCAGATGAGGGTCGCTGGGATGAGCAGACAACAGAAAAAGCACTGACAATAGGTGCCCCGTCCATGATCTGGCACAGTGACTGGGACTGAAAAGGTGCCAGAACAGGCACTGGCAGAGGCATCAGGTGCTGAAACAGTTCTGACATTGTCTGGTACAATGCCTGCGCATTGACTGAGCCCGAAGGGGTTGTCGATGATGGAACCCTCAACAGGATAGTGCCCGATGGCAGAATAGGCTGTGAATCCCCAGCCAGGCAAGATGAGCCAATGCCAGACCCTAGGTTTGGTGTCTGAGAGAGAGCTCTGGGGACAGAAGCTCCAAGCTGAAACCAGGGACCCATCTTTATCAGCAGACTTACCCTGTTGTACAGGTGAACAGGAGTGGTCCGGAGAAATGTCTTTTCCTTTTCTGCGCTTGTCCTTATCAGAATGACAGTGCTCCTCAGCTGATTTTAAGGATTTATCCTTTTTCTTTAATAATTCAGCAATGACCACCATTGACCTTAGAGATCGACAGGCAGATGGCGAACCGGGAACAGAAACAGGTGACAACAGCGAAGCTGCTTTCGACACAGCCTGTTTCTCCATTTCTAGTGACAACAGATCATTTTTGAATGCCTTCTTGTGACATTTCTTGGTTGCCTGGTGAAAACCCTGGCAAACTGAGCAGACTTTAACAACGTAGTCTGTACTGAGGTAACAGATACAAATGGAATGGTTGTCGTCTTTATATATCTTCATGTCACCACAACGGCAATAATGTAACAACGGTTCTTCATCTTCGAAAGCAGCATAAAAGTTAAATTACAATAATAAGTTTAGAAAGTAGAAGGGTCAGCGAATACTTGCAAAAGTTCAATGGCGTTCTTCAGCAGCAGTGGACTGACAAGTAGCTGTTGGCGGCAGAAAAGAAATGAGGCATGCTGGTGACACCCATGTTGTAAAAGGTGCCAGTCAGCAATGAAGTGCGGCCCCAACCTGCAAATGTTTCCAGGTGTTCCTGAGGCCAACGGCTTAGTTCCATGATGTGGCTCAATGAAGGGAGATATCCTTGACGATCTGTTGCCATCAAACCAGTCAATAGTCTTTTGGGCATGAGCAGCGCATTCCTTAACCTGGCTGCTGTTGTTTTAATACCTGCTCCCGGTCTTACAAGCTGCAGCTGCTAATTAAAACTTGCTGCAGTGCAGATGCTTGATACACTTGTTACTGCCCATTAAAAATAGGTGCAATTCATTAAATGTAGTTGTGGGTTGTTAACAGGAAGCCGTCATTTAGACCCACACAAAAAAGCTCTGCAATCAGCCATTACAAGGTTTACTAAGACAACTAGAGTCAACTCCACTTACACTGTCCTTGGTTTTATTGGGCAATCAGCTTTAGTGGGTAGAAAGTGTTTTCCGTTTGCCATCTGTATTGTAAATATGGTACAAAAAAACGTATATAATGTTCTATAGTGGCTGCCTATTTTGGGCATTTTCAGGTCACGAAAGCTGTCATTAGCACCATCAAAACTGTGTGATCAAAGGAAGATGGGCAAGAGAGGATTAGAAATGGAAAAGACTGTTCTTCAGAGCTCACAAGTATGCCAGTTTCCTACTGAATCCACAGTTCAACTCCTTCACACACGTCGAGAGATCAGGAAATCAAAATAAAAATGAAGCGAGTCCAGACACAGCCCACAATAAGTCTTAACTTCCAAGTGGATATCAGAAATGCTCACTGACTCCCAGCTCTGTAAGAGAAGATCGAGATGTGAATGCTGGCATATCTTTACTGACCCTACTACACCTGTACTCTTTTGCACCTGCTCAAATGCCCAAATACAGTATTTAATGGTGTATACCGCTTTTTGAACCTAAAAATATATCCCTCACTGAGATTAAGAACAGCTGATTGCTGCTGGGAGACATGCTATCATTATACTGTACCAAGGTTTGGTATAGCAAAGGAACACTGTAGGAATTTCACATTTTTGGTTAGATCGTCCACCCACTATGCCAGGCAAAATGGATTTTCACAGATCATACATACAAACATACGAAGAAGCCAGCAGAAGAATGCCATTTGATCTATCAAGTCTGCTTGTATTGCAGGGTCCACAGCTTGAGTTCATGTCCCTGCCCTCCTTCCCCACTCCTTCCATCCTCCCTACCCATGATCCTTACCTTCCTCCTATGTTTACCCCAGCCTCTCTTAAACTGCACACTGTCTTCAACAGATTACCTCTTCCAGCAACGACTTCCAAGTGTCCACCACCCTCTCTGTGAAGAAGTGCTTCCTGACTTCCTCCTAAACCTCCCACCCTCCAGCTTAAGACTGTGCCCCCTCGTGTTATGGTTGCCACTCATCTTAAAGAGACTCTCCTTATCAAGCTTATTTATCCCTTTAAGTACTTGAAGGTCCCAATCATGTCCCCCCTCTCTCTCTCCTGTCTTCCAGGGAGATCAGCCCAGTATAAGTGGTGGGGACTGTACTGGCTGCAGTTCTCAGCTAACAGTAAAAAACTATTGTTCTTCTGGTTGTAAAAGTGACATCCAGTGCCAATAATACCTTCAGCCTGTGACTTCCAGCATTATAATCTACTGTCAGTCACTTTTTCACCCTCAGGGCAACAGTTTTCTACTATAAGCCTCAATACCAATTCACATTTGTATACACTGATCCTTAAATACCTAATACCAAAGCACCTAACTAGAGGGTGTAAACTAGTGAGTAGAGCACACAACTATAGCTCAGGATCACCAGATTCAAATCCCACCACAGCCACTTGCTCACTGTGTGAGCCAGAGCAAGCCAACCCCCCCAGTGCTTCAGTCCCCGTAGATGTAAAATTTAGGTGGAAACAGGACCCCACTGAACACAAGATGGTGCATCTGAGCTGGGATATACCATGCAAAACAAATTCTTGAAAAAATATACAGATAATATATAGCCCAAAAAGGCAAAACAAAAAAGTCAAGAGTCACAGAATCTTTTTCATACATGCAACCTTTTTTGACTTACATTAGTTTCTGTAGTTTATTAACAGCAAGTTCAATAAGAAAGTTTGCTGTTTTTTGCAGAAGTTACAAAATAGCACTCTCATGGGTCAGTGTTACATAAGGGAATGACCATGGTGTTGAGTCTGTCTGCTGTCCTCTGAGATGACAATCAAAATCAAAGCAGCATGTATTGGTGACATCAGAATAATTTAAAGATGCACGCCCTCATGCAGCAGCTTCCTGGGCTCCTAAATAAAGAATATAACTCTCAAGTCTATGAAAACAGTCAACTGAATCTTCAGAGAACATATAACAGTTTCATTAAGCCTGTTAAGTTGCTGGCCCATGAAGGAATTTCCTGAACTGGTGCAGTGGTCTGTTAGTCATAACTGATGTGTCACAAAATGATTACACAGCTACCCTCTACATTTCGTTGGTTGTTACAGATAGGCAAAAAAAAACAGTGGGACAGATTTGGGTTGCAAGGGAATGGCATAAAATTGTAACGCCTATGATTCTGTACCAGTCCATTGCTTGCAAACCCTTGAGCTATGCACAATTGGGGGTAGCACTTACCTTCTGTAGCACTGCACATCAACATGTGCTGGTACATGGAAGGGAGTAGGGTCGCTATGCTAAAGTGCCATACACAAAGCATGACAAGCCTGGCACAGCAGGCACAGAATTTCCAAACATGGCTGCCCTAAGAAATATTTAGAGCAGGCAGTAGGGGCAACCTGCACCTGCAGTGCATGGGTGTTGAAGGACCAAAATCGCTGTGGGACTGACTTTGAAAACAGATGCATGCAGGGAGCTGGGCTAGGGACTAGGGAATACATTATTATACTTTCAGAGAAGATGACGAGGGAGGAACGGAAGACCACTGCATACTGTCCACGGGTGGGCCTCAGGTATGGGTTGGGAGAGTGTAGGAACAAATAGGCTTGCTGTTCACACATGTGTCTGGCACTTTGCCACATGCAGACATGCATGACAGCTTATGCTGCTCTAATACTAGGAAGAAACCTAATTTTCTCCTAGTAACAGCTAGAATACCTCATTTGCATTCCGACTTAAGCAATAAGGACACTCCCTCCAGTCAGATGTGTGTGTAGATTTAGGGACCTCTGTGTGCCCTGTGTTGTGAGTCTTAAATCAGGGAGTGAGAAGCAGGTCCTTGATATTTGTTAATTGCAAATAGCTGCTGGGCTGCTAGGTCATAGGTTCAAGTATCACTGTAGGGATTTGGGCTCATGCTCAGGGTTGATGCTGCAGTACGATAATATACTATATCATACAGTTTGAGGTACCATCCTTCAATTAAGATCCCACTTAATCACTCTATGCGTTTTCTCAACACGACTTAAAAATAGGTAACTAATAATACAGCATCACCATCAGCATGATGGTAGTAACATAGCATTATGCTCATGCTATCGTCCCAAAGTACTTTGCAAAATGTCATACTGTAGCTGCACAATGGCTAAGAACACATCTCAGAACAACAGTCAAGTATAGCAGAATATAACAATGTCACAGTTCATACTGCAGTATACACAAGCGCCTGGGTGCTACACACAACCATCAGGTAAAGTTCTACAGAGGCAAGACCGGGGTTTATTATCTAGAGGGTAAAAGTGGCCATAAACATTGATTCTGGATCAGCTGGAAAGGGAATTGCACAGTCTGTGGAGTGTAAAAGGAAGAAGATGAAGAAATCATAGCACCAAACCACTCCTACCAATACTCTGGAATAGCCTGTATGTTAAATCAGCTCCAGAAAACCAGAATGAGTGACTTGGAACATAATACAAGGGAGGAGACAATTCACATGCCCTTTGCTGAGACAGCTGTATGGCCAGTATTCTGAATGCATTTAATGCAGGGAGCTGTTGGTAATGCCAACCATCAAGGAGTTCCAGTAAACAAGCTTAGATGTCACAAAGCCCACTGACAGCAGATCGGTGGGGTGTCTCTCTGGGAAAGCAATATAGGATTATGTCTTGATGTGTTTCTATAGTGAGTAGCAATCACATTTAAAAATATGAGATGTAGCTATCAAGGACAGGTTCAAAGATGACTCTGAGGTTAGAAGGGGTTTTCTGCACACTCAAGGAATATCAAGAAGATTGAACAGACAGATATTTAATTTGGTGTCCTCCAGCAATACAAGGGACAAACCCTGAAGCTATGAGGTGGTAAAATACAGGGCTACATTAGGAAGTACCATCTTCTAAGGTGTGGTGAACCTATGGAGCATTGTACAGGGTTGAATAAGGCCCTGCCTGATTTGTTATGCAGAAAGAGTTTTAATGCAAGGGTCTGTTCTATACTCTCCTTTTCTGTCTCTTCTCTGTCTGGCTATGCCACCAAATTTTCTTGTGAGACCTAGGAACTGATCATTCGATGGTTTAGCAATTTTCTGCCTCTCGCTATCCCTCTGCCTTCCTTGCTATTTCTGTCTTTTCTTCCCCCTTTCCCCCTTGCATATCTGCGGGTATAAAAATATATGTGAATCTTTATGTGGAAATGTCACTGATACTGGGAACCCTTTGTTTAAAACTGTATGTGGTTATACTGTTGAAATGACTGCAAAAAGCTATCTGGAACTCAAGGGGTTAACCTGAGATGCCGTTTTTAAGCCTTTTGCAGAGTGGTCAACAAGAAGTCATTTCTGGGACACCATGTACTGTTTTGCTTCACCAGCAAGGAACAAAACTGACAAGAACATTCTGTAAACTTACAAGAACATTCTATAGAAGCAGGCTCTCTTAATGAGCTCCCAGACAAAGACTTATATAAAAGAGCAGCAATGTTTTTGCTAGAGAGAGAGACAAGGAGAATGAGAGACTGAAACTTGGAATTAAGAGATACCCTCAGAAGAAGGACTTTGTTTTCTCTGTTTGTACTGCCTTTGTAAACAGTTATACGAAACACATTTTTATTTTTATTTTGCTGTTATTGAGAAAAATAAAACATTACTTGTGAATTTTATATCTGCTCCTAGTCTTCCTATGCTTCCTGACCTGTGCCTCAACAATAAGCAGCTTACCAGAAGAGACAGTAGACATGACGACTCTAGGCATTTAAGGTAAGCCAGGCCAAATTTCTGCACACCAACGGCATCTCTGGATCCCCTAGGTACTAGAGTGGGTAGTGAACCCCTTTAAATTAGTATGCTTGCACAGTATACTTACTCATACCTGCTTCTGAAGTGTGTGTGTGTGTGTGTGTGTGTGTGGAGGGCATGACTGGATTGACCCAAAGTGCTTTCTGACCTTAAATTTCAATATTTTTGTTACTATAGTGGTGGGATGCCAGTGAGTGACAATGTATAAGAAAAGACCAAGCCAAGTAAAGCTTTGTCTAGAGCTGTAATAAATGTTTTCAGAAGACAAAAAAAAGATTCAATATTTCTTATGTATACGTTATGTAAAATAAATTATAGGAAAGTGGAAGTTTATAAGTACACTAAAATAATTTTATTGGGTGGGTCAAACAAGCTAATAAGTCACAGTCCGAAGACTGAGTGTCCCCTTTGGTTCATTTGACCCATGAGTTGGAATTATCTTATAGGTGTGATAGCACTTTCCTACTTTTTGTTTTATATAATGTATTTGGTTAGCAGAGAAAAGACTTTACTTTAAGGTTGTTTTTTTTTGTTTTTGTTTTTAAAGATTTTGGCCTATCTGGAGTTCAGGAAGGCCTTCGACACCGTTCCACACATAAGACTAATTAGCAAGTTTGGGGAGCTTAGGGTGGGGAGCAAACCAACAAACTGGGTAGAAAATTGGCTGGGGAGAGAACCCAGAGGGTGGTGGTAAATGGGGTGCACTCAAGGGAATGAGGGTGATGCGGGGTCCCCAGGAGTCAGTGCTGGGACACATACTGTTTAACATCTAAACTGGGGACATTTCAGAGGGCCTGAATGGGAAGGTGTGCCTGTTCACAGATGACACAAAGGTTTGTAACAGGGTGGACATGCCGGGGGTTGGGGGAATGAGGGAGGATCTGGCCAGGCTAGAGGAGTGGTCAGGAAAGTATAGTTACGTAAGAACTTACCGTAACAGTAGATCTTCGAGAGAGGCTCTTGTAGTAGGTAATTACAAATAGGACTGAAGCCGGCAGGCGTCAGGACCCCAAGGAAACATTTCTAGTTAGCAGCCTCTGGCGGGGGACCACCCCCATGTCAGGTGACTGACGTCAGGCGACATCAATATAAAGGGGCAGTCCCCCATGCCCGCCTTCCAGTTCTTTCCCACCAAAGGCCTAAAAGGCGAGACGAGAGAGAAGGGATGTTTCCCTCACTGGAAAAGGAGCTGGAAAAGCTTAGGGGGATGGAGGGCGGGAAGGTATTACCTACTGCAAGAGCCTCTCTCAAAGATCTATTGTTACGATAAGTTCTTACATAACTGTACTATCTTACTTCAAGAGGGCTCTTGCAGTAGGTAATTACAAATAGGAATGAGTCACAAGCAGAAACAAATGGGATGAGGAAAACTACTCAAAAGTAGACCCTCTGGCTGCTGAGGTCTTAGGAAAGATAACCCTGCAGAACAGCCAACCTGAAGCCCGCTCTACGGTGAGAGACAATGTCCAAACTGTAGTGTTTCATAAAGGTATGGACAGAAGTCCAATTAGCGGCTGCACAGATGTCTGCTGCTGACACATTCTTGAAACAAGCAGTGGAGGCAGCGACCCTCTGGTGGAGTGCACTTTGACCTAACCCGCAGGGTCTTGTTATGCAATCAGTAAGAGAAAGTGATACAATGAGCCAACCTTTTAGATAGACATTGCTTAGAAACAGCATTGCCTTCTCTTTTATGAGCAAAAGAGACAAACAGTTGATCAGTCTTTCTGAGATCCTTCATCCTTGTGGTGTAGTATCTCAGGATTCAGTGAACATCCAAAGTATGTTAGAGGTACTCCCCTTGATTGGAGTGCTGCGTAAAGAAAGCGGGCAGCTCCATGGATTGATTCAGTGTAGATTCTGCTACCACCTTGGCGAGAAACTTAGGGTTGGTATGCAGAGTCGCACATTCCTTGTGGAAAATCAAATATGGATTTTGCAAGAGGGCCTGGACCTCGAAATCCTTCGAGCAGAGGTAATGGCCACAAGGAAGACAGTCTTCCATGAAAGGAACTTTAGGTCTGCTGAGGCTGCTGGCTCGAAAGGAGGCAGAGTAAGCTTCTCAAGGATAAAATTCAAATCCCAAGAAGGGGCAGGAACCTGAATAGGGGGTCTCAAGTGGAGGACCCCTCTAAGAAAAGTCTTGGAGACTTCCAACTGCGCAAAAGTCCTGCCCCCAAAAGGAACATGGTAAGCCGAGATGGTCGCCATGTGAATCTTCAGAGAGGAATGCCTGAGACCCAAATCAAAGAGATGGTGCAAGGAATCCAACAGCCACCCAACAGAGCAAGAGAAAGGCTCAAAATTTTTGGAAGCAGCCCAATAGAGAACCGTGTCCACTTCATGGCATAGGAAGATCTAGCGGAGGGCTTTCTGGCCTCCACCAGAATCTCAGCTACCAAAGGGGAAACCCTGAAACGAGCTTGAGCTACATTTTCAAGAGCCACACATGCAACTGAAGGGACTTGAGGCCTGGATGGAGGGTCCCCTTATCCTGGATCAGCAAAAGTAGTGACAGAGGAAGAGAAAGTTCCTCTGAATACTGATGCAGAAGAGAGAATCAAACTTGCCTGGGCCAGAAAGGAGCAATGAGGATCATGTGAGCTCCTTCCGAACTGAGTTTCTGTAAGACCCTCGGAATCAAGGGGATCATGGGGAAGGCATAGACAAATCTTCCCTTCCAGTCTAGAGACAGAGCGTCTCTCCAAAAAATGCTGCGCCCTGGAGCAAGTGAGCAGGAGGCGGGACGTTTTGCGTTGAGAGGAGACACAAACAGGTCTAACTGTGGTGTTCCCCAGCATAGGAAGATATCTTCTGCTACCCCCGATCTAGTTCCCACTCATGAGCGTGAGCAGACGACCAGTTGTGGTGGTCTGAATGGCTGTGAGGTGAAGGTTGTGCCATGCTGCTCATTCCCAAACCCGCTTCGCCTCCCTGCAGAGAGGGTAGGAACGAGTTCCCCCCTGTTTGCTGATGTACCAGACTATGCACATGTTGTCTGTCTGTACAGCCAGATGACCAGGAAGCAGATGAAGATGCAGAGCCTGAAGAGCATAAAGCACGGCCTGAAGCTTGAACACACTGATGTGGAGAGATTTTCCGAGCTTGGACCAGCAGCCCTGGGTCCTGTGAGGCCTGAGATGGGCTCCCCAACCCTCACCTGAGGCGTCTGTAGTCAGCATCTGGGAGGGGAGAGAAAGACAGAAGGGAACTCCCCGGCAAGGGTTCTCCTGAGCCATCCACCATTGCAAGTCCCGAGCCATAGGACTGGAAACCAGAACTAGCTGGTCTAGGTCGTCCACCAGCTGATCCCACTGAGACTGAAGCGTCCACTGAGAGATTCTCATGTGGAGCTGAGCACAAGAGACTGTTGGAATAGCAGCCGCCATGAGCCTGAGGAGGTGAAGGACTGATCTGGCGCTGACCCGCCTGAGGCTGGACAACAGACTGACCTGAGCCTGGAGCGAGGCCGCCCTGTCCAGTGGCAGGAATGCCATGCCGGAGGTTGTGTCCAGGATTGCCCCGATAAACTGGAGCCTCTGGGATGGGATCAGGTGGGACTTGGCCTGGTGGATGGTAACCCCCAGGCAGGTAAAAACTTCAGGGTAGGGGAAAGGAAGTGCAGGAGTTCCTCCCTGGATGACACCGCCAGGAGCCAGTCGTCCAGGTACAGGAAAACCTGCACCCCCTGGGTATGCAGGTAGGCCACTACCACCGAAAGGCATTTGGTAAACAGTCAGGGCACTGAGGAAAGACCAAATGGGAGGGCCACATCTCCTGACTTCTTCGGGACCAGGAAGAAATGGGAGTAGTAGCCCATCCCCTGAAGATGGGGAGGGACGGGCTCTATCGCCTTCTTCAGAGGAAGAGAGGATATTTCTTCCTGAACCAGAAGAAGATGTTCTGGGGAGTAAGACAACCTTGGGGGGGTGGGGGTGGAAAGAAACTCTACTGAGTGTCCTTTTGCGATCAGTTGGAGCACCCAAGTGTGTGAAGTGATGCTCTCCCAACCCGGAAGATGGAGGGAGAATCTCTCTCTCCTACCAGTTCCTCCGGAAGGCCCAGAGGCTGTGGGAGAGGACAGGAGTCAGGAGGTGTGAGGCAGCATTGCGGCTGAAGCCCCCGCTGCTTTTTTGGGTGGGGGGCCTTGGCAGCCGGAGGGGCCCGACGTTTGTTGGCCTGCTTTCCCTGAGGTTTTGCCTTTTGCTGAGAATGTCTGCGAAAGGGACGACACTGAGCCTGAGGGAATCTGTACATGGAGTCAACCGACTTAGTGCTGTACCCTTCTCCTGCAGATTGGTGATGATGCCTTGACATTGCCTACTGAACAGCACTGAACCCTGAAGGGCACGCCTGAATAGCAGACTGCACCTCCGGACCAAACCTGACACCCGAGGCAGGCATGGCACACACAAACCCACGGCAAAGCGACTCCGACCAGCAGTGTCCACTCGTCAGTGCGTCAGCAGAGCATCTGCTGACTGGACGAACGTGCAGACCTTAACTAGATATGTTACTTCCTGCTTCGACCTGAGACCCAGGAAGGTAGTCCAGTTTCTCATCCACCCTCGCTAAAGACTGCCTCTCGGTAATTCCCATATGACCAAAGTAATTCAGGGCCCTAATACCCAGAGTGGAAGAGCGTAGACCTTCTTCCCATACTGGTCCAGAAGTGCAGGATTCCTTGTCGGGTGGTGACGAGCTCAAGTGCTTGGGGTTAGCTGTCTGGCGAGCGGCACTAATCAGAACCGAATCACCTCGAGGTGCAAATTTAAAGAGTCAACACCCCACGGAGCCTGGATAAAGCCTGTCTGACTTCCTAGAAAGGGGGGCTAATGCCAAGTTGCTTCCAAATGGTGGAAAACAAGGTCAGCTTGAGGCTCAATCCAGGGTGACACCAGGGTAGGAGCGGTCCCGGGCAGATCCAGGTGCATAGCGAGTTTCTTACGCTGTGGATCCGGCCCCAAGGAATGCCACTGATGAACTGCCTGGATTTTGCGCAACTCCATAAAGGAAGGATCCTCCGGAGGAGACTTCGGAGGAGTCCTTGGCCTGGGCTTGTCGGAGTGCGGGGCTCGTTGTCTGGGTTAGAACGACTATCGGAGTCATCCGAGGTCTCCGAGGAGGATGAAGAGGAAGAAGACTCCTCCTCCCAGCACGGGGGAGGAACTGAGCCCTTGGGAAGCCCTTGGGGAAGTGTATCCTGCCCTGCCCTGGAACCAGAGGGCTCACCACTGGTATCCAGAGGTGGGGAGGGGGTCTCTCATCTCCGATGTAGGGGGTCCGAAACCGGAACTGGCATCAGAAGATGGCTCTCTACCTCCCTGGTGAGCTGAGCCTTGGCCTCAGCCCACCAGGAAGCCAGAGTCTCCTTCAAGTCAGAAAGAACTGGAAGGGGGCAGGATCAGTTGTGTTCCAGGACAGTAGCTGCTGCTGTTTTCACAGGGTTCTTGTGGATATTACTTGGTAGGTTAGTTCTTTTCTTTCTTGCTTCTAAGGGGCTAGCAGGGTATTGTTCTGGGGGATCCTGGATGTTTGTAAACTGATTTAGTGGCTGTAAGTGGGGCTCTTTGTGGATGTTTCACTTTGTAACAGGCTGCGCTTGGTAGAGCCTATTTCTTCTGATTTAAAACCTAGTTTGGTGGGATTTGCTTGGAGATGGTTATTTGAATTGGAGACCTATATCTGTTAATTTCAAGCCTATTTTGATTTGGTGTTAGTGAAGCTGATTAAATTGGAGACCTGTTTCCTTTGGCAGCAAACATAGTTTGGGGGCTTTGACTTGAATTTTGATTCCTTGCTGACTCCATTAGCTGTAAAGGTTAGTTCATAGTGGGGAGGGGTGTTAATGGTCTGGCCAGGTCTCACTCAGCCAATTGAGTGGAGGCAGGGCTGAATCAGGTTGAGGTGCTAGCTGCTTTGTCTTCTCAGAAAGAACTGGAAGGGGCAGGATCAGTTGTGTTCCAGGACAGTAGCTGCTGCTGTTTTCACAGGGTTCTTGTGGATATTACTGGTAGGTTAGTTCTTTTCTTTCTTGCTTCTAAGGGGCTAGCAGGGTATTGTTCTGGGGATCCTGGATGTTTGTAAACTGATTTGAGTGGCTGTAAGTGGGGCTCTTTTGTGGATGTTTCACTTTGTAACAGGCTTGCTGGTAGAGGCCTATTTCTTCTGATTTAAAACCTGTTTGGTGGGATTTGCTTGGAGATGGTTCTTTAGCTGCAGGGCTTGGAGGAGACACAGGGCTGATACACTCTCTCTTGTCAGGTGTCTGCCCAAGACCCGCCTCCCCAGAAGTCTGCAAATTTATAGGGGAGACCTGCCCTGCAATTGAGGAAAAGGCTGCTGGTGCAGCTCATGTAGTTCTAGCCACTGGGGTTGGATTTAAAGGCGGAGAGAGGAGCTTAGGAGTTGTTCATTTTCCTTACATGTTTAATGTGTTGTACTGCACCTAGTAACAGAGTTACTGGTGTACAGGGACTGTCTCTAAGATTAGTGGGTGACCTGATTAGGCAGTAGGGGTATCTTGGACATGGGGAACCTGGTGGCTCACCAAGGAAACCTATTTGGAAGGGATGGAACCACACATCATTAGGGCCGCATCTTTGGGAGGGTGGTGGGGTGCACAGGGTGTGGAGCAGCCATGATACTGGACTGGGCTTGGAAGTTTGGTGGTTGCCCAGTGTGCTACCAGCTGGCACAGCTTAGGGAGGAGGTTGGGGATGAGGAGAAAGCTGGGGGAAGGGGGGTGGTATGGTTGGGGAAGGGGCTGGAAATCTCCACAGGGTTGCACCAAGCACTGGGGTGGGGGTATAGGGAAAGGAGTGCAGGAGAATACTCAGGGGTCACATAGGGACCCTGGCAGAGAGGCCCAAGGACACTACCAAGGAAGCAGGCAGGTAACTGGGGACCCTCACAAAGGGGACGGAGGGACAACATTCTCAGGGAAGTAGGTGGATGGCCAGTGCTGGACAGAAGGAAGCAAGGCAGGAGGTGGATCAGACCTTATACTTAGTAACCACTTCAATTCTCTTCTTCTGCTAAGGATGGGGGGATGTAGCCACGACAGAGGTGGTTAGAGACGGAAAGGGTGTGGGAGTGGGGCAGGAGGCAGGGGCCAGATAGCAGGAAGAACAGGGGGACCTGGAATGCAGGAGAATGGGGGAGTAGTAGATCAGGAGCAGGGAAGAGAGAGGAAAGCGCAAGGAGAAGGACCAGTTGGGAGGAAAGGTAAAGAAGGACGAAGTACAAGGATGATTCAGTAAAGAGAGCTGAGGGTTAGGCCAGGGAGCACTGAGAGCAAGGAGGAACTAAATGGAGACAGGAAGGAAGGGAGGATGAGCCAGGCTAGTTTAGCAGATGGGGAGAAGGACCAGTTGCGGCGAGCAGTGAGGGAATTAGCAAGGTACAGAAGGATACTCAGGAGGAGGAGGCATAGGACTGGAGGGAGGGGTGGCCATGGTAAAATAGGAAAGGGTGGCATGTGGCACCAGATGGGGAGGCGGTAGAAAGGATGAGGGACATGGAAGGGGGGAAATGGAGGAAAAGGAGTGGTCAGAGTGCTCCTGCTGGGGGATTCTATGATCAGGGGTATCAAATGGGATAGGGAGGGAGAAGCCTGGCCAGTTAGAACAAGATGCTTCCCTGGACTAACGGTGCACAGGGCTAAGCACAAGGTATATCAGCTGGCAAAGGATTGTGGGGGTTCCCAGACATACTGGTCCACCTGGGTACAAATGACATTGAGGGAAATAGCGAGCTAGAGATACAGGCAAGATTCAGGGAGCTCGCCAGGGTCTGTCATGACATAGGATGCACAGTTTCCTTCTCAGAAATCCTGCCAGTGCCAAGGGCTAGTGGGGAACACAAAAGAAAAATTAGGGAGATAAACCAGTGGCTCAGGGAGTGGTGTGAGGCCAGAGGGTATGGGTTGATGGGGGATTGGGGGGAGACCTGGGAGGATAAGGAGCTGTATGCTAGAGATAGACTACATCTCAATTTGGAGGGGAGGGGAATCCTTAAGTTGAAAATAGAGGGGTTCATTGGTGAAAAGTGGGGTTTAAACTTGTGAAGGGGGGTGGGATGGGAGAAAAGGCAGTCAAGGGGATGCCGATAAAGGAGGGACTCTGTCTCCACCCCTGGGGACCAGGAGGATTGCAGGAAAAAGACCAACTGGCAAAGTGCAGACCAGGAGAAAACAGAATCCCCAAGGAACACGAGCAGGGAAATGAAACTATAGGAAAGGGTGGAAGGTAGTCCTGCTAAATGCCAGGAGCTTGGGCAATAAAATGCCTGAGCTCCAGGCGATGCTAACTGAGGGAGCAGTGGATGTGGCAGCGGTCACTGAGACTTGGGCCACTGCAAGACATGACTGGGACCTGAACCTGGAGGGTTACACTATGTTCAGGAAGGACAGGGGAGGAAGGGAGGAGGGGTAGCAATGATAGTCAAAAACTGCATTGGCATAGGGGGAGTAGAGGAGGCGGAGGGAACCGTGGAGGCGATTTGGGTCACCTTGATAACAAGGGGGGCAAGAGAGTAAAATAGAGTGGTGTATAGACCCCTGCCCTGGCGGAGGAGCTGGAGGACAGTCTGGTGGCAGATGTTAGGAGACACTGCAGACTGGGCAGAGGAAAGGTGGTGTTGGGGGACTTAAACATGCCAGGAACAGACTGGGAGATATGACATCCTCTGTGACCAGGAACAGAGGTTGTTGGATGTCTTCAAGACGCTGCTCCTAACTCAGCAGGTGAGGGAACCAACCAGGGAGGCACGGGTACTGGATGTGGTCCTGGCAGACAGTGACCAGATTGGGGGCCTGGAGGTAAGGGACCCATTGGCGGGAGTGACCATGCCACGGTCTGTTCTGCCTGGACCTAGAGGGGTAGAAGGCTGCACAAAGACGGAAGTAACCGACTTCTGGGTGGATTTTAAGGAAATGGGAAGGATCCTTAAGGAGCATTTGGATGGGATTGGGCAGACATGGACGCTGATAGTAGGTGGGAAATCATCAGAGAGGGGTGCAGGATGCTACCAGCACCTGTGCAAGAGTAAGACGAAATGCGGTAGGGCCAAAACCCTGTTGGTGGACCAGGGAGGTCCAGGAGGTGGCGGGAAAGAAAGCAGCCTATAAGAAATTCAAGTGCTCAAGGAGTGAAAGGGATCGAGGGGAGTGTGAGCTGTTGGCTAGAAGGGCCACTAGAGTGGTGAGGGCGGCTAAGGCAAGGAAGAGCAGAACCTGGCCAGGGAAATTAGGAGAGGGAACAAGGGGTTCTTTAGATACATTGGGGAAAGACTAGGGTGAAGGGGCAGATTAGCAGGATTAAATCAGGAGAGATGGGCACAAGACCCAGAGGAGCAGGCTGAGGTACTAAATGAGTACTTCACCTCAGTTTTCACCAGGGAAAATGGGGATGCTGCATCATACATGGGAGGAGACAGAGATAATGAGGAGGGGGACCCTACCATCGGGCAGGTCTGGGGAGAGGGGGGCATCACTGGCAGGTGGGGGAGGGCTAAGCAGGGAGAAGAGGTACTGGAAGTGGAAATCACAGCAGAGAGAGTGAGGGAAGCCCTCAGCTCCTTAAGACGGAGAAAGCACTGGGCCGGATAAATTACATCCTAGAGTGCTGAAGGAACTTGCAGATGTCCTGGCAACCCCTGGCAGAGCTTTTCACCATCTCTCTGAGGACAGGGTGGGTGCCCCAAGACTGGAAGGTGGCGCATGTAGTGCCTATCCACAAGGGGGATCAAGAGGTGGCAGGGAACTACAGGCCTGTCAGCCTGACATCAGTGGTGGGCAAGGTGATGGAGGGCATTGTCAAGGAGGCTAGGGGGCCCTGGATAAGTCAGGGTGCCTGGCGATAGAGCAGCATGGATTCATCCCGGGAAATCGTGTCAGACAAACCTGGTGGAGTTCTATGACTGGGTGACAAGTGCCTTGGACCTGGGTAGACCAGTGGATGTCCTCTTTCTGGACTTCAGCAAGGCATTTGACTCTGTTCCTCATGGGCCTGTTGGATAAACTAGGAGAAATGGGGTGGGAAACAGATGATCCGATGGATAGGCAATTGGCTCCAGGACCGGACCCAGAGGGTCGTAGTTGGTGGGATAATCTCTTCCCAAGAAGGGTCATTAGTGGGGTCCCACAGGATCAGTCCTTGGGCCCCTTCTGTTCAAGCGCCTCGTTTCTGACATAGGACAGGAATCAGGAGTGAGATGAGTCTCTTTGCAGATGACTTGAAACTGGGGGCAGTGGTGGATGGGGAGGAGGGAGGGAGGTGGCCTGCAGGGACCTGGAGGCTCTGGAAAGATGGTCTAGAAAGTGGAAGCTGAGGTTTAATGCAGGAAATGCAAGGTACTCCATCTGAGCCAGAAACCCAGGCCAAGTGTACACCCTGGGGGAAATACTACAAGTCTCAATGGCTGAGAGGACCTGGGGGTGGTGGTGGATGTCAAGATGAACAACTCTGAGACTTGTAGGAGGGCAGCAGCCAGGCCAACAGGATGCTGGGATGCATCGCTAGGGGATCACCTCCAGAAGGAGGAAGTGATACTCCTCTGTATAACTGCTTGGTGAGGCCGCACCTGGAGTCTGCAGTGCAGTTTGGAGGCCACACTTTAAAGAGGACATTAACCTCCTGGAGAGGGTCCAGAGGAGGGCAACCAAAATGATTTGGGGCTTGGGGACAGGACCTATGAGGAGAGGCTCAAGAGCTAAATATGTACACATTGGAAGAGAGAAGGGACCGGGGACATGATAGAGGTCTTCAGGTACATGAAGAGGGTAAATAGGGAGGAACAGTGAGGGTGCTTGAAGGAAGGAGGAAGGGGCCACTAGAGGGCATGGGTGGAAGCTGGAGGGGAAGATTCAGGGAGAAAGGAGGAGGTGCTACTTCACTGAGAGGGTGGTAGAGCCATGGAATGCACTACCTAGGGGCTGGTGGAGGCAGAGACAGTGGAGGGTTCAAGAGGGTGGGACAGGTACAGGGAAGGGTTCAGGAAGCAAAATCCAATGCAGCAAGAATATCCGGAACTGGGAAGGGAGAAGCCAGAGAAGGCGAGGGGGACAGCAAGGTCAGCACCCAGGGTGGGGGCTGACCAAACGAGCAGACACGAAAGACCATTAGGCCTATTCTGCTGGCATTTTAGTATGTTAGTATGTTAGTAAGTCCACTGGCAGATGAGGGGGCGGTGGAGGAGAAGAAGGGGGATACAGATACTGGGGGTATCCATAAGACAGCTATCCATATCCCGGACGGTGGAAGCCTGGCGTGGTACTGAGGCTACAAGTGTGCTGCGGCGGATAGGCGGCGTTGGGCCTCTGGGGTACGGATACTACGCGGGCCATGGTATGGCGTCAGATAGGACGGGTTGGGTACCCAGGGAGCAGGGGGTCTGCAGGAGCAGATGGCCCTGGAAGCGACCCAGCGGGCGGGCACGGAATGGGAGGCCCAGCGTAGGGGCAGTGTCCGGCAATGGAATATTGTCAGGTGTCGGGTAGGCCGGCATTGGCGTCTGAGGATCTGGCGTCAGGTCATCTGACCCAGCGGGAGGGAGACCTGACGGCAGCATATCCACCTCCTCCGTGTCACCCGGGGAAGAAGGATTACCATCCCTGGGATCCAGCAGAGGAGCGCTGGGCGCCTGGGGTGCTGGCGTTGCAGTGAGCCTGGGACGACAGATAGGCCCGAAGGGTCGGCGTCAGCTCTAGCAGTGGTCTGTCTTATCGATGGGATCCGGGTGGATGTCAGAGGGCGGCGTCCGATTTATCAGACCCACACCCGATGAAGGCCGCCAAGGAGGCGGCCTCGGTGGGTGCTTTGGAGGCCGTGCGCTGCCCAGAGGGTCCAGGCATCTTAACGGTCTTGCCCAGGCGGGCGTCGGAGCTGACGCCCAACTTATCAGGCCACTTGAACCAGAAGGCCGCATGGCGGTGACCTTACTGGGAGCAGCTGCCTCCTTAGACCCAGAGGCTCCTGAGGTGCCCGGCGTGAGCCCGGCGGAGGTTGACACTGTCTTGGAAGCCTCCAAGATGGCTGCCATGGAGCTGCCTCTCAGGAGAGGCATTACTTGCAGCACCGCGACCCCAGCCGAGGCTGCGGCGACTGATGAGGCATCCTGGTCCTGGTGCTTCTTCTTGTGGTGGTCCTCTAGAGAAGTCGAAGACGCTGAAATTTTTTCAGTTCCTTTTCCATGGAGGTCATTTTTTGTTTAAGAACGTGGGCCTCCAGGGACTGCTGCCTCTGCTTTCGGGTGGCCGCGTTAAACTGCTGGCAGAGCTGGCACTTCTCGATGGGGTGATCGGGTCCTAGATAAAAAAGGCACTGGGAATGCCTGTCCTTATGCGGGAGCTAGGCACCACAAGAATCACACTTGTTTTTGTGCTTGGAGGGAGTCGGGGACGACATACACAGCAGCTGTAGGTAAGGCGGACAAATTATCGAAAAAAGTAGAAATGGCGGTAAAACTACCGATGATTGACTGCGAGCAGTGCACATAACCATAGAAAGCACTGCACGCACTAACGGTGGAAAGAACTGGAAGGCAGGCATGGAGGACCTACTCTTTATAGCCGCTGAAGTCACTCTGATGTCGGTCACTTTACGCGGGGCGGTACCTCGCCAGAGACTGCTAGCTAGAAATTTTTCCATGGTCCTGATGCCTGCCGCCTTCAGTCCTATTTGTAATTACCTACTGCAAGAGCCCTCTCAAGTAAGATAGTGCAACTACACTTCAACACAAAAAATATAAAATTATGCACATAGGAAGTAAGAACCCAAGGCAAAATACTAGCTCGGGGAGGGACTCGAGGTTACAGAGCAGGAACGGGACCTGGGATCACAATTTTGGATAACCTGAAGGCCAGGAATCAATGCGATCGGGCAGTGGGGAGGTCAACCAGATTATTGGCATGCATAGGAAGGGGCTTTACCAGCAGGAAAAAGGAAGTGATCATGCCACTATAAAAAAACTATAGGCAGACCACAACTAGAATACGGGGTCCAGATCTGATGGCCACACTTACAGGGTCACAGAGACATGCTGGAGTGGGTCCAGAGAAGAAAAACCAAGATGGTTCAAGGGCTGCATGGGAGGTCACACAAGAAACGGCTGGAGGAACCAAACTTGTACAAACTGGAGATGGGGGGGGGGGGTTATGGCAGAAACCTTCAAATAGCTTAGGGAATAAACAGAGTGAGGGAAGGTAGCATCTTCAGGATGAGTGAGAACAAATCCACTAGGGGACATGCATTCAAGCTGGAGGGGGGTAGATTTAGAGAAGATGTAAGGGGGCAGTTCTTCACAGAGAGGGTGGTGGGTCCATGGAATAGGCTGCCAGAATGGGTGGTGGGGATAGATTCAGTGGGCAAATTCAAACAGGCTTGGGACAAATACATGGGGCTAAATAAAAGTGGAAAGGTCTGGAACAGAGGGTGTAAGATAAACTAGATGGGGGGGGGGGCGGCATTTCAGGCAGATGGGAGATGAGCCAAGGAGTCCTTTTCTGCAACAAATTTTCCATGTTTCTATTTTACAAATGTTCACATACAACAGAGTTATGCTCCTAATAGACTTTTTGGAGTGCTGATTTCTGCTTGTTAATGTGGTGCAAACATTATGTTGATTGTTGCCAAGGTTGTTAATTGCTGCTTGTTAAGCTTGAGGCAGGTTAGAAATCTGATATGCAAATGATGGGCTTGACTTGGCTATGAACAGTAAAATCAAGATGGAGTCACTCTTTTGTCTAAAGTTGTTTTCCATACTGTTTTGGTACCTCTCAATATTCATGCTCTGTTCTGCAGGTTAGTGAGTTCATGTCAAAATGCATTTTGTGGTGAATCATATTACTTCTATGGAATTCAAATGCATTTAAACACTGTTTTGTACTGTAGTAATTGCTTTAAAGCCCAGAGGGTTGTGATGTAACATTCTGTGTGGGGTCCTTTTTTAATTTACTTATTTCTTGAATCTGTGTAATTCCTGCACTTTGAATTTGAAATCATTTGCTGTGAAGACAAGATGGGTAGCTTGGCTATGACATCTGCTAAGGGGGTGGCATTTGAACTGTTTGTAATATGGGTTATCATGCTTTTTACAATTCATTATCCTAGTTTTACAGGAGTCCTGTTCTTTTACCTATTTCCTTGGCTGAGCAGACTGCAACACTGGGAGGTCTAGGGAGGTGCAAAAGGTCACACACTCAGTATTTGGCCTTAACAGGATTTCTGCAGCACTGTGTATGTTTTTAGTTTTGCTGGGGTGTTAAAATGTTGAAAAATACTTTGTATGGTTTTGAAACTAAGGTAAGAAAGTTCAAGAATATTCTGTTATTGATGATACCACAACTTCTTGGTTTGGGCATTTGAAACTGATATCATTAGTTATTTATATTAGGGTGCAGTGTGTAAGTGGGTGTACATAAATATTCCAAACCTTTTAAGTCAATCCAGTTATTAGGATGTTTTTAACTGTAACACTGTTTTAATCGTTGTCAGTTATGCGGTAAGGCTGCTGTTTCCCTAATAAGCTACTTTACTGTGTTAGTAAAAAATGTTCTACTTTTACAATTGCTCCTTTGTGTGAACAATGAAACTAGTACGTTTGTACCCGGAACTGTGCCTGGAAATAAGCTTTGGCTTAGTGCATCTCTCTCGGTCAACACAGAAATAGTGTACTGCCTGGAATTAATATAAATGCTCTGCAGTAGTCAGCTATCATTTTATTTCTTTCTTTTCTTGATAATTAAGTGATTTTCTACCTGACAGTACCAGGTGTGATGTGTGGAACAGCACTTTACCTGGAGGCTGACATTGTCAGTTCTATTCCTCCAAATACACCATCAGGATTGTGACTGCACTGAATGTGACTTTACTAGTAACGAAGAACAGACCATCTCTTGCTGCTTGACAGGTAACGTATGACAAATGCTACCAATCAGGCAGCTGGGCTTGTGATATAACAATGCATGAGGTCACACGCTGTCCGGGGGAGGGATGAACAACTCGATATGTCTGCATCCAGGTAAAGCACTGCTTTTCACATCACACCAAATACAGTTAGGTAGAAAACCATGAAATGGGCACATATAAAAGAAAACACTCCAGAAGCAAAAAAAGTAAACAGGGACTCCTTTCAAAATTCCTGAAATTTTCTGCCTGCTTTTTTTTGGTGCTACTATCTCTTTAAGTAACTAAATAAGGTGTAAACAGGTGCCCCGATGTGACCAATGGTTATCCAGAAGGGGCTGACTTAGATGTCAGGTGACGATTCCACCTGAAACTAATTTGGAATGCAAATTAAGCATTCAAGTTAGTTTGTGCACAGTAACACATGCTTAAAAAAATACACCCTAATGTTTTGTCAATTTATTAGTTTCCTTGTCAACAGAGAGCTCCTTTCCAATAGCTAAGGGGTGTACGTGTTTGCTTTAGTTTGTTTTCACTGTTCATGCCAGTGCCCTGTGGGCACTTGAGAGTTTCCATTTTATGGTTATTGAAATCTTATTGTCCATGAGAGCTGCAGTAGCATATGAGCCTGGTTCCCCACTGTGCAGCTGCTCAAAGAATGGTCCCTCACAGATCTCTAACCCCTGTGTGCTCTCCAGTGCTAAGGTACTCTATGGCACAACCCCTTAGAACTGCCTAGAAGAGTGTAAAGGGGTTGTTGCTAAAGAGTCAATCGTGTCTTGTGAGGGTTGCGTTGCTCTGAAGATGGCACTGCATACTATTTGCATAGTACCCCCACTCCCTTCACCACGTGGTTGTAGTACGCTTCGAGACCACACAGGGAATGGCTCTGACCTCCACTGAATATGGTGGGGGGTTGCTAGTAAGGAACTGGCACATCAACACTACTGTAATGATTCTGTGGCAGTCCCTTGCGCTGTGAATTGGGTCCAATATCTTTACCAGGCAACTGCTCTTAGGAAAGAAAGAACAGTTATGTAAGAACTTACTGTAACAGTATATTTTCGAAGGGATCTCAGTCATCAGGTCACACTGTAGGAACTTCACTGTCAGTGAAGCAGGATCCACATGGAAGATCTTCAGCAGTACAACTGGGGCCACTGCACTGCGTCGACATCTACCGCGTCATCAGCCCTATGAAGGTGTGAGTGGCCCTGCTTCCTCCTCAGTTCTTTCCTCTGGAGACAAAGGGAGCATAGCTCAAGCCATGGGGCACCGGAGGGAGAGAGGTGTCAGACTGTATGAAGGCTGGATATACCCAGATAAGCCACTTCAGGAAAGAGCCCCAAATGGGCTTGGTAGGAGGGAAGCAGACCTGATGACTGAGATCCCCTCACAGATCTACTGTTACGTAGTTCTACGTAACTGTTCTGTTTTTCTGGGGTATCTCAGACATCTGGTTACACTGTAGGAATGATTCCTACACAATTACAGATGCACACAGACAGTCTAGGGGGAAGGCCAACCTTAAGCTTAAGACAGGAGGCCCTGCAGCACAACCCTGCCAAATCCTACACAGGCTCTAAAGGCAAAGTCCAGACTGTAGTGCTTGATAAAGGTATGGGCAGTACTTCAGGTGGCAGCCATACAAATGTCAGCAGCTGAGACCCCTCTGAAATAGGCCACAGAGGTAGCCATGTCTCTTGTGGAATGAGCTTTGACTGTTCCAGGCAATTCTTTGCCGTACTTATTGTAGCAAAATACAATGCAATTTGCTAACCATTTAGATAAACATTGTTTAGGAAATGAATGCCCTCTCTACCTGGGGCGAAAGAAACAAACAACTGCTTCGACTTTCTGCATTCCTTGGTTTGAAGCAGATACTATTTCTAAGTCCTGCACACATCTAACATATGGAGCAGTGTTTCCCCTGGCTTGGCATGCCTGGGAAAATAAACAGGAATGTGGATAGATTGGATCAGTATACACTTAGATGCCACCTTAGGAAGAAAAGTACAGTTACATAAGAACTTACCGTAACAGTATATCTTCAAGAGAGAATCCTGCAGTGGATCACTGCATGTAGGACTGCGTCCTCTGGCATTAAGACCGCAAGGCAAACTTTTCCAGCAGTGTCTGGCGGGGGACCGCCCACCTGACGTCACGTGATGGACATAAGCGTGACCCTATATAGTGGGTGGTCCCCATGCCCGCCTTCCAGTTCTCCTGCCGGAGATCCAAATAGGATGACACAGAAGAAAGGATGAAATTCTGGAGCCCAGTTCAGAAAGGCTGAAAGAAAAGCAGAAAACTGGGGGAAGGAGGGAAAAGGTGACCTACAGCAGGAATCTCTCTCGAAGATCTACTGTTATGGTAAGTTATTACGTAACTGTACTATCTTATTTCAAGAGGGGTTCCTGTAGTAGGTCATTACATGCAGGACTGAATCCCAAGAAGTCACTCATAGAGAGACCGAGAGAGGCACAGGAGGAGGAGCAACTGAGAAACAGCACAGGACCAGCCTAAGACAGTAGACCCTGCAAGACGGCAAGGCCACACCCAGCCCTACGCCTAGAGGCAATGTCCAGACTGTAGTGTTTTGTGAAGGTATGGACGGAACTCCAGGTTACTGCCGCACAGATCTCTGCTGCAAAAACATTTCGCAGAAACGCCGTGGAGGTAGCCATGCTGCTAGTAGAGTGAACGCTGATCTCCCCTGGAAAAGGTTTGTTGTACTTCTGGTAGCAGAAGTGAATGCAGTTACTGTGCCATTTGAAAGGCACTGTTTAGAAACTGCACTCCAAGGATTTGGGAGCAAACGAGGCGAAAAGCTCATCAGACTTTCTGGACTTCTTAGTTCTATGAACATAACATCTGAGGATTCTATGAACATCCAAGATAAGAAGGAGATCCTCCCCCCACCCCTCGGTTTGAATTAACAGGGCAATAAACTGGAATTCAACTGCCTGATTTACTGTGAACTCAGAAACCACCTTAGGCGAAACTTAGATTAGTATGAGGACCACCTGGTCCTTGTGGAAAATCAAAGGCGGCTCCATATGCAACAGGGCCTGAAGCTTGGAAATCCTACGAGCAGAAGTAATGGCAACTAAAAATAGCACCTTCCAGGAAAGGTAGCTCATGTCATAGCTCATCGTGGGGTCAAAGGGAGAAAGCATAAGCTTCTCTAACACAAAATTCAAATCCCAAGGTGGGGAGAGGTTATGAATGGGAGGTTTGAGGAGGAGGATCCTTTTCAAAATGGTCTTAGAGACCTCCAACTGACCCACATTTTTCCTTCCATTGGCACGTGGTAGGCCAAGATGGCTGACAAGTGAACTTTAAGGGATGAACATGACAGACCCGAATTAGACAGGTACAGGAGGTACCCATGACCTGAGGAGCAGAGCAGGTAAAGGGGTCTCAGCTCGTAGAGCCACCAAATGGAAAAATGCTTCCATTTCATGGCATAGGTGGATCTGGTGGAGGGTTTCCTCGCTTCTACCAGGACCTGAGTGACCTTTTGGGAAACCCTGAAATGAGCTCTGATTATGTCTGAAGGAGCCACGCATGAAGATGCAAGGTCCTGAGTCCTGGATGTACCAACCTGCCTTGATCCTGAGTCAACGGATCATGCCTGAGAGGTAAAGGAATTGGGGGTTCCACTGAGAGCTGCTGCATCAGCGTAAACCAGATTTGCCTCGGCCAGAGAGGAGCGACGAGGATCATCCGAGCTCCCTCAGCCTGGAGCTTGAGAAGTACCCTCTGAAGAATGGGAAAGGGAGGGAAGCCATACAAGAACTAGCCTGTCCAACATAGTGACAACGCATTGTGCCAGAAAGCTCCAGGCTCTGGAACAAATGAGCAAAAGCTGATAATTTTTGCGTTGGATGGGGAGGTAAACAGATTGATGTCTGGGCGACCCCACCTCTGGAAGAGACAGTCTGCTGCCTCCTGACTTAATTCCAGTTCGTGAACAAAGGACGACGTCTGACTGAGGCTGTCCACCAGGACATTGTGAACACCTGGAACATGCACAGCTGCAAGAAACAGGTTGTGCTGGACTGCCCAATTCCACACCCTCATCGCCTCCCTGCAGATGGGGTATGACTGGGTGCCTCCCTGTTTGTTGATGTACCAGACTACAGACATATTGTCTGTCTAGATCAGCAGTGTTCCTCTCTATAGGATGGTCTGAAAAGCCTGAAGGGTGTAAAGAACCATCCTCATCTCCAGAATATTGATGTGTAAGGACATCTCCAGCTGGGACCATAAACCCTGGGTTCGATGGTCCCCAAGGTGCTCTCCCCAACCCAAACAAGAAGCGTCTGCAGTGAGGGTCCATAGAGGATGGGAACTTTGAAAGGGAAGTCCCTGGGCAGATTCAGGGGTCTAGCCGCCATAGTAGATCCCTCTTGACCACGCTTGGAGACCAGAATGGGATGGTCCAGAATGTCCAGCACTGGTCCCACTGGACATGTAACGTCCACTGGGAGATTCACATATGCAACCTGGCTAAAGAAACTGTGGAGATAGAGGCTGCTATCAGGCCCAGCAAGCGTAGCAATGCCCTGACCAGAAGAGATCTGGACAAGATCACCAGGACGACCTGCTCTCGAAGAGTTTCCGCTCTGACTGAGGGGAGAAAGGCTCTGCACTGGACCATGTCCAAAACCACCACTAAGACCTGAAGGTTCTGAGAGGGGGTTAAAGATGACTTGGGGAGACTGACTGTGATCCCCAGTTGGGAAAAAGGTCCAGGGTAATAATAATAATAACAACTTTATTTATTAAGTGCCTTTTAAATATCAAGGCGCTTTACAGTATTTAAAACATAATTCCTAAAACAACAATGACAAATCATAACAATTCATGAAAAAGCCTGACTCCACAAAAAAAGGTTTTAGTGCCTGTTTTAAGCTCCCCACGGTTGCACATTCCCGAAGCTGACGGGGCAGAGAATTCCAGAGGGTTGGGGCCCAAAACATAAAAGCACGGCTACAGAAGATTTCAAAGTAACCTCGGAATCTCCAGCAACCCTCGGCCACGAGTGACAGTTCTATTGGTGGGGTATAAGGAATCAGAAGCTCTTTCAAGTAGCCGGGGCCAAGTCTGTGTAGGCTTTGTAGGTCAATAAACCTACCTTAAAGGTGATCCGCCACTGAATCAGCAGCCAGTGCAGACTGTGCAGCACAGGGCAATATGTGATCCCTAGATGCCCTGTCAATAATCGAAAGCAGCAGCGCTTGTACTAGCTGCAAAACAGTTGATATCAATCCCAGGAAGCCCTAGGCAAAGGGAGTTGCAGTAGTCAAGGCACGAGGTCACAAAGGCACGAACCAACACAGGCAGATCACTGGATGGAACAAAGTGTTTGACCCTGTCAATGTTCCTAAGATGACAAAAGGCTGACTTAACGACTGCTGACACCTGATAACGGAGGGTCAGCCATCGTCAAGCATCACTCCCAAGTCGCACTCGCTCTGAGGTAAGGATCTGAGCACCACCCAGAATTAATCCAGAGGGCTGATCAGTCCTCAACCCCTCCATCCTGTGCCCCGGGTCCACAACCATAACCTCGGTCTTTCCCGCGTTCAACTTTAACCAGCTCGAATTCATCCAGTCTTGGATTTCAGTGAGGCAGCTATTAAATACTGAGAGAGCACTAGCCTGGTCGGGGTCAAACGACAGGTAGAGCTGGGTATCATCAGCATAGCAGTGGGTAACTGCGAGGGACTCCAGAAGGCTGTCCCTGCATGGAGATGACAGTAGCCAGTCGTACAGGTAGGAGAACACTGCTATACCCTGATGGCGTAAGGCCACTGCCACCACCGCGAGGCACTTTATAAAAACCCTGGGTACTGAGGAAGGCCAAAGGGGAGGGCTGTGAACTGGAAGTGCTTCCCCTGGAAACAAAACCGCAGGAAACGGTGGTGGTCAGGGAAGATTGGGATATGCAGGTAAGCGTCCTGCATGTCTAAGGCACAGAGCCAGTGGTCCTGCTGCAGAAGGGGCAGGAGGCTCTGAACAGTCAGAATGCAAAACCTCTTGTACTCGACAAAGAGGTTCAGACTGCTAAGGTCCAAGATTGGTCTGAGGTCGCCCGACTTTTTTGGGACAAGGAAGAAGTGGGAGTAAAACCCTCTTCCTTTCCCAGCCACAGGCACAGATTCTATTGCTGCGCCATTCCAGAGTCCTGATCTCTTCCTCGACCAACGGGCTTGGTGCAGGGAGTAAAAGGAGGACTGGAGGAGAGTCTGGAGGCAACTCCAGAAACTCTAGCATGTGCCCTTGAGAAATGAGCTGTAGGACCCATGCGTCTGAGGTGATATCCTCCCACTCCTGGACGTGAAGGGCGAATCTTCCCCCCACTGGCTCCACATTTTGAAGTGGAGGGGAGGGAAGACTGGGGGTGAGTCAGGAGGCAGAGGGGGCAAAGGCCCTCCTGCCGATCTCTGGGATTTGGCAGCCGGTGGAGAGGAAAAAGAGGAGCCAGTGGCTCGTCTTTTGGTCTGCTTCTTTGGGGCCAATTGCTTCCCTTGGTGCTTGAACTGGCGCCGAAAGGGCTGCTTCTTTAGAGTACCAGCCCTAGACATGGAATGGACCAATCTGAGGGCCTGACCACTATTGTGGAGGCCCATAATCAAATCTCTAGCGTCCTGAATGGCTGCTTGTACATCTGTCAACAGACCAGAAATGCACAGCAGCAGAGGAGCAGGCCATCGAATCATAGGTGGCTCAAAGAGCATATCTGCCGGAAATTTTAGAAAGACAAAGCTTTTTAGCAAGCTCCTCTCTGAGGTCGGAGTCCTCCAGGGATGAGATCTTGGCCTCAAGCTTAGCCAAGGTGGCCTTCTGAAATGTCACCATGTGCGCCACATAATTTAGGGAGCACAGGACACACGGGGCGGAAGAGTAAACCTTCTTCCTGAATTGCTTCAACTGTCTGGACTCCTTGTCCAGGGGGGACATGCTCATGTGCTTGGGGTTAACCAAGCAGTCATGAGTGGCAGTAATGACAATGAAGTCTGCCCTGGGGTGAGAGTCCAAGAAGGGTATGCCCTCGGGAGATCCTGTCTGCCTTCTTAGGAAAAGCAGGAATGGATGTGGCAACTTCCAAATGGTGGTAGTAAAGTCCTCATGTGGTGGTATCTAAGGAGGAACTGGTATGGGGGAGGCAGCTTCTAGATCTAAATGTTCAGCTAGATGCTTCCTCATAGGATCCAGATCCTCAGCATTCCAACCACTTGCTTGTTGGATTATGCGGAGGAGCTCAGTGAAAGAAGGGTCCACCGGGGAGACTTGGGAGACTCTTTGCCCTTGGGGGAGAGGACAGCTCATCTGAGGAAGACTCTGACATGTTGTGGTTTTAGTCAGGGGGATATTCACCCTCGGGACATTCAAAATCCAGGAGAGGGATGTCCTGAGGGGTAGTTCCCAAGACATATAACGTGTGCAGTGAACTGGCAGGAGACGGGGGGTTGGGGCACTGCCACAGGGCTAGGAAGCCTACGTTCCAGGTTGGAGACTAGCTGGGACCTCATGTCCTTCCACCAAGACTGCATAAGAGATTGAAAGTCTGGTTGTGGAGGAGGGAGAGGTGGAGGAGGTGGGTTGGCTGGGGGGGGTGTAATAGTGAGTTCCCAAACCCGCATACTGAGGAGGGTAGTCCCTGATAATATGGTTATCTCTGTTGATACCCAGGGAAATAGCCCTGGGAATAATGAGGCATCAACGGGCCCAACAGCAGAAGGAGGGGTGCCTGATGTCCGGTAAAAATAGAGTGGATGGATGGCAGGTCTTGGCCTAGAGGCATGGACGGACCAGTATAACTACCTGATGTCATGACAGCTGACATCCGTATGGCCGTCGTCAGGGTAGTCAACAAAAGGGGAGTGAACGTCGGGACACGTGGCGTAGGGTGAGCTGACGTCAGACCCTGCAAGGGGCCGAGCTGCCATTCCCTGACAGAGGGAGGAAAGATCCGACGGGCGCTCTGACGCCAAAGGAGGAGCAGCAGGCAGGAGGTGATCCGATGCCAGAATAGCTATAGGGCCTGGTGAAGGGGAAGTATCCCACAACGGGATCTGAGGAACCGCTTAAGGAGTGGGCAAAGACAGGACCACTTCCAGGTGTCCTTCCTCCTCTGTCCCAGACGTAGGCTGTGGGGCAGGGGAAACCACTGGGGGAGGTGGAGAGGAAGTCTCCCGGCCAGGCAGAGCCCAGGGGGAGGACCAACTCAGAGAAGCCAGCACGATTTGCCGGATGTCGGGTGTGATGGCATGAGCCCCCAACAGGAGAGCAATGCCAGAGTGGTCGTCAGAGGTGACCGACTGACAAGGCGAAACAGTGACCGGGCGTTGGAAGGTGGGATCCTTGAGCGGACTACTGGCTGCTTTTAAACACTGTCCGATTCACCGACCACTGGGTGGGCCCCGGAGGAGCTGGGATCCGACTTGCCAGAAAGGACCGGGTGTTCGCCGGAGGAGCCAGTGGACAACTTGCTGGTTGAAATAGGTGGGAAGAAGGCAGAGGCACTGGAGGTCATCCCTGAAGCTGCCTGGGTCACCATGAAGGTGGGTGGCGGCGGGGAGAAGGCTTACTGGCTGAGGGTCGGTCCTGGTCCTCATGGCACTCCTTTCCTCGGTGTCTCTCCTTGTCTTTTTTTCTTCTTCTGTTTGTCCGATGAAGGGAAGAAGCTGACTCACGAATTTTCTGCATCTCCTTCTCAAGTGAAGCCATTCTGGACTTAAGGAGATGGGCCTCAGAGCCTGCTGTCGTGTTTGTGGGTGGCCTGGTTGAAGGGCTGGCAGTCAGAACAGGCCATGGTGTTGTGGTCTGGGCCTAAACAGAAGAAGCAGAGGCGATGGCCATCTTTGGGAATTTAGCCCCACACTTGCGCCTTCTTCTTTGCCTTTGGAGGCGGAAATGGAAGACAAAGTGCGGAAAAATGGACTGGTATACGATGAAAATAAGAAATAATGGTGATCGACAAAGCTGCACATTACTGTGAGGTACTAGTGCAGGTCGGCGGTGGAAAAGAACTAGAAAGCGGGCGTGGGGACTGCCCACTGTAGGTCACGCTGCAATGTCGGGTGGGCGCCTCCCACCGACAGACACTGCTGGAAAGTTTGCCGGGTAGTCCTGACCACCAGAGGGCAGGACCTACATGTAATGAACTACTGCAGGAACCCTCTCAAAGTAAGATCTTAGATTCATGCACAAAGACACCCTGTCTTTGTGGAAAATCAAATAAGTCTCCTGGCACCAGAGGGCCTGAAGCTCTGAAATCCTTCAAGCATAAGTAATAACAACTAAAAATAATGCTTCCATGAAAGGAAGCATAGCTCAAGTTGCGACTGGCTCAAAAGAAGACAGAGACAACTTCTTCAAAACAAAATTAAAATCCCAAGCCGGACAGAGGAACAAGTTGAGGTTTCAGATGCAGAATGACCTCAAAAAGGTATGGGAGACATCCAGCTAAGCTGTGGTACGGTCACCCACTGGCTCATGAAAGGCTGAAATAGCCAAAAGGAGCACCTTGAGGGAGGAGTACCGGAGACCTGAGTCAGAGAGCTCACATAATCCAGGATCTGGTTCACCGGACAAGTAAAGGGCCCAGATTATGCTTGGTAGCCCATATAGCGAACCGTTTCCACTTCCTGGCATAAGTGGCATGAGGTGGAAGGCTTTCGGGCGGCCACCAGGACTTCCCCCACTCTGCTGGAAACTCCAAATCTGGTGATAGCTATGTGCTCAGGGAGCCAAGCGTGAGATGGAGGGACCTGAGGTTGGGATGGACCCAGGGTCCCTGACCCTGGGGCAGCAGACTGCTGCAGAGGGAGAGAGAGACTGGAGGTTCCTCAGCCAGCTGCTGTAGTAGAGGAAACCAAATCTGACAAGGCCAGAATGGGGTTACTAGTGTCATGCTGGCCCCCTCCATCTGCAGCTTGATGAGTACCTCTGAATCAGAGGAAACGGAGGTAAGGCATAAAGAAACCTCCCGCCCAGGAGAGGGAAAACACGTCTTGCCAGAAAACTCCAGGCCCCAGATCGAGTGAGCAAAAACTGGGTGGTTCTGTGTTGAGTGGGGACGCAGAAAAGGTCCAACTTTGGATGATCCCATCTGTTGAACAGATCTTCTGCGATTGAAGAGAAAAGCTCCTACTCGTGCATGCTGGACTGAGTCCGGCTGAGGCTGTGTTTAGCACTCCTGGCATGTGAACTGCTAAGAGGGTCAGGCCACTGTCTAGTGTCCAGTACCACACTCTCACTGCCTCTCTGCATAGGGGGTACAAATGCATTCCCCCCCGCTTGTTGATGTTGATTCACTCAGACAACCTCAATGTCGTGTACAACAACTGACCCGGAAGAAGATGCTTCTGAAAGGCCTGCATGGCATACAGAACCACCTGCATCTCCAGAACATTGATATGCAGGGAGGTTTCGATCTGGGTCCAAAAAGCCTGGGTTTGAAAGGGACCCATATGAGCCCCCAGCCCAAACCGGACACATCTATGGTGAGGATTTGTGTGGAGATAAGATCTGAATGGAACTCCTTCCAACAGGTTCAGGGCTCCATCCATAACTGCAGCACCCTGTGGATTGGGAGGAGACCAGCACCAACTGATCTAGTTTGTCCGTTCGCTGATCCCACTGAACTCGCAGAGTCCACTGGATGATTCGCATATGGAACCTGGCCAGTGGAATGGTGGGATTGGCAGCTGCCAACAGTCTCAATAGCCTCAGGTACACCCTAGCCAGAATATAATGGCTCTGGGCCACCTCCTGAGCCTGGGCAATAAGACACCCCGCTCTGTTTAGGGTAGGAAGGCCTTCCCTTGTGCTGAGTCTAGAACAGCCCCTATGTATTGCAGCCTTTGGGACAGAACCAGAACCGACTTTGGCAGATTGACGGTAATGCCCAGGGAGAGGAACAACTCAAGAGTTCTCTGTAAAGTACCCAGGAGCTGTTCCATGGAGAAGGCCTTTAGAAGCCAATGGACCAGATAAGGGAAAACTTGCATTCCCTCCCTTCTGAAGGCCACAGCTACCGCTGCTAAACACTTAGTAAAGACCTGCATTACAGTAGAAAAGCTGAAGGGCAGCACTTTGAACTGATAATGCTCACCCTGGAAAAGAAAACAGAAGAACCTCCTGTAGGAGGAAACACCGAGATGTGCAGGTAAGCATCCTGCATGTCCAAAAAACAGACAGTCTCCTTTCTTCAGAAGGGGCATGAACCCTGGCAAAGTTACCATTCAGAACCTTTCGTACTGGACATACAGACTGATGTCCTTAAGGTCTAAAATGGGCTTCAGATCTCTGGTCTTTTTGGAGACCAGGAAGAATCAGGAATAAAACCCCTTGTTTCTCTGGTGCCTGGGCACTAGCTTGATGGCCTGCTTGTGCAGAAGGGACTGTACCTCCTCCTAGAGAACAGACAAGTGGGCCGGGGTTGGTTGGAGGCAGAGGAGGAGTCTCGGGGTTGCTCAGTGAGCTCCAGAGTGTGTACTCTTCTATGATTTAAAGAATCCAGGCATCCAATATTATGATTTTCCAATGATTAAGATGGCAGGAAAACCAACCTCCGATCACCACCTCTTGGTCTAGGATGGGGGGGGGCTGGTAAGAATGGATCCAGCTGCTGGTCCATCACCTCTGGGATGCTTGGCCACAACTCCAGCAATGGAGGGAACGGGTAAGGCAGCAGATGCTCTTCTTTTGTCCTGCGGCCGAAAGGCTGTTGCTGGCCTATTGGATGACTTATGAAAGTGAGGGTGCTGTCTGCTCTTAGGTTATGTGTGATAAAGTGATTTGACAGATTTGATAGCCCTGCCAGATGCCTGCAAGTCATTAATGATACGCTAGACATCTGGTCCAAAAAGTTTAGAGCCATTGAAGGGGGCATTAAGCACCATCTGCTGCACATCGGCAGCAAAGCCAGAGACCCCTAGCCAGGAGTGCCTATGAAGGTAAATGCAGGTGGCAAAAGCCCTCGCAATAGTGTCCGAGATATCATAGAGGGCCTGCAGGAGGTGTTTGCTGACATCTTCTGCAGTCTGCAAGCATTGGAGCACCTCCTGCTTCTGTGTACCTTCTGGGAGGGCCTGGGCAGTGGCTTTGCCTTTCTTCCAGTTGGTGTTCTGGTACTTTACCATATGTGACAGATAATTGGTAATTCTCAGCCAAAGGGTGGAGGAGGAGGCATAAACCCTCTTGCCCCAAAGATAAATTCTGCATGACTGTTTGTCTGGGGGGGGAGGGAGCTAAGGTGCTTGGGCATCTTAACCTGTCATGAGCTGCCTTTATGATCACTAAATCTGTTTCAGGCTGGGCAGTATAATAAGAAAACCCCTGAGGGGCATGGTAAAGTTTATCTGCCCTGCGGGGCACAGCTGCTGCAGTGGTTGCATTCCTTAAAGCAGGCAGAACAGGGGGAATGATCTTAGGAGGAGACTCTGGGCTCTCTAGTAAACCCACTAGATCTTTCCTGGTGACATCTTCCTCCTCAGTATGGAACCCCATACCTGAGGACAACTGCTTCAACAAATTGAAGAAGGTGGTGTCCTCTGGAGGAGACCTAGGGGTGTGTTTGACAGTCCTCTCTGACTGAGGAAGCCGTAGATCTGAGGTGAGAGATTCTTCCTCCTCCTCTTTATCAGCAGGAAGGATAAGATCCGGGTGGTATTCCTCCTTAAGGTTGATCTCTTCCAAATCAAGGTCCAATGTCTTATGTATCGACGACAGCCCACGGGGAGGACCTGCGGCCATCGAGGAGGAGTCAACGACGAAGCTGCTGTAGATGGCGCAGGCGATGTGGGCCTGTATGCGCCTAGCTGGTGAACAATCACCAAGGTAAATGTTGTCAAAATCTCACTGAGGTCGATGAGCATTGAATACTGCGTAGATGATGGAAGGGGAGTCAATAGTGCAGGGAGTGATGACCTGCCATAAGGACACTGGAAACCCAAAGAGCCTGAAGGCTGCTGGCCTGGGGAAAAATCGGGCCTCAATAGGAGGGCCGCTGATGACGATCTTGTCGACGCTCAAGGGGTTGACGACCCAGAGGTCAATGGCCGACCACCCTGTAAGTCAGACGGAGGTGCTGTTGGTATGGTCTAGTGGACAGTGCGCCATGGACAGCCATTTTATACATCAGTGCTGCCGCTAAAGAATCCCTGGACGAGGAAGGAGAGGCCTTTGGGGAACAGACCACCGCCAGAGGGAGCAGTCTCGATTGCAATCTTTTTTTATGACTTTTCCCTGAGGACTTGTCTCAGGCCTTAGAGGCCTGAGAGCTCGATGACCCTGCTGGCGACTGGGAGGCTGGGACCCAGGAGGACCCCTGCCCAGAACTGGCAACCTGTTGCTCCATTAGAAAATTTTTAAGAGCTTTCTTGCATCGCCTGAGGGTTGTTTGATTAAACTTCTGGCAGAGCACACAGTCAGAGGCTTTGTGGATAGGCCCAAAACAGCAAACACAGAGACAGTGTTCGTCTGTGGAGGCAATCTTGTTTCTGCAGCAGCAGCGACGACGGAAAACAGAAGTCGAAGGATTAACTCTTGACATAAATAAAGGAATCTCTTTAAAAAAGGAGAGATTCTAAAGAAATAGGTTGAAAAAAGCCATAGGTGAAAATTAGCGCGAAACTGCACTGGAGCTTCATGAGACCCCATGAACAAGTCGTAGTGAGAAAAAACTGAGGAGAGGGTGGGGTTACACCTTATAGGGTTGGTGACATCGGTAGACGCCGATGGCATGGGGCGCCCAGCTGTACTGCTGAATATCTTCTGTGTGGATCCTGCTTCACCAGCAGTGAAGTTGCTATGGTGTGACCTGATGACTGAGATACCTCAAAAGAAGATCTGTAAATATCTTAAGACAATATCTTATACTTCCCATTCAATGAATATCTGCTGTTTTGAAATGTTCAGGCTGTTCTTTGATTTAGAAAACACTTTTTTGTTCTTTCCCAGCTCCCCCGCCCCCACCCGCCAACCTTGGGGACCCAAGCTCAGCACCGACATGATGGTGCAAAGCACCAGTGCTTTCAACCCTTGTGCTACCGGCCAGCTATAAACCCTTTATGGGGGCGACAAAAACACTTCAGAAGACTAAATAGGGTTGAAAGAAACAATAATTTTAATATAGCAATGTTTCTAATTGTTTCCTATCACCTTTAACTAAAAGATTCACATATTCCCTCTCTGTGACTTCAAGGACCTCTACCACTTTCATTAGGAGAATCCTTTCTCTACTTTACTTCTTTGGAAGAGAAAGGGTTAACCTCGTCAGTCAGTTAGAAGGAATGGTCATGAGTGGCACTTGGTCTCTTTTTTCCCTTTCCGTTCTTGGAACAGTTCAGGCACCAAGGGACTGCAAGAATGTTGGTGAATTTTGCTCAGTATCTAAATCTGTAGTAGTATGGCATGAGTAGGCAGACCCGCACTCTTGGGGTTTGTGCTTGTTTTTTTAGCAAGATGGTGTTGTTTATAAGAGCCATACAGCAATGAAAAGTCAGATGTCTAAATAGTACATATTTGTCAAAAAACAGAAAAAAGAAAGCTGAGTCAATCCAAACTGAAACAAAAATGAAATCAGATAGGCATTTCCTCTTCCACCACAAACTACAGCAGTTACAGCAACATTCTTATCTTATCAGTGCAATAATCTTGAATTTCACCATGCCCAAACAGGGAGAAAAATCATAACAACAACAATAATACTACTATAAAAAATGATTTCACCCTTCCTTACTATGACTGTATATCAGCACAACCCAAAGAAGAAAACAGGGCCCTGTGTAAAGACAGGGGGTGATAAGAGACGAGAAGAAAACAGTGAGCTGTCTGGTCTGCTCAGGAAGTTGGGAATCAGTGGTATTGTCCATCAGCGGGGGCCAACAGAATGCCGTCAGTGCTAAAACAATGCTTCAGCTCAACTGCAGAAATTAGGTCAGTCCTTTTGCTCTGACAAGCATACTGACACTGGAGATAAAATGGCAAAGGAGCAAACAGGAGGAGCTGAGCCCTGGCAGTGTATTACTGCACCATGGGTGCTGAATAACTTTGACATGTACTATCAGAGTGTTAATCGACATGTGTCACAGCTTTATGACTGCCAATTGGGGAGGGGGAATCCAAAATATAAGTACACAGTTTGTTTCAGTTACTGATATTGTTTATATATAGATGACTGTGCTGAATTCAGTACTTAGGGGTGCAGAAGTGGTGTTGGGCACAAGTGAACCAAGCAGCCACTTGGGGATCCAGCACAGAAGAGGTGCGTAAAGTAGGAAGTGTAAGCAGAGATCAGCTTGAAATGCAAATAAGTTTTGATATAAGAAAATAAAACTGTTGCTGTCACCCTTGGTTTCAGATCATTTTACCCATTTTGGATGTGTTCTAAAACTAGTCCTGAGGGGACACTTCTGGGTATGTTGCAACAGTTGCTCTCTTGGTACATGTTAGTCCTGGTCTTGCCTGGTATAGAGATAGAAATTAGCAATGAAGTTTAAGCAGCCACTATTCTTATTACATTAGTGTTTGAGACAGACCTAATGCCGTAAATAAAATTGCAGGGATCAGGGGTGGCCTAGAGTACTCATAGTTTAGATTCCATACATTTCCTGATGTCTCGCCCACTAAAAAGGCTGGCAGAAGGAGTTTTCTGAACTTTAAACCAGTGGCCTCTGAGCTATGAACCCATTTAGCCTCCAATTGCCATGCCTGTCTGATTTATAGTTTCCAAATGTACTTTATTTAGATGCAGACCATCTACCTACTTTTCTCAAGGAGCAGCATGGAAAAACTAAAGACACAAAGATACTGAGGATTCCTAGAATTAACTATAACAAGCACAGCCTCTCATATATTTGCACAAGCCATGCAATTCTAGCGAACTGATGTTGAATTTACAATACAGGATTGTTTGCTTCTGAGTGTGGATTTCCTTTTGCTGAAAAGTTGTCAAGAGGATTCTTTTTAATTGAACTTACAAAAGAGTCTGAACTCTAACTTATGCACCAGCAATTTCAGGACTGTTTTGATGTTTGTTGTATTAATTAATATTATATTAGAAATACCCAGCTTGGTGTTGCGAATCTTTTTTTTTTTTTTTTTGGCACTATATATCCTTACTAGTTTTATATGTTTATATACAGAGCAAGTGCTGCTTTTATTTGTGTATGTTCCCCATTGATTCGATTTCCACTTTTATACATATCTAGTTACAATGGGCAATATTGGATTACAGGCAGTTGGCCAAATAAGTAGAAACAACCTATAAAATGTATAGCAAACATTAGATGTGAAGCTCTACCTTACTTGAGGCTTACGACTTGCACAGCTAAGCATTATGCATTTATTTCTTGTTATGATGTACTAAAACATCTTGGTTGTAGTTGTGTTGTTCAGTTTTTAGTTTCAACATTTTTATTGATCCACTGTAGGTCTTTTCAGTGAGAAACTAAAACTGAAAACAACAAATACACAACACATTTGATACACTGAATTACACAATTCTAGTATCTGGTGCAAAATGCCACACAGTGAGGGTTACATAGACTCCAAGTTCTACAGGATTATTATACTTTTTATTCTGCCTCAAAACCGCCTGGAAATATTCCACCAAGTTATTTGCATCTACTACAGTAACTGGGTTCAATAAGATGTTCATGTAGCCAGTCAATGAGTTTTTAATAAGGCAATATCAATGTTCCAAGATATTCTGCTCTCCATACATCATGTAACGGGCATACAAACAGAATACGGTCAATAGTTTCCACATGACCCTTCGTACAGAAGCGCTCTATGCTAATCGGTGGGTTCTCCTTTTTAGCATATCTAGCTTGGATAGGTTTCAAAGGTATAATATTGAAACTTAAATGTGTTAACATGCGCCACACTTTAGGAGAGAGAAGCATCGAAAGGAAGTATTCAAAACCATGAAAAGTTTTATTTGTGTATCAAGGTCAATGCTTGTACTTTAACGGCAACTGTATCTTTCTCACTATGCACTTGAAATAATTAATCCTTAAAAATATTTCTATAAGTGAAATAGTTATTCATTCAGGAAAGATTCCATAGGTGTAATAATTTAATCTCTGAGAGAATGTTATTTAAAAATGATAACCATGAGTAAAAAGTGAAGCAGAGTGTAGTAAACTGTGCAAAAGGAACACAGAGAGGGAAGGGTGTGAATTTGGGGCATGAAAACAAAGGGAGGAGAAAACGCAGGAAATGGGGAGAGGGAGAGAAGAGAGTGGTGGCTAGTTGCAGGAAAATAAAAAACAGGTAAACAATCAACTATCACTTTATAACAAACAGAATTGTAACTAAGACGGATCCTCCTCCAAAGTGTGTTTATGGCAAGATAAATCATAAAAGCAAACTCAGTCCTATCACAAACAAACAAACCACCATGAGCACAAAACTCTATTTCATAACAAACATAATTACAACTAAAACTCCCCTAAAAAGCAATTTTTACCCCCACATACACAAATCAAATACAACTCTACCACTTTATGAAACAGAATTTCAACTAACTCTGTCATCTAAAGTTCTAAAAAACAAATAATCTTACTTGTTCTAAATTTTTAACTCTGATACGGCAAACCAGGAAGAAAAAGCCATGTAACGGTGGCATTTAAGGAGACAATGCAGCATCAAAACTTGAAACAAGCACTTTTTTTTAAAACCACTTTTATTTACATTTTCCCTCCTTACTGCATTCCTCATTCTGCTGACAACCACCCTCACTTCAAAATGTCTGTTCGGCAAGGGTCTTCCTTTGTCTCCCTTCCTCTGGGGGCAACCTCCTCACGCTAGATCCAGGGTTTTACAATGGGGTGTGCTGTGGTGGTATCATACTATGTGATTTTTTTCAACTTTTTGATAGAAAATATAAATGTTATCTATAGTTTTGAACATATATTTTCTTATAATCACTAAATCATACTTCAACAAAGTGTAATGCAGGGAAATGAAGCAGCAGCAGGCAAATAAGTTACAATGGGGGGGTGCTGCAGCAGCCCCCTTCACCATCCCCTAGATCTGCCACTGAACCTCCCCAATGCCCTATGCTCCCTTTTCCCTTCACTTTCATTCAATGCTCTTTCTCTGCAAACTCGCCTCGCATACCTGTTTCTAGAACTAGCCACCCCTCCTCTCCCTCCCCTTCCAGGAGCTCCATTTTCTGTGTGGAGCCTGGCAAGGTGTCAACTATCTCTAGCCCTTTCTCACATAAAGCATTCTGGTACTGGACCATATGCATAAGGAAGTTCAGGGACCTTATGAAACAGGTGAATGCAGAGGACTCCTGATCGGGAGGCTGAGAACTTAGGTGCTTGGGCTGTCGAGATTTGTCATGAGCAGCCACTATGACCATTGAGTCAGCCTGAGGGTGTTCCATCAAAAAAGGCTCACCCCTTGGCGCTCTATATAGCCTGTCTGATTTTTTGGGAACTGCCGGGACTGTGGCAGGATGCTTCCAAGTGATCCATGTGAGGTCTTGGAATGTATCCACCAAAGGAGGTCCTACTAATGGCTTAAGCTCCTTTTGCCTCAGGTACCTAGCTAGTCTCCGGTGTTCTGGATCCAGGTCCTCCGTCTCCCATTCATTAGAGGCCTGGATGTGCCGCATGACATCCATAAAGGTAGGACCGTCAGGTGGCAAACAAGGTGTTTCCTTGTTGTCAGGAGAAAGTACAGTTATGTAAGAACTTACCATAACAGTAGATCTTCGAGAGGAGCTCTTGCAGCAGGCTATTACAATCAGGACTTTGCCGCAGGCACTAGGACCCTCCGGTGAAATTTCTGCCAGCAATACACAGCAGGGGCCGGCCCCACCCCAACGTCAGTCAGGGTACAAGAGGGGGCGGACCCAGCTCCACCTCAGTTCTCCCGCCAAGACCCAGAAGAAGGCCTGACAAGAGAAGGAGACGAAGCCTACTATGAAGAGAATTGGAGAAGAAAACGAAAATGGATCTGCACACCTCGATGGGGAAGGCTGGTGGGAAGTAGCGCCTACTGCAAGAGCTCCCCTCGAAGATCTACTGTTACAGTAAGTTCTTACGTAACTGTACTATCTTACTTCGAGTGGGAGCTCTTGCAGCAGGCTATTACAGTCAGGACAGAGTCCCAAGCAGTCCCACAATAAGGAGGTAGATGACCCCGGGAGGTAGAATATGCTGACTCCAGAGGCCTTAGGACAAAAGCCCTTGTAATACAGCTAGGCTGAAGCCAGCTCGGCGTCTGGAGACGATATCCAAGCTGTAATGCTTGACGAAGGTATGCACCGAGGTCCAGGTTGCAGCCGCACAAATGTCCTTTATGGTGACATTTTGGTGGCGGGCGTAAAGAAGCTGATACTTCTCTGAGGGAGTGACTCTAACCGGCCCGTAGTTTATTGTGTTTTGTAACAAACGAGATACAACGAACTATCCATTTAGAGATAGTTTGCTTGGACACCGTCGACCCAAGCAATGTGGTGCAAATGCCACAAAGAGTTACTCCATTACGGTGTTGAGCATCCTTTTGAGGTAATACCTCAAAGTCCTGTGGACATCCAATGTGTGAGGAGAGCCCTCTATTGGAAGGGAAGGAAAATAAACAGAAAGGTCGTCACGACTGGTTGAGGGTGAATTCTGAGACCACTTCGGAAGAAACTTAGGATTCGCTCTGAGGAAACCCTTTCCTGTGGAAAACCAAATAGGGCTCTTTACACATCAGAGCCTGAAGCTGGAAACCCTTCAAGCTGAGGTAACAGCAGCCAAAACAAACCTTCCAAGAAAGGTAACGCAGCTCACAATCCGCGCTGGTTCAAAAGGAGGGAGGGTGAGTTTCTCCAACACAAAAAGGAGGTCCCAGGGTGGGATAGGGTCCCGAATGGGAGGTCTCATATGCAGAATTCCCCTAAGAAAGGTGCAGGCTACATCCAATTGTGCCAATGCTCTATCTCCCACAAGAGCATGATAGGCGGAGATTGCCCACATGTGCACCTTGATAGAGGAGTAACTCAGACCCTTATCATACAAGGTGAGGAGGTACTGTAAAGATGAGTTCACAGGGCGGGTGATGGGATCCAAATGCTGTGGCGATGCCCAAAGACAAAAACGCTTCCACTTCATAACGTAGGCGGAGCGAGTAGAGGGCTTTCTTGCTGACACTAGGACTGCTGCCACTTCCAGGGAAACCCTGTATCTATGTTGAGCTACGTCTGAAGGAGCCAAGCATGTAGGTGTAAGGACCGAAGATCCGGATGGACCAGCGACCCTTGGTCCTGGGACAGCAACTGCGAGCATATGGGCAGCGGAATTGGAGGTTCCATTGATAACCGCTGCAGTAGTGGGAAGCAAATCTGCCGAGGCCATTTGGGGGCCACAAGGATCATTCGGGCCCCTTCTGCCTGTAACTTGAGCAGCACTCTCTGAATGAGAGGGAAGGGCGGAAAGGCATAGAGAAACCTCCCTGCCCAGCAAAGGGATAACGCGTCTGGCCAGAAAACTCCAGGCACGTGCTCTCACGAGCAGAACGTTGGTAGTTTGGCGTTGCGTGGTGACACAAAGAGGTCCAGCTCTGGAAGACCCCACCTGTCGAAGGGCTGGTCCGCCACGGACTGTAGTAGCTCCCACTCGTGCGCTCTGGAACGCGACCTGCTGAGGCTGTCGGCCAGATCGTTGAGGATGCCTGGAACGTGCACTGCTGATAGCCGAATGCCCCGCTCCAGCGCCCAGTACCAGACTCTCATCGCCTCCCTGCAAAGAGGATACGAATGAGTGCCCCCTTGCTTGTAGATGTAAAAGACAACTGCTATGTTGTCTGTCTGAATTAGAAGACGGCCTGGCACCAGGTCCTCCTGAAAAGCCTGTAGGGTGTAGAGGACTGCTCGCATTTCCAGCACATTGATGTGAAGGGACTGCTCCTCGGGTGACCAAACCCCTTGTGTTCGAGCACCCAGGTGTGCCCCCCACCCCAGGTCTGAGGCATCTGTTGTCAAGAGTTTGACCTGGTGGCTCCGGACGAAAGCTGACCCTTTTCTAGAGATTGCTGGGATCCATCCACCAAAGCAGAGTTCTCCTGATTGGCCCAGAGATCTTGACCGGGGAGTCTAAATCGTCATGGCTCTGGTCCCACTGCACCCTGAGCATCCATTGTGGACCTCATGTGGAGGCGGGCCAAGGGAGTGACAGGAATGGCCACCGCCATGTGCTCCAGTAAACTGAGGAAGTTGCGAGCCAGAACTCGAGGAGTTATGGAGATCCGTTCTGCCATCTCTCGCAGGCGAACTCCCCTGTCCTGGGGAAGGAAGGCCATGCTCTGGACGGAATCCAGGATCGCTTCTATGAAGGCGAGCTTTTGGCTGGGCTCCGGGGACGATTTTCGTACGTTCAGGGTGATACCCAGCTCTCGAAACAGAGTATAAGTGTCTTCGAGAGCTCGTAAAAGGCTTACTTTTGACAGGGCTGTAAGCAGCCAATCATCTAGGTAGGGGAACATGTAGTGCCCCATATGCCTTAGAGCTGCAGCCACCACTGCTAGGCACTTGGTGAAGACTCGTGGAGCGGAAGAGAGGCCGAACGGAAGCACTCGAAACTGAAAATGCTCCCCTTGGAAGTGGAACCTCAGAAACTTCCTGTGGGGAGGATAGACCCCGATATGCATATAACAATCTTGCATGTCGAGAGAGCAGAGCCAGTCCCCCTGGTGCAGCAAGGGAAGGAGTCCTTGAAGAGTCACCATCCTGAAACTTTTGTACTCGATAAAGAGGTTTAGAGGACTGAGGTCCAGAATGGGATGAAGGTCCTGAGTCTTTCTTGGGACCAGAAAGAAGTGGGAATAGAACCCCTGCCCTTGCTGATGCACGAGGACCCTCTATTGCTCTTTTCTGCAAGAGGGTCTGGATCTCCTTCTATTAGTGGGATGTGAGAAGGAGGATAACGGGAGAGCTTTGGTGGAGTGTGCAGTGGAAACTCTGTGAACTCCAGCGTGAGTCCTCTCCTGATGATATCCAAGGTCCACTGGTCTGCGGTGATTGACTTCCACCCTTTGAAATGAAGGGAGAAGCGGCCCCCAACCGGCTCCCCTGGATCTTCCCGCGGAAGGGGGCGGAAGGGAGTCATTGGGCAGAGCCGGGAGTGGGGAGAGAGGCCAGGAGGACTTGGGCCCACGGGCAGGAGGTCCACCAGATTGCTGGTTTCCGGATCTCCTGCGAAAGCCTCCTCTCTGCCCCTGCTGGTTGCCACGGGCTGGATCTTGACTGCCTGAGGACTTACGAAAAGGCCGTCTATGGTGTTGTCATCACTGGTCGTCACGGTACATCTGGCGGACCGACCAGATCGACTTGCCCGACTCCTGGAGGCGGGAGATCAAGGCCTCCTCCTCCTGCCCAAACAGCACGGTACCCTGGAAGGGCAGATCCTTGATACCGCCTGCAGATCCTGGTGAAAGCCCGAGACTCTCAACCAGGCATGGTGCTGAGGCACACCCGGAAGCGGCTGCCTGGCTGCCATGTCTGCAGTGTCATACGAAGCCCTCAGTACATGGGAGCCTACATCTGAGCCCGACTGGAGGAGGGCCAGGAGCTCTGCCTTTTGGTCAGAGTCTGGCATGGTCTTCATCATCTCTAGTCCCCTTTCCCATATTGCATTCTGGTACTGTACCATATGTGTTAGAAAACTGATGGAACAGGTGGAGGCAGCATATAGTTTCTTTCCCACCTGGTCCAGGTAGCGAGACTCCGGGTCGGGAGGCTGGGAGCTGAGGTGCTCTGCTGCCGGGACTTGTCATGGGCAGCCGTGATCACCAAGAATCAGCCTGAGGGTGTTCTGCTAGAAAGGGTTCTGCCCTCGGGGCCTTATACAGCCTGTCCGACTTTTTTGGAACTGCCGGGATTGAGGCCGGATGCATCCAGGTGGTTCTGGTAAGGTCCTGGAATGTATCGACTAAAGGAAGGATAACCAGAGGCTTTGGCCCTTTGCCTCAGGTACTTGGCCAGTCTCCGGCGTTCCGATCCAGGTCCTCCTGTCCCACTGGAGGCCTGGATGTGCCTCATGACGCCCATAAAAGTAGAATCGTCTGAGGCGAAACGAGGCTGGTCCTTCTCCCGGGAGCGCTTCAGACTCAGAGAGGAAGAGGAGGTAGACGGTGAGGAGGATCGACTATCCGACTTGGAATAGTCTGACCCCGTCCTATGACCATGCCTTCGCTGACGTTGGTAGCTAGGGGACTGACATCGGTCTGAAGACCGACTCCAGTCCCTGGACTGGCGATGGAGCAGAGACCGACGTCGGGAGCGTTCTCGGCTGGAGCAAGAAGGGCTCCTGGAGCGTGACCTGGACCGACGTCGGTCACCCGAGTCCCAGAAGTGACGTCGGTGGTCCTGAGAGCCTGTGCGGGAACAAGCCCTGGAGGAAGGTGAAGGTTGGCGCCCAGCGACTTCCTCGGGAAGACTCACCTCCCGCTGTGTTTTTCCGCAGGGTCCGTACCAGTGTCTGGGCGCGATGGGGAGGACCGCTATGGACCTGCCTCACCAAAAGGAAAAAAGATCCTTGAGCTCATCCTTGGTGAATATTTCAGGCCTTTCGTTTCGGGAAGGAAGTCTCCGGAACATCGGGTGCGAAGGAGGAGCCTCCTGAGGCCCAGGGGGAGGAGGACTTGAAGGTGACGGGACGCTGCTCTCTCCGCGATTGTTCCTGGCCCTTCGCCCTTCAACCGGTGTCGTGTAGGGACTAACGACGGGGTGCCGCCAGGGGGCGCCGGAGAGTCCTTGGTCTCCGGAGGCGTGCCTTTAGCAGGCGGCATCGGTGCCTTAGCAGGTGGGGCCGAAGCAGGCACCTCTAAGGGCTTAGCGATGACCCTTAGCGGGGTCACCTTTGGCTTGGCCAGCTTCTCCCCCGACGGGCCGGCCTTAGCCTGAGTAGTCTTTGGGAGCTCTCCAGAACCCGAGGGACAGGCCTTTTTAAGAGAGGGCAGCGAGTGTGAGCGCGACCGTGACCGTGACCGGTGTCGGGACCGACTACGGTCCTTGCTATGGCGCTTTTTCTCTTTCCGCTTCCCCTCTGAGAAGTGCAGATCCATCTTCTGCTCCAACAGGTAGGCTTTAAGGGCCTTGAGGTGGCGGATGCGAGTCCGGCTAGTGAGGCCTGGCAATCTGCACAGTTGGCGGTGTCATGGTCCGGGCCTAGACAAAAAAGCGACCGCTGGATGGCCAGTCCTTCGCTGGAATTCGCTCTCCACACTCACACACTTGTTTAAGTGTTCAGGAGATACCGACGCCCGAGAAGACATCCGCCGATCTCGCTGGGCAACGGCTGACGCCGGACTCGCAACGGAGCTAAGAGCGAGGAAAAACGATGCTCAAAAGGCGGAAAAACAACCAACGGCAGCGGACTGAAGTCGGGTACCTTAAGACGAAAACCTGTCAAAACGAGAGAAGAATCTTGATTGCAGATCAAATCCACAAGGTTTTTTAGCTGCAACCGAAGCAGAAGCTGTTCCTTCGGACTTCACGCAGGACACGGGCGGAAAGAACTGAGGTGGAGCTGGGTCCGCCTCTTGTACCCTGATCAATGTTAGCGGGCCGGGCGCCAGTTCCTGCTGTGTATTGCTGGCAGAAATTTCATCAGAGGGTCCTAGTGCCTGCGGCGTAGTCCTGATTGTAATAGCTTGCTGCAAGAGCTCCCACTCGAAGTAAGATCCTCCAACTCCTGAGAGGGACTCGTCTGAAGAGGAAGGTGATGAAGACTGGCTCCTACTAGGGTAGGGAGAAGCCAAACCATGCCTGGTAGGACTTCCCTCCTTGGAGCGTTGGCCACCATCTGACCAGCGCTGGCCATGGGACCAACGTCGACTCAGGGACCGATGACAGAGCAGAGTCCAGCACCTGTCTCAAGAGGGGTGACGGCTGGAAGAGCATCTGCACCCAGTAGGAGACCTATGGCAGCTGCGAGACTTGCTCCTGGGCTGGGACCGGCGATGGCTAGAAGACCGTGAGCGGTGTGCTGTCGGTGGTCTTCAGACCTAAACTGGGATCTGACCACCAGGGTGAGTGGGACTTGGAAACTTACGCCGCCATCTGGAGGTTCAGTATAGGCTTTAGGGGTTGAGCCCTGGTGTCTTGAATGTCCGGTTGGTCGGGGACCAGTGTCGGATCCAGCTTTGGGAGAGCCATGTCCTTTTGACCTCGCTCACCAGAAAGAAAAAGCTCCCCGAGTTCTTTCTATTAAACACAGAGGCCGCAGTCCCTTCAGAGGAATCAGTGAAGCCAGAAGATCCGGAAGAGCCTTGGGAGAAGACTCTGAGGAAGAGCCCTCCACAGTGGAAGACCTCGGGCCCAGCGACGGTACTGTGATCGGTGTGGACTCTTTCCGAGGATGGTCGGTCTTGGTATCTGTGTCTGGCACCACAGCAGGTGTCTTGGCCATGGCTGACTCAGGCTTGGCTGACTTTAAGGGGAGGGACTCCAAAAGGGTCTTAGCCAGAGGGTCCCGATCCTTGGTCAGTGGCTTCCCGGAAGCCCTGGGTAAGGCCATGACAGAGGCCTTCTTCGACGGGGCCGAGGCATGCACCGAAGAAGAGGCCTTAGAAGCATCCACCGAGGCTGCAGAAACATGCAGCGCGCACCCTTCACCTTGGCCAGAGCGGCAGCAGCCTCATGGAGGCCAACGCTGTGTTTAAGGAAGCGGGACTTGGGCTGCTTTCTCCATGTTTGTAGTGGTGTGAATGATTGGAACTGCCAGAGCCCAAGATGAAGCCTTCGTGGGGGAACGGACCTGGACCGCTGGTGGGACCAGCTACGGTCCTTCTCACGGGACTTGTAGTGCACTTATCCCGATGCTTGGCCTTTTCCCTGGAGAGCTCTGCATGACGCCTCACCTGTTTTTCTAAAAGGTGGGCTTTCAGGGCCTTCAGGTGCCAGATCCTAGTCCTGCTGGTGAAGCCTTTGCAGATCTCGCAGGCTTGAAGGTCGTGGTCTGGGCCCAGACAGAAGACGCAGCCTTCGTGGCCATCCTTCGATGGGATCTGGTGGCCACAGGCACACTTGGTCTTCTTCAGGCCGGAGGACGAGACCGACGACGGAGAAGACATGTGATGGAAACCATTTGAAAGAGGAGGAGAAATCCGAGGAGAACGACGGAGAAAAAAACTACAAATTTCTATAAACTTTGCTAGAACTGCTGAAAAACACGGGTGGCAAGACTTCCCGCTGAGAGCGGATCTGCAGCGGAAAGGAACTGAGGTGGAGCTGGGGACCTCCCTTTATGGCACGACTGACATTGGGGCAGAGCCAACATCAGGGGGCAGGCCCTGCTGGGTACTGCTAGCTAAGATTTTTCAGGTGGTTCCTAAGGCCTGCAGCAATAGTCCTAATGGTAATAGCTTGCTGCAAGAGCTCCCACTCGAAGTAAGACCTACTGTTATGGTAAGTATGTAACTGTTCTATCTTCTTTGAGGATATCTCTTTCATCAGGCCAAACATATGGACGAGTACCAAGCAGCTGTGCCCGTGACCAGTCCCTCCAGGTCTGAGAAAGTAGGCCTTGAAGCAAGGCTAGGCTAAACCAGTCCTTTTCGAGAGACAGTTTCCAGACTGTAGTGTTTAGTGAAAGTGTGGACAATACTCCAGGTGGCAGCTGCACAGATGTCTGCAGCAGACACATTTCTGAAACAAGCAACAGAGGTCACCATGCTTCTGTGGAATGACCATGAACCACCCTAGAAAGTTCTTTACCATCTTTCCTATAACTAGAAAGTAATATAATACTGCAACAGTTTCGATGGTTCCTTTGACGACATACAGGTACTTGAAAATCACTGTGAAAGTGATTACTTTTTCTATAAAAGAAAATAAAATGGTGGCTAGTAGTGGCAGTTTCATCAGCAGTCTGACGAGTATGGCTCTATAGTGCGGAAAGAACTGAGGAGAGGAAGGGCTGCCACATTTATGTAGCAGACAACATTGACATCATCATAGGTGGCCCCTGGGTGACTGCTTGTAAAAGTTTCCATGTGGTCCTAGTGCCTGGTGGCTTATAGTTCCATTGGTGTGGCCTGATGAAAGAGATATCCTCAAAGAAGATCTATCGCCAGAAACTGATGGAATTCAAACCTGGGTCTTCTGGTTCTCAAACCACCAGACCACATGGCCTACTATGCATGTTAATGACATTGCCACCAAGATTTTGTAAAAAAATTAAGAGGGTGATTTTAAATTATCAAAATAAAAGGTTACACAAAGCCTCGCTGTTACAGAGGCGCGCTTGGGTGTCTTATCTCCTGTAAATCTTGTCACTTTATGTAAATAAATTGCACTTTTGCAGCAAATTTCTTTTCTGTTGCTTTGTGTGCGCTTGTACCTGTGTTGTCCCTATTGGGTCATATTGGAACATGGATCTGTTGCCAAATGCTGACCTATACTATTTATAATTTTGGGAGGGACATTAAATAGCTTAAATTTAGATTTCAGATACCTTCTCTCGCAAGTCACTGAGAAGCCGCTGTCTTTCAATCCTGCAACATCTGATCCGTTTTACAGACTCCTAATAACTTTCTAAAAGATGTGTCTAGGATGTTAAGGGGTCAAAGGTCAGCACCATCTGTACTGCATGCAAAATAAAGCATGTAATGCCTCAATTTAGCTATTTAACCTCATCTAACAAGGTTGAAAATGTTACAGATAAAGGACGCATATTGCAATCACGATACCTACAGGCTTTTTTGTTATTTTACTACTTTAATGATGTACATACTTAAGGTAAATACCTAGCAATCCCTTGCCCAGATTCTCTATTTGGCTAAGACTAGTTACATGTTATGGGGGAAAGAGATTCAAGCAATGTGACTTGATCAAATATTCTAGTGTCCTTGCCATCTCACATCACATGGACAAAACCATGGTTGTGGTTTTTGCAGCCCAGAAGCCCCCCCCTTCCCCGCAGCAAATCATAATGACCTCACCTTCATAAATCTTTTAGAATGGGAACCATCAATGATGCTTAGCAGCAATACATGTCTGCTGATCACAAAACTAGATAAACTAGAAGAATAGTAAGGCTAAATGGTGGGAACCTAGTTGCCATTACTGACACTTGGTGCTCCAAGGAAGTTCCTGTGCTCCCCATGTCGCTGGGTCCCACCTCCAAAGGAAAGACTAATCTGATAGATTTGGTGGTGGCATTGCCTGTTACATCAAAGACAGCATTGCCTAAGACTTGACAACATAGAAGACTACATTAACCATGGTTATTTCTCCTCTAAAATGAATACCAAGGGTATTCTTGGTATTCAACTCACTCATTATTTGGGTTCTTTATCACCCTTCTGACGCCACCAAACAGAAAACAAAACTCTCAAACCCACACTTGACAAACTGATGTCACTCCAGCCCTCTGCAAGTATTATAATCACTGGTGACTTCAACAGTCAATTTCCTTAAGACCCCAGACTCAAACTGTGGACTCCCCACACCAGTAGAACTGCAGAACCTCACCTTTCATCACTAATATGCTCTGCCTCTTTGAAGGTCAGAAGATCAGACCACAGAGTCATCCTGGGGAAACCAGTACACTACACCAAAGCCCCAAGTCTAATGTGGAAGACAGACAGATTTGGACAGCACTGAAGAAAAACAAAGCAAGAACACATGACCTCCTAGCAACAAAGTTATTTGGTATGGTCAGCTGCAGGAATCAAAACTCCAACCAGTTATGGAATAGCCACTCCCTCATCATATTTGTTGTTATACATCAAACACTCCCAATAAAAGAAAATCAGTATATGCGACAATACAAAAGGCTGGATAACACCACACTACAAAAAACCCACAAGAAACAGAATTTTACAGTAAAAAAAACAGCCTAGGCCCACCATTTTTTTGTTCAGTTAAGTAACTGTCACTCGACTTTTCCCCCTTAGTTATTCTAACAATACCCATGTGGCTATCCTGCCCTCTCATGAAACCTTTAACCGAGTCAGCATTGACCAACCCCCCCCCACACGCAGACAGTTCCACCTGCCCACCAACCTCTCTATGAAAAAATATTTCCTTACATATTCCTGATTCCTCCCCAACTGTTCACAATTACAGAAATGTAGAAATTTACAGGCAGAAAAAGACTCTCAATCCCGCAAGTCTTCCTGCTCCTTACTTTAATCCTTACCATTCTAGCACTGTGCAATGCTCCCCACTTGGAGATCTACTTTGTTTACTGAGTAACCCTCACTCAACCCTTTTCTCCCCTCTGTTATTTTCACCCTACCCATTTGTATATTACACCTTTTTTGAAACCTGTAACTGTTTCGATGTCTACTATCTCCATTGGTGAGCGGTTCCACCGTCTCACCACCCTATCCATGAAGAAGTATTTTCTCACATCCCTCTTGAATTTCTCTCCCACCAGTTAATAGTTATGTCCTCTTGTGGCAGACCTTCACATTGCCTTTAAAGTTGTGACAATCCACCATGTGTATTCCTTCAGATATTTGAAAGTTTTAATCATATTCCACCCCCCTTCCTTCTGACATCCAGGAGCACATATTCAGGTCAGCCAGTCTTTCCTCATAGGGCCTTCCCCTGCTGCGTATGGTTTTGTTGCCTTCCTATGGACCAAATCATAGCGATCCTTGTCCTTTTAAAGTGAGGAACTTGAATTCCACACAGCACTTTAGATGCTACCTCACCAAGGATCTCTGGAGTGGCAGACTCACTTATTTCCTTCTGCTAAGAAAGGACCTGCCTATGCACCCTAGCATCCTGACAGCATTCCCATAGTCCTTACTGCACTGGGCATGGTTCTTGAGGTTGCCATTTGTGGTAACCCCAGGTCCCTTTCTGCTGAGGTCTTGACTAACATAACCCCTCTCACCAATTCAGTACAATGTTTTCAGGTTCTTTTTCCCCATGTGCATGGCCTTGCACTTTTTAGCATACATCTGAGTTGCCAGATCTTTGACCACTTTTCTAATTTATCCAGGTTCTCTTTCAGGTCTCTGATCACTTCCTCACTGTCCCCCTTGCCACATACAGTAGCTTTGTGACATCTGTGACAAGGTATATTTTGCTCCAGACCTCTTTTTCAGTGTGACACATAATTAGATTGAAGAGCACAGGACCCAAGACCGACTCCTGGGGCACCCACATGTCACACTGCTAAACTCAGGGTGACTTCCATTCAGAACTACCCTTTAAGTACTTTGCCTAACCAGCTCTCCATCTATCTTGCTATGCTATCTCCCATCCACAAGTTGCTCAAATTCTTCAGAAGACATCTATGGGGCACGAAGTAAACTGCCTTGCTGTCATCCAGATACAGGATGTCCACCACCATGCCCCTGTCAATTTGCTGAGATACTGTGTTGAAGAATTCTAGGAGGTTCATTTGGCAAGACTTCCCTTTCATGAAGCCATGCTGTTTACTGTCCTGGAGACTGTGATTCTCCATGAAGTCTACCAAGTACGCCTTAGTAATAGTCTCCAGCAGCTTCCCTACGATGGGGGTTAGGCTGACTCATCTGCCTGCAGCTCCACTACCCCCACTTTCATGCGGAGACACATCTTTCCAATCAATGGGGACCATACCTGTCACTAGCGATAGTTAAACAGGATGGCCAAGGGTGCTGCTAGAGCCTGCCCCACCTCCCTGAGCACCCAGGGATGCAGCCCATCAAGCTCCAGTGACTCCTCCCCTTAACCCTCTCAGACCCTTGAGCACGCTGTTCTCAGTATGTGTTACCATCTTAGTCTCCCTCCCAGCTTCAATGCTGCATTCCAGCAGTTACCCTCCTTTTTCAACCATGAAGACTCCGCAGAAATATTCATTTAGTACACCTGATTTATGCTGGTTTCCCTTCACCCATACACCCCCCTTTTTCAACCTTTCAATTCCCCCTTGTTTTTCTTCTTTTCCTACTTAAAAAAGGCCTTGTCACTTTCCTTCACTCCGTCTGCTATTATGAGTTCTGCTGTAGCCTTAGCCTCCCTCATGTATCGCTGCCTTCAATTTGCTAAGGTAGAGCCCATATTTGCCTCCACCCAACTGGCTTTATACCTTCTAAAGGTGAATTTCTTTGCCCACACTGCTTTCCCTAACTCTCTGAAAACTCAAGTAGGATTTCCCAGCTCTTTTCCTTCCAGCCTTCCCAAGGCGGCCTCAGATACATCTTGGATCCCCTGTTTGATAGTGTTCCATTTCTTTTCCACCCTCTCTAATTGGTCTAAACCTTTGACCCTTAATCTAAGCTTTTTTTTCCACTCTCTTAAAGTCTTCCCTTTTAAAGTTCAGGGCTAGCATCTGGGACCTCTGCTGCTCGACTTTGAGAGCTATGTTGAACCATACCATGTTGTGGTCACTTGGCACAAGAGAATATTCCACTGTTACTTGCCCTATATTGTCCCAGTTTGACAGAACTAGGTCTAGAATGGCACCATCCCTAGTCCGCTCTTTTACATGCTGTGTTATGAAACAGTGCTGGTAGGCATACACAAGCACTTGGCTCCTTGTGCTTCTTGCCCCAGGAATGTGCCAGTCCACATCTGACATGTTGAAAACACCTACCAGGAAAAATTCCCTTCTCCTACCACTGCCTTTCTTCTTTTTTTCTTTTAATTCAGATTTTTTTCTGTTTTTTTCTCATTTTTCTCTCATTGTCCTGGAACCCCAGCACACAGCAATGCATGCATGTGGAGGCGCACATGCGCCCCACGGCACTGATTATGGACCCTTCCATCCCACCCTGGCTACTGCCTGGGCTCCCTATGGCTTGGTGCTACCACCCATCCTCCACCGGGTGACAGCCAAGAGCTGGGGAAACCCCACATCCATCCCTGGGAGAAGAGAGCTGCCTTGGCAACTCAATCCAGCTCCTCACCTCCCCCTCGCTGACTTCCTAATGGCCCAGGTTCATTCCCGACCCTGCTGCTGAGCAGAAGGAGGTGTGGCATCCAGCACCCCAACCCTCAGTGCCACCGGGCCGATCACTACCTTTCCAATCTTCTGTTAGTGCCCTGTCCATCTCTTCCAACCGATTTTGAGGGCTGTATGCTTCCATCATCCAGAGGTTCTTCCCCACCATCAACTGAACCCACAGGGATTCCACTCTTCCCCATCCCCTTGTCTTTATCGCCCCAATACCTCTCTGGTGTACAGCACTATCATGAACAGACCATAGCCAGTGATCATGGGTCTCAGTCATGGCTGAATGTTGCCCTCTATCCCCTTCTTTTCTGAATAGACCATAGCTGGTGACCATGAGGTCCCAATCATGGTTGGATATTGCCCCACATTTCTGAAACGGCCATTATATCAGGCCTATCTTCTATTTATACAGCCTAGGGGTTGCTCATTTTGTTACCAAAGTTTTTGGCATTTATGCATACAACCTTCCTGTTTTGCTCCCATACCCTGTCTGTTGAACAGTCCTTCTTTGCTCACGGCTTGTACCTTTTTGCATCCTCTATCTCCCTCCCTAATAACAGACAGCATGCATACAAAAATTACCAACTCCCCTTACATAGACATCTATGCAAAATGACACACAGGGAAATCAGGATACTGAAGAAGAGGTACGGTCAGATCCCAATTGAGCAGCTTCTTCACAGTGACATAAAAAAACTAGCAGTGCAAAGTCAAAACCTTAACCAACTCCAAATTTCAATGATCCAACCCTTTCATCAGCTTTCTAAAGGAAAATCCCAACTCAACATGATCTCACCATGCAACACCATAAACAATTCAAGAAAATGGTCACTATCCCATCCTGTCTGACCCCTGTCCCCAGAAATTCCTGAACGCGTCCTCTCAGTGGTCAAAGAAATCAAACCCATGTTATCAAACCTCAGCACAGACAAGGCACAGATGAGATCTCTTTTTGTGTACGGAAATTTGGTACTCCAGTCCTCCTTACTCTTCTTACTTTTACACATATATTCACTTTTCAACACAACCATCATAGGTGACTAGATCTCCAGTTACATATGTACAACCATTTCTTAACAAAACAAAACAAAAAAAAAAACAGCAAGTCTCCAACTTTTTGTCTGACCTCTGAACCAGTCTCATCACAGCGGTCATCTTAAAAGTCTTTGCAAACATAACCAGCAAAAACATCATACAATCCATTTCAGGTAACATCAACACATCCAGTTTGGTAATATTAAGGGTGTCTAAACCATGGCGCCCACTGGGAACTTTTAAACCACATCCTTGCTGCTGAAGAAGAAGATGAGATCACAAGAATCCTCCTCATCGACCGGTAAATCCTTCAATAGGATTGATCACAACATGCTCATGAGGAAACCTCAGTTAATTGGTGCACACTCTGCCAACCATACAAAAGTCAATGCCTTTCTAGGAGACTGGCAACAGTGTATCAAAATATGTCATTTCAAAATCCATCTGGAGTGGCGATATCCAATAGGGAACTATTCTCAGCCACCTAATGTTTTTAATCTCGATTAACAATATGACCACTCTCAACCAATCAGTGTTCTACAGTGGCAGTCATGAAGAAGTTGCCTCTTGCTGTAGTATGCCTTAAGGTTTTTCCAGCTAATTGGTTTAAACTCCCATTTAGATGGAATTGTTGCAGCATGCAAACTTTCCTTGCTACTGTACTCCACAGCAATGGAGTGATCACTACTGTACTTTGAAAACACTGCAATTTGGTTAGGTTTCTGAGCCCACTCAAACAAGCACCTTCAAACTCAGCTGGACACCTGTCATGGGCAAAGTAGCCTGCCTATCAAGCATCTCTCAGAGAATGGCGCTCATGATATGCAAACCCACAACAACCCTCCACCCCTACGGAATTTAAGGGAAATTTAAGAAATAAGAAAAAAAATCCAAACTACTTAGCCTCATCTTCTTAGATGACATAATATAGGACAAATGCATTGCCCATATCAATTCAAATGTCAGCAAATGGTTATACTACCGCAATATGCTGAATTGCGCTGACCTCCATGAAAATACACAACTGAATTTGTACAAATTCACTGGACCCTTGTTTAAAAATACCACTCTTATATGGCATTGTTCTCTCACCAACTCAGATTCTGAGACCCTTGAAAGAAATATAAAAAAGGGCCATGCGAATCATATAGCAGGAGCCCAGTCATTCCACTAATCTATCGCACTCAAACCTCCAATGCCTGGACCTTTGGAGGATTGCCCAGTGCTGCAAACTCTTCAAAACAAAAGGCAACTTCCAATCATAAAGTTAACCACCTCATATTAGTATACTATATATATAACTACAACACCACAAGGAAAACCCTGCACTGCACAAAGAAAGCAAGGACAACCAAGTTTCACAAAAGCGCATCCCCTGGTACAGCATATCAGAGCCTTTTACCACTATTCATTCTACCATCACCCACAATGAACCCCAGATCACCACTCACACACTTCCAGCAGATCCACTGTTTATACAGTGCCCTCACCTGCTGTCGTATGTAGTGTTGTTCCCAATTCACTATATGAAACAGCCCCCCATCAATGTTTCCCTATAGAGCAGTATTACTTGGAATGCACTGCCTGTAATATACCAAATGTTCTGTCTTTGTTGTTAATTGTGCTGTGTTTGCACTACCTGCACCATATAATTTATTATTGCTTGAATATTCTAACATCCCTACATCTTCAGTACCTCGTGGAAGGTTTGCCAACTAAACTAATCTCAAGTCTTATATGTATGTTAAGTATTTTCATTCATGAATAAAAAATAAAGAAGAGATTCCCCCCCCATGCTGTACCACACAGCCTGCCAATCACTTTGGCTCCTGTTTTATTTGAAAATTACAGTTTCTTCTGACTGATGGCTGTCTACATTACAGGCAATTAACTTTTATAAGACATTAGGTACGACCTAGAGTTTATTTATAAGAAGCAAACACTTTCACCCTAAATTGCAAACTCGGTGAATGTCAACTAGGCTTTGAGTGCACAGAAATTTTTGGTAGCTGTACTGCAGTCATCTTATCTGTATGTAATATGATCTATTATTTTTAAAAAAAGCATTTAAAGGGTTAAAGCAAAAAAAAAAAATTTCTACTGTAGAGCAACAGCGTCTAAGCTTATTTAGGCTGCACCTTCAGCGTGCTCCATAAAGAAGGAAGTCCAGGCAATGGCCTTTCACATGACATCATAAAATCCTAATTTATCACCGGCCACCAAACATCTAGAAAATCATAACATCCTTTCAGGAAAACCATTTGGAAAATAATCAGATTTACTTTGATGAAAGCTTTCTGTGCTGGAGTCCAGGTCCAATGCTCCTTGTAGCCTTTTACAAGAACTGTTTGTAACAAGTGTGCTGATGGTAGCTCTCTCTCTCTCTCTCTCTGGCAAATGATGCTTTTGGCTCTCCTCACCCTGTGCTTATCAGTAGGATGGTTGGCATTTAACTATCCTTAGAGAAAAGACTTACAATTAAGATCACATCCTTCATATCTAACTGTTCTGCTTTGGTATTTCAGTGCTTTACAATCTGTGTAAGACACTGGGCCTGTAGGACCACTAAACTGACTCTGATCAACTCCCAAATGGCTCCTTTATATTATAAACGTATGACCGAACCTTGCAGTCTGATTGGCCAAAAAGCAATCGTATTCAATGATCATCACTCAGAAACTTCACAGTTACAAAGTAAAAACATATTATGGTTACTAATATGGTCTATAGGCAGCATAAGGTCAAGGGGCCCATCCAGATTGTACTCCACATCTCAACAGTAGAATTTCAGGCCACCATCCTTCATTATTACTTTATCAGTTCTCTATCTTTTAATGCCCCCGTGTTACTCCAGCACCATCTTTCTTCAGGAACTCCCTGGCACAAACTAACCCAAACACATCTTACCAGCTAATGCTTGTACCTTCCATGGAACCTTGGCTTACCCCAGGTGGGGACAGAAGTAGAGGAGCATTTATTTATTTTTACTTATAGAGGATTCAAAAATACCTTTGAGTCAGAGACTCATTTTCAAAGGTTCCATGTCAGTACAGGTGAAAACAAAGAGGACAGTATGGTGCAATACAGAAATAGAATAACAAGCAAGCAAATTATTTACAAATATGCAAGTATTAGCCACAACAACTCTGTTCAGTGAAGATCCAGATGAGGGCTAAAGGGGCTATTAGAGGTGAGTGTGTGTGTGTGTGGGGGGTTACAGCAGGTCTAGGTCAATGGAATATAGGGGAGTTCCTGTTTTGTCAGGAGAGGCTGCTGGGGATGCAGGGACTCAGATGTTCTGTGGTCCATCATCAGTCATGCTGGGGCCCATTTTATGAGTTTCTTTTCCCTGCCCCCTAAATATTAGAATGTGTGGTGCTCATGTGGAAGCAAGCCCACAGACATACCGACCAAAAGCCTGGCAGATATCCACTTTCTTGCCTTCCCCTGTGATACCATCTGTGGTCACCCAGAAACTAAGCAGCCTGAGGGTGGGGGGAAAGTGACAAGCTGGGTATCAAACTGATTAAGAGATAGGAGGCAAAGGGTGGTAATAAACAGTAGCCATTCAGGTGATAGAAGAGTGACTAGTAGGGTGCCACAGGGTTCGGTGCTGGGACCAGTCCTCTTCAATGTCTTCATAAGTGACACCATGGAGGAGCTTGAGGGTAAGGTGCAACTGTTTGTGGATGACACAAAAATCTGCAACAGGGTTGATACTCAGGAAAGGGTGGAGAGAATACAAAGGAATCTGAGGAAAGTAGAGAAATGATCTGGGGGTGCCACCTGGGTTTCAATGTCAAAAAGTGCAAGACTACACACTTAGGGCAGCAGAACCCAGGGGCTGTGCATAAGATGGAGGGAGTGGAACTTACAGTCACCAAGCAAGAATAGATCTAGAGGTCATCTTATCTGATGACCTCAGGGTAGTTGGGCAGTGGGAAAAAGCAGTGGGAAATGCTAGCACGATGCTGGGGTGCATTGGGAGGGGGATTTGTAGCAGATGGAGGGAAATGGTACAGCCACTGTATCGTTCATTGTTGAGGCCCCACCTGAAGTACTGTGTCCAGTTCTGGAGGCTGCATCTCCGCAAGGACATTGAAAGAGTTGAAGCGGTACATAGAAGGGCAACCATAATGGTGTGGGGGTTCACCAGAATCTGTATGAGGAAAGGTTGCAGTACATCAACATGTACCCCCAGGAAGAGTGGAGAGAGAGAGAGAGGGGACATGATTGAAACCTACAAGTACCTCACAGGAGGCAACAAGGTGCAAGTGGAAGGTCTATTTCAGAGAATGGAAGGCACTAGAACAAGGAAGGCATGCAATGAAGCTAGGCAGGGGAAAGTTTAAGAGAGATATTCGGAAATACTTCTTCATGGAAAGGGTGGTGGATGACTGAAACAGCCGGCCAGAGGAGGTAGCGGGGGCAAAGACTGTGGGGAGCTTCAAACATGTGTGGGCTAGGTACAGGGGCATATCAGGTAGATGAATAGGGGAGGGAGAGCGACACCTATGACCAACTAGGGTCAGCGGTGACAGAATTGGCAGGGACAAGGGGCAGACTGGATGTGCCTAAATGTCATTTTCTGCCATAAAATCTCTGTTTCTACGTTACAGGTGGTAGCAACCGTCCCTCCCCAGAGGACATCCTCTGGGACACTCAGTCCACCTCTACCTGACGACCGAGGTTCATTTCAGAACCCAGGCCACCAGCATTGTCAGTGGTAGCTCTGCTGCTGCCTTGAAGGGCCTGCTTCAATTTTTTTTAAGGTTTTCTTATGTACTATCCACCACTTATTATGTGTCTTCACTGAGGTATAATAGCAATGAAGTCCTCCACTAGTCCACATCAGGAATTATAAAAATGGTTTCTGAACTACTGCAATCTCATTGGCTACCTGTATTCTGAGACTCCTACATTATTCTCTGTTAAACTGTCATATACATTCTTATCACAATAAGTGGCAGAGCCAGGTTTGGGAGCATTTGGGAGTCGGGGGGAGCCATTCATGTTAATCACGGGCTCCACAATGGGCACTAAACAGTGAATAAAGATGGTGGTGGGGCACCACTACTCACATTGAGGCAGCCAGGAGGGACGCATTGCCCCCAGCCCCCCAGCCCGCCACTGATCACAATAGTGTATGAACTATTTTGAAAAATAGCAGCATTCCATCTACTGGTACTGCTGAATGGCAGTAAAAATGCATTCTGACATTCTGAACCAGCATTCTTGGGATGATAAAGGACTACTTTATTAAAAAGCTACCTCTCAATGAGGAAAACATTCAAAAGGTATAATCTTAACAATTTTAAATTTCATTTTTAATTATAGCAATAAGGCAGTCCCAGAGGTTAGATGATAATTACCCCTAGGGGTAAAGTGGCAGTTAGCTATGCAACATGCCACTTTATTACGCTCCTAGTAGGCGATTAACAAACTGGTTAATCTAATCCCCGGTCATGCCATACTGCTCAATTATCATGGAATACAGACCAGTATGGGATATCAGAACCACTGCTCTGCTCTAGTGGTATTCATTACAAAGCCAGTTCATATTCCATGATAATGCCCACTGTGTCTCTTCTTATTACGTAACAGTATGTTACTATAAAATAGAAGGGTTATAAGACTGAAAAAATATATTCCATATAGGGAATACTTTAAAACAATGGTTGGAATGGAGCAATATAATTTGCTGACTGCGTATAAAAAGGATTATGTTAATGATGGGAAACTGCATGTGGAGGCATTCCAGGAGTGGAGTTTCTTTTGTAAATCAAACCTTATGGGCATAATGCACTTGCTTTTCCTTGTGACCGCATGATTCCTCTCAGGTTAGAAGGACAGATGGTAACCTTACCCTGGCTGTGCCTTAAGGTATCATTCTTAACACATAAATATGTCAAATATTTCAGGTAACCTGCACTGGATACTTAAAGCAACAGTATGGCAAAAAGATGGTCAGAAAATGTCATCAGCAGTTAGCACATACAAACATATCAGCATGTGCATTGTTATTTCCATTTTATTTCATTCCTGAAGTGTGATATGTGATTTTAAAGGTTTTACAAGCTTTTGCTCTTTGACATACATAATACAATAAAACTAAACATTTTGGCATGGCACTCTGCTATTCACATCACAAATGTGTTCAAGCAGCATTCAGACACATAGAATAGTTATTTACAGCAATTTGTTATTCATGAATATCTTCTCCATAGAGCCAAACACTTTGGTCCTAGAGCCAGAGGGTGCCCATGACAACCAGAATATTTGGGGTCAGCAGTCGCAGTACCTTGAGCACCAATGCATTGCATTATGCGTGTGCACAAAACACATATAATGGTTCTGTCTGCAACTGCCTCTGTAGCTTTCTCACCAAGGGGGACAGCAAATTAACTACTGTTAAAACGTAGAAATCCTAAAAACTAAAAAGGTGTATGATAGCTCACCAATCCAGCCATAAGGGATAACGACAAGTGTCTCCACAGTCCATACCTGTCTGAGGAGGGTGGGAAGATTATTAATATGAACAATTAAAAGCAAACGGAGGCCAGGGATGGAAGGTGGTGAGCCCATGTGGCTCTGTGGAGAAGATATTGTTAAAGATCAAGAAATATGGTAAGTAACCTTCCTATCTTTCAAGAATCAATCTTTCTCCACAGAGCCACACTCTTGGTCGATACACCAGCAGTGTGTGTGTGTATATATATATATATATATATATATATATATAAATAAAAAAAAGACTAGGAGGTTGAAGGATACAGGACTCAGGAGGACAGCAGACCCTGCAATACAGTCAATCCAGAGTCAGCATGCCTTCTGGAGCAAACATCCCAGGCATAGTATTTTGTGACAGTATAACCACTACTCCAGGTAGTGGTCCCACATATCTCTGAAATAGGGACCAAGCAAAACAAAGCCACCAATGTAGCCACTGCATGAAGGGAAAGGGCTCGGACAGCCCTTTCCAACTGCTGTCCTGCCAGGGTGTAACAGTGCTGAAGACAACTGACCATCTAGCTCAACAGACACTATTTGGAGGTGTGAACTCCCTTCTTACTGGGATCAAAGAGACAAACAGCTGGGAAGCTTGTTAGTAGTCCCTTATGAGGTAGAAGTTAAGAATCCTTCCAACATCAAGAAAATGTGGTAAGAATTCCTGGATTCTCCAGCTTGGGATTGACAGTTGGAAGCACTAGTGACTGGTTGAGATGGAACTCTGACATGACCTTGGGCATAAATTTAGGATGTGTCTGGATTACAACTCTGTCCTTTTCGAAGACTGTGTGAGTGAGGTCCATCACCAGGGCCTGTACGTTGGACATGTTGCCTGCTTAAGTTAATAGTCACTAGAAAAGCTGTTTTCCAGATCAGGTACTTCATCTCAAAAGTAGCCTCAGGCTAAAAGGGCTTGCATGTGAGCATGTCAAGAACCAGACTGAGGTCCCAACTGGCAGGCTTTTTTTTTTTTTAAACAAGGGGTCTTAAAAGCAGAATTTCTCTTAGAAACCTTCTGAGAGAGGAAGTTGTCCATGGGAGGTCACTAACCAATTCATTGATATGCAGAGATGGCCAACAAATGGGAAGGATGCTGAAGACCAGGAACAGAAAGATCCAAAAGACAACTGCCATAACACTTGACGGCGACTGCATACTGCTTGTCATGATTCAGCATCTCATCTATTTTGACCCTCAAGTCCTTCTCTTCCTACACTGCAGCAAGAGGAACCCCACATAGTGGGCAGGTTCTGCCTTTGCTTTTTCCTCCTCAAGTGTTGCACCTTGCATATGTCTGCAATGAATCCAAGAATACAGGTGTGTCTGCCCAATTGGGCAGCTTGTTTAAGCCCTCCTGATATTTGTCCCCATACTCAAAAAAACTCCACCACTCTGGCCAGCTAATATAGTTACCCTTAGTTAAGAAGAGTGGAGTGACTTGAAATTTTAGTTGCTTTAGTTATGCCAATGCTAATTGTAATACTGGAGATTAACTACTTCTATTAACAGTCAATGACCATGGACGGAAACTGAATTTTGGGATAAAAGATTGCCTGTATTAGGCCTCAAAGACTGGAAACCACTGCCTGTTGTGTATTACAAGCAGTATAACTGCTTGAGCATTTAACTCTGAACTACTCAAATCCTGGCATCTTGAAAGTGATGGTCTAGTGGCATGTTTATTTAAATTTAGTAAGCACATGCAAGAAAAAATGGTTCCAATAAATATCTAATGTAATCTATTCTGTTCTCTCTTCTGTAGTCAGTTAAGAACAACCATTGAAACAACAGGTACAGGAGCGCTATTGGTTTGTGTACGTAATCTTTACAGATGAGATTAGAAGTATGTCAAACAAGTTAAAGATATTGTGTATTTAAGATATACATGTAATCATGTATGTAAATTCTTTATCCTGACACTGATAACTATAAGAGGTTTTTATATCAGTTTCCTTATTTTATAGAACAAAGAAAATATACAATCATAGTACTGGCAACTATTTGAGCAGAGAGAGAGAGAGAGCTACAAGGTTGGTATCATAAGAGATAACATTTTATGCTCATTTGAGAACAGTAAACTGGACACATGATGGGTGAAATATGTACAAATATGAAGAACAAAACATTCAAGAATTATAATTATTTTATTGTTATATTGTTCCTCAGACTATGTAACAAAAAACAGCAAATAAGAATAACCGCATTTCAGTGCATATTCAAACTGGTATGTAGCTATAAATGTTTGTTGCTAAAATAGGTGCTGGAATAATTTTTATGTAAACAATAATTGAAATGGATTCTTAATTATGGTATATGTTTTATTTACAGTCCCTCAGAAGAAGCCAGATAAGGTGAAACACGGGGAATATTAAATAAATGAAACTTCAAAAAGAAAATATATGGTGTATTGGCTTTTTTGGCCTAGAGCAGACAAGGGCAAGCACCACCCAAAACCTGGCTTTAAAAGTAAACAAAAGCAGTTTTGCTTGAGACTCAGTCTTACTGAACTCATGTGCTTGCTATTGGTGGGACTCAGGTTTAATGCTGAAGTCTGGGTTAAAACTGAGAAGAGTCATGCAATCCCCGAAGAATGAGCTCTGGGTGTAGGAAGGAGCAACCATCAACACCACTGCTTGGTTATCCCCTGTTGGTATGGGGGATGGAAAGCCATGCTGCAGCAGCACCATTCGACTGATGTTACCTGTAAGGTCTCCTTAGACCAGAATGTTGTTGTGGTCCACATAATTCTACTCCATGCTGCCCAGTATTCATGAGACTGAGTGTCCAGCATGGAGGTAGCTGAGGCAGGCCTCAGTGTAGACAGTAACTGCAGGGTTCAGCTACATTATTTAGTGGGAAAGAATTAAAGGTTTTATTATCTTTTGATGTCTTCTTGCAGACGTGAGTCTGCTGGTGAGCTCTGAGTGGGTGGTGGAGGGGGTATATTTCTGGAGAGCGGGGGTGTTGTTGGTTTGTTATTATTTGTTGCTTATATTTATCTCTGTCACTTTCTGTTCAGCATCATGGATCCTGTGATGTGTTATCGTTGTTGAAAACTTAATAAAGTTCAGTTAATTGGAAAAAAAATTTAGTGGGAAAAAAGTCTGCACCCAGCATTTCTTTGAGGGTTTGATCAGCACAGCAGACAGGGACAGTGTTCACTGGCATACCAGGTCATAATGTCGTACGCTTAATAGCGCACGACATTATGCCGAAACCCAGACCTGTAAGCTCTCCGTGTTGGACCCCCTGGAGTTAGAATCCTTGGTGGGGGTCCAGGGGCACAGCCCCCGTAGTGGGGGTGTGGAGGCAGAGCCCCCCATAGAAAGATAGATATTAATGGATTGTGCAAAGCGATTATTTTGCACTACATTCTGCCGTCTGCGGTATTGACCCCGTGCCGTTCACTGGAAGGCAATGAACGTAAGTATGCTTGGGTAAAGGGAAAGTGGGCAATGAAAACTTTAAATTTTTGGCTATTTAAAACTTATTTAACCAGGGCCACCCAACAACTCAGTGGCAGTGTGATGCTCTACCTTATCGGATAACATGTGTTCAGGAGCAGATCCGAAATATTTGCTAATTGGTGGAAGGCTGGGAGGGATGGTGCCATGCTTGAGTAACAGAGCAACTCTCAGGTGGACAGCCATGAATTTACCTCTGCCAAGGGCATACTGTGCATAAATTAGGCTGACACAAAAGTTGGTGCAGTGCCGGGAAATGAAAGGGACATCAAGGATAAAGGAAAGAAAACACCAGTGGAAAATAATGGCGGCCTTCAGGGTGACAGCAGTGGAATTTTGGACTCTGCATCCTTTCTGCCACACCCATGCTGGACTGAACTTTAAATGGAGCCTCAGAAGCCCCCACCATGGGAAGAAACTCGATGACCAAGTACCAACAAGCAGGTGAGAATGGGGAATTGAAAGGTCGCCAAAGTAAGCCTGATGTAAGGTGCCCAGCTGGAAGGATAACAATTTTGTTTAAAAAAACAAGATTCAGCCAGGTAAGCAAACAGACAACAGAAATAGACTTGTTTACAGTTGTGATCTGGGGGAGGTAGGGGAAGGAGGGAGGGTGCGGTTATAAAATATAAAACGTGGTAATAACTGAGCAAAAGAAAAAATAGTACCTGCTTGTAAAACTCACAATGATACATATTCCATTCTCGTACAATACTTGCTTTTTTAATATACATTCATATCTTTTGTATAAATTCATATTGCACACTTTTTTGTTTACTTTCTCTGTAGCCAATGTCTTGACCTCTGTTGTCCTGGAGATACCTTATCAAATGAGATGGTACTTATCCACTCAGGTTTGTAGTAGGTGTTAAGAACTTCCTTCAAGCAACGCACGTACAGAGCGTGCTACTGTTTGATAGTTCCCAAAGCAAAACCACATTATGTATGAGGCAATAAACAACCAAGTTAATAAGTAGAGATAAGATTTATGTGCTGTGGGAGAGGCAATCAAGTACACGCTCCTACACCGTCTACTTCGCATTACCAGACTACAGTTGTAAGGTCTTGCTTTTCATGTTATTTCACAAATTTTGTGAACAAAAATTGCTCAGATAATATTTATCATGGTTTTAGTGCGAGCCCAGTGACTCCATGGTGTATAACTGTGCCGGATAATATCTAGAGCAGATGTTGTGCAGCCAGTTAGAACTGAGCACAATTCTTCCAGCAGCTGTGAACAACTGGGTTATGGTCTGATAACTGGACAGTGGCTCTGCATTTTCAGTGATAAGGAAGTCCACTTAAAGCGATCATCTGAACAGAAATGCACTGAGCAGTGTTAAAAGCACCAATCATGTAGACAGGAATAATACTGAAAAGTTTCTTCATTTGCCCCTTTTCTCACTGCCGTAGGACTACAACTCTGCCTTCTGAATTGATGTACAAGACCAACTTTTGGGAAGGGTATGCCATTCACTATAATGTGGGCATAAAATGTACTTCCAGACTATCCATGACAATTGTGAGTAGGTGGTTACTTTATGTGATTTCCCAGTAGATGGCATGTTCTGGGAAGAAACTACTGTATAGTAAATGGCACCTGGACTGTAGTGTCATTTATCTTAGAAGTTAATGTACTGTACCATCTTTGGCCTTTTTTGTCTGTCATCATTTCTGTTTCTATGTATCCACTTGATGTCCCAAATGGCAGCAACAGATGGCTTGTTTACATGAACATTGGAATCAGTGAAACTACTTTTTGTGGTACTGATGCAGTAATCCTCTACTGATAGCTCATGTAAATTCATTCAGAGCTGGGTTCCTGTTTTGATTTTAATCAGATTCGGGTGCTGCGGATCAAGTGAACTGGTTATTTTGAAACCAAGTTCCTTTGTGCATCTAATCCCAATTGGGGACTGATGCTGCCATTTTCCTGCTGTAAGTACAGCAAAAGGATTGGAAACATATTCAACCCCCCCCCAGTTGCTGTATGTCTACATGCAGTGAGATTCAATCCCCTTCTGTTTGTTTTGAGTCATTCTCATGAATCCAACAGCATGTAAACCCAAAAGGATTACAATGTGAATCAAGTGAATTGATTATGAAGCAACTGATCCCCACTACAAGTGAAAATAGAAAGTGGATGTAATCGCAGCCCAGGAATGGGTATGAGACATTAGCGCTTCAAAGTGTAGGGTGGCAGGTGAGCTAGTTGGACTCCCCTTGTTTCTGTGGGTTAAACTGGAGATGACACACACCACCCAAGTCTACTATGGGGTCAGGAGCCCCTAACGGAACAGGTCCTTCAACCACACATGGACAGGAATGGTGAGGGTATCCTGGATAGTTGAAAAATTGTGGGAAGTGTAAGTAAAACAAACAAAAATCAAAAACTAACATTTGTGTATGCATGAAAACATGGATAGCAACCATCTGTAGAATGGAGTATTGGCAGACTCCTATGCTGCCATACACATTTTGCTTACCAGATTATTTTCTGTGGAGTTGAAATGCTGGCACAGAAGTTAGATTTACAACTCATGGCACTAATATGTTATGAGGACCCTTTCTCAAGCATGCAGTAGACACAACAAGATTTTAACCACATTTGTTTAATCATGTATTTGTGGCCCTTTTACTTCTAACCCCTAAGGCTGATACCAAATGCCTCCCAGCCACCAACAATAAGTACTGTCCTCCAATGTTCCCATGGCTTGTTGCAATGGTATGGCAGTCTTGTCAGGGTGCTTCTACGGTTGCATCATGTCGCTGCGACAAATTTCTTGTCGATCGATAGTACAGCTTATTAGCACAACAACGCCAATTGGTATTGTGCTGTCACTCGGGAACAGGTGTTTTCTGTGGGGGCTTCACCCCTCCATACCCTCATACTAAGGGCTCTGCCCCCACACCCCCCGTAGTTTAGATTGCTAACTCCAGTCTGAGTTAGTTCGGGGATGGGGGCAAACACCTCCCCGGCACCAGTGTCGGGTAGCGGAAACCATCACAGTGACTGCTGACAATGTCGCTGTGATGGTCTTTGCTGTAGAACAGATGCTGCGTGGTCGGTGTACGGTGCTCTACACTCCTCCAGTCACATAATCCAGTGTGGAGAGGTTTGTGAACTGGAGCCCAAGCATGCCAGTGGCCAATACTTTAAACCACAACAGTGGTACTAAGTTAGCACTGAGGAGATGTTGCCACTGACTAGGAAAAATCAGTTCCATAAACACAAAGCACAGAGTGCAATCAGGGAAAAAAAGAGTTTCAAAGGCATAACAATTTATTTAGCAGATACTGGACAATGCAGCAAGGGTGTAGACAGGCATACTCAATGTACACATTTGTGTACAGTTCTGTTGAGTGCGTGACACAAACCATAAGCCACTCTGTTAATATTATCATTCTAATCTGTAGTATTTGGGTTAGTGTAGGCCACTGAGGAGTGTCCAATACATGTATAACCTCTTAGAGAGTAGAGGAGTTACCTGACAACAATCTGACTTGTTTGGAAGGTGGTGCCATTTGAAAGGATATGTACATTTTTAATTGGGGTGTAACTGTTGGAGATTGTGTACAAAATGGAAATTTCTGGCTACACTCCTGCAATGCAGTGCTTCTTAGTGCATGCTACTTCACTGTTGACCCCTGATGAAGTAAGAGTGTGCTACAAAATGCTATGGTGTTGGTCATCTATCGTATTGTCCAGTACCTGTTAAACAAATTGAAACTCATTTGACTGTTGTATGCTTTGTACCAGTGGCCATTATCCTGACAACTAAAGGCAATTTTTTTCTGTATAGTTTTATCTGCTTCAGAGTTCATCTTCAACCTTCCCACCTCCAGCTGCCGCCATGCACAGTTCCCCTGTGCATTCCCACATGAGGGAGCAGGCTCCCTGGCCTGCAACAAGGGGTCGCTGCAGTGACCAGCTGTAGAACCTTCCATCTACTGGTGATGAGAGTCCTTCCTAGCCTTGGCTGACCTTAACCCAGCACCTAGGTCAGCAACTTAATCCAGGGTGCCCACTTAGTAATGCAACATACTTCCTTTGTACCACCAGTGGACTCAACTGCATTTCTGAAGCTACATCTGCTGTGAACTGGTTGTGCTGTAGAGTGGTTATGTGGTTTTATTTTGGAAATGTCATAAACAGAATTTACACACAGGAGCCAAGATGTCGCAAAGATCAATATTCTCATTTTTGGCAACTAATAGTTTTCCACAATTGGCTTTTGCATTGCAGAATGGCATATGACACATATTTTGGTTAATAAATGACCCAAACAGTTCTTGTTACTGTATATTGTGACACATCAGACTCTTAGGAGGCACAGAGTATTGTAGTCTCCTCTGAAGACCAGCTTCATAAATTACATGCATGGGATTTATGACATACAAACTGTGCTCCTGATTTTTATATCAGTGTCAGTGCAGTAGGTAGCACACTTGCCTCTGAGGCCGGGAGATCAGAGGGCTGTGAGTTCAGTTCCTACATCTGGCACTTGGGTTAATATCCCAGTACTGACACTGTAGTGCAGCATGAGAGGGGTGCTGCACTTCTGAGGTGCCGTCTTTCGGATGAGACGTTAAACCGAGGTCCCATCTGCCTGGATTGGTGGTAGTTCAGGTGGATGTTAAAGATCCCATGGCACTTATCGAAAAGAGTAGGGGAATTTCCCTGGTGTCCTGGCCAAATTTCTCTCATTCACTAAAACATACCACCAACAGCTTAATCTGGTTCAAGGTCAGTTGGCATTCAAATGAATCCCCCTCCTCCGGGTTGTGCCTGAAAATAGGCAGGATTTGTCTAGTGCACTTACCCGGTCAACAAATAAAAAATAAATATATAAATAAATATCCACAAGTCAGAGAAATTAACGTACTATAGAAACAGATACATTTTCACGTCCCTGTCAAGCTGACATTTTTGTAAAGAAAGCTATGAAAGTTTGAGAAACCAAAGTATTACACTTTTCTTAATCCAGTTAGTGTTGCTGGAGGGTTCAGCTTAAACATAATAACGATGGGAAGAATGAGAGGAGCCATCTATCCTAAAACATACACTTAACTATGTACCTTGCTGTCACCTTTCATGCAGGTAGGCCTTGTTTAGACAAAATATTCAGAAGGAATTATTTATTTTTTATGTCTACAATTTCTTGTGACACTTGTCTACACGTTCGCTATATACAAGAAAGCATCTCAGAGGACAGCCGCTATATGTTATAATAAAGGGAATTAGAAACTTTTTCTCAGCAGGTAAAAACAGACAATGAAGTGTCAGCTGTAGAAAATAAATGCAGGCAAAACGTACAGGCAGCTGATGGCTGTTCAATAATATCAGGCAACAAAGCACATTTTGATATAGCACTTTATAAAACACTACAGTGAAAGGAAGACCCTGGTTAAACAATTTTATGGTAGGTTTGTACTGCTGTCAATCCAGGAACAATGAGCTGTGTGGAAGACATATGGTACACCAAGATGATACTGTATAACAGGAAATATTCGCTTTCTTTTTATTTTTGCTATTTTCGCTGGTTCCATATTAGCATGAAAATAAAAAGAAAGTGAATATTAAGTGAATCACTATACATAGCTGCACTACTGTTACACCAGCGAAAATAAAGAGGATGTGAACATGTTGGGGTGTGCTTGGGGATCTAAATATAATGGGCGTGAATATAAACTGCTATACAGTATTTCTTGTAGTTTTCTTTATCCCTTCACCGCTGCTGTCCACTGTTGTCATAAATACCTCCCAGCCTCATCAGACCCCTTCTCTGTCACTTATTTCAGTTTCCAGGGGGTCCACAGAGATCAAGGCTCTCCATGGTAAATTCTAGTGAGAGGCTGACAGCAGGTTCCTCCTACAGGTCTGTCATATGAGGGAAACTGACTGACAGTCAGGATTGGTGGTGTCTGAAAGTGCCGATGTGACACTGCCACACGTATCTACATTTTCCCCCTTGGTTTCAGCTGTTCCCAAAATGCATGCAGGAGGAATTCCATGGAGTGTATGTGCAAACAATGCACAGCCGCATACTCCGAAACTAACCTGTGTCCTCCCTCCCACAAGCCACTCCAGCAGCACCGCCACCTGTGGTCATTCAGAGGGAGGTATATTAGGGGAGACTGCCGCTTTCCATCCCCGGAGTACAGCCTACTATGTGATGATGCCCAGTTCTCCTCCCCTGCCTGACCCCAATGTACTGAGTTTATTCCCAACCTGGTTGGCCATGGGACAGCATAGCTGCTGGTGTGCCAACAGGCTGGTTTAATGCAGCACTGACCTCACGAAGATAGTGCCACATATAAGTGAGCAAGGCTAGAAGAGGACACTGGCTTCATCCGAGTTTAGTGCATGTGAGCTGAGCCACCTTGCAGACACTAGTGTACACCAGCCACCACACATAGTTTGCTACAACTGACAACTTCTACTGAATTGCCACTTAACCCAAGAGACCTGGGACTAGATTTTCAAAACGCCAGGGACTAAGTCCCACTCTGCAGCCTCTGCAGAACGAAATCTCCGCTCATGTGGAGATTCAGATTTTCAGCCATGCAGCTGTGGAGATGTTATGTGAATCCCACCAGGCATACCATTTTGGTGCAGCTACACTGAAAAGAACTGCCGCAAATGGTTGTAAATCATGGCGCTGGTCATAAACTGTCTCCACCTTTAAAAATATTGTGGCTATGGGAAAAACTGCGGTTCCTCAAGTGGCAACCCACTTGCATCAGTCTCTTTGTGCAGCTGCACAGATTTGGGGGATTCTGAAAATCCTGCCCCTGGTATCCCATTCATGTTGTTGCTGAGATGTACTAACATGTAGTGCTGGAAATAGACAAAATTCACTGGAAGAACCCACCACTTTTCCTCATAGGATCGAACATACCGGCCAAGGCTCTGGGGACACATTTCCTCATTATATGTTCCCAGAATATATCTGGAAATGACCTGTTACAAGATCAGTATGTGTATTCTGGTGAAACTTTAAGAAATAATTAATAAATAAATACATATGCACATTTATTTAACACATTATTAAGTTTTACATCTTTTGGTGGGTACATTTTTTATTTATGTATTTAACACTTCAGAATTAACTTTGAGCTACGAGCTCTTTTATAAAGGTTCCACATCAAGAGACAGTACACCAGTTACAATGGTACAATGGTACAATTCACACAGTCAGAAATACAGGTACAGTATCTAACATAGAATACTAGCTGAACAAGACACTAGCTTTATAGTGTATGGTAGAACATTGTTAGATGGAAATCCATCCCTAGAATAGGGCTGTTATGCTGCAGTAGCTACATCATCGTAGCTATTATGCTGCACTAGCTACTGCAGCATAACATCAAACGTGTCCCCCTCGTGGCTCTACCATTTCAAACAGAAAACAAACACTCCTGAAATAAGGTGTTTTCAGCCGCTGAGAAGTGTGGTCAGGACAGCGCTGAAAAACTTCTAAACATAAACTCCCACTCCACCCCTCAGCAGGTCCCCTTGGTGTGGTGCCAGTCCGTGAACAGCAGCAGTCCCCAGTGTCAGTGGTTGATAGTAGGGATCTGGTGGCCCTTTTCTAAAAAATGCAAGTAAAAGTTTATTGCAGTCCTTTGAAGGTACACTAGCTACAGCAGTGTAAAGAAAAAGCTGAGAGGAAGCACTGCTGGCAAGGGTCCTGCAATAGTAAGAAGTAGTGTCACTAAGGCCCTGTCCACACTATGCCTCTGTAATGTTATAGAGTGCCAAACCATTACGCAATGGTTTGCGTTTACACCTGTAACGTTACAGAAGGCGTTCGTAATCTCTTGTTGAAACCACATATGAGGTGGCTTTAACAACGGTTATGAAACCGGTCCCGCCTCGGTAACATTACTGGCGGTAGTGTGGATGGGTGGTAACAGTCCCCTGCAGGGCCCGTAGCGCAGCACGAGCTGCATTGTTGGATTGGGCGCCGCGGTAATGGTCACCCGGTTCCTGAGGTGTGGACTGGCGGTACCAGTCTCGTACCGGTCACCGCTGCAGTGTGGACACACTGTACTGCTCCCTGGCTGTAACGGTTTCTGTCCGTTATGGGGTCTGAGCGGTGTAGTGTGGACGGGGCCTTAGCGAGCATGAGAGCATCGGGGGGTGGAGCAACACAATCCCCTGGCAACCACACCTGAGCCAACATCTGCTCCTCTTCTGCTGGCATCCTCTCCTCCAAAAAGTTAAACTATACAATATAAAAAATAACAGAAGGGTGAATCCATAACAAAGGCTGTGTTTTCTCTCAAGAAGTGAAACCATCACAAAGACCTCTCGAGCTTCACTCTCAAGGTTGTGATGGTTTCACTCTCTTGATGAAACACAGCCTTGTACGGATGGTCACCCATCCATTATTCTCTATGTAGTTGATTACAAGGAGTAGTAATTAGCAAGTTTGAGAAGAACAACCAGTTAACTTGGGAACAGGCATTGTCACAAGTTTCAGGTCCTAAATTCTTCAAAATAGTTGCAGGTAAAGGGAGGAGGGAAGGGTGCAGGAGCAGGGATCAACAGACACAGTCCCGGAGATGAGCTGGAAACATTGGAGCTAGAACGAAACAGGAGATAGGTGAGGTGGAGGTGAGAATGAGAATAAATATTATAGAGGAGCAGTCCTTCCCCATATTACTCCTGGAACCGAGTTCCCCTGTTCCCCCCCCTTTCCACCTGGCATGGCAGTCTGAGGAAGCCTATCTTACTCAACCATACTCTACTTGCAAGAAGCCAGTATTAAATTAATCAAAGATCACAGCAGGTAAGGGGTAACTACTATTTCAATTAAAAAATGCACATCAATAATTATTTTGTTTTCGCAGCTAGTAAGTTTTATTATAAAAAGCAAACAAACATTACAACAAAACCGCTGACAGTGAAAGCAGCAATACCATCTGATAAATGTTACCAAAACATGGTGTACAGTCAATGTGCCTACATCAGTATATTACCTCCGTATGAGGGACATGCATAAAGTATACAACACAGTGACCAAAAAAACACTGCCCCATAGGCTGAGTTAAAGGCCAGAGCCTGGGGGTGGGGGGCAATGCAAAAAAATAGTGAGGGGGGGGACCTACTTAAATCTATAGCTTACTATGTCCAAACAGTGACTAGGAACCCGAGGGGGACACAGAAGGACCAATGGTGGGTATACCTCACAAATCACGGAGATTTAAACAAGTCCTTATATTCAGATAGGACCTACATAAACATTACTTTTGGAAGTTTCTTCAGTCACACAGTGTTCTGCACCCAGTACTATCCCAGTGAAGGGATCAGGGCAGTGGGGGTATGTCCCTGATTTCCTCCTGGTTTAAGGTGAGGAAGAGGAGAGATAGCAGGCTGTACCAGGCAATCCAAGAATCGCAGCCAGAGCAGACCCATAAGACTGCTCATCAATAATAATAAAAACAAAATTAAGTCAGTCTTTAGCGGTAGTTTTTGGCTACCAGTTTTTCAACTTTTTTGCTAATATCCTCACTGGCATGGCACCAACAGCTATGAGCAGTATCTTTAAAATTAAATTACTAATAAAAGGATCCCCTGATTAGGTTAGAATGCTTCAGTAAAAAGGGGCATGTAGAAACCATTTTTCTTCTGTTGTTTGTATGTCCGATATATGATGTATAGAGAACACAATATTTGGGCAAACTGATTATGCTTTATAAAAATTAATTGTATGAATGTACTGCTGAACCCCTTCAATGTAACGGATGCAGATAACTTTGCAGACTATTTTCAGGCTGTTTTAAGACCTAGGAAAATATAAGTCTGCATAACTTCACGCTTTGCAATTTATATCATGGTATTTTTATACCAAATATGAAACCTGTATAATTCTAATTTATGCAATAGGTGTGGAACCAAAAGCAATTGCATAAATCCATTTATTTCACATATGTGGGATAAATCTAATTACTTAGATTTATCCCACATATGTGGGATAAATGCAAACTGTCAATCAAAGCTTTTTGTTCACTTTTTGACAAACAAAGGTGAATAACTTTAAAACGAAAAATGATAGCACAGTACTGTGAGCACGAAAAATGTTCAGAACAAAAATATCTACAAAATGAGTGGTGTTTCATTTATAGATACCCTTTAGTTTTTTATAATTAGCAAAAAACAGCATAAAATCCAATTTTCTTTTCACTTTTCAGACAAACAAATGTAAATAACTTTAAAACTAAAAATGATAGCATGGTACTGTGAGCACGAAAAATGTTCAGCACAAAAAATATTTACAAAATGAGTGATGTTTCATTAATAAATACCTTCTGTTTTTTTTTTATAATTAGCAAAAAACAGCATAACATTACATTTTTGTTTCACTTTTTCGACAAACAAATGTGAATAACTTTAAAACAAAAAAGGTAACATGATACTTTGACCATGACATTTGTTCAGCAAGAAGTTCTCTACAAAATGAGTGGTGTTTCATTTAATAGCAACCCCCATGCTAGGTGGACATACACTAGGAAAGTTAACTGAAAGTCCCAGAAATTATCATTTTAAGATAAGAAGATAAACAGTCAAAATCAAATGTTCCTGTACTGATAAGAAGCATCCATATTGCATAAATGAAATATACAATGGTGAGCAGTCAGATAAATGATTCATCTACACTTGTGCTGTTTGACTTCGGACACCTCACTCGTGGCTTACGCCACTCGTGAAGTTACCCGAGGTCAAACAGCACTTGTGTAGATAAATCATTTATCTGACAGCTCACCATTGTATATCCCATATTTATGCAATAGGTGTGGAACTAAAAGCAATTGCATAAATCCATCTATTTCCACATATGTGGGATAAATCTAACCACCCTAGATGTATCCCACATAAGTGGGATAAATGCAAACTGTCAATCAAAGCTTTTTTGACAAACAAATGTGAATAACTTTAAAACAAAAAATTATAGCATAGTACTGTGAGCACAAAAAATGTTCAGGACACAAATATCTACAAAGTGAGTGGTGTTTCATTTATAGATACCTTTTAGTTTTTTTATAATTAGCAAAAAACAGCATAAAATCCAATTTTCTTTTCACTTTTCAGACAAACAAATGTAAATAACTTTAAAATGAAAAACGAAAGCATGGTACTGTGAGCATGAAAAATGTTCAGCACAAAAATATCTACAAAATGAGTGGTGTTTCATTCATAAATACCTTTTAGTTTTTTCATAATTAGCAAAAAAACCAGCATAACATTACATTTTTGTTTCATGAAATTTGTTCAGCAAGAAGTTCTCTACAAAATGAGTGGTGTTTCATTTAATAGCAACCAGCACGCTAGGCGGACATATACTAGGAAAGTCCCAGAAATGATCATTTAAAAAAAAGAAGATAAACAGTCAAAACCAAATGTTCCTGCACTGATAAGAAGCATCCTATTGCATAAATGAAATACACAGTAGTGAGCTGTTAGATAAATCATTTATCTACACTTGTGCTGTTTGACCTCAGACACATCACTCGTGGCTTATGCTACTCGTGAGGTTACCCGAGGTCAAACAGCACTTGTGTAGATAAATCATTTATCTGACAGCTCACCACTGTATATCCCTTATATATATATACATACACACACACATACCAAAGTGCAATTTTTTTAATATGTCACTGAAAAAAAAACATGCTTGTTCAATAAAATGTTGAAACCTGAAACTGAAAATTAAATTGTAACTTATAAAAATCAAAACTGAAAAATAACTGGAAGCTAGGATTTGTGTTTTATTTAGAGCAGGAATATAGGAACTATACATTTATTTGTAAAAAGTAGTCCCACCCCCTGCCCACTGACAGTGAGCTTATGCTGTTACTCATGGGAGGGGCAGATATAGTCTTCTTATTGTTAAGAAGCTCTGAGTTCTGCAGTCTTTCACACTTCTGATAACATAGCCCAAACCTGTCACCCCTTCCCTTGAGTTGGGAGTGGACAAAGCACAGATTCAGAAGACAGGGGTACATTTTTCCCATTCAGCACAAACATCTAGTGTTTTTTGGTTTTTTCGTGAACATCACTGAATATTGGCAACATAAGTGAGCTCTAGGCACCAGATGATTATCTGTCCCTACTTCCCCTGTGACCTTCTTGGTAACTAGGGAAGCATCATCAAAATATAAAACAAGGGAAAAAGATGATGACAGAAAGAACACCACATGCCAGAAAACCAGTTTTCCCATCTTCCCCTGGAGTCTTGGATTGAGGGCACCAGGGAGACATTCACATTCACACTGGAAGCTCATTGCTGAGCTATGGGATTTCTAAGAGCACAGACTGTAAAAGCATTAATGATGTCCCTGTGGGGAGTTGTTATATGCTTATCAGGTTCATACTCAACACACATTTCTTTTTCATCAGCATCAGGTGTGTGCATAGCTGTGACTCCAAGAATCTGATATACCTGATCAGATGTAAAAAGTGCACAAATGTCAGATATTTATGAAAAACAGGCCAGACACTAAAACTCAAATGCATTTACACAGATTCACCATACAACACCTAGACATTCCAGCACCAGTGGGAGAGCATTTCTCTTAGAAACCACACATCCAGCAAGACTGAGAGCAAGACTAAAGCCACAGTACTACACTATAGTACTAAAGGACAAACTGAAGGATATTCAGGAAAGAAGACTATGAGTGTAAGGGCTGGGCACCCCGGTGTCCAGAGAGATACAGTATATGATGACATCTCTTGTCTGGAGAAGCACCTGCCTTATGCCATGAACACTGTACCGCTACCTTTTACATGGCCACCTCGGGTCAGAGCGAATGGAGACCAGGTTAACCAATGCACATTTTGGGGTACCCCCCCAGACTGATAGGAATAACAAGCTCACTTACAAGTTATCACAAAGTCAGTCAATTTTATTTTTACCATGTAGCTTACTTCAAAAATGCCAATGTTTTGGGGTTATTACATGCCCCTTCATCAGAGATGAACCCGATTCTAGGTTTGTGAGTACAAGTCACATTTTGGGGTACCACTAACATGAAATCACCCACAAACGAATGTTCACACTGGGAGCTGGGATCAAGCTGGATGCATATTTACTTGGTTCCACTGACGACACACAACTTTGAAGGGCAAGGGCATTATCTTTGCCTCATTCTATTCATCAGTTTGCTTACTTCATTATCACTGGCATGCCCAGTTGCCATTACTGTTAAAGGAAAACTACATGTAAAAATGATAACAACACATATTGTGCATTGGGTTTTTGTGTTTCTGATGACCCCTGGTATTTGTTATTTTTTTTTTTCTTTGTTTTTGTTTTTTTACTTTTCTCTACATGTTTTATGGCCCCTGGGGGGGTAACTATCCAGGCCTCTTTTATTGCCTTTGATCTGTTGGAATTTTGATGTGAATTAGACCTTGCTTTAGAACTAAGAGCCCAGGATTCTAGTTATAATCTAGTCACATCAACTAACTGCAACTGCTTGTGAAAGTTAACTGCTTTGAAAAAGTGTTTGCCCTCCCTCCCAGCTGAAGCCAGTTTTTTCTCAGTGCCAACTGCTGTTATTCTGGATGTGTGGCAATTTTCTTTGTAAAATTCTGTCATGGGATGCTAATAAAGCCAATACTCATTTGAAAGACTGAGGTCTAATTCACTGTATTCACATCATTCCCAGAAGCATTCTGGGAAAATTCCAACAGAGAAAGGCAATGAAAGAAATAGAGGATTGTGTATGAGCAAGCATACGCAACAAGGCAGTTGTGAGCGAGAGGTTTCCGTGGCAACCAAAGACCTCGAGAGCACAGCTCCAGAGGTCCGTTATTACGGAAACCTCGAGATCTTTCAACTGCCTTGTTTGTGTATGATTGCTCATACACAATCTTTTATAGTGTATGGGCAACCATAATCAGCACTCCATGATTCCCCAAACAAGTCTAGAAGAAAAAATAAGGCTTACTTCGGCATCTGTACCAGCACGCTTACTTCCGCGTCACCCTTGGCTGCTCAATTGCGCATGCGTGAATGCGTTCGATCTTGTTGTGCTGCACTGGTGACATACTCAGTGAAGCACAGCAAAGCTGTTCCAGGCATGGATTTTCATGGGGAACAGCGTTCCACCATACACTATGCCTGAATGGCTAACCCCACGGGCCATACAACTAGCAGGGAAAAGTAAAAAAATAAATAAATAAATAAACTTGTTACAGACACATGGAAAAGGATGTTAGGGATCATCAAAAAATAAAAACACAAAGCACAACATGTGTTTTTATAACTTCTGCATGTAGTTTTCCTTCCAGTACATTCTTCACTGTATTGCAATACTGCTGCACTTACCTTTGCTGTGATTGAGCACACATTCTCTGAAATGTCCTGTCTCCCATTCTTGGGGTCTCTGGGTGGTTGCACTCATAAGACCAGTGTGCAGCAGCACCTCTCAGGAAGGGTGAGCAGTACGCTTGGAGCAGCTGAGCCAGCGATTGCTTCTGTGCCAGCTAGTGGCATCATATAGAATTCAGCAAATCAGTCTATGATCTACTTTTAAGAAATGAATAGTTGGTCCAGCCATGTGTGACTCCCTTTGGCTTCACACTGATAGCTCTAGTGTTCCAAAGAAAGACATTTCCTTGCTTCCAGCCCCATCACAGGGACTTAACCCCAACTCTTGCCAGTTTCCCTCCTCATGACGGGCCATCGCCATTTTATTCAATACTTCATTTCCAGGGGTTACATTACAACAACTGCCTCAGACCTTTCTTCCTACCATAGAAAACTGAATGAAGGTGTGCTTAAATCTCTGCTCTATCCCTTGTGTAGAGGTGATGGTGTGGATCCTCAAGGATCTGAGTGACTCTCTTGAGGGGATGCTCACCACTACTTCCTAGTGCCCATTGTGTCTTGATCTTCCCTTGATCCCAAAGCAGGACTCCTGGTCAGGTCATCCTCCCAGCTGGCATTCTTGGGGGGGGGGGTCATCTTCTGCCACAGAAGCACTGCTTGGTCCAGCCTCTGGAGATCTCACCAGGGACGGCCAGTGCCACTTGGACCCAGGGATTCGGCCATCATCCTTGAGATCACCAACCCCCCCCACACTCAGTCACAGCCAAAGAGGCTAGACTCTCCCTCTGCTGTTCTTTCCTCTCTCCTCTCTTTCCCTCGGGCACTCAGCTTACCTCCTCTCATACAGTGTAAAGGAAAAGGGCAGGGCCATAAATATTCATGTCCAAGTTTCCAATTGCGGGATCCCTGGGATCTCTAAGCCAGCTCTAAGCCCTTAATGAGGGCAGTCCCTGCAGGCAGTGTGGCTGAATTACACGCCGCCTGCTGCTACTGCAGCTGACCCTCGGGATCGCCAGCTCCTGAGCCCTTGATTGGGCAGTCACTGCAGGCGGTGCAGCTGAATTACATGCTGCCACCCACTGCTACTCGCAGCTGACCCCAGGATCTCTAAGCCAGGTATGCCTCAGCCAAAGAGCTGGCAGCTCTCACTTTCTTTTCAATTTTGGCATTCCTGCCCTATTTCCTCTAATTGGTCATCTCCCGGCCTGAAGCTCCCCTGACTGGTGCACACTACAATCCGTGGACTCTGCTGCTTCTTGGCTGCTAACTCAACTACAGTTTTGCCGCCTACTTGCCATATTTTGTTAAAGTTGTAAACTGTACATCTGCTGATACACTGCCTTTTAAACTTTGCTGTTACTTCTGTGTTTACCATGCTCAGTGTAGACAATTTCCCTGTGATGACTAGTAACTGTACAGTGGCGTGAAAAAGTATTTGCCCCCTTCCTGATTTTCTCTATTATTGCATATTTGTCACACTGATGTTTTCAGGTCTTCGACAGAATGTAATATTAGATAAAGGAACCTGAGTGAACAAATAACACTTGTTTTTTTTTTTATTTCACTTATTTAATGAAAAAGTTAACCAACACCAATTGCGTTCGTGTGAAAAGTAATTGCCCCTTACACTTAATAACTGGTTACGCCACATTTAGCTGCAATGACAGCAACCAAACACTTCCTATAATTCAATATCAGTCACATCACTGTGGAGGAATTTTACCCACTCTTCCTCGCAGAACTGCTTTAATTCAGTAACATTTGGTAGGTTTTCGAGCATGAACTGCTCGTTTCAGGTCCTGCCACAGCATCTCTATTGGGTTTAAGTCTGACTTTGACTAGGCCACTCTAAAACTTTAATTTTACTTTTTTAGCCATTCTGATGTGGACTTGCTTTTGTGTTTTGATCATTGTCTTGCTGCATGACCCAACTACGCCTCAGCTTCAGCTGACGGAAGGATGACTGGACATTCTCCTTAAGAATTTTCTGGTACAGAGCAGAATTCATGGTTCCTTTAATTATGGCAAGTCATCCAGGTCCTTAGGCAGCAAAGCATCCCCACACCATCACACTACCACCACCATGTTTGACTGTTGGTATGGTGTTCTTACTGTGGAATGCTGTGTTTGCTTTACGCAGACATTATGGGATCCATGTTGTCCAAAAGTTCCACTTTGACTCATCTGTCCATAGAACATTTTCCCAAAAGGCTTGTGGATCATCCAGGTGCTTTATAAATGAGAGAGAGCATTTATGTTCTTCTTGGTTAGCAGTGGTTTCCACCTTGCTACTCTCACATGAAGCCCATTTTGCCAGTCTCTTTCTGATTGTGGAGTCATGAACACTGACCTTAGCTGAGGCAAGAGAAGCCTGCAGTTCTTGGATGTTGTTTTAGGATCCTTTGAGACTTCTTGGATGATTTTACACTGCACCCTTGGAGTAATTTTGGCAGGCCGCCCACCCTGGAAGGTTCACTACTGTTCCAAGTGTTCTCCATTTGAGATTATGGCTCTCACTGTGGTTCGATGGAGTCCCAGAGCCTTAGAAATAGCTTTGTAACCCTTTCCAGACTGATAGAGGGCAACAAATGTTTTTCTGATCTTTCAGGAACTTCCTTTGATCATGGCATAATGTGCTTGTTGAATCTTTGTGCTGGCAATGTGACTCTGATGGTAAGGGCCAAAATAAGTGAGGTTTATATTGAGCAGGGCTGGCATGTAATCAAGCCTGGCTGTGTTCAATCAGCTGACTCTAATTATCCCTTTAATTGGGTTGATTTAACTAGGGGCAATTACTTTTTCACACAGTGCCAGTTGGTGTTGGTTATTTTTCATTAAATAAATGAAATAAGTAAAAAAAAGTGTTATTTGTCCACTCAGGTTCCCTTTATCTAATATTATATTTTGTCTAAAGACCTGAAAACATCCAGTGTGACAAATATGCAATAACAGAGAAAATCAGGAAGGGGGCAAATACTTTTTCACGCCACTGTATATATGCTGTTAAATGATATAATGCCTGTTAAATGTTTGTTAAATGTACCTGTTTAAACCAAGTGCACTCTAAGCAAAAAATTACCTAGTTTAATGTACTAGTAAATTTTTTTTTTTTTTCTTTTTTCCTTTTGCCTTCTGCATACCTTTTAAGCTACTTGAAATTTCTCTTTCTGCCCTACCTCACATCTTGCTTATCACCTTTTCTGTTCACTAATCTTCTGTCTCTACTCTCCAACTCTCTGTTCAACCCCCCCCTGCTCGGAGCTGACCCTCCCTGCCTAACACCTCTTACTCCTCGCTTGCTGTGATCAGCCCGATTTAGCTTTCTATTGTTCCCTGATTTCTTTCCAGTTCCTTGGTGTCCCTGTTGTTTGGCTCCCCACTGCTCTGCAATTCTCCCACTTGCTCAGCTCCGCCCCATAAACTGTTGTTTTGTGCCAGCTTCTCCACGCCTTCACAACCTTCTCCTTAAGTCTAACCTCCCTCTCCATTCTCTCCCCACAGCTTCTGAGCCCTTGATTGAGGCAGTCCCTACAGGTGGTGCGGCTGAATTACACGCCGCCACCTGCCGCTACTCACAGCTGACCCCCGGGATCTCTAAGCCAGGTATGCCTCAGCCAAAGAGCCGGCAGCTCTTGCTTTCTTTTCAATTTTGGTGCTCCTGCCCTATTTCCTCTAATTGGTCATCTCCCGGCCTGGAGCTCCCCTGATTGGTGCACGCTACAATCTGTGGACTCTGCCACTTCTCGGCTGCTAACTCAACTACAGTTTTGCTGCCTACTTGCTATATTTTCTCCCGCCCACTCTCCCTGGCCCTGACCTCTATTAAATACGCCCTAGCCCCACCTCTGCTGCATCCACCTCCTCTCTCATTGGTCCCCTTCTTGAGACCATAGTCAGCCTCCCAGCTGAGCTACCCAAACTGTCAAATATAATAAATAATACACTATCTATCAAATTTAATTAGTACCACACTATCTCAGTGCTAGAAACGTGCATTTTACAGTACCCTACCTCTAAGGAACAAACAATTTGGCCACCAGCCCTTGATGGCCTTAGTGCTCAACTGTCCCCCATGCTGTCCCAACTCTGTCTTCTCTTCCTCACCTCCTGTTCCCAACTCTGTCTTCTCTTCTTCACCTCCTGTCCTTCGCTGGACTGACAGCAAACCCAAATAAGTGGTCCACACCCAAGGCCTTCCATCACAGTGCCACCCTCTACTCAGACTACTACCATGGTCTTACTCATCAAGCTACCTCTAATACTAAGCCTGCCCCTACTGATACTCTTACTAGGCATCAGTGAGAGCGCATCTGTCACTCACAACCAAGGCCTCAAAAAACACTACTGGAATAGCTATGGTACTGGGACCAGCGGCACCACTAAGTTCTGCGGCACCCCTCCTACCCAAGAGATGCACTGGAGACTGTCAAAATGTATCCATCTTATATACTGTACCCCACTGCTCTTCTGCTGCATTCTATCCTCTCATCAGAATAAGCCTAAACCCCACGTGGGTAAAAGGTTGTGTTGCATCATAGAAAGTCCCTCACCCAGTTACTAAAATACCTGCTGCTCCTCCTCTTTCTGCTTATCTCTGGGAATATCCATCTGAACCCAGGCCCACCTCGTGCCACCCCTGACAGCAAGCATGGACCTGGGGCTCTCTCCATTGCTAGCATCAATATCTGCAGCCTCCCCAAGAAACCTAATATATTTATGGCCTGGGTTATGCAGCACACCCTTGTTATCATCTCAGTGCAGGAAACATGACTGCCCCCCCCTCATCCCAGATAATACAACTGCTATTCCTGGTTATAATGTCTTCTGACTGGATAGACTCACTAAAAGAGGAGGAGGTTGTGCTAGTTACTTGAAAGAGATACTGATATTCAAATTCTTGCCATCGAGCTTCTCCTCAGAGCCCATAACAAAGCACTAACCGTAGGGTCTGTATACATTCCATCTAAACTAGTGACTAATGGACTCAGCTCTATTCTAAACTGCATTCACAACCTCAAACACAACTCCGAGGTCATATTACTTGGTGACTTCAATGTAAATTGGCTCTCGCCCTCCGACTCCACCTTACAAGGATGCCCTCACTGCTGCCAACTTCACGCAACTAATACAATCGCCCACTAGGGTCAACTACAGGACTGGGACAAGCACCTCACTGAAACATAGAAACATAGAATTTGACAGCAGATAAGGACCGCTTGGCCCACCCAGTCTGCCCATTTCCCTACCTAATGGATAAGCTGCAGATCCTAGTTAACCAGCAGCCTACTTCTTTCTACCCCCACCCCCTAGAATTGCCTTATGATTGTCCCATGCATGCTTGAATTCAACCACTGTTTTTGACTCCACAACCTCCTCCGGAAGGCCGCTCCATGCATCCACAACCTCTCTGTGAAAAAATACTTCACATTACCTCTGAGCCGCCTCTATCTTCAAATTGTGCCCCTTGTTCTTGCACACCTCTTTTTTGAAAGATGCTACCCTCTTGGACTTTGTTGATTCCCTTGAGGTACTTGAAAGTTTCTATCATGTCCCCCTTTCCCTCGAGGCTATACATATTAAGCTCCTTTAGTCTTTCTTCATATGTCTCTGGTGCAGACCCTGCACCATTTTAGTTGCCCTCCTCTGGACAGCTTCCATCTTCTATGTCCTTGCAGAGATTGGGTCTCCAGAACTGCACACAGTACTCAGATGGGGTCTCACCAGCTGTCTGTACAGAGGATAACAACTTCCTGTTTTCACTGGTGATGCCTCTCCACGCATCCCAGTATCCCCCAGCCCTCCTTACTGCCCCTCACATTGCTTGCCCACCTTAAGTCATCTGATATGACTACCCAGGTCCCTTCCATTTTTGTTGCTAGTATCTCCCCCATTGTGTACTCTTCCCTTGGTTTTTGTCTCCCAGGTGCATTACCTTGCACTTTAGCATTGAATCTAAGCTGCCATACATTTGACCATTCCTCTAACTCTCAAGTCCTTCTCATCCTTTCCACCCCACCTTGTGCATCAACTCTGTTGCAGATCTTTGTGTCATCTGCAAAGAGACATACTTTTCCTTCCAGTCCTCTGCAATGTCGCTTATAAAGACATTGAAGAGGACCGGTCCTAATACTGAACCCATCGCCCATTCTTCAGAGTGGACTCATTTACTATTACCCTCTGTGTCCTATTCTCCAGCCAATTCTTTACCCAGGCTATCATCTTGGGACCTACTCCCAGGCTGGCTAACTTGTATATTAATCTTTTGTGTGGGACTGAGTCAAATGCCTTACTAAAGTCTAGGTAGGCCATGTCCACAGCCCCTCCCTGATCTACTACTTTGGTCACCCAGTCAAAGAAATCTATTAGATTCATCTGACATGACCTTCCTGCTGTGAATCTATGCTGCCTTGGGTCCTGTGCCCCTCTGGCCTCTAGGTACTTGACAATTCTTTCCTTCAGAAGTGATTCCATCATTTTTCCTATCACTGAGGTTAAACTAACAGGTCTGTAGTTTCCTGCTTCTGCCCTGCTCCCACTTTTGTGAAGGGGAATCACATCTGCCCTCCTCCAGTCCTGAGGTACCACCCCATCCTCCCATGATTTGTTAAAGAGGGTAGTCAGTGGTGTCACTAGTTCTACCCTTAGTTCTTTTAGAATTCTGGGATGAATCCCATCAGGCCCCATTGCTTTGTCCACCTTCACTTTTACGAGTTCTTTCAGAACCCTTTCTTCTGTAAATGGGCTGGTATCAACTTCTGTATCCAGATTGTTTCTATTGTTTGTTTTAGGTACCTCCCCTCTTCATTTGCAAATACTGAGCAAAAATATTTGTTTAGTATCTCTGCCTTTTCACCGTCACCCTCTGCCCAACCCCCTTCCCTTTATTAAGCCTCACTATCCCTCCCTTAGTCTTCCTTCGCTCCCTGATGTACCTAAAAGGTTTTATCCTTCTTAACTGAGTTGGCTATCTTTTCCTCGGTTCGGCCTTTGCTGTTCTGACTGCCTTCCCAGCTTTCTTTGCTTTATCTGATACAATTCTCTGTCCTGCTCCTTCTGGGATTCCTTTGTGTTTCTGAATGCTTTCTTTTTCTTGAACCTTCACTGCCACCTCCTTTGAGAACCCTAGTGGTTTCACATCGCTTTTGTTTATTTGCTTCACACAAAGGCTTGTTACCCTGTGATGCAGTTTTATTATTCCCCATTGTTCTTCCAACTCCTTCCTGCCCATTTGCTAGTACATTCCTAGGCACTCACCCATTTTGGCAAAGTCAGCCCTCCTGAAGTCCAGTACTTTTGCCTTTGTATGGCTTGACTCTGTTGCTGTGTTTATTGTGAACCATACTGTTCGATGGTCGCTAGTTCCCAGATGGCTACCCACTTCTACATCTGTGATCCTCTCTCCATCTCCATTTGAGAGAACCAGGTCTAAGATTGCTCCCTCTCGAGTGGGTTCCAATACTAGTTGTCTAAGGCATGCCCCCTGTAGGGCATCTAGAATAACCCCACTCTTAGAAGTGGCTGCTGCAACTGCACTCCAGTTAACATCTGGCATATTCAGATCACCCATCAGCAGTATCTCCCCTTTATCTGCCATTCTAAGTATACTTTCTATCATTTCCTTGTCCATTTCCTCCCCTGGGGGGGGTCTGTATACAACCCCTGTGCAGATTGTGGTACCATTGCATGCCTCCAAATTGACCCACAGTGCTTCTTTTCCTCCTCCTCCCTGTCTACCCTTTTGTTCTGTTGCTTTGATTCCTTCCCTTATGTAGAGAGCTACTCCTCCTCCTCTTTTACCCTCCCTGTCCCTCCTGTAGATAGTGTATCCTGGTATGTTTACGTCCCAGTCATGGTTCTGTGTGTACCATGTTTCTGTGACTGCCATGATATCCAGATGTTCCTCCTCCATCAAGGCCACTAATTCAGGAAGCTTGTTACCCAGACTACGGGCATTGGTACTCATTGCTTCCATTTTTGATTGCTTTACCTTCTGTAGCAGCATCCCCCACTGACCTTTCTACCTTGGTCTTTTTCTATTTAGTACCCTGTTTTGTAGGGGGAGGCTGGGATTTTCCTGCTGCTTATCAGTGCCTCCCCCTTGACTAGTTTAAAAGCTTACCAATGAATCATTTAAACCGACTGCCCAAAAGACTTGTTCCCTTCCTGGACAGATGCAGACCATCCTGCTAGTACAGGCTGGTGTCCCTCCAGGTGGAACCCCAGTCCCCAATGAAGCCAAACCCCTGTGCTCCACACCATTATTTTAACCATTTTTTAGACTGCATGGTGCAAAGTACCCTGGACTCACCCATGCCACTAACAGGCAGCACCTCTGAGAAGGATACTGTGTCTGCTACTTGTCTTAGGCCCCTCCCCAACTCTACAAAGTCCTTCTGCACTGCTCTAATCTCATGATGAGCCAAGTCATTTGTCCCTAGGTGGACAATGATGTCCAGCTCAGACTTCAACTACTGCAGAAGGTTATAGGTTATCCATGGGTTGTTAATTCCCCTGACCTTCTGTTTTTTGAAAGGGGCATGCAAGTCACAGGCTGAATTAAAAATTGTGATGAAGAATTCCAGGGCCGAGTCAACTGGACTGGGTTCTTACTGTCTGCCCTGACCATATCTCGCACTCACAGTTACTCCCCGACACTATAAGTGACCACTCTCCAATTTTGTGTATATGGTCCAACAAATTCAATAGACCTCCATCTAAAACCATCAATAGTTGGGTTCTATCCGTGGGCACCTCAAGACTCTTAGGAACCACCATGCGCTGCAGGACTGGACAATGATAGACTCTGCTGCTGACATTGACTCAGCCCTGGAATTTTTCATCACAATTTTTAATTCAGCCTGTGACATGCATGCCCCTTTCAAAAAACAGAAGGTCAGGGGAATTAACAACCCATGGATAACCTATAACCTTCTGCAGCAGTTGAAAGGCCGGGACCAACTGTGGCATCGGGCAAGGGAGACTGGCAACCAAGCAAATATACAGGTGTATAAAACTGCCAGAAATGCCTGTACCAGGGCCATCCGCTCAGAAAAAGCTCGCTATTACCGAGAAATCCTCACCACCTCATGGAAGGATGGTAGGAAATTCTGGATCAACCTCAAGGACATCACCGGGAAAGACTCCAAATCCCCCCCTCAATGTTAAATCTGGACAGCACAGTAACACTTGATCCCACAGTGATTGCTAACACTTTCAACTCTGCTTTCATTGACCTCAGCCATGTTCTACCCCCAAACTTCTTCGATCCCTCCACCAGTTACTCAGCCAATGGTCAACAAGGCTCAGCGCCAGAACATCCTCCTTTCTATTTCAGGGCTGTGACTGAATGTGAAGCCAAAAAATACCTAACTAAAGTACTCTGTAAGACCAGGTTAAGTGGAGACAACCCTTACCCAAAACTCATTTCCCTCACTCTTGATACAGTTCTCACCTCCTCTTACAAAGATAATCAACAAGTCCCTCATGCTCTCCCAGTTACCAAGCAAATGGAAGCTTGCCCAGGTGACCCAATACTTAAAAGTGGGACAGAGCCCAGTGTGGAAACTATAGTCCCATCTCCATTCTTTCTCCACCATCCAAAGCACTAGAAAAAATTGTCGCTGACCAGCTGGGGGAGTATGATCTCCAATGTCCACACTAACATGGATTTAGGAAAGGTCACAGCACCACCTCTGCTCTCCTTGAATTCATGAGCTATATCCAGCAGGCTTTGGACAATGGTCATCTGGTTGGTGCCACCTTTCTTGACCTCTCCAAGGCATTTGACACAGTCAACCACCCCCTACTACTACTACTCAAACAGCTAACTAAACTAGGTCTGTCTGCTAATAGCCTGCATTGCTTCAACAGCTACCTCTCCAGCTACTTGCAGCAAGTGAAAATAGGAGATGCCCTCTCATTCAAGCTCCCTGTTCCACAAGGGTCAATCCTGTGGCCATTGCTTTTCAGCATTTTTCTTAACAAGCTCCTACTGCTGCACAGCACAGGTCCCACTATATGCAGATGATGCTGTAATTTTCAAAACAACTCAGACCATTCCAGGCTGGAGAGCCAATTACAAGAATGCTTCACAGCAGTTGAGGATTGTTTATTGGGATGAAGCTGGTGCTTAATTATAAAAGACAAAATCTATACTCTTCCACAGCTCACACAGTAAGCATAAAGCCAAACTGCTGACAGTCAGGAACCACACTGGTTTTGCTTTGGAACAGATGGAATCTTTTAGCACCTCGAGTCACGCTGGATTCACCCTCTCCTTTACTATCCATATTGAACTTATCGCCAAATCAGTGAATACCCACTTAGGTCTCTCCACAAATATAAGCACTGCTTAACCGACAAGCCCTTAAGCTTGCAATTCAAAGCTCAATCGCCTCTATAACTGACTATGGTCTAGTGATTTATGGAGCTGCCTCGGATTCAGCACTACGCGTATAGCTAAAGCTTTGAATAAAGCTGCCAACTTCTTCTGGGAGCTGCACCGCGGACACACTTCTGCATCTGTTTGAGCAAACTGTTTGGTTAAACCTGCAGGGTCAGATTCTCTATCACACTTGCCCACTGTAAAGCAGGCCTCCCTTGGCCTGCTGCCAGCTGGAGTGCAGAATCTCCTCAGTCTGTCCAATAATATCCATCATACCAGAAGCTCAGATACATACACCCTCACAAGTTTCCCATTGTCGCACATCCAAGGACAGCGGTCTTTTGCCTTTAGAGCTCCTAAAGGGTTTAATTCCTAACTAGTGAGATTGCAAACTCGCCACCCTTGGCCCTTTCCAACAGCTTCATGAACACCTTTGTTGCCCTTGCCTCCATGCGACTGTTTCACCTAATCCCCTTTCACTCCCTATACTTAACCTGGCTCATCTTTCCTCCTCCCACTAGCCAAACTGCCCTTACATGCTGTCTAATTTCCCTGCCAACCCTCTGCCAGCTTAACTTGTAACTTACCCCACAATCCCAATAAGCCGTCCTGGCCAAACAATCTCCCCTGCTGGCCTGCACCGCAGTTGATGCCTCTCGCTTCATCCCTCCCTCTCTCCTATAGACAAGGCCTTCCGGCTGCACCACCCCCATATTAATATCTCCCCCTCACCAACCTTTTACCCCTTGTTGTGCACTCTTACACCCCATTTTTCACTCTTCCTAGATGCTCACCTGTTAAGTTACCCTGACTTCCCTATGTCCATTGGGTAATTAATTACTTGGTACTGGGTTACCTGAACTTCAAATTCCCTCTCTGTTTACTCGTACTGCTTGCCTTACTTGCGTACTTATAGAGGATTTACCTATGTCCTATTTGTGCTGTTCATATTACCTTTCTGTAAATCTGTACTGTACTTGCCTGTGCTTGCTTACTTGTACTGGATTTGCCCAATGTCTTATCTGTATGGATAATTGTTTGTATTTGTCTCTCAACGTGGAACCTATGTAAAAGGTAAAAGAGTCACTGCCTCAAAGGTGTTAATCCGAAAGTTAAATAAATAAAAAAGAAATTGCTGTCTGCATCAAGAAACTCCGATCACAAGTGGATGGAAGTGGTCTCTTCTCTAGCTGTATGAATGCAGATCTCTCATAACGAAAAGGACTTCCTGGATAAATATTACGTCTTCTGGTTAGCCTATGTGCTGTCACACCTGTGTACTCCAGATCCCCATTTCCCTCCTTGGGAATATAAGGCCTTATTTAAACCCCCATGATTTGTGAGGTACACCCACCATTGGTAATGAGTTCCCCTGGGGTTCCTAGTTACTGCTTGGACATATGTGGCTACAGGTTTCAGTAGGTCCCCCTTCATTGTTTTGGTATGCCTCCCCCCCTCCCCCGGACTCAGTCCTTTAATTCAGCCTATGGGGTGGTGCATTTTGGTCACTATGTTGTATACTTTATGCATACCCCTCATAGGGCAGTAACAGACTGATTGTATACTATGTTTTGGCAACATTTATCAGATGGTATTGTTGGTTTCACTGTCATTGGTTTTGTGTCACAGTCTGTTGCTGTAATGTCTGCTTTTACAATAAAAATTATTAGTTGAGAACAAAGAAAAAACAGACACCCTGGCTTCAAGCTGAGGCCCACTAGAGAACATCTCTCGGGGTCAGGCTTCACCCCTGGAGTGCCTCTAGTAACTGAATTACATACACTCCTTGAACAACCTTTAAAAGTAACATACAAAAGAGGGAGTAATCTGAAGGACAAATGGTACATAGGTACCAGCCTGATATTAGAGCAAGTCAGACTATTTCAAATTGGGGTTCTAAACCCTGTGGTTTCTGTAAAATTTGCCAGTATATGGAAAGAAAAGTAACATTTGTGAATCCAAGTACTGGCAATTTAGAGACTACAGTATAAGAGGCGGATTGATTGTAACTCTGAGGCAGTTGTTTACTGCTACTTGCTCCTGTGGGGGGGTTTATGTGGGCAGGACAACGCGCAAACTGAGGTTCAGAATCAATGAGCATTTGCAGGCCATTAAGAAAAAGAACCTGAGTTATGGAATGGCCCATCATATACATAATAAACCAGGGGTAAAACACAGGATTTCAGTATTAGGTGTAGAATGTATAACAAAGAATGTTAGAGGAGGAGACCTGGAGTGTGCACTTAATTATGCAGAACAAAGATGGATTGTTAAACTAAGAGCATTAAAATGTCCTGGACTTAATGATAAATTTGAACTGGCTCTTTTCTGAAAAAGTTAATAAGTGAACAATTCCCCCTTTCCTAACCTGAGTATTTGAATTGTATTCATGTATTCATTTGCTCTGATTAAATGTTGGCTCTCTGCATTTTATAGGCTGTCTTTGGAATATACTTGTTCAAATGAATGGGAGGCAAGCCTGCTGTCATCTAACACACATATGGTTAAGTGGATACTGAAGATTTAATTGAAGAAAGCAAATAAATAAATAAAGAAACACTGCATATTGTAGATGGCATTTATGGTGATATTAGTTTTTTCACTAAGTGCACATTTCCTTTGATTGTAATTTGAACACTGTTAATGAAGGACTTATGCCCATTGGTGGACACACTAATGGAATATATTTGTGTTTAGTATTTAAGACATTTCTTCATGTTGTTTAATCAGCTCTGAGGAAGCCCTGGAAGCAGGGTGAAACGTAAGCTGCTGCCTTTGTCTATGGTACTAGTAAATAAACTGTTTATGACTTGAACGAACAACAGTTTGGAGTTACTGATTGTGTGGATGGCGTGTGTATTCTCCTTTGAGTCAGAGATCCTGTTTTTCATGAATAGCACTGCTACCTTGTGCTCCACCCTTCTCCTTGTTTCTAGTAAGCTGCCTCAACCTGGATGATGAATGAGGCTGGTTACGTGAAAAATAAAATGTATAACTCTGTGCAAAACTAATGACTATGGACTGAACAGAGACATGGGGTTTGTTACATGCAACAGTTTGCAGGCTTATTATTTCCAGGATTAAAAATTCAGAATTTTAAGATTTCTTCACTAAGGAGCACTAAGGAGAAGTAAGGATCAAAAGGCAGAGCCCGTAAGCTCAAAAGCTGCTGTCAGTTACCCATAATAACATATCGAGCGATTTAAAGATAAAAATGTATCAAGTCTATTCTTGAACATTAATTTACAGTCACTAATGACCGACCATAGAAGTAGGTAATAAATTCCATGGTTTAACAATCCTTTGAGAGCAGAAATATGCCCGCTTGTTTGTGGCAAAGCTGTTATGCGCTACATGTAATGGCTGTCCCCTGGTATATATGGTAATTTGCTTAAAATCAAGACCCATTTCAGACATGAGATCTTGGCCTTTAAGAATCTCCCATGTAAGCATAAGGTTCACTCGTAGCCTTCTGGATTCCAATGACATGAGGTTAAATTTTTCAAGGCATTCCCCATAGCCTAAACCCCTAGCTCTGTGCACATATTTAGTTATTTTCCTCTGATTTTTTCATTACGCTATTTTTGCTTTCTTATACAAGCACCAGAGATGTGAGGCAAAATCAATACGAGGACAAATATTGGCCCTATATAAAAGTAGAAGAATTGATTGCTTTCTCGTTTTATATATTACCTGATTGCTCACCATATTTTATTTACTTTATTGAGGAGTTCTCTAAATGTTTATTGAAGTTGAGGTAGTTTAATATAAAAAAAAGTGTGTAATTACTCTTTAAGTTCTTAGTACCAAAGTGCATAACACTGGATTTACTGATGTAAAACAACATACCCCAATGATTGGCCAAGTGTGATAGTTTCTCCAAATAATTTTGTAGCGATTTATTTCCTCATGATTACTACAGGAGCCACACATTTTACAGATGTCAGCATATTTTATGACCCAACTATCTAATTTAGAGCCTAGATCAGATATAAAACTCTGAAAGACCAATGGGGCCAATACTGAATCCTGGGGAACACCACTAGATATCGATTGCCAGCTGGAAGTATAATCATCAATAATTACTTTTCTTCTCGCTCCGCTAACTAGTTTTTAACCCAATTTATATTGCAAGGATGGATATCTAAGGCATGTCATTTTTCAGTAAAAGCCCAGTGAGGGACAGAGTCAAATGCCTTTTTAAAATCAAAGTAAACTATGTCACAAGGATTTTTCTATCAAGGCTAAAACTAACAGATTCATAAAACAGAGTAGATTTGTTATACAAGAGCGGCCTTTGGAGAACCCATGTTGCTTTTGTCAAAATTACCCAGGACAGACATTAACATCTTTAATAATGCCTTCCATTACTTTTGCCTAATACAGGCGTAAGACTAATAGGCCTGTAATTATCCATAACTCCCTTATCTCCCTTTTTGTACAAGGGCATAACATTTGCTTTTTTCCTGTCGTTTGGAACTTGCCTGGAGCTGATACTGCAGTCAAAAATTAATTTTAGGGGAAGAGCAAGATGTTTCTTCATGGTCTCGATCATATTTTTTATTTTGGGCTATTTCTTTTCTCTCCCCCCAGCCCTGGTTGGCCCCTTGTCCGGCTGCCATCCCTAGCCTCTGCTCCCTCAGGCCCTCACCCTTGTAACCCCCACAGCTTACCCCCCCACTCACCTGCCCACTAGGATCCAGTTCAGGGTGTTACCTTCGGAGACAGAGCGCCAGGGGACAGCTGTTAAGCCGTGATGACCAGCCACCAGGGTCTTTTCCCATTTTCTCCCTTGCGAGAGCTTGGCGTGCAATGACGCTGGCGGCGGGCACACGCACTCACCCGTGCGCATCCCTGCCAGGTGTCTGCTGTTCTCCCGCCCCCCATGTTCTAGTGGCAGTGCTTCATCAAGCCCCAGCCTCCACAAGGGGTCAGACATGCGCTGACTGCAGTCTTGATCATATTAAAAGAAATTCCATCTGAGCCCGGTGAAGAGATAGATTTTAAATTATCGAGTTTATTGTTTATTTCATCAATGTTAAAGGAAATCTCTGACGTGGCTAAGAATTTAGTGTGCTTACCTCAGAATTGTTTTTTACTGAAAGCCTTACAAAAAAGATCATTTAATAGATCAACCATGTCCTTGGGTGCACTTAGAGTGTCATTGTTTTTCATAAGGGGGCTAACTTTACACTTGTGCTTCTTTAAAGAGTTAATATAACTAAAGAAAATGTTACGGTTTCCTTTTGAAGCATGGGAGGCTAGCTCCTTTTCAGTGGCCAGTTCTGCTTTTTAATCTCTAATTTAGATTTCTTTAAATTTCTTTAAAAGCTTCCAGAGTGGAGCATTTATTTGTTTGATATTTCTTGTATAATTTTTGCTTTTTAATAATAAGTTTGGATAGTTTTCCAGTTAAAGGTAAACTGCACCCTCATATCATGCACATTTTATTTGTTTCCGTGTCAACAGACAACTCTTTTCCTGTAGCTATTAGGGCTATATGTGTTAGGTTTAGTTTGTTTTCACTGTTCATGATAGCCCCCTTCGACTACCCTGACGGGGGAAGGATCTCTATTTTAGGGTTGTTGAAATCTCACTGTCCACAAGGGCTGCATTAGCATATGAGAAAATTATGCCACAGCATCCATTTATACCATATAGCTCTATGCCGTGAGAACAAATACTATGCAAAAATTCTTGGAAACAAACTGAATGCAGTTTACCAGGAAAACCCCTACATTATAACTCAGACAGTCTGCAAAGCTAACTGAAGGTGAATGTGGTATTTCACACATTCCTGCAGCTTGTTTCCCTGTAGTCTAATTAAACAGACAGGCATACTGTGGAGTCTGAAAGGTGATTACACATCATGTTCTCATACGCTAATGCAGCTCTCAGAGAACAATGAGGTTTTAGCAACCAGCAAATGGAGACTCCCAGGATAATTACAGGTCCTAATATGAAGTGTGAAACAAACTGAAGCAATTGCTACATGTCTAACACTAACTGCTGCACAAAAGAGTTGTCTGTTGACATGGAAACAAATAAAATTGACAAGATATGAGAGTGCAGTTTTCCTTTAACCATTTAGGCTTTAATCTAGAATTACTGTATTTAGTGACGGTTGGTATATAACGATTAGCAGTTTCTAAGATTTTACATTTTAGTGTAGACCATATGGTATCTGCAAGTAAAACCATTAAGAAGTTTATTCCAGTCTATCCCTGAGAGGGTTTCATCAATCTCTGTATAATCAGCTTTATTGTAAGCAAAAGTTTTGTGAGATTTTTTTGTTCTCGAACATTCAGTACACAACTCAAATTTCACAGTATTATGGCCATTGCTTGCAAATGGTGAGAAAACTGCACAGTTCCTTATGACAATGTTTCTGAACCAAGAATGATATTTCAAATATTATGACCATGAGTTGGAGTAAGAAAGAATTGCCTCAGATTGAGTTTATCACATAAGGTGAAAATGCCCTGGCTAAAGAGCTGGATGCTGTCATTTTGACCCAATCTATGTCCCTGAGATTTAAATCACCATGAGAATTGCTATTACCAAAGTCTGCAGCATTCTAATTATTTCATTATTTCTCTGGTGATAGAAGAATGAGCATCAGGAGAGTGATAGCATAAATCCACAATGGTCCTTTGGACTTACTATTTCCTGTATTTATCCATATGGACTTTGTCAGAGGTGAGGAGCTAATTTTGTTGGTAATATCACTCGGACCGAGTGTAGAGTTTATATAAAGTGCAAACCCAACCCCTTTCCTGCTGTTCCTACTATAGCAAAAGAGATCAAAACCAAGGATAGATCTACCCCATGAATCTGCACTAGGCCAACATGTTTCTGTTATGGCGCTAAGGTAAGGATCATCCACCTCGCAGAGAATTAAAAGTTCATCACATTTATTATTAAGACTGCGGGGCATTTAATAACAAGCCTTTTAATTTATTTGCAATCTTTTTTCTAGTGATATGCTTTCCTTTATTATGTAGTTGAGAATAAGAATTTAGACTAAGTGGACTATTAATAACCCCTCTGGAAACTAGTTTAAGTCAAGGCTACAAAAGGCTGTTTGGAAATATGTGCTTAGTTTCAATACTCCTTTCTTATTAAGGTGTAGTTCATCCTTTGAGAACAATTCATTATGAAAGAAGGTGTTCCAGTGGTTGATAAATAAGAGCCCCTCATTTTTGCACCAGTTATTAAGGTGTGCATTTATCATTTCTATAGTTACATTATTTTCTGGATTAGCAAGAGGAATAGGCAAAATTCTGGAAATAGCTACCTTAAACCTTTATCTCTACATTTGTCCTAAGGTTTATAAGGTCATAAGAAATGTCCTTCTCATGTCTCACAAAGTCTGCTTTTGGGAGACTCTTGCTATAATAAACATCTAATAGTCTTTAGGTCTCCTGCTGTCACATTCCAGATTAAAAGTTTGTTTTCACTGAAAAGGTGCTGCAGCTCCTAGCTTGTTTATCACTCAGTATTTCATGGACTGCTCCTTTTATCTACTGTATGAAAATATCCAATTATAGTTCTCTTGCTGCAATATATCCTTATTAGCAAAACTGTCCCACTCATGTGTGAATGTTTATTTACCTCCGGAACGGCTTGAATTTATGAGTCTAATTAATGTCTCTGTATACATTCCTCTCCTTGCAATGGTTTTATCACACAGCTTGACAATCAGGCCTTTGTGGCTTGTGTAAGTTTCTGTTAATCAAACCAAAGTTATTACCAACTGCTATTTTTTCCTTCTATATCAATATGTTTTTTTCCTGAAATCTTTAGAAACACTGTTTGGGAGTAAGTTAAAACTGTTCATCCTTTTGTTTCTTGTTTAACTTTCTTTATGCTCCTTTGCACTGGCAGGGATGAACCTCTGTATCAGCCTCATGGATGCCCCCAAAGTCCGCTTCCCACAGGTACAATCTCCTTCTCCATGGATGTTGGTTCACATTTTTATTGTTCTTCCTGGGGCTATGGGAGTAGACTGAGATCCCCAGATCCCCTGGTTGAGTGTCCTGGGAGTCGTTAGAGCCCAGTGCTGGAGGCATCTGGCATCATGGTACACAATGGAGGGGAATTTCACTTAGTTACAATCCCCTGGTGAAGCAGGTGTGCAATGGCATTATGGCCCGTTAAGCACGCTCCTATACTGACACCTGCCAGTCTGCCAATCACCGCACTTACCTCAGGACCAGACGCACTCACACGTGGCCATTGCTAGGGGTCAGCATACTGCAGGGCACTGATACCCTCCCTCTCTGAAGAGCAGTTTGTTAGATGCTCGGCCTCCTTCCCACAGCTGACTCTCCCACACTCTGGTCTTGCTTCTGAATTCAGATCATCTGGGCTGCAAGTGGCAATGTTACTGTTACTTGGCAGGCCAGCCTAAATCTGTTCATCTTGTATGTGATCATGGTAAATTTTGCTGCACTAGGAAAGTAAAATGACAAGTGATTAATGAGCTTCCTTGTGGCACTGTAGTACTGTACTGTGTTTTGGCTGCTGGTACAGACAACAGCTGACACTTTTATTGCTTGCCTATCACATACATCTTGAGATCCCACCTGTCTGCCAGGTATTAACAAGCATTTGTCAATGCCAAATGTTTGCTTGCTGGCATAGGCAGGTAGTGTAGAAGTTACAGAGCTGTGTAATAGGAATGGCAGTGAAGTATTGAATGAAGCCAATCCCACCACCACCCTGCAAAGAGTGACAGGCATTGGGGTGTGCCTTTGAGTCGTCAGACATAACGGCCACGCCATTTCACCACACCCCACCCTGCAGACACTGACAAGTGTCACGTTGTTCCTTGGGGTCTTTGGCCCTTATGAGCACCCCATTCCATTAGGAAATACAATGAGATGGGTGCGATATAGGAGAATGGGGTGAACTTTGGGGCCAAAGAGTCCAAGGCATACCTCGATGCCTCTCACTGGCTGCAGGGTGTGGAGTGGTATGAGCATTACAGGCAAGAATCCCAAGTCACACCCCTGATGTCTGTCATTCTCTACAGGGTTGGGCGTTATGGTTGGAAAGCCTAATACCTCAGGCATTCGTTGGTATTTTCACTCCAAATGTTCAACACGTATTTTTTGTGACCCCACCTCATGAACAGGGGAAATATCAGCTTGTTAGCCGAAAGCTGCTTATGCACAGTGACTACGGCATTTAGCACCACAGGTGCAAAAACATTCCGAACAGGATGTAAAAAATGACAGCTGTACTGTTCATGAGGAGGTGTAAAAAATGGCAATGTTGCAAATCTGCAGTAAAAGTATTTAAAAAAATGGTGAAGTCACGAGCGTACATAGAAACTGTGCAACGCACACCCGTAATATAATTAGGTTGTGGATTTTTTTTACAGCAGATTGTCAACTCAGGCATTTTGGTGCCTCCGATCATGAGCAGTGTCACTGTGATTTTCTTTATCTGTCCCGAACAATGATTTCCCACAGCGACCACGCATCTCTGCGCTGAAAGTGTGAAAACACACTTCAGCCATGTTGTGAAAAATGACAGCTGTACTGTAAATAAGGAAATGTGGAAAAATGTCACTGGTGAAAATCTGGACTTAAAGTATTACAAAGTCATGAACTTACGAGGGTGCGTGGAAACTGCGCAATGCTCACTCGTAACACAGTCATTTTATGGACTTTGTCACCAAATTTTCAACATAGCCATTTTAAGACCTTCTGCTCATGAACAGTGTAACTGCGATTTTTTAATCTGTCCTAAACATTGCTTTTGCACACCAGCAGCACCACTGTGTGCTACATGTGCAAAACACATTTTGGGCGGTATATGAAAATGGCAGCTGTACTGCTCATAAGGAAGTGTAATAAAATGGCAATGTTGAAAATCTAGAGGAAAATATTAATTAGAAAACTTACGAGCGTGCATAGAACTGGCGCACTTATCGCCAGAAACAGTCATTTTTAGATTCTTTTTTTACCAAATTTTCAACATAGCCATTTCAAGACCTCTGCTCATGAACAGTGACACTGTGATTTTCTTAATTTGTCCCGAGATATTGATTTCAAGACACTGACTGGCGCCATTGTGCGCTACATGGGCGGAAACACGCTTTGGGTGAGATGTGAAAAATGACAGCTGTACTACTCATAAGAAGGTGTGGTAAAATGGAAATGTTGAAAATCTGGAGTGAAAATATTGAAAAGTTGTGAACTTACGAGCGCATGAGGAACTGAGCAACGCATGCTCATAAAACAGTCATTTTTAGGAATTTTTTCACCAAATTTTCAACATAGCCATTTTAAGACCTCTGCTCATGAACAGTGTCACTGTGGTTTTCTTTAATTTGTCCCAGACATTGATTTCAGACACCGACCGCGCCATTGTGCGCTACATGGGCAGAAACACATTTTGGGTGAGATGTAAAAATGACAGCTGTACTACCTCATAAGAAGGTGTGGTAAAATGGCAATGTTGAAAATCTGGAGGAAAATATTGAAAATTGCGAACTTACGAGCGCATGAGGAACTGTGTAACACACGCCAGAACAAGTTGTTAATGCCCACCAAATTTTCAAAATAGGCTTCTGAGTGCCCACCTTATGAACACTGGCAGTGTCGTTACATCGTGTCCCGAAGAGATTTCACAGAAAGACTGCGAAATCATCTTCGGCCCGAATAATGCCATGACAGTGACAGCATTCATGAGAAGGGTCCCAAAACCCCATGTTGAAAATTTGGTGCAAAATTCCAAAATGCCTGAGATATGCAACAAAGTTGAAAACCCCTATCTATCCCATTATACAGCTTACCGCATTTCCTCAGTTCGAGGTCGGCTTTGAAGGGCGCTTAGACGTGTTCCTGGTCCACCAAGATTGTCGCGCCAAGGTCCGGAGGTACTTATGGGGTGAGGGGGTGGGGAGGCAGGTGCGCGTGGGTGGGTGCGGTTGTGGGGCAGGGAGACCGCGGGAACCGCTTTTGCTTTTCAGTTTTTTTTTTTTTTTTTAAAAGACAACGCGACGCTTGCCACCTGGGGTGGACTCCCAGCGGCACAAGGACGGGCTGGTGTCGGGAGCTGACGGGGATTGGGCAACTCGTCGGCCATAATATCTATTGCCACGCTGGGTGGGCTCCCAGCATGGCACCCAGTACTCGGGGTGAGGACAGTGGAGACGACAGGGGATTGGGCACCCCGTCGTTATTCTTATGAGTTGCCATGCTGGGGTGGGCATCCAGCGTGGCATGTGGAAGGCTTTGGGGGAGTGCAGCACAGCCGACGGGGATTGGGCACCCCGGCCGCTATACGGTGTGCCTGAGGGCGGCAACGCAGTATGCTTGCGGCGTGTGTGTGTGTGTGTGTGTGTGTGTGTGTGTGTGTGTAGGGGAGCTGCGCATGAGCAGGCGATATCTTATCGCTGCTCACTGAAGCGTAGCTCCCCTTTCAACTGTATACCACTGCACTTTGAGCTTGTCAGACAGCTCCAGCATGCATTGGCGGATGGGCCGTGCCTGCCAGCACAATGACTGAACTGGAAGAGGGGGATACACTCCAAAACTCGATGATGGCACTATGTTTCTTGCACATGCATGCAAGCAAACATAAAATGGAACAAAAAATGTAAGTCAAAAGCAAATTTTGCCAGGCATTCAACTTGTGCCAGATTCCTACCTTTTTCCAGACAACAGATTTGTTGCCTCCTGAGTGTTCAGTTCATAAGCACTTGAATGGAAAGAAATATCTATAAATAAAATGGCAATAACAATTTTGAACTGTTTCATAGAAAGAATCAGACTGTGTTGGAACATATTATCTCATTATAAATATGAAGAAATTACATAGCCACTTGCTGCTTTTATATCTAATCACATCAACTCTTACTCAAGCACATATGTATAAAGAGCTCTTTTCAAAGTCAATGCACTGAGACCCCTTCATGATTAAATTTCGTCAGAGCTGCAGCATCCATCAAAAGTGTCTCACAGGGTAAAGTTAGAAGCCAACTGATCATTCAGTGGCAGCAGTTAGGAGCCAATTGATGGTTCAGCGGCAGCACACTGTGCTGTTGTGCCAATTACTCTGGTTTGGGAGAGGAACCTGGAGCCAGCACCTTGGACAACAAGGCTTGGCAGGTGCTGTCACTAGCAGAACTCCTCAACTTGTAGAAGGATGAAGAGATGGCCTGACATCACAGCTACCCCCGATCAAGGGCCTGGGAGACTGACATCCTACTGTGGGGAATGCTGCATGTGCTTGAGGCCTTGGTCAGGAGGTTGCACTGTGTCAGGGTGAGGATGGGGTGTCGGGGGTGAATCAAAGTGGAGGAGGGAAAACAGAAAACCTCAGTGCCATTTACATGACAGTCTAGCACTCTTGAGCCCTGCCCCACAGTGAACGCCACTGGGGGTGACAGAGGTAGCATCTAATAGGGCTGAAAAAGTAGCTGGGAAACCACAGCTGAAAAGCTAGGTGGACAGGTACTGACTGACAAAAACCTATAGAACAACAAACTCTGGCCAGAGTCAAAACAGCTGCCCAAACCAATGGTGGTGATTTTGTGTGGCGAGAGCGAGTAAAAGCACACTTGGAGCTCTCGCCGCACCGGAGTCTGCCGTGCGCAAGATGGTGGCTCTGACAGATCTGCTCATGCAGGTTTGCATCACAGCCACTATGTTCCACAAGGCGGCTGTCACTTCTTCAGTTGCAGAAAGTAGTGCACGGGGGAGCGCCATGCAGGGGAGCTCTGTCCGCAGAGAGGAGGAGAAGAGGAGACACCAGAGACCACCAGTGACTTCAGCACTGTGAAGAGGGGACCGCATCACTTTAGGAGAACACAGAAGTCAGTTTTAGTTTTCTCCTACAGTGATGTGCATGTGATCCCAAAATGACTGCAGGGCTCTGCCCATGCAGCCGTAAAAAAAGGGCCTCCTGCAGGCTCAATAAGCTAGGTGGCTACAGTGAAAGTCCACAGTTCACTGTCTCAAGTTGACAGGCACTGGTATGCAAGTTCAATACCAGCAGATGATTTCTGTATCGCAACATGCTTGGGACTCGGGAGGCAAAAATGGAGGGCAGGTTTTAGGTGGTTCAATACGGTAGGTCTGTAGAGGCTTTGGAACAACAACTGGTACTGGGGACTGGACATTACTGGTTATACTGAGAGTTGATATTTCAGTGGCAGGGAATTACTAGCAATCTCTACACCATGCCAGAAGGATGTTTGGTTTCTTGCCAGTGCATGGAGGAGGGGGCTACTTGTCAATTACTCGGTCAACGGCACCGTGACAACTTGTGTTGTACTATTAGCTCCAGATCAATCAGCCCCTGTACAAATCATTCCCGGCAATTAGCCCCCATATAAATTTAATAAAATAAACTCCAGGGGTGCAATTCAGGAATGAATTGTGCAGGGAGCCGACTGATGCCAGAGCTAATACCCTGATGCGAGTTGTTGGAGAGCACATTGACTGGAGTGACCTGACGTGTCACTAGGGGAGGCAAAGTGGGATGGGTAGGAGCCAGATGGAAATCTTTATACTTGACCAGGGACTATTTCAGCTGGTGAGACCCCATCTGGAGTACTGTGTGCAGTTCTGGAGACCCAATCTCCGCAAAGACATAGACAGGATGGAAGCTGTCCAGAGGAGGGCAATTAAAATGGTGCAGGGTCTGCACCGGAAGTCATATGAAGAGAGACTTAAGGAGCTTAATATGTATAGCCTCGAGGAAAGGAGGGAGAGGGGGGACATGATAGAAACTTTCAAGTACCTCAAGGGAATCAACAAAGTCCAAGAGGGTAGCATCTTTCAAAAAGAGGTGTGCAAGAACAAGAGGGCACAATTTGAAGATAGAGGGGGGCGTCAGAGGTAATTTAAGGAAGTATTTTTTCACAGAGAGGGTTGTGGATGCATGGAACGGCTCCGGAGGAGATTGTGGAGTTAAAATCAGTGGGGAATTCAAGCATGCATGGATAGTAATAAGGCAATTCTGGGGTGGGGTAGGTAGAAGTAGGCTGCTGGTTAACTAGGATCTGCAGCTTATCCAGTAGGTAGGGAAATGGGCAGACTGGGTGGGCCAAGCGGTCCTTATCTGCCGTCAAATTCTATGTTTCTATGTTTCTATGTTATTTGTAGGCACTTGCAGTCGCAACTGGAATTGCCTAGGCTCCAATGAGGAGCCAGAGGGGAAGTCTCCTCCTGCCTGTGCCAGCGGGATCACCATGGGGACAGTCAGAGGAAACTGTTCGTCAACGGAAAAGGGTACAGGAACTAACAGAAAAAGAACATCTAAATCAAAAGTAATGCCCGTAGGAAGCAGCTGACACTCCTAGTTGGAAATATCATCACAGAAAAGGAAAGAAAAGTGCTCTGCATGCTTAGCAGCCCTGCTCTTTAGCACAATGCAAATGAAAGCATCAGTCAGAAACAATTACAGTTTGATATTGTCACATGTTGATTATTCCCTGCTTGCACCAGTTATACACTTGCTAACATAGAACAATACGCCAAAGGATGACATGGTGGCCATGGCCAATTTGCAGGCCCCTCTTTTTAGTACAAGGCAGACCCAAGAACACCAGGTCTGTAACAGATGGATTTTTTTTAGAATATTTAATGCTATACTGCATACTGTACAAGAATGACCATTTAATATGAATATTGCAAGTATAATTTAACTGTATACAAAAATATAAGGATGTGACATCCCCCTTCCATTTCCCATTGAACTCTTCCCTAGGCTACGAAGCTTACTGGGACACTCCCCTTTGCATGTCTCTTGAATTCTTAATATTTATAAAAAAGTCCATGTATCTGTGCAGGTAGTCACACACTGTACCTTAGATTCCTTAATTACTGTGACTGTGTAATAGCTTATTACACAACAGGAAGATTAGTTCACACCTAGACCTACTGCATGTAAAGCATCCCTTCTGGACAATGGCGACCCCTGCTGTTCATGGTCTCTCAGATAAATGGGTCAGTGTATCACAGGTCTGATTTCTTCAGCCTTCCTTCAGTCTTGCTTAAAGGGGAACAGTCAGCACCAAGAACCCATGTGGCAAGAGGGAGGGTTGGGGCAGCAGCTGCAAACTAGGGGTGTTGGTTGCACACTCGAGCAGGTGGTTTGTTTCTGCTGGCACATTCGTATGTTCGTATGTGTGGGTCTAGTCCCAATTTTGTGTGCAAAAACATTTTTTTCTTAATTTACTTTTTACAAGACTGATTCTGCTAACATCCAAGCTAACATTTGTTTCAACTAGAAATCCCAGAATCCCCTGCAGCTGACATCAGAGGAAGGCTGCAGCGGTGGGAAATTCAATAGCCTGCAGTGCATGTTAGAGGTTTTTATAAGCTCTGATCTTGTGTTTGCTGGTCCCACTGTGCTCCCAGGGCTAAGTATAGTCACAGAGGACTGTACCTACCCGGGGAGAACAGCGGCACTGGCAAACATCTGATTTGTGCTGAGATAATTAAATATGGTGACATTCATGCATTAATACAGGCCCTTCATACATCCCCTGCAAACAAAAAGATATACTTTGCTCAGTGGCATCCTGTGTACAACTAGGAGTCATACAGTATTTAAATACTACTTCTAAAACAGACCAGAGTTATTACTGCCATGGTGTTATTTACCCTGGCGCCTACATGGTTGCTCCCTCTTGTCTTGTATCGCTGTCTCAATAACCCAGATAACTTTCTTCCTTCATTGAATCTTTTTTTTGCTTCTCTAAATCAACAAAGTATCTACTTCTCTGGCAACAGGGATCTTTTGCTGTCTATACCACACTTTGATAACACAAAACCAGTTTTACCAATACATGTCCAATTTGATATCGAAATCTGTCCATGATGCTTTTACATACTGTATTATCCAGAACACTACGAACTGGGAATGTTTAGGAGGTGGAACTGTAATATCTACATTTGTTGCAGGTGAAACTGTCATCCCTAGGAGGTGGAACTCTCCACAGTATTCAATGAAGAAAGGTGTCATAGGAGGTGGAACTGAGGTCCTGTGAGTCCCTGCCCAATTAAACCCCTGCTTCAAACTGAGGTGGCCTACTCTTGGAAATAATTCCTTTAATGATCTGCAGTTATAATCAGAAAAGAGGATTAAGTTAAAAACTTCAAACAGCAAAAAGACTTTTTTTTTTTTTATTTTGTACCCTTTTTTCTATTTCCGCAGGCTGTGTCACTTTCTGCACCAGGCCACCATCCACCTGGTCACCCCTTTCTGCAGCCCTCTCCCTTCCCAACCCAAAGTGGAGTCAGAGAGAGGCAGGGCCCCCCTCTGGAGCATAATGGGAAGGGAGAGGTTCAGGAGGCTGTGCGGAGCTCAAGTGTACCAGCTTCATCTCGGGGGCCAGGATGTTTTTCTTCGGGATGTTGGCAGCAAGGGCTCCAATACTTGACTGTGCATGCAACAGTGTGCCAACATGTGGAACATCCTTCCCAGCTGCACCGTCTGTACTTCCACCTGTGATCACCTAGGCAGCAGTGCTGCAGCAGAGCTCGGTATTTGCCCTCCCCAGAGAAGAAGACCATCTTTTAAGATGCTCAGTCCTTCTCTCCATTGGTAGCAGAAGAGTCTCAACAGTGACTGAGCTAAGGATAATAGGGGTAAATCCCTCCTAATTGAATGGGTTCCCCACGCCTCAGTTTTTTCTCATCTAAATCTGTAATCTGTGGAGTAACTCCCCACAAAGACTGACAGCATCTCCTTGTACCTAGTTCCTTCATCCCCCACTCCCAAAGGCCTGGCCCTTCCTGTTCATTTTAAAGATTGATGAATATGCCATATCTCAGCAGCCCGTTAATAAGGATGCTCAGAACTGGCAAACTGCGATCCAATTGACTGTTCAGGAAATTCCAATTCTAATCCGACTGCTGCTCAAATCTTAAAAGGACCTCAAAATCAGAACTGATTTGGAATCCTAAAACCCTAACTTACTATGTAAAACAGGTTTTAGAATTCAATTTGGGAATCAGGATTTTTGACTGCAGTTCCAAAAATCATAATTTGAAAACTGGGTTAAAATCTGACCACTCCAAATCTGTTTGGCTGATTATGAGCAACCCTAGCCATGAACCCAGCACACTCTCAACAACTCCACTCAGGCACAGTCCTCTTGATTAACATGGTTGCAAAACTGATAGGGCCAGGCCCTGCCACTTATGAAAGTGGTACGGCCAGGGCCATGCCGCCCCCACTCTCCAGTTTTATCACCTATGTTTCTCTCTCCCGCACTGAGCCTCCAACAATCCAAGGTCACCCCTGAACCTGGATTGAAGGAGCTGGAAGTGGCTGCCCCAACAGGCTAACTCCCAGCAGGAAGTTATCATTTATCCAACTGTTTGAACAGTTTATATTCATGCGTTAAAACCACACGACATGGCTGCTGATTGGAGGTGAAAACTGTGATTTGATACAGATGAACAGCTTCATTAATTACAGTATTAATAATGGAGGGTTTTGGATTAGACAGCAGGAAGAGTATGTAACTCTGATATTTCAGGAACAATTTAAAATGGTATTTACTTACTAAATACATCCTTGAGATAATGAACAGTATCATGCCTTACATACTGCTTCCCTTTACAGTGAATGTTAGTCTTTGTGAAAACTTAAATTGAAAGCATTGGCGACAGATGTCCTCTCCACTTGTGTGCATGCAGGGCTTCAGTTATCTCAATTTTAGAAGTACCCGACTTCCAAAAATAAGGTAAAAACTTGCACAATAAAGAGGAAGCAAAGTCAATGACTTCCAAACAGAAAATATTTTAATGAATTCCACATTTGCAGGCATGGAAGTCAAGAAATGATTAATTTTTCTAGAAGAAAGAGTATTTGCCACTACATTCTCTTTTTAAATAAAGTTAGAACCTGTGAAATATTTTCACTTCCAAAAAATCACAATACCTTCCATATGTAGATTCATGGAAGTTTCTGACTTCCAGACTTCCACAAGAAAAAAAAGAACCCTTGTCTACATAACAGGTGAAGCATGGGTGGTCTTTGTAAAGCTTCCCTGCATAGCCCTGTCTGTATGTCTCAATTCTGTCATAGGACAACGACCTTGACAGGGTAGGTGATAGTTAAAGGGGAACTGCATTAAATCGATCATTTTTATGTTTGCTTGCATGCATACACAAAGCAAATATATTGTTCCTGTAGTGTAGGGGCTGTGTAGGTGTGTACTGTATAAGCCAATGGATATAGAAATGTAGGACGTTTGTCTCTCAATAGCCAGTTTTGAGAAGGCTGACAATGAGTGTTCAGCCGGCTGATAGGCGTAATCATCTTGTAGTTCAATGGATAATGCTCCACCAATCACAGTGGTTTTCTTCCCATTAGCCAGCTAGCAGACATCAGGCTTTGAAGATGAACATCAAGCCTCACAATGTGTGTGTGTATGTATGTATGTATATAATTTCCCCCAACTGTAGTTACAGACAGGAAGCACCTATTTGAAAGCACTACACAGAGTTATGGAAAAATACAGAATGGAAATATAATTGCATCAAATATGTTAACAGCATGCCACTAAGGAACAAAAAACACCAGTAATAACTAATTTAAATTACATGTTATGATGTTCCCTTTAAAGAGCCTCTGATACCAGTTGGATAACTTTGAAAAATGTGAGAGTCAGAAACAATGCAGTTTATTGTTCAAATACTGTTGCAATCCTTTTTTTTTTTTTCCATGTGAACTTTATCCTCCTGCCCTCCCCATCAGATCCCTTCTGCTGTTGACCTCCAACCCATTCAATGAACCTCCAGGACTTACCTATCTATTTCTTACCTCACTGTGTGAGTGGGTGCCAAGGATGGTGGTGGTGGTGCAGTGACTTCAGGGTCACAGCATCATCCTGCACACAGAGGTTCTTTCCATCTGTTACTCCCCTTGAGTCAGAGCCAGTGGGATGCAATGGCACACACGCAGACTGTGAAGACTGTGCATGCTTTCAATGCCCCATCTTCAACTTTCAATTCTGGTGACTACTGCTGTGTCACCTACCCTCCACTATGTGGCAGCCAAGCAGCAGTACACACTGCCCCCACCCCACCCACCCTGAAGGAGGAGCTCCATTGATGGACGCTAAATACTCCTTCCTCTGCTATCCTCAAGTGACCTTGGCCCATTTCTGAACCCAGGTCGCTGTTGTAGCAGGAGGCGAGGTATCCAGCATCTCAGCCCTTCACACCACTGGCCTGGCTATAAGTTTACTGGAGCTCAGATTTCCTTAAACAACAGGGTTTTATTTAACTCTAAAAATTGATTAGTGTTTTGCTCATGAAAGTTCTAAAACACTGTGAAAATGCATAGCACTTGCCTCACTGTGTTTAATAAACATAACACTTCTAGAAAACCTGTATAAATGCTTTCTGTACAGTTAGTATTGTCCCAAGAAAAAAACTGCTAATCAATTATTTAAAACCCTGAACAATACTGTTTGTGACCTTGAGGGATGCTGAACCTACATCCCACAGTTTTACAGTTTTGTGCTCTTGCCATCTGTACCATTCAGCAAGCACTGCGGTTTTGCAATCTTTTCCTTTTTTCTTTATTACTGAAGGACGGACACAAAAACAAGAATACTGTCCTTTGGACCTTATTAGTTTTGGCAGCTTGTGTAACTCTTCCATAACAACAGAACTTAAATATATGGTAGACTTGATTTCTACTGTAACTAAAAATTGCATTTTAAAACCCTGGATAGAACCAAAGGCTCCTTCTATCGTAGAATGGAAGAACACTTTAATTGAGAATATAACGTGAAAAACGTGCTAGAGGTATGAGGGATGGAAAGAAAAATATTTGGAACTACAGGGATGCTCTAAGTAAACTCATCACCTTGTGAAAATTCAGTATATGCACTGGACAGTTTTGTCTCTCTTCCACACTCCACTCTGTCCCTCTTTGTTTCTCTCTGTACTCTGTACTGCACTTTCAAGATTGATATTTACTTTTTCCTATCACTAAATGTTTTCCTTTTCTATTTACTCATGAAAATTGTGCTCCTTAAATATTCTGTTTTAGGGGAACTGTTGTAATGTGGATGTATGGTAAGGAATATGTTTTGCATATTTATTGATGATTACTGTTAATATGATATGAAATATGGTATGTTAAACATACTGTTCACTTTTAAAAAGACAAGAAAAAGTATTTTATTGATCATTTTAGCTAAATAGAACTGCATTTATTGTTTATATACTGTATTTATGCATTGATTATTGCATATACGTGCTTGTGACTTTATGCTGTAAATCTTATTTGAAAATAAAAAATATTATTAAGAAAATGGCAGCTTGTCTAAATGTGACATAATGCCGTTTATGACACCATAATCGTCACAGCAACAGACTGAAATGTCATAAACAGAATTGCGACTGCAAAAGTAGACAAGCAGACAGAGGGGAAAGGGCTGAGATCCTGTATCCATGCAAATATCCTTAGTGATAAACAAATAAGGGTGATAATTAAACAAGAGGCTGAAAGATAAGCTAAACTGTGTCTAGATATAATGTTTTTCAGAGCTGACCTAACAACACCAGGGGCTCTTCAAAGCCTTGTTACACTGCAAACAAACATTTGGCATTGACAAATGCTTGTTTGTTCCTGTAGACATAGTGTTTCAAATACTGGTTCTAATTCTGTTACTGGTCTTTCTTTACTTTAACTTCAACAAACTGAATGGGTGTTTCTGATTAACACACTGGTGGTGCAGCACAATTTTAGAACTGCATTATGTAGTGTATGTCCCTTTCCACCACAGAGTTCCACAGCAGAAACAAAATGTATTGGGACAGCATTGTAAGAGTGTAACAAGGACATTAACAACATCATGGAGTTCTAAAATGGCCCTTACCATCAGTGTGAAAATCATAAAATGCCATTAGAAGCTTATACAGCTTTTAGCCACTACCAGCCGGGGCTGGATTCGAGGCAGTAACCAAGAGGTGAAAAGATCCGTAAACTTCGGAGACCTCTAACCATCTTAAAAATGTGATAACTTAAAAAATAACTGTCCTTCTTTCTTACTGCTATAAAAACTAGCAAGTGAACGTACACTAAATTATTAAACACCACTATTGCATATACATATGCTAATACATTACCAACATGTAAACTTTATTACTGAAACTGTGCAAGACTTCAGTGGTTTTAAAGAAACAGAACTAGCCTGATAAACACTGGTTAGCAACAGGAAAATTCAGTCAATTTTATACAAATCTCTGACCTAGTCAAGTACAGTACAAGTGTGAAACTACTGCCCTACGGTGAGGGAAGTCAACTAAAGTGTGTTGTAATGAGAGCACTGTGTACACACAAAAGTGCTTCTCTTGCCTGTGGGAAAATGGTTTGCTCATTTATTGCCCAAAACAGCTGTGGTGAATAGGTATTTAATTATACCTTTGGGTTATGTTTCCATGCTTTTGGACAACTTTAATGAAAATCCTATGTTTACCACAGATTACGACTATGTTGGCTAAATTGTCTGCATTCTAGAGAATGTAAACTTCCACTTAAAAAAATGTCTTCTGCCCTTAATGTAACAGTCTCCTTAACACAAACTAATCTGCTGCTCAGTTTCAACAACCTGTTTAACTTGTCCAGAGATTCTGCTGTCACCAGGCAGCAGCAATGAAAGCATCCCCCCTCACCTCTGCCCCACTCAGTTACGGGAGTTAAGGGCTTTCACTCACCTCCCGTCTCTCCTCAGGGAAACTTGCTTACCCTTTCCTCACTTAACCCTTCTAAGTCTAGCTCAGATGGGCCGGACCCTAAATTTCTCTGCCTCTCAGCACCTGCCACTGTCTCGCCCTTCAGTTACCTCCTGAACCTCACCTTCTTACTCTTAATTAATTACTTAATTATTTCATAAGTTTTATCAGGAAAGACATACTGTCTGAGCTGGTATCAGCCTGTTTCCAAATGTGTCCTGGTGGGAGGGAGAACAGAACAGATACAAAGAAAAATGTATAAAAATTATACAATAATATGGAAATAGGTATAACAAGATATACAAATTACAAGAAATGGTTCAAGAATAAAATTGCCATACAGTAAATTGTGGAACAGGCAAGAGAACATTAAACAATGAGCAACAAAACAATCCCATGAGGGTCCTGACTGGCAAGGTCGTGAGGGCTGCTGCTATCTGCCCTCCCCCACCCTCCGGAGGGAGACCCCAACCCCCCACCCGCCAGAGCGATACACCGAGCAAGGAAAGCCGAACGGATCCTGTGAGGGTTCTGACTGGGAAGGTCGTGAGGGCTGCCGCTACCTGCCCTCCCCCACTCTCCGGAGAAAGACCCCAAGTCCCCACCCGCCAGAGCGATACACCGAGCAAGGAAAGCCGAACGGATCCCGTGAGGGTCCTGACTGGGAAGGTCGTGAGGGCTGCCGCTACCTGCCCTCCCCCACCCTCCGGAGTGAGACCCCAAGCCCCCAGGATTGCCTTAAATGAATTTTAGACGAATTTATATGCATTCTGCTAGTCTCACCTTCAGTAGCACTGTATCCTCTGGGTTATTTGGAGAGACAGGAATTTTTTTATAGTTCTGATTTGCTACTGCATTTCTTACCCCTGAAGCACGGAGTTCTTTAATTGATATCATTGTCTAAAAGTATGCATATTACAGGTAGTGCTTAATATGTCTAGTGACTGAGCGTTTCTCCGCCTTACATTATTGTGCTACTGATAATTTTTGCTTAGACTCTTCTCTTTGCCTTGACTCTGCAGATTGCTTGTTTCTCTGCCTAACTTTACAGTATTAAGGATATTGCATACTGTACAGTACTAAGGATTTTTTGTATGTTGCTTAGACTCAGCAGCATTTACTTTGTAAAGGATACCTGACCTTGCCCCAGCCCTTCCCTACACCCTCTCTGTTCACTTAGCCCCCCCCCACTCTCACTCCTGTTTGCCTCCCTCTCTCCTCCCCTTTGCCTCACGATATATAGGTCTCATCGCTGATCTCTCTCTCTTCACAGGAAAGCCGAATGGATCCTGTGAGGGTCCTGACTGGGAAGATCGTGAGGGCTGCCGCTACCTGCCCTCCCCCTCCCTCCGGAGCGAGACCCCAAGCCCCCACCCGCCAGAGCGATACACCGAGCCAGGAAAGCCAAACGGATCCCGTGAGCATCCTGACTGGGAAGGTCAAGAGGGCTGCCGCTACCTGCCCTCCCCCACCCTCCGGAGCGAGACCCCAAGCCCCCACCCGCCAGAGCGATACACCAAGCAAGATAATTCTTACTCACTGGCAGAACAAGCACCCGCCTCCGGTGAAACTGCGGTGCTTGCAATATAGGACAATTGCTAACCTTTAGTGAAATCTAACAGTTTACCGTGCAACAAGCGGTCGCCTGGTTGAGCCTCTCCTGGTGTCTCCGACTTCCTCTGGCACGCTCACTGCCACGTGAGGAGCTCCGCTGCTTTTCTGCCACTGCTGAGCGGAGGATTGTTGAACTTGGCGCCATTTTACACTTTTAAAAGACGGCGTTGGTTGAGTGGAGGATTGTTGAACTTGGCGCCATTTTACATTTTTAAAAGACGGTGATGGTGTGCTGATAGGTTTTAATTCACCTAAAACTCAGCACCTCACCTGCATTTGGACTGAATCCGCTTGGTTCCTTAAGAGCCAGGTTGCCATAGCATCTATTGATTACCCCTCAACCCAGGATTACCTTAAATGAATTTTAGACGAATTTATATTTATTCTGCTAGTCCCACCTTCAGTAGCACTGTATCCTCTGGGTTATTTGGAGAGACAGGAATTTTTTTATAGTTCTGATTTGCTACTGCATTTCTTACCCCTGAAGCACGGAGTTCTTTAATTGATATCATTGTCTAAAAGTATGCATATTACAGGTAGTGCTTAATATGTGTAGTGACTGAGCCTGAGCGTTTCTCTGCCTTATATTATTGTGCTACTGATAATTTTTGCTTAGGCTCTTCTCTTTGCCTTGACTCTGCAGATTGCTCGTTTCTCTGCCTCGCTTTACAGTATTAAGGACATTGCATACTGTACAGTACTAAGGATTTTTTGTATGTTGCTTAGACTCAGCAGCATTTACTTTGTAAAGGATACCTGACCTTGCCCCAGCCCTTCCCTACACCCTCTCTGTTCACTTAGGCCCCCCAACTCTCACTCCTGTTTGCCTCCCTCCCTCCTCCCCCTTGCCTCAGGATATATAGGTCTCATCGCTGATCTCTCTCTCTCTCTCTCTCTCTCTCTTCAGAGGAAAGCCGAATGGATCTCGTGAGGGTCCTGACTGGGAAGGTCATGAGGGCTGCTGCTACCTGCCCTCCCCCACCCTCCAGAACGAGACCCCAAGCCCCCACCCGCCAGAGCAATACACCGAGCAAGGTAATTCTCACCGCTGGAAGAAACAGCCTTCTGGTGAAACTGCAGTGCTTGCAATATAGGACAATTGCTAACCTGAAGTGAAATCTAACTAACAGTTTACCATGCAACAAGCGGTCGCCTGGTTGAGCCTCTCCTGGTGTCTCCGACTTCCTCTGGCGTGCTCACTGCCGCGGGAGCTCCGCTGCTTTGCCACTGCTGAGCAGAGGATTGGCCCCAGCTGCACCGGCTGCCCTGCCGACCCCACCACCACCCGTGGTCATCACTGCGCTATATAGCACTAGCTCTCCTCACGTGGGCTGAAAATAACCAGTCAGCCCACTTTGCCATCTGCAGGCTATATTTTCTCACCAATAGAGGCCTCCTCATATTTCACCTGCTTATTGAACTAGACTGACTGCCTACAGCTCTCTACTGAGCCATCCCTGGTTTCCTCCCAAAAACTGCAACTAGCTATACCTAGCACCACCATTATCTAGCTCTGTCCCCTGGTCACCACTTTTCCAGACTTATACTCTGACCCACTGGTCACTGCGGCCACTGACCTATACTCTACAGGGTGCTATTTCTGGAAGGCTCAGATCTCTCCACCCCGATCTGATGCTTAGGGTGGCTCCCCTTACTGCTCCCGTAAGACCATAGCATTCGTCCTCTGGGCCCGGCCATCAACACGTACACCACGTATACTCCTGCTAACCCAGGCCGTGTGGCACTGTCAGACGAGATCCGTCCCTCGCCGGGTACCCTACTCCTCCTCGCTGCCTCCTAAGGCTTGGGCCATGGCTCCTCTCATGCAGGGTGGAAACTTAACCTGCTGTCAAGGTCCCTCGGCTACCCACTACCCCTTCAAGCCCCCCTCGGCCTGACTATCCGCAAAATGCCTAAAAGTAGTGCACCTCAATATCTGCAGCATTCTCCAAAACTTAGCAGATCTTACGGCCTGGGCGGCCCTCTACAAGCCGGACATTATGGCCATCACGGAAACTTGGCTGAAGCCTCACACTCCTGACCCCACATGTGCCATACCGGGCTACAGCCTCATCAGGAGGGACAGGGCAGGTAATAAATGTGGGGGGGGGGTGCTACTGTACTATAGGGGGCACCTTAACGTGTCTATTGTCTCTCATTCACGCCCTTATGCCACAGCCTGTGAGTTATTCACTCCCTCCTTCTGCTTGGGAACACAAAAAAGGTGCATCTGGTCTGTGCCTATAACCCTCCGAAAGGAGGTATCGTAGGATTCTCCTCCCTACTTGACCACCTTAAAGTTAAGGTAGGCTCAAATGAGCTGCTAATCCTGGGGGACTTCAACCTCAACTGGCTGGGGCCTAATTCCAAGCAATACGAGGCGCTTCTCTCTGGCCTCGCCCTCAGCCAGATAATCTCGGGGCCAACCAGGATCTCCTCCCAGGGGGACAAAGGCATGCTGATTGACTGGATACTGAGTAACAGATTGGACAAAATTGTCCACGCAGGAATACTCCCGGATGCCATCTCTGATCACTCTCCTACCTACTGCATCTGGGGCTCCACATCACCTAAAATCCCCAGCAGAGTGATCCAGGTGAGGGACTTCTCCAAACTCATCCTCAAAGACTTCCATGAGGATCTACGATGTGCTGACTGGTCCAGGGTCCATAGCACTAATATCCCTGTTGCCACCCTTGACCACTTCCTGGTCGTATTCATTCCCCTGCAAAACAGGCATGCTCCCCTTACAAAAAGGAGGGTGAGGGGCACTGTCACGAAGTGGCTCCATGGAGGCCTACTTTCCCTAATGAAGCAGAGAGACAAATGCTGGGGGAAACACAAAATCTGCAGCAATACCGACCTCCTAGAATATCGGCAGCTCAGAAACTCTTGTAAAGAGAGCCATACTCGCCGCCAAGAGCAAGTACTGAAAATCCGCCCTGCTAAACTCGACCCTATAACCCCGGCGCTTTTGGCAAAACATCAAAAACCTGGTCAGAGGTTCTGCCAAGAAACGCCATGACATGAATGTCAGGGGTTAACTGCAATAACCCCCATACCATTGCCTTTGCATTCAACGGCATGTTCTCGGACCTGCTTGCTCCACCCACCTCTCAATCCTCCACCCCGAAACCCCGGGGTGAGCTCCCGCCCGCCATTCTACCTTAAACGAATCTCAGTTAAAGAGACTCAGACACTCCTCGCCGGTCTCCCCTACCATATGGGAGGCGGGTCATGACAACCTCGAGCCAAAGCTGCTTAGCCTGGGGGTGCCCCTCCTCGCCTGGCCTGTCACTCATATATTCAACTCTTCCTTTATCTCGGGAACCATACCTGACGTATGGAAAGTGGCCAGGGTTGTCCCGGTCTACGAGCATGGTGACCCTAAAGAGATGGAAAACTATTGCCCCATAGCCATATTCTCTGCTATCTGTAAGCTCCTTGAAAAGGCAGTGGCTGCACAAATCTCCCATTACCTCCAGGAGTACATAGTTCTCTCCCCTGCACAGCATGGTTTCAGAAAGGGGCACAGCACAGCGACTGCAACTGCCATGGTCATCTCTGAGGTCAGATCCTCGACGGACCAAGGTAAACTGACTGGAGCCATCTTCGTTGACCTTGTTAAGGTCTTCGATCAGGTTGACCATAATCTCCTCCACTCCATTCTACACTTGATCAGTTTCTCCCCCCAAGCCCTTGCATGGTTCTCCAACTACCTTGGGGGTAGACAGCAATACACCAGCTTCAACCGTGCCCTCTCGGCCCTTTCACCAGTTAGCTGCGGGGGTCCCCCAAGGGTCCATCCTTGGCCCTATTTTATTTTCCCTTTTCATAAATGAGCTGCCCTCCATTGCATCCTACGAGCACACTACTCTATACGTGGATGACCTCGTAGTACTGGCTAGTTCCCAGGACATTACAACCATCAACTCCCGTCTTAATTCAGACTTCGTTCGTATCCAGAACTGGCTCGTGGGACACAAACTCACCGTAAACTTGGACAAGACCCAAGCCATGCTCTTCGGTTCAATGGCCAAAACCTCTTCCAGCCCTACTCCATTAGCTATCCTTGGGGCTAATGGCTCCCTTCTGCCGGTCATTGACTCCGTCAAGTACCTTGGTGTCACCCTTGATTCTCAACTGGATCTTACTGAGCACCTTAGGAACATATGTAAAGCCACGAACAGCAAGCTTGGAGTAGCCTACAGAGCTAAGGATTGCCTCATTATGCCTGCTCGGCTCACCATAGCCAGGGAGATTCTCCATCCCATGCTCTGCTACAGGCTTGTAGCTTTTGCCCCAGTTCCAAATTCCAGTCTAGCAAAATGGGATACAGCATATAACAACATTTGTCGATTCGCACTCTCCACACCTCGCCTTACACATCGCTGTGAGCTCTATTCTCGACTGGAGTGGCTCCCCCCTGTGAAACACCGAGCCTCTGTCCTCAGCAATTTCATAGACAATATTGTTAGAATGGACACCCCCTCTGCGCTTGCCCTACCCCTCAAGCATGTAACCCCTGCCTACCACTTAAGGTCTAGTGCTGCCCAGGTCTGGCTGGTCCCAAGGACGCGCTCCCTCACTGGTGACCAGGCCTTCTCCGTCTATGCACCTCGACTCTGGAACTCCCTTCCCGCCCTTGTTCGTGCCTCCCCCTCCCACCCTTGCTTCAAAACATCCCAATGGAACCTCCTCAAAGTGGCTTCTACCTGTCTATATGCCGATAGACCCAGAGTAGTCTCTCCTCACCCCCCACCCTCCCGCCCTGGGTGTTTGTGTGCTGTCTCTCCGCCACCATTTCTCTGACACTCCGGCCTTAGCACTTTCTGCCCGTCCTTTGGAGAGCGCTCCTTACATATCAGCACCCACTCTAGCTGCACTTTGATGCCCCACTTTCCTTCAGGTCAAGCAATTTGTATTGTCCGTACTTTCTGTTTCGTGGGAGTTGTCACCGCCACGTTGTCTCCTGCTGTTTCTGCCTCTCAGTACCAATTTTGCGTCTTGCTGGCACACTGCCAACTCTCTGCCTTGTTGCTCCTGTTGATTTTTTACCTCCTCCATGCTACTTATGTACCCTGTTGATGTACTGCCTACTTTACTACACAATTTTGCCATGTGTACTGTTGCTGTCCCGCCCACTAGTACATGGGCCTGTATGTTACCCTGACTCTGCATTTTTGTATCTCTTGTACCCTGGAACCACCAGTATGTGGGCCTGTATGTTACCTTGACATTGTATAATGTGTCTCATGTACTCTGTAACCTCCCGTGTCGCACCTGAAAATAGGCACTTGTTGTCTAGTGTGCTTACCTGGTTAACAAAAACAAATAAATAAATAAATCTGAGGAGCAGGGAGTAGTGGCTGATGAATTGGGGGAAGAGGTGCAGTGCTAATGTCATTGTGTGGTGGAAGGCACGTGAAAGGAGTCAACCCAAAATCAAAAGCAGCTGCAGGGTGAACTGAGAAATCATAAAGAGAGATTTCAAAATGAGAAAGGAAGAAGCAGACCAAATGGAAGGTGGGAGAGCCCTTAGTTTAGGGAAGCTGAAGCGAGAAGGCAGCTTGGCCAGCAGTAGATTTAATTGGTGGGAGAGCAGACAGTGAAAGCAAGCATTGTAAAGGGAGTAAGGGCAGAAGAGGGAAGAGAGAGAGAGACAGAAGAAAGATACAAGGGGAGAAGCCAAACCAAAATTTGGAGATAAAGGAGGCACAATGGCTAAGGTACCTGGCATCAAGAGAGGGAGGAGGAGGGAGGAGAAATACAAAGAAGAGTGGTGAGTATGTAGGGTCTCTTAAGGGCAAATCAACAGAAGGAGTGAAAGAGGGAGTTCAATCTAGCTAACGTGGACTTTGGAGCAGCACTGTAAGCAATGTCTCCATAGTTGAAAATTGGGAGAATCCTGTTAGTGAGGATTTCCCCACATACAGGAAGTGAGATGTTTCTCTTACTTTTGTAAAGTGCTGCAAGTCTGGGGTGGAGTTTGTTGGGAGTAGAATCCACATGAACAGTAAAAATCAAGGTGGCAATCCAGCCAAATCCCGAGATATTTAAAGGAGGAAACATCTTTTTTTTTTTTTTACTTACTATTTTTATGCTGCCTTCTGCTCCATGCCATCCCCTTCCCTCAGGGACTCCCATGGCACCAACTATGCTTTGCTGAGGATTATGGAGACTTCCGCTCCTCATGAGTCCTCCCTCTGTAGTCCCTCGGATAACCCCCCCCCCCCGAGTGAGGTGTAAGGGAGAACCCCATTATCCACTCCAGCCTTCGTCCAATGCTGGGCAGACTGCATGGTAGAGCTTCTCTCCAGGTCTCGGTCTCCAATGCTGAGGCCCGTCTCCAGGAGCCGACGTGGGGTATTTCTGGTCCCCAACCTCTGCAGATGCTGGCACATACAGAAGGTCCAAGGAGATGAAGGCACTCTGAGACATGCCTCTGCTCCAGACCTTCGGCCAATGTCTACCCCTCCCATGCCTCTGCCATCCCATCTGCACCTCCACCTGTGGTCACCCAGGTGGCAGTATTGCAGCAGCACATGCAGCCCATCCTCCCGGAGAAGGAGCAGCCCTCTGGGTGCTTGATCCTTCTCCCCCCCCCCCGTCCAGCCACCTGGGCTCACTACCGAACCTGGGTCACTGGCCTCGCAAGCGGTAGCTCTACCGCTGTGCTGGTGGACCGGCTAAGGAGGAAACATCTTCAACAGCTGCACCATAAAGGGTATGAAAGAAAGGGGGGGGGAAGAGACTCTAGCAAGCCTCTGCCTGGTGCCAAAAGTCACTGAGACAATTTTCTGTGCAATGAGGGTTAACTGATTTTCTCAGAACCAGAGCAGGATGCTGTTAAAATCCAGTTGGAGTTGATTAAGAGACAGGGCAGAGAAGCCAGAGGTAATGAGTACTGTATCATTTGTGTACATATGAATGGACACAACAGAGCAGGCAGAGGGGAGGTCATTTTAGAAAAACGGAGAAAAGAACTGGGCCCAGGACTGACTCTTGGGTGATGCCTGAGCTGACCGGGGGGGCCCCCAATATGGAGAGCTTGCAACGTTCCCTCAAGGTAGGAACAGAGTTACTTAACTGAGGAGGCGAATGGGATGAGCAACAGTGTTGAAAGCTTTGGCTAAATTGACAAAAATGGTGGAGGAGGCAAGGCCCTGATCCATGCCAGAGAGGATAGTATAAATGAACTGCAGGAGAGAGGTAGAGGTGCAGTGTGACTTGCAAAGGAGTAAAGAAGAAGACTGAGTCAAGAAAAGGGTAGAGTTGGGAGAGAACAGGGTGTTCCTGGAGTTTAACCAGTGTGGGAAGGAGAGCAATAGGATGGAAGTTGCTAGGGGACGAGCGATCACCCCATTTAGGAAGGGAAATGTCAGTAGCCAACTTTCAAGAGTTAGGGACATAGGATAAGGAGAAACAGAGGTTGAGGAAGTAGGTACGTTTTGCTGTTTCTTGGTCCTGGAAGGTTGTCAAGGTTCTAACTCTGCACAAAGCGGGAGATACCACCTCACCTGGTAATGTCTGTCCTAGCTCTCTCTTCTCATCTCTTGCAAAGCTGCAGGAGAAGCTTGTCCACTCCAGGCTTGCTGACTTCCTTTCCTCCTCCAACTTCCTCTCCCCCTTCCAGTCTGGTTTTTTGAAGCATCACTCCACCATTTCTTCCTTGCTGCATTTCACCAACACCATCCTCACTGGGATAGATCAAGGACATAACACTACGGCTATCGTCCTTGATCTAGCTAATGCATTCGATTCTGTGTCCCACCCTCTTCTCCTAGACAAGCAGAGCTCTGCTGTCCTCTAAACTACTGCTGTGGATTGGTTTTGTTCATACCTCACATACCGCCAACAGTCAGTAAAAGTTGGAAGCACCCTCCCCTACCTATCCAAGCTGGGGCCCCATATGGCTGCATCCTGGGTCCCATACTCTTCTCTATATTCCTCAATGACCTGCCCTCTGCATGTGTCAACTTGCATATACACATGTATACAGATGACACAGTCATCTACTCCTCTCATCCCTCAGCTGTAGCTGTGGAAAGCCTACTCCAGTAAGATTTCCACAATGTAATGCGCTGGTTTCATGCCAACCAACTTCAGGTCACCACTAAGAAAACAGTGTCCATGATCTCTGCACCAGCCAGAAACTGGCCAGGCTCTCACCTCCACCCATCTTCTCCACCCTGGTTGGCACCTCCCTTGAAGCAGTCCCCACCTTCAAGTGCTTCGGTGTGTGTGGCAAGATAGCAGGCTGGACTTCTCTACCCACATTGAAGTAATCCATGCCAAGATCCACTCCAAACTTGGTGCCCTGTACTGCAATTAGACTGCCTTCCTCCGGGAGCTGGTCACCAAGAAGACTCCCTTGACCTTCAGCTATGTGGATGTGGTCTATGGTACTGCACCCTCTTCTTCTTTCACCAGACTGGATACCCTCTGTAATGCTTTCTGCCAATCTGCCACCCACTCACCCTCCTGTACTCATCACTGTTTCCTCTACTCCTTCCTTTCCATCTTCCCTCTCCCTTCATGATGCCAGTCCCACTGTGAGTCTCATCTCTAAATACTGGTTTGGGTCCCTCCCCTCTTGCATATCCTCACTCCTGTCTTCCGTCCCCTTTTGTTCCTACTCCCTCCATTACAGGAACCATCATACCTTCTTCCTACCCCACCCTCATGCCTCTGCTGGGCAGTCTGCCTTCGTCTATCATTTCACTTTTCTCTGGAACCTGCTCCCCTCATCCATTCACCTCTCCCCATCATTCCCTACCTTTAGACACCAGCTAAGGCTTCTCCCTGCTCCTGCCAATCCTCCACCAGACCTTTCCCTCTGCTCCTTACTTCCCCTCCTGCTAAGACCCCCCCCCCATGATTTTGGTTCTCACCTGTAGACTGAAACTACCTGTTTTACTTGGTCTGCTCTGCCACTTTTTTACAGGGACCATACACTAAACTTAGCTACTGTCTTCTGTGTACGCTGCCCAGCAAGTTAATTTTATTTTTCATTTGTCGTGGCATGCACACATGCTTTTTCATTATTTTGTTATTGCACTTTGTAATTTATCAGTGCAGCTGCATTTTTTATGGCTTGATGTAATTTTGTACTCCGTACTCCCCTTTCCCTCTACCCCTGGTTGCACCTGGAAACAAGCTTCAACTCAGTGTGCTTTTCCTGGTCACCAATTTTTAAATAAAATAAATATCATCTCCCATTCACCTTCATGAGGCACTAACGTAAAAGCTTTTTTTTTTCTGAGACGCGTGGAATTTGTTTTATTTTTTGCTGTTGTTTCTTGCTTGTTGTGGTGATTTTTGATATCGGTTTCGGTACTCATTTTGTTTCTGCCCTTTTTTGCTGTTGTATCTTTTATAATGTGAAATACTGTCACCTTTGCTCATTTTGTTTAGTACCAGGAATGGATCAGATTCCCAGAGCTTGCTCCAAACATCATCTGTACTGAACTTGAGTTTGATGTTTATGTACTGCCATCTGTTAATTTGCATTCATACTAAGGGGATATTTTAATATTCTCTCAGGTTAATCTATTACTGTCTGAATATACCTGGTTATTTCTTTCTTGTCTTCTTACCACTGTATAGTCCTGTGCTAAATTAAACACTTATATTGTGATGCATATTTACTGTACTTATCGTTAGCAAATAACAATAACCACTGTACTTGCAAAAAAAATTAAAAAGTCGTGATTTATGCGATAGGTGTAGACATAAATGGAGTGTGATAAATCTGTTTATCTGAACAATTGTGTGTATAAATGTAGAATCTTACATTTATGTACACCGTTACTATGTCATCCATCCATTTCTGTGCACACTTACTACACCATAGCCCCCCCAGCCAGTACTACTTTACCAAGTTTCCTTTTTTATCTACTACCGAGTCTGTCACACACATGCTGGCTCTGCTTCTATACAACTACAATCTTTTTTTTAATCATTTAAAACTTCTCACAATTTTCACAGGCCTGTTACTTCCCCAAAAACAAAAATGCATCTTGTTTTCCTCCATCTCCTGGCTTACACCACTCATGAGGTTATCTGAGGCCAAAATGCTCTTGTGCAGATAAAAAATGTTATCACACTAGTTCCCGCTGCATATCCCTTATATATGTTAATGGTGCTAGTAGGGGCGGTCTCAAATGATCGGAGAAAGGTCATCTCACACAGAGGCATCTGATGCAGCTCAGTATGGAGTGAAAACATTAAGCTTGGCTATTTATTGTCTTGATCCCACCATTGTGCTGCACTATGACTATTTACTATAGTTAGAATCTTTTTTTTTTTGTTTAAATTGGTATTTTATGGGCTTTTCCAAGTTTTCTCCCGTCCCACTCCCATGCAGCCTTAACGTAATGTACCCGTGTGGAGGTACATGCATGCATGTTTTGTGGGATGCCCCACCCTACTGGTCACCCTGTACCACCTGCGCTCATCACTGAACCTCCATTCAGTGATGGCGGGACTATGGGCGGGTGACCCCCACCCAACCGGGAGAGGAGAGCGAATGCTCAATCCTGCTCCCACCCTTCCCCTCCATGCCAGCCCCCCGAGGTCATTCCCAAACCTGGGTAGCCAGCGCAGCACGAGGTAAGGCATCCAGAGCCTCAGCCCTCAGTGCCACTGGGCCAACTTGTTAATAGACTCTTTTGAAGTACATATGAAAGAGTGCTGGTTTTACTTTAGAACAGTGATCCATGGGGCCCTTTGCAAAGCAGCAGACCCTACTCACATAGCCTGAGGCTACAGCTTGCTTTTCATGGGCTATCTCAAAGCACTCAGTCTGTATGTACTCAGTGGCACTGGGCCTGTGCTGGGCTTTGCAAAACATACAACATGTTCTACACATCCATGGACCTATTCATGCTTTTGCAAAAGGTCCTGTGCCTGCCCAACACGAAGCAGCAGACCTGTTGTGCCAGCCTTGTGGCTTGCCTTGCGCAGGCAGGCAAAGCAGCAGACCTGTCAGCTGCAGACTGCAAGGCACAGGACCCTGCTGTGAAAAGCAGCGGGCCCACTTGAGTAGGCTTGAATGTTGCCACCTGGGTGGTCATGAGGGGGGTGGTATCCACCCTGTCCCTCAAATCTGGTTAACAAATGTTGAAAAATATTAAGTCATGAGTAATAAAAACAAAAGCATGAAAAAAATAAATCCTAAGTCCTTTTTTCAGACTTTGAAGTTTTTCTAAAGCTCACATAGAAAGATACAAACTAAGTCTGAGTGCATGCTGTTTTTTTATGCTGTTGCTTCTATCACCCACAACTCTTACATTTTTCAATATTTTTAACCATATTTGAGAGACCTGGTGGGTATCACCACCCTCATGATCACCCAAGTAGCAACTTTTTTCCTATCATTTCATGTCATTTATTCATTTTCAAAAAAAAGACCTCTGAGAAAACATGTGCCCATTTCCAGAGGTAGTCTGGGTCATTATAACAATCCTACTGAGACTGTCAATAATTACACATAACTTGCTTTATTTCATAACCTTTATTTTTCTAAATGTGAGGGGACAGGGTGGTTACATCTCCACTACCCTCACGACCACCAAATTGACACTTTTGAACATAGTCTTGGAATACCTTTTCAGGAACAACAAATTCTGCCTTTTGTTTTCTTAAAACAACTTCTTTTGGGACTCCACCCCATCAGCCAGCAGACTGCAGCAGAAGATGGCGGAGGGAGGGAGGGCTGTGCTAGTCCCCCAGTATGGGGCCATCACTACAAGTATGAACTGGGCTTGTTGTGGGGTTGTGGGGAGGGTGGAAGAGGTGACAGAAGGCGGGGAGGTTCAGTTACTACACTGGGCTGGGTCTGCACAATGTGGGGAGGAGGATTTTATTTGTTATACTCCGGTATCGTAGTTGGGTTCCTGGTGACTGCTTTGTATTTTTTCTTGCGTGTTACAGTGCAACACCTGGGTTGGGCACCCGGTATTAGAATGGGTTGGGGTGGGGGCTGTGGCACTGGGATTGGGGTCCTAGTGAATGCTTTCATTTTTTTTTGTTTTTAACCATGGTGTAAAACACCAGGTTTGTACACCTGATGTCAAAATGTGTGTGTGTGCTACAGATGTACCACTTGAACACGTGAGTGTACATGTGTGTGTGTGAAAACATGAACTTAAGTCCTCATGCAAGCAGAGTTAGTGACTTTTGATTTTTTCATGCAAAAGTATGAAAGCTGCAAATGCATGCCAACTTAACTCAGTGAATCATTTTGAATCATTACTTTTTCAGCTAGATTTACAAAAAAAGTGCATCTGTGAAAGAACAGAATTACATTTATGAAAGTGGTAGAGTAGAATGGCCCCTATCAGAGTAAACATGGATAAATATCATGTTTTACGCTCATCCCTAGCAAAACAAACAAACAACAAAAAAAATGTTTTTGCCATGTTGGGAGATTCTAGGTTGCAGTTAATGTTTTTGAAGGCTTTGTGAAAATCTGTCAAAAAACGGGCAACATATAAGTGGCTAAAAATTGCAATATTAAAGTGCCTCCTCCCTAACTATAGTAGGAAAACACTGCAGTCTGCAATCAACTTGTATTGCAGTGAGCTGCTAGTTCATTGCTACTGTATACAAGTTGATTGGTTGTTTTTGAATCATGAGATTTTCAGGGATGGATTTCAATAGAAATGTAATATACAGATGTTAATATATTTAGAGTATTGTAGAAATTCCTTACCACCTGGAGGATTAAAAAAAATCACTGAACTGTATGTTTCAAACTCACTAATATGCAGTTTAGACACTAGATTGTCAACTCAATAGCAAAGAAGTTGCTTTAAGGTTAATTTCAATTATACTGTACCGTGCCCATTCAACAGTACACCCCAACCATATTAAAAATGCACAACACATTAACAGACAAGAAAATTAAACTACCGACTCAAATATGCACCCAAATGACACGTGCATCTGCATTTTCTCCAAAATGTTCTGGGTTTCCCAGAGTGGATACCAGCTTCTGTATTATCAAGCTTAAATGCTGTAAGAGGCTGGGTAGTCTACTGTGAGCAAAAGAGAGACTCAGAAGCAACAAAAGTTCAGTTCAAATGCCTGCACTGGCAAATCTGTGTTGTTTAGTTCAGCAGAAATGCTTGACAGCTTCCCCCCCGCCAGCAGCAGCTTGCCTCCTGCCTGCTGGTCTGTCCTCCTCAGAACTCTGCTCTCCCAGAGAGGCTTTTCATATATAGGGCCCAGGGTCCACGTACACAATTAACATTGCTTACAAATTCCAGAGAGGAATGTCTTTACTTGCCCTTTAACTTTCTTACCAAACAACTGTCAAAGCTTCATTCTCTTTTTCAAGAAGCATCTGGTGCCAATCATGGAACATGTGAGTTACAGAGGAAAAGCTCCGCCTCATCAATGAGACAATTTAAACTTGCTCATTTTGGTTCAATTAGGTTTACTTGTCATTCCTGTGTTCTGCAAGGGTGCTGTTAGTAAGGTGGCCTTTTACAGCTTGCAATCTGAATCTAGTACACCTTTCAAAAACACGACCCAAAGTGTAAGTGAAACTTTTTAACCCATTGGGGTTGTGCAAATCCCTGAAACTCTTACCACTGAGATGTGAGTGATGTGGGCTTTCCAAGCTTGGAGGTTCAGTGGCCCAGAGGGTTTCCACTGTATAACCTGAAGGATCTATACACTCAGTTGCATTGGACAAATTAGCAAACAGTATACAGGATTCAATAAAAAAAACTATTTCAGGTCAGTTACTTGCAAATCAGTTTTGACTTCAGATTTTGCGGTGCATGAGGCCTCACCCCCTTGGCCAAAAGCCATCCCCACACACACACAGTGGGTTAAACTGGAAATGTTTAGGTTGTAGGAACTCTCAGATCTACATTTGTAGGTGGAGGAGTCATCATTTCTGGGTGGTGGAGGTCTATAGTATTTAATAGAAATGCAGGAACTCTCATACAGTTAAGAAGTGGTGGAGCTTAGTTCCTGTGGGCTTCTGCCCAATTTAACCCTGCCCCAAGATCTAACCTATTACTGGAATTTAGAGCCTGAGAGTTCAGCTCAGGAAAACAGTATACAGTGCAGTCCTGTTTATCTGAACCTGAACTATAAGAATTCCATATTTAACAGTCACACTGTCACCTGTCTATATCCTTGATCAGCTGTTGCACACTGTTGCACAAACTTGTGATTAGCTGCCAGTCACTTAACTGTTCTGTTGTGCTTCTGCTTACCTGAACATGAGTGAAATCAAGAGAAAGTGAAATGCCCTGATGCTTGAACAGAAACTGCAGATTTTGGAGGGGTTTGAAAACGGAGAGCAGGTCATTGCTTTTGCCACTGAGTACAGCATCTATAAACTCGACTCGTGCCTGACGACATAAAATGGGCAAATTTATGTTTGGTTTTGTCAGGAGATGGAGAAGTGTTCTCGACTTCTGGCTCTCTCTGAGCGAGAAAGCCTTGCAATTGCATAAGATGCTTGGTGGTGATCGAGCAGTTCTCTAGCTAGTGATGCCTGACTGGATTGCTCCAAGAAATGCTATTAAATTGTCCAGCTGTGGCTATGTAGGGAGTGACTCAGTGCTGCTGCTGATGGGTTGGTCATCTTTATGCAGCAACCAAACAATCTTATTAAAGTGGCGTCCCAAACTCTTGATCAAATATATTAAGCTGATGAAACTGGGTTGTAGTGGCACTGTCCCCTCCCGACAAGATGCTAGCAAACGGGGCAGAAAAAGATGCTCCTGGCTTTAAAAACTGAAGAATCATGTTACATTCCTGCGAATCACAAATTGCTGCACCTCTTGACAGGCAAGCCAAAGGAATCAATGTTTCAAACAAGTAAACATGACAGACCTGCGTATGGTGTATGCAAATTAACAACAACAAAAAAAAAAATACCTGGAGGGGTGGCATGATCTTTGCCAGATGGTTTAAAGATGACATTGTTCCGAGTGTAAAGGGACACGTACCGTCACACAATCTGCCTCTGAATGTTGTTTTGCTGCCTGATAACTCTCCAACACACCCAGAAATGCCACTGATCACAAGTCGGGATGGTACAGTAAGGCATCTATTTCTGCGCCCCCAAACACGACTTCCAAACTTAAACCCTGCGATCAGGGATTCTTTGGACATGTTCGACAGACACTACAGAAAACGCCTTCTGCAGGCAGTTCTGTTGGATACTAATAAGGGTATGACTCTCCAGGAGATTGTAAAATCAGTCAGCCTGAAAAATTTCAAGTACATGGGAGGTGAAACCTGGCATCGAGTGTAACCAGAGATAATCACTAAAGCATGGCAAAAGTCTGGCATTGGGATAAGAATGGCCCATGAACGGGCAAGTGAGCAGGAGGCTGATCCACAGCCAGAGACTGGGATTAACATTAGTGTCAATAATGACAATGATACAAAACTTGCTTCTAGTTGGCAGAGAGCCTGGCATCACAACTGAACTTTTCACTGAAAACGAAGAGGAGGAATGGGTCATGTGTGACAGCAAGGAAGATGGTCATGTGTTCATGACCAATAAGTTCATTACTGAGTTGATGCATTTCACCAGAACACAGCCACCAAACGTGAAAAAAATGCAACTCAAGATTGTACAGATGAAACTGAGCTCGAACCAGAACCAGTTTTGACAAAGCTCTTGGGATTGGGTACGAAACATTAGGTCATTTTTTTTCCCTTGCCTGCACATAATCCACTATTATTTACTGACCCAACATGCACTTTATGACATAAACTGAGGCAATTATATGAAGATCTTTAGTGTAAAGTATGTCTTGTGTGAAGAAGAATGTGAGTGCTGATAATTCCTTTTAAGTGACTATATATATATATATTTTTTTTATTTTATTTAGTTGTTTAACCAGGTATAGCACACTAAGCTGAAAGCTTTTTTACAGGAGCAACACCTGGGAGCACAAGTGACTTGCTCAGGGTCACACAGTATGCAAGTGGAAGCTGTGGGATTCAAACCCAGGTCTGGCCTGCTGGATATCACTAAATTTGCAGCTCAGAGCCTTAGACCACTGCACTATACTGTCTCTCTCTATATATATATATACACACATTTTTTTTTACCCAAGATAGCCTAAAAGCAACATCTCCTTTTTTTTTTTTTTTGGGGGGTCCTATTTCATCAACTTTCACTGCTGAGAAGACTGAAGAACAGGGAAGTTAAGGGCCTTGCATAACAGCACTTGCGTGAAAGTGGCTCAGGCGGGATTTGAACTTGGGTCTTGTAGTTCCCAAGTCTGTGCTCTAACCACTGCCTCCCTTTATAATGAGCTCCTGAACCCTGCACACATTAGCTGGTGCTTGTAAATATTGCACTTACTGCTGGATGAAACCTAGAACTAGAAGACACCTAGAAATGTTTTCAAGAGCAGGTTTCCACTTCAGTGCATACACTTGTAAACATCATTTACTTAGCTATTTTAACTGACTAGTGAATTCATCTGTTAATTCTTCAGTCACCTTTCCACATACATTTTGGTGAATTAGTATATGAGGAAGGCATTCAAAAATGCAGCAGCTGCAGACTCGGTGCCACACGGTTAAGGGACATACAGGAAAATACAATGTCCTCTATTGACCCAGGGACACACCAAATTGCTTTTATGGACATAGAAAAGGTGTTCACTGGACCTACGGGTGGGGATCTGGGGGACACGTCAATTTGCGATGGGCATTCTGCACTGTGACGACTTGAGCTGGGCTATGATCTCCCATGTCAATCACCTTCCTGAACAATTATTTCTCAATTCGAGCCCCCTGGAGTTTTTTGTATTATATTTATGCTGGGGGTGAATTGCCAGGGGACAATTTGTTCAGGGGCCCGGTTTATGGCAAAGCTCACAGGATGGAGTGACGTGTCTTGGACTGGATTGATCACTATGAATTGTCGTGTGGACAAGGATTTGGACTTGGTGCTAGCACAATGGGAAAATTAATGGATTTTTAAACCCCAGGCTATAATGTTTCTTGGTCTAAATGACCGAGTCAACTAAACCCATTCTTAGAAATCAGATGAATTTGAGGATACCACAGGCATCTGTATTCATCTGTATTTTTTTTTTATCTTTTCAGATACCAGGATGCTTTCAGATTTTGTTGGCATCATGAGATTTAAAAACTGGCAGCAGTTATGAATTCTGACATAACCTTTTGTAGAAACAAATCTTTTTGTATTGATAGAAATCTTTTGCATTACATGTTTCTTGAATAAATAAATGTCTTTGTATTATTGTGGTAACTTAATAGATTTTGATGTATTGAAACAATTGGTTTGTTGCCACTGAGCACTTTTATACTCATTGCACTGGTGATGAATAAGTCAGACTGTGCCTTTAAGTGCTTACTACTTAAGTTGCACTCTAGGTAGCCGCCCATCACTCTTGATAAATCTGTAATGACAAAATGATGACTGATCTTGTCTGTACACCATTATCACCTAATAAAGGTGTGAAACAGTATTTAGATCTTTGCACTGTTTGTGTCATCTGTCCTCCATGTGGCCATTTCTTTGCCTTTTCCAGCTAATCCATGAGGAACTGAATACTTATCACAACGTACTAGGGATTCAAATGATAGCATAAAGGGTATTTCTGTGTGATTTGAACTTGAGTCTTGTGGTTGCAGGTCCAGTGCTCTGTGCATGCACAGAAGCGTATTTTGGTTTCAGCCATTCTGCGGCCGTTTGGGCTGACTCTTTGTTGGTACCTGGTCCCAGTGTAAAGGAAAAGAGGGACCAGAGACTCGGGGGACTGGAGGAGCAGAAAAACTGTTTTTTTGGGAGCACCAATCGAACTTCAGTATCGAGAGCTACCTCATGAATACTAATGAGGTGACACTAAATATTCATGACTGGAGCCTGTCTAGCACCTGGAGGCAAGGTCAAATAGTGCCAGTGACAGGCAGAGAGATTTATTTATTTAAAATGTTTACCAGGAAGGCATGCTGAGTGGAGTACACTCGATTCCAGATGCGTCCTGGGGGAAGGGGAAGTTTGGATAGACAGTAACATGTAGTGATACAGTATGATTACAGTAACATGACGTGATACAATACATGATTGAGCAGAAGACGCATTTTACAAGATACACCTGCCTCGTGGCAGGGGAAGTAGACATTAGTACCTCTAGGGGATAGCGCCCACTGTGAGGTTAAGTGCTGCAGCAGTAGAGGCTTGTTAGCGGTAGGAATAAACATGCAAGCTAAGATATAGACATACAGCATTGGGTGTGAGGGGCTAGCTGCATGTGCAGGCGGTGGTGAAATGCTCTTTGAGGGGACGGTAGAGCTGCAGAGTGGAGGTGGAGTGTCTGAGCTCAGCAGGAAGGGAGTTCCATACGTAAGGCATCCTGTACTTGAAGGCAAGCTGGCCTTTGGCGGAGGACATCCTTGGAAGGGAGAGTAGCCTGGAGTTGGTGTGCTGGAGGGCATGAGTAGAAAGGGTTTGGGAAACAAGGGAGGTTGCAAGGTACAGGGGGAAGGACTGGGTCCAGAATTTTGCTTTTAGCCTAGCACAATGTGCCATTCTATGGTCCTGTAAGGAAGGGAGATCTAAGGATTTGTAAAGGTCACAGTGGTGCACTGTGGGTGGGCAGTCCAGGGCAAAGCGGCAGAACGAATGGAAGAGAGCGTCCAGCCTGGCAAGGGAGGACTTCAGGGCTGTGCTGTACACAATGTCCCCATAGTCAAAATGCACGTGTATCATTTTCTGCACAATTTCTTTGCGGGTTGCCAGGGAAATGCAACCACTGTTCCGGTAAAGGGCACCCAGTTTTGGGTGAAGTTTTTTGTGGATAGCATCAATGTGTGCTGAGAAGTCGAGGTGTTGGTCGAGCTAGACCCCGAGGTATCTGAACGAGGTGCAGGTCTCCAGGAGGGACCTATCTAAAGTGTGGCAGGTGGGGGTTGTGGGGAGGTGAGACAGCCTTTGCCTGGACCCAAAAGTGAGTGAAACAGTTTCTTATGGTTGAGAAATAACTGGTTTGAGTGGAACCAGAGCTGGATAGCATTAAAATCCTCCTGAAGTCTGGATGACACTTCAGCTGGGGATGAGCCTGAGGCATACAGTACGGTGTCGTCAGCGTACATGTGTATGGATGAGGGACGGCATACTGAGGGCAGATCATTTAGAAAGATAGATAAGAGTAGCGGGCCAAGGACCAAGCCTTGAGGCATCCCTATAGAGACAGGAAGAGGGACAGAGGTAGATGAACCAATTTGTACTGCTTGTTGCCTCCCATCCAGGTAAGATTGGAACCAGTTGGTAGCCTCACCTGAGAGGCCGGCAAAGGGTAAGTTTAGTTAACAGGAGTGAGAGGGAGACCATGTTGAAAGCTTTAGCTAGGTTGACGAAGATCGCTGCAGTGACATGCCCTTTGTTCATGCCAGAGAAGATGTCGATGGTTAGCTTTAGAAGGGAGGTGATAGTGGAGTGCGATTTCTGGAAGTCAGACTGGTAGTGTGAGAGAAAGGAGGAGGAGTCAAGGAAGGAGGATAGTTGGGCAAGGGCAAGTTGTTCCTGGACTTTGGCTAGAATAGGGAGAAGGGAGATAGGTCGGTAATTGCCCAGCGAGGAGGGGTCACCACCTTTAGGGAGAGGGATGACTGTGGCTTGTTTCCATTTAGCCGGGATTTCTGCAAGAGAGAAAGAGAGGTTTTAGAGGGAGGCCAGTGGGGTGGCGATGGCTGGGGCAGAAAGGTAAAGTATCCTGGAGTCAAGGCCAGTGGGGCATTTACCTTTGGCAGGATTGAGTGAATGTAGGGCTGTTACAACTTCGGCTGGGGAGACCAGGCGAAACGAGAAGTGGGAGGACAGGGGTGGGGGTGGCGAGGGTGTTGCTGGGATCGTGGGGGGGTGCTTGTTATTGGATAGAAGGGAGGAGGCACAGTTAGTAAAAAATGTACTGAAAGCAGCGGCCACCTCCCCTGAGTCAGTGACCATGGAGCCTTTTATATTTAGGGCCAGGTTGGGTGGCTGAGAAGGAGGAGAAAGCAGTGATTTCATTGATTTCCAGAATTTCGCTGGGTGGTTGAGGTTTGATTGGAGAGAGACCTTAAAGTAGTTTGCTTTTGCCTGACAAATTAGTCTAGTGCATACATTACGAAGTGTGCGGTAGTGTTGGAGGGCTGCCTGGGTACCAGTAACCTTGTGGGATTTCCAGGCCATGTCCCTGGCGTGGATTTGGTCGATAATGTTTGCGTTAACCCAGGATAGGTGGGCACCCCTTACACTGGCTCTTCTGAGAGGTGCATAGTGGTCCCAGATTGCCAGGAATTTGGAACTAAAAATTTCCAAGGCTGAGTTGATGGAGGAGGCCTGTTGAATGCCTGACCAATCAGTGGTGGATAGGTCGGTTAGGAGTGCAGCAAGGTGTAGGATTTGAAAAATCTGGTGAGTAGTATTTGAAGGGGTGGCGCCTGGGGCTTGAATACATTCCTTACTACATAAATCATGTGGTGGCCACTTAGGGAGTCGGATAGTGTACCTGCTTCTATGACCCGATGGGGGTGTGTGGTGAGGGTCCAATCCAGGAGAGAGTGGTTAAAGGATTTATGATTTAAGCGGGTGGGTTCAGAGATTTGTTGGGATAGGTTTAGTGCAGTCACCTGGTTTTCGAGCTTGGTGTTTGTGGTAGTGAGCCAGTTGATGTTGAAATCCCCAAGACTGCACAGCTCTCCCCCCGAGGTGAGCGATTTTAGGGTTCATAGGTGTTCTAGGATGGCATACTGAGGGGTGTCTGGGGCGCAGTTGGATCCTGCTATATATAACGGAATAGAGTGAGGGAGTGGTATTTTGAGTAAGAGGGCGTCTATGGGGTGCACTGGGTTGGGGAGTTGGACCGGTGCAAATTGTAGCTTGGTGGAGATGAACATGGCAATGCCCCCACCCTTCTTTTTCCCTGGGCAGTCAAGTCAAGTGAGGAAATAGCCAGGGATGGCTATTTCTGTGTCCAAGTTATGGGGTTTCAGCCAAGTTTCCGTGATAATAAGGATGTCTGGGCGCAGGTAGAGGATGTGCGGTTGTAGGGGGCTGATTTTGTTCAGGAGGCTGCAAATGTTGAGGTACATGATTTTAAGACCACGAGGGAGTTGGAGAATGGGAAAGGTGTTGTTAGAGGGAGCAGGTGGCCCTGGATTCGGTTCAACATCCCCTGCCAGGAGTAGCAGTAGTGGAATGACCTGCTTTACTATGAACGTCACCCATTTCACCTTGCGTGGGGTAGGTAGTTGTTGTGGGGGTGATGTAAAGTTTTTAAGGAGTCGTCGGGTGCAGTACTGCCAGCCCAGCATGGAAGGAAGCTGGCAGTACTGTAGTGCCTACTTTCCAATTACTTAGCATGGTAGGTTGGAATGGGCCAGAGATGTGGGTCGTGGTGTGATGGGGGGAGGTGTTGCCCAGGTGCAGCCTATAGCGAAGGAAGAAGGAGCTTCAGGGAAGGTGGCAGGAGGGAGGGATGTTAGGGGGAGGAGTAGACACAATAAAGTTAAGTACAGAGGCAGCATGGTGAGAACTCTGGGTTAAGATAGATGGGAGAGTGATGGGGTGGCCACTAGTGTCAGGTTGGTATAACCTGCTAATGAGAAACTGAGCTGATTGGCTCAAAAACCCACGGGACCCAGCCTATAAAATGTGGTGCTCACCAAGGGTGGTGATGGGGCAACTGGCATGCAGTGCTGGCAGGGATCAACACACGCGGCTGGAGCTTTCAGGAGATGGCTGCCCGGGCTCAGTAACGCTTCTTTTTTGTACCTGCTGCGGTCTCTGTTGTCTGGAATCTGGTCCTAAGTCAGGGGAGGGCAGGACACTCGATAGCCCTCATGACCACTGGCAGCTGGCTGTGAAGAGGAGACAAAACTTTCCGATTATAAACAGGTATGAGGAGGCGGGGCTGGCTCAGCATACACACACTCCGTTCGGATTTGCTAAGGATTAGGGAGGGGCAGCTTTAATCTTTCGGGATAGAAGCGTTAAACATACTGGGTAGCAGCATTGTGCACAGCCATGGAATCTGGAATGCCACTGTGCACAAGGATTCAGCTAGCACACATTAGGTGGTACCAGGTGCTGCTGCGTAGTTAAACAAGGGGTACTTTCCTGTCTCAAACCTCCTTTTCATAATTAGTAGACCCCCAAACACAACAGCTGTATAATAATTAGCAACCGATACATACTGCGTTGCTAATTATCGTGCTGTATCCTGTGTCTAAGCTTAACTTATCTATCAAGTAAAATGCTATCACAATGAGTGAACATAAAATGCTGGAGCTGTTATAATGACCGCTATCACAGTTTCACTGAACATAGTTTGCAGGAGCTGTTATAATGGGAGTGAATTCTCCGTACTGTGGATTTAGGAAATTCTTAACTTTTATAGCAGCTGTTCACCTCCCGAGTACAGAAGCTCGTTTCTTGGGTGCTCCTCTGTGGGGGGAGAAGCCCTGTGCCTGCCTGAGTCTATAATTAAGGAAGCCCCAGTAAAAAACGGATCAGTCACAAGCAATTTGGAGCTTGGAAGCAGACTAAAGCAACCAAATTCGGTTTGAGGAAGTAGACTAAACCCACAAGATTAGAATTAAGGTAAATCACTAAGGCAGGGTGAAACACAGCTGTACTGAGTTAGCAAACAAAAGTGACACTGAGGAAAGGTAAAAAGCACAGCTTTCTGTAACACAGTTTCAGTAGAAAAAACTATCTCCATTCATCTGCCGACCAGGGGTGTTTGAAAAAAGGCACCAAAAGCATCTAGTCCTTTGTCCAACACATGCGGCTGGAGCTTTCAGGAGGCCACTGCCCAGGCTCAGTAACTCTTCTTTTTCATACCTGCTGTGGTCTCCATCATCTGGAATCCGGTCCTAAGTCGCGGGAGGGCAGGACACTCTATGGCCCTCACAACCACCGGCTGTTGGCAGCTCCGGTCTCCGTCGTTCGGAATCCAGTCCTAAGTTGGGGGAGGGCAGGACACTTGATGGCCCTCACAACCACCGACTGTTGGCTGCTGCGGTCTCCGTCATTCGGAATCCAGTCCTAAGTTAGGGGAGGGCAGGACACTTGATGGCCCTTACGACCACCGGTTGCTGGTTGCTGCAGTCTCTGTCATCCGGAATCCAGTCCTAAGTCGGGGGAGGGCAGGACACTCGATGGCCCTCATGACCACCGGCTGCTGGCTGAGATTAATAAACGTTTTAAATCATGAAATGGTGTAACAGAGGAAAGGGACTGCTTCCAGACCATGGGGCTGTTGTAAAATTAAAATGTATATCTTGGTTGCATTGAGACTGGGATGTGAAGACTGTCATTTGAGCTGAATGGGTATTAATGAGAGGAGCCTGTTGGTGCTTAGGGGTGATGTACATCGGCAGCAGTGACAGGAAGGGTGGTTAACTAAGGGGGAACTCAGCAGCTGGTAATAGAGGGCAACCACTGCTTTTGGACTGTGGAGAAAAACGTGCTGAAAAAGTGTATTGTCTGGCTGCACCAAGGGAGTAAAGTTGGGACAATGCAGGGATTCCAGTGGGGCTGTTTATTCTGCAGCCATATTTGCAGCCATGTGATGCCAGCTCAGCAAATCAAAGGGTTAGGATTTGCCAGGAGGACTGTGGGACTGCTGAAAGGACTCTTTGGGGGGGCTGGGAAAAGTTTAGGCGCCTTTTTCTTCAACCAGTCGGGCATCGTGGGAGTCTCATATATATCAATTATTTAAAAGAACAGTGGCTTCAGCCAATGGGGGAGTTGCTGAGAGATCCCAAAAAAGAAGGACTTTTGTTTTCTGGGTCAGTCTGGCGGGACCCCCTCCACAGGGAGGGGGCTCCAGCCCCTAAGGAACAGATGGGGCTGCAAGGCTAGAAAAGGGCCTGCCTGAGGGATGCCAGAAATTTGTCCCCCCGAGGCCTGGCCATGCCTTTCCTCATGTTGGAAGAGTGTGAAAGAAGATTGCTTAAGCAGCTCTGGAGACAGCTGCAGTGCTGCTGTGGTAAGAAGTTGCACCACAGCGGTGAAAATGTTTAGAGAAAAGGCTGACTGGAAACTGGAAAATGGATTATGGAAAATGGTCTGGTCTTGGGTCGAAGAGGATGGAGAGAGAGAGAGCCTCTTCTGTTTTTGTCTGCACCACATCAGTGAGACACAGGCAAGGTAGTTTGATGTGAGACATTTGTGCAAGGAAAGAGTTCTGTCTGACCCCCGGAAAAGACACAGCATCTAAAGGGAAAAGGGATGGACAGAAGGCTTAGAAACTGGTCTTGCAGATTTAGAAAACGGATTACGACAATGGACTGGGTTCTGTGAGGCCGAGATTGAAGAGAGAGCCTCTTCTGCTATTATCTGCACCTGCACGGTGAGGAAAATATTTGTTTGGCATCAGAGGGACTGAGATACCTTATATGAGAGAGAAAGATTTTCTGAAACTGTGTGTGAGCCAGAGCAAGGGTGGATGATTTCTTGAAACAGAGAGATGCAAAGAGATGGGTAGGTGCCCTAGGCTTCAGGGACCTGTGGTGACTGTTAAAGTCAAGCTGAGGAAAGAAATGAAGGTTGTGAAGTTGGTGTTTCAGACTCTACTGCTCAGGGGTCTGAAAAGCAGGAAGGTTAAAGAAACTGCTAAATCTGCCTCTTGGAGCTGGTCACCATGAGAGAAAGGAGAGAAACCAGAAGATCTCCAGCTAATCCAGAGCCAGGTGGGAAATTTGCTGACCCCCACCAAGTAGGGTCTGCTGGCTGCAGGGGATCATGGGTTTATGCTCATGTGCTAGGGCACTTTGACCTGTGAGGGAGCCGGGCTGTGGAGCCACTCCTAGGTCTGGGTCCCCTGTAGTTGGGTGGACTTTGCATAGTAGCTCTGCAATGGGCCTGAACAGGCTGAAGAGGAAATGCTGTGAGACTTTCAATCCAGCTGAAGATCCAAGCTGCAGCATTCTTGCCCCCTGTTTCAAGTCTGTCAAGCCATCGATCCCAGGGTTGTGCTGTTCCACCAACCCCAGGACATCAGTCACAGAGCCACTCGAGGACTGATTTTGCAGAAACGCGAATAAAAGCAGGAAATGCCCTGCACCTGGGAGATGTATATAGCTTTCGCATTCAGGTCATGCCCCATTAGCATAGGAGGTAACCTTAGAGCTAAAGAAATTTAGAGAAAGTTAAAAATAATGTTATTTTCATCAAGTGTGCCAACCCTGGCCAACCAGCTGCACTACAGGCCTGCAACTAAAGGGCTGGGTACCCAGGAACAGATTTCTGAGGGGGTTATTTGAACTGGTACCAGCTGGGGTCTGTGAAAAGTTAACACCTACAGCAGTTAGCTAGATAGGAAGTTGGTGGCTGCATTAATTAAAATGTGGGTTTGGAAAGAAATGAGGGGAAATGGTTGTCTGAAAATACAAAATCTTTAATTGCAAATTTTAAAAATGTACTGTTTAACCTCTAGTCCATTCTCCCCATCTAACCCTCCCCATGTAAATAACTATGGGGTTGGTTCTGGAAAAGTCTTGACTTGAGAACCTGATTTAGTGAGCATATTATTAGCTGAAGCTGAAAATGCCAAATGCTGAAATTGGGGATGTTTGATTCTGGTAAGCCCATGTCTGGAATGACTGCATGGGGAGGTGGGTTGGTATACCATCCCAGGGGGTTGTACTGCTAAAAATCAGACTCACTTAAATTGTACTCTGGGTGGAGGCACCACTATTTTATTTCTTGGGAAAGAACCCCTGGGAACAGCAAAATGGGAAACCAGCCCCCTTAACCTTGGTCAGGTCTGCAAGGCAGGGGTAGTAGCCCTTGTATAGGATGGCACCAGGGCTACAAATGTTTTTTTCTTTATTTTTATTTATTTATTTGCATTATCTTTTTATCTCCCCTGCACCTCATCCTGCCGCTCCTTTGGGGTATTGCCAAGGACTCTACCTCCAGGGCTCTGTCACCCATCCCCAACCTCAAATCGCAGCCACTACAGGGTAACCCGATGTAACCCTTTTGTCGGGTGGGTCCTCCCCTTTCAGGGAGAAAGGGCCTGACAGTTAACGGCATTGGCCCTGGGTGCTGCTGAGGTCGGGTCGGCATCTACGGAGTACCGCGGAGGCGCTGTTCTAGGCGGCCATCATCTGGCAGTTTGAGGCGCCATTTTCTGGTGTTTCCTCCGATTTCTCCACTTGCGCCACATCTTGTAGTGCTCCTGATCTCCACCGGGGGCTGCTACAGAGCGAGGCATCTCCCTAGCACACCCCAGGAGAGAAGGGCAGTCCTCCGGACGCTCAATCCTCTCCTCCTCTGCCGACCCCGAACCCAGGTTGCTGATGTGGCTCAAGGTAAGGTGCCAGCACCTCAACCCTCAGCACCATCCGGCCGGCCTGACTTTATTTAGTTTTAAGTGCGCTAAGATTTCCTCTAGGGCTATCAGAACCAAGCAGTTCTTCATCTTATGTCTTATTTTGGAACAGTATCGACATAGGCTATTGTTGCAGAAACAATCTGATGTAATGCTATGTTGCTGCTATGTCCAACTGTTGTTGCACATCAAATTCTCAGTGTAGTTCAGATAGTTACTAGACATGTGATGCACAAAAATGTTTGCAGTCATTTTGGTCCTCATAAGAACAGCTCGACAAAAATGAAAGTCACGTAGTTACTGTAATTGGTGATTCCTGAATATCTTCTCCACAGATTACTACTAATACTGTAGGTCTGAGCCGGAGGTCTGGGACTCCACTGGAGACCAAACTTTTCTGAGGACTGGTGGTGCGAGTTGGTCCCCACATCTGCCACCGCACATGCCCACTGGTATACAGTGGCACCAGCCCCCAACCTCCTCAGTACCTTTTTTACTGAGGAGTTGAGCAGCATGAACCCAACGAGTAACCTATGCACTTAACCTACTATGAGACAGCCCTGGTGGCCCCTGTAAGAAAGGCCACCAAACCCAGCAGCACAATGTCTTCATAGCCGAAACCAATTACCGAGGTGTGAAGACCAGCAGATAAATACTGGAATGAGTTCAGGGGATGGTGGACAGGCATGGCAGTCAATGGGGAAGATATTCAGGAAAATCCACAGTCACAGTAAGTGCATAACTTTCATACTGTATCTTTCAAGAATCATAGATTCCCACTAATAGATCAGGATTCAAAGCTCAGAGAAAGTCCCCTGGACTAGGAAGGCTAGAGCTCAGGGCTCACTCCAAGACAGTAATTCATTCAGATCTGTCCTGCCAAAGGCAGCATGCTGCCTGGCATGGATATCCAGGGTATAATGCTTGGTATAAGTATGAGCTATGCTCGATGTTGCAGTTCTGTAAATTCCTCCAAATGGCATAGAGCTTGTTTCTGCCAGGGATGTGGCAACTGCTCTGGTTGAGTGGGCATGAACCTTACTCTCCAATTTCACCCAAGCCATGGCATAGCAGTGGTGAAGGAAATTTACAACTCAGGCTAAAACATACTTGATTGTGACAATCTTTTCCTTCTGATTAGGGTCAAAAGAGACAAAGCTGTTTTGATTGCCTGTCATCTTTAATCCTCCCCAGGTAATAAAACCTAAGGACTCCCTTTACATTCAGTAAGTACAGAGTCCATTCTTCCTCATGCTGGAAGTTGGCAAAGTAGGTAGGCAGGATTATAGACTGATTCAGATCGAACTCCAACACCACTTTAGGTAGAAACTTGGAGATTGTATGGAGAACTACATTATCTTTACAGAAAACAGTATATAGAGGATCTGTGACCACAGCACATATTTCATATACTCTGTGTGCAGACATGACCGCTACCAGAAATACTTCTTTCCAAGTTAGAAACGTCGCATCACAAGTTGCAATTGACTCAAAAGGCTAGAATGTGAGTATATCTAGTACATGACTAAGATCCTAAGGAGCCACCAGCTTCCTGATGGGGGGCCTGCTGTGCTGAATACCCCTGAGGAACCTCTTAAACAATGGCAGATGTGCCAAAGGGAGGGTATCAACAGGTTTGTGGTGTGCTGATATAGCACATAAATGGACCGTGACTGTTGAGTACTGCAGGCCAGCATAGAAAAGGTTTAACAAGTACTCCAAAGCTTTTTTAGGTGGACACTTGAATGGGTCCATGGAGGTTTTGGAACACCAGATGGAGCATCTTCACTGGTGGAGGATTTATGTACAGCCAAGACTATTTCAGACCCTCTGAGATAATTTAAACCTGATCACGTCCATCTCTTCAGAAGCCAGGCCTGAAGGCAAAGGAAGCGCAAGTTGCGATAGACTAGCTGACCCTGGATCAACACATCTATCTAGAGTGGCACAGTCTTTGGTTTGCTGACAGTTGATTCACTGGGGGAACTGTTTCTGTCAAGGTCAGTATGGGGCCACTAGGATCATCCTGCCCCCATGAGCCTTCAGCTTGAACAGCACTCTCTGAATGAGGCGGATTGGAGAGAATGCACATAGAAACCAATTGTGCTATGACAATCTGAATGCATCCTGACAATAAAAATGCCAGGTCCTGGATTTCTGGAACAGAATCGAGGCAGTTTGGTATTGAGTAGAGATGCAGAAATATCCACATGTGGGGTGCCCCACTTGTTGAATAGTGATCTCTCGACATCTGGTGCTAGTGACCACTCATGAGGCTCTGCCTCTGTTTGACTCAGTTCATCTGCCACAGTGCTCTGGACTCTTGGCAGACAGTATGCTTGAAGTAGGGTCCCCTGCTCCATACACCATTCCCACACTCTCACTGCCTCCCTGCAGAGAGGGTAAGAGTGTGCACCTCTTGTCTGTTGACACAGTACATTACAAAGTTGTTGTCCATCTGAAGGAGGATTGTCTTTTGGTTTTACCAAGTCCACTAGGGCTTTCAGACCATAAAGAACTGTACGCATCTCCAGTACATTTATACGGAAATGTGCTTCTGATGAGTCCAAGACACCCTAAATCTGGAGACCCTGGCAGTTGGCTACCCACTCCAGCAAGGAGGAATTCATGGTGAGAGTCTCCTGTGGCTCCGGTGGGGAGAAGTGGAAGCCCTGGGGTAGGTTTTCCTTTGTTGACCATCTAGAGGGCCGGGGCAGAGCAGCAAGATAGCTGCAATGCTGCTCCGTTCCGTACCACACAGCTGAGTCTTACCCTTGTAGCTCTCTTTTTTTGTAACTGCAATTTGTTTGACTATGTTTATGTTTTGCCAGTTGGAACAGCAATGGCTAGAGTGCTCGTATTTGTTGCTAACCAACTGTCGGGCTGTTTGCCGAATTGTTTTTCTTTGTTCAGCTGCTGTTTCTTGGCATTTCTCGGTGTTGCCAGTTCTTGGCATTGAGTGTGAAGTGAGAACAGAGGGGACTTCAGACTCCAGATTGAAGGAATGTGGTGGAGACTTTCCCGTTTCAGGTGGAAGGAGGATAATATGAAAATTACCTACTTGAAAAAGCACCGTCTGTCCAGATACGCATTTTTAATTTTATTACAGATATGATGTCCTTGTCTAGGGAAGGGGGGAACCCTTTAGCCTGGAATGAGCCTTGAGTTACTATGCTCAGACAAGCGATATACGTCCTTTTGTTTCCCCAGATTTCTGCTGGCAAGAGAAACCGAGCAGTCAGCATGGTGGTCTAGATGACAGAAAACTGCCATAAGGGCTGGAGAGAAATATTTTATTACACAATCAACTCCATCTTCATGAGGAAGCCTGAGAGCTGGATTAATTGTGGCTTTGGCTCAGTAACTATTCTAAAGGTACTCCTAGACGCTGAGTCAAGCAATACATGAAAGCCAGATAGGGGCATTTCGTAATTTTCCGACAGCTCTTGAATAGATACTCAGTTCATTGATTAATTAAAATCTGACCCTGAACACTTTGCCATTGTTTCAACTACCGGAACTGAAGCGGGGGCTATATCCAACACATCCAGCACTACCTTTTAAAAACTTATTTTGCTAGACTTCTTGTGTTGCGATCTCTGTTATAACTCTCATGCAATTATGTGGAGGCTAGAGGAATTTGTCTGGAGGGAAAATTCCTTATTATGGAGCCAGCATGTTTCTATGGAAATATAGTATAATATGCTTTACTTATTATAAGAACGCTAAGTGAGACTTACACATGAAATAGTCTCACTTATATTTGTGTGCTTTGCCTCCGTGTTTATTGCTGTCCACTCATTTTTGTCAGCATAGGAATTAAATTCTCGGAATGTTGAACTGAAATGTAGTGATTAGGGGAACTCTTGTCCTGAACAAAAAGCACAGCTGTCTCAGATTTACCCGAGTGGCTCTGTTTTGAGTCCCCTTATTTCACACCACGGTCCTAGTTTTTCCAGTGAGGCACCATGGATTTGTATGAGGCCACTACAAAGACGTTTATTGGCTCAGACTTAAGATTTTCATCTACAAAAGGATCAGAGTTGGTGATCAACTTAAAACCTGGCGCTACCCTAACTTAATATATTATAACACAAAATTACATGTTATTTTGCGTGTGAAACTGTATTTATCTGTTCTTTGTAATTTGGGCACTTACAAAGTAAGTCTGCACTATTTACTGCATACTTAAGTTTGCTTGAGCTAAGGTTAGATCTGTGGGTATAATAATTCATTTAACAAAACAATTATAGGAATACCTGTCTCAAGTTTAGTTTAATGACAATTTAGCCAAGAGACTACAGATAAGTATGGACAGCAAAGATTGATGCTTGATTGAACTCTACAACCCCATGACTATTAGGATTGCTGGTATGAGGATGGCTTTTTGGCTAATGGCCAGAAGTACGAGAGGGCATCTGAGCTACCCTGCTTGATACTGGACTGTAATGCTTAGTATGACAGTTTCTGAGTGTGACTTTAAACCTTTGTGTGTTGTAGAAGCAAGGACAGGACCAAAAAGCTGCTCTGCACCTGGATAGCAGAACACTGATTTTGATTTCCTACAGTAAACATCTGGAGGTCAGGAACTGACGAAGACCCAGCTGGCCTAAATGGCCTAAAGAAAATCTTACTGAGGTTTGTAGTGCAAGCAGGGTGAGATAGAACAAGGATCTAGTTCTGTGCAGTATCAATGGATACAGGTTGGGCATCATATACTTGAAGTTCTAGCTAACCTATAGCAGGTAGCTCAGTTTGGCGAGGCTCTTTTGAGTTGCGGAACAACACTATGGTTGGATCCACCCTAGAAGGGTCTCAGAAAGGCTTCGACGTTTGGTGGTAGGTGAGAGCTCTTAGGATTTCCTCTGTAAAAAGTTGGCTGTTCATAATAGCATAATTATCACAGAAAACATCTTGTGTTTAGATGTGAGAAAACAGAGTGGTGAACTTCCGTGCCCAGATATAATACCAGGCACGACTGATCTTTTAGGTCAGTTTTATTTTTATATTACTCTGCATATCTTTTGAAACATGGGATAACGATATTAGTAGTGCCATAATGATTAATGGAGCCCAGACTAATGACTAGTAATGTTTCTTCTACAATTTATTACCCATATGTATCTGGTTTAACTGCTTAATATATCTGGTCTAATTGGTTTGAATGAGTGAATTAGATTATTTAGGGTTTGTGCCAGCTGAAAATGAATATATATTTATAGACCGCTTAACTGCAACATTTTGTTTTTATATTGTGCATCTGGATGAAACATGTATCTATAAAATGTTTGTATTTGCTTTTAGAATATTGTAATGGCTTATTAGTCAAACAATAAAACCAAACTTGAAACACTGACCACCATATCAAGAGACCACACCAGAGGTTTGATGACCTGAATGGGGTAACATAGAGAGTGTGATTCCTGGGATCACTGGGTGCTGAGCATCCACTGGGTTGTGCTTATGTACAGCATTTCTAGAGGCACTATGAACACACTGAGGAGGCTATGATACCCAACACGCCTGTACAGAATGGGCTGGCACAGTCTTACTGTTCATGCTATAGCATGCCACTTGAAAGATTGCCTGCAATCTGATGTCTAGAAGGAAGACCCAAACTTGGGTCATGTGCAGAACAGCTCCTACGAAGAACAGCACCTGGGTGGGATCCAGCTGAGACTTGGCAGGGTTCAGCAGAACTCCCATGGATGCTAGAAACTGAGAGGCAGTGGCCACAGCTTGCTCTGCCTCCTGTCTGGCTTGTTAGTAGCCAGTTGTCCAGATACGGGAAGACTTGCGGCCCGATTTTAAAATGGGGTTAGAGCAACACAATGGACTTGCATTAAGGAGTGTGACACAAGTGGCAACTTGTATCAAACAGTGGAGCAATTGTGATTTTGCAAGGAAGGCAGTCATAAATCCCTGATGCAAGTTCCTTGCGTCTGATGCAGCAAAGTTAGACCAGCTCTTCCCGGTCTAACTTTGCACCATGCAGGGACCCATTTTACAGGGCTTGCACCCAAGCTTTGGCACAAGCTGCCATAAAATGAAGAAACTGTCGCAACTGCGCCAACTCTTGTAAAATTGTGTTGCATTGCGTTAAAGGGGTTTGGTGCAGCTGTGCCAAACACTGCGGTAGATGCAGAGCTTGACGCAAGCCCTGCGTCTACCTTCTAAAATCGGGCCTTTGGAGTCCAAGTTTTCTGTTTTGTGCTGTGAATACCACAAAGCACTTTGTAAAGATTTCTGGTACCTATGAAAGTTGAAAGGGTAGGATACTGAACTGGTAGTGTTGCCCTTCCATGCAGAACTGGAGGTACTTGTGGTGGCTGGGGTATACCAGTATATGCTTGTATGGGTCCTGAATATTCAGTGATGTTAGTGAATCCTAATGTTTCAGGTAAGGAAGAAAGGATCCAAGAGAAACCATTTTGACTTTTTCTCGATCCATGTATCTGTTCAGTTTTCTGACATCGAGAATGGGACACATGCCTCCTGGGACTTCTTTGGTACCAGGATGTAGGTGGAGTAGAAGAAAAAAATTACTCACCTTAGTAGTCTTGTTTCTTCCAAGGTATTCTTCAATATGATTAACTTTAGCAGTCCGCCTCCAGCATTAAAATGCCTTGGAGAAATCTTAGTGATATACTAATGATGGAACATCTATTGGTTCATGCCACCATTCAAATCTGCTGCCTTTACCAACTGCTATGTTCTGTAATGCTCAGATTTACTTGTAGCCTGTCTGTAGAGACTCCTAACCTAAGCTATCCTAACAATACTAAATAATTCAAAAACATCCTCGTTTTCCCTATTCCCTGGAATGTCGGATAGGACTAACTAGAGGAACAAAGAGCCACCTGGTTTTAAAAGATTAAGAAAAACCCAGGATGACCAACAATATAGTAAACCAGGTGTGAAGTAGAGGGCAACTGGTTCTGGAAGGGGAGGTAGGGAGGGGGAGTTAATCATATTGAACAATGCCTTGGAAGAAACAAGATTACTAAGGTGAGTAATTCTTTCTCCTAACCCCACAAATTCTTCAGTATGATTAACTGTAGCAGAACCTTTGCAGGTGGGTACAGAACCTTACTTAGGAAACAGACACTACAGCACTGCTGTGCCAAACCTGGCACCACCCCTGGATTGAATGTCCAGACTGTAGTGCTTGGTAAAAGTGTGTACTGTTCTCCATGTAGTTGTTTTACAGATTTCCAGAAGGGGAATATCTATGGCAGCTGCCATTGTAGCAGCTGTTCCCCTTGTGGAATGTGCCCTCAGGCCTACTGGGGGCTCCTTACCAGCTTTGCTGTAACAAAACTGAATACATGCTACTATCCACCATGAGATGGTTGTTTTAGTAGCTGGCTTTCCTTTTCCCACACCTCCACAGTCAGGAACAGCTGCTGTCTTGTCCTGCCTATGGTCCTTAGTGTGGTCAAGATAGTATCTGAGAGCTCTCTTAACATCCAAGCTGTGAAGCCTCTGCTCCCCTGAAGTGGAATGGTCAGTGAAGAAGACTGGCAGAGTGATAATCTGATTCAAATAAAAATCCGAGACTACTTTAGGGAGAAACTTCCTGTTCGTCCTGAGGACCACCTCACCCCCATGGAAGGATATGTAATCCTGTTCTGTACATAGAACTTGTAGCTCGCTTATCCTTCTGGCCAAGGTAATGGCAACTAGGAATATAATTTTCCAAATGACAAACTTTAGGTGTGCTGTAAGGCACTGGTTCCCTATGAAGGGGGTGCAAGTGTGCCAACCCTTTGAAAAATTGTTTAAAGATAGGACTGGCTGCTAGAGAAGTGCCCTTGCCAGCCAAAAGATAGGCTGGGAATGATGCCAGATGGACCTTAAGGGTCGAGGGCTGTAGGTCCAAAGAACGCAAATGGGTAAGATAGTCCAGAAGGACTGACAGGCTGGGCACCCAGTCCTCGGTGCCACAACAGATAGAAAACCTTTTCCATTTTGCAGCACAGGTTTTCTTTGTAGCAGCCTTCCCAGAACCTCTAAGTACCCTAAGAACACTTTCAGAGAGTTGCAAGTTAGCATACTCTAAGTCCTCAACAGCCAGGCCTCAAGACTGAGTGATCCGAGGTTCGGGTGCAGAATCCTACCCTGAGTGGGGGTCGGGAGGTTGCGTCTCTGAGGAAGGCCGATTGGTTGAGCTACAGACAGAGAGAGGAGAAGAGAGTATCAGGTTGCCTGGCACAATCTGGGGCTATCAGAATCATGGTTGCTGACTGAGACCTGAGTTTTGTCAGTACTCTGAGAAGCAATGGGAATGGAGGGAACGCATAAAGGTGCATCCTTGTCCAATCCAACACCAGTGGCTCCAGGGGGCACTGTGCCCTTTGCTGGAGGCCTGCAGCAGAACCTGGTTAGCTGGTAGCTCTCTTCTGAGCTGAAGAGGTCTATCTCTGGGGTTCCCCATCTCTGAAACACAACCTCTAGTACTTGAGGGACCACTCGTGGTGGTTTTGGCTGATTCTGCTGAGGGTATCTGCCAGAGTACTGTCTATCCCTGGCAGGTGACTAGCCACCAGGTACACATGCAAGGAGTAAGCCAGACCCCATAACTTCACTGCGTCTGTGCACAAAAGGTCAGACCTTGTCCCTCCCTGCTTGTTGACGTAGTACATAGTGGTGGTATTGTCTGTTCTGACCTGTACCACAGACCAACTTAGGGTAGCTGGTTCATTCCACTGGGGTGTCATACAGATGAGGCATACTGATGAGTCCTGGTAGGACGAAACACGTGTCACTGTCTTCTGTTGGCACTCTTTGCAGACTGTGTGAGAGGCCTTTCGGCACCATGCAATTCTGCTTAAAGTTGAACCAGCATAATATGTTGTAGTGATTTGCATATACAGCCCATGATGCTTTGCATTATGGGGGGTATGTGTGATTTTGTATTTCTCTGAAACTTGGCTTCCTGGCAAATGCCCTTTGGGGGTAACCTTTGCCTCAGTGCTTGAGCACTAAGGTACTTTGTCCTGTACCATCTTGCCCTTTATCAAAGCAACGAAGGACTGAAGTGCTAGCAGTACTGCTCTGAGTCCAAACAGGTTTATGTATAACAGTGATTCTGTTAGGGACCATGTGCCATGCACTGTATGATGTTCCAGATGTGCCCCCAGCCTAGGAGGGCGGCATCTGTAGTGAGAACCAGAGAGGGGAACTCTGCCCTGAAGGGAACTCCTAACCTGAGATTGCTTTTGTCTTTCCACCACTGCAGAGCCTGCAGAAGTGTGTTTGTTACTGGGACTAGCTTTGCCAAGGAACTGGATGTCTTTCATCTGGAATCTGCAGTCTTGGACTGTTCCTGTTGCAGCTGCCATGTGTCCCAACAACTTCAGGAAGTGCCTTGCTGGCTGAGGCCTGTTGAGGCTGAAAGAGCTTGCAATTCGAAATATATTGTCCACGCTTTCCTGAGGAAGAAAAGCTCTTCCTTGTTGAGTGTCCATCTCTGCTATGAAAGTCAGGACCTGAGTGGGCTGGAGGACAGATTTTTGGACATTGATGATGAACCCCAGTAACTCCAAGGTGTCCTGGGTGGACTTGAGAGCATCTCTTACCTGTTGTGGGGACTGACCCACGACCAACCAGTCATCCAGGTAGGGGAACACTGTTATACCCTGGCTTCTCAGGTGTGCAACCACCACCAGGCACTTTGTGAAAACCCTGGGGGGTGGAGGATAGGCCGAAAGACAGAGCTGCAGACTGATAATGCCCCAAATGAAGCTTGAATTGGAGGTATTTTCTGAGAGATTCCCTGATTGGGATATGGAAGTCGGCGTCTTTGAGATCCAGGGATGCCAGACAGTCTCCTTTTCGGAGAGTAGGAAGAATCATTGCCAGAGTTACCATCTGGAACTTTGGCTTTGTCAAGTGCTTGTTCAGAGCTCTTAGATTCAAGATGGGTTCCCACTCCCCATTTTTTTTAGTGTGAGGAAGTACCCTGAATAGAATCCTTTCCCCCTTTGTGAGGCTCGGACAGGTTCCACTACCCTTGCTGCCAGCAGGCCTGACACCTCTTTTCTAAGAGTGTCCTTTTTTATAACAGATGCTGGTCTGAAGGATCTTGACCTTAGCTTGGGAAAGGATCTGAAGCTGAGGGCTAGTCCCTGGCTCACTACCTCCAAGACTCACTTGTCCATGGTGATTGCTTTCCAAATTGGGAAGTAGTGAGCCAGCCTGCCCCCTACTGGTGGTGGGGACTGTGACCTGTGGATAAGGGAGTCTGCTTTGCCTGGGCTGCAGACTGGGTGGTCTGGCCACCACACCTGGAGCCCCCTTTGCCCCTGCCCAGAAATACCCTCTCTGTAGCTGGTAAACAGGGGTGGCCTGGGCCTGGAAGAAAGGTCTGCTGTAGTTTGATCTTCCTCTATCTCCCCTTCCCTGTGCCTTATTGGAGGTAGAAGCCTTTTCTTTAGTACCACTGCTCCTAAAAGTGGTTTTATAGTCATCCACTTTTTTCACGTAGGCCTCAGTCTTGTCTCCAAACAGGGAATTGTTTTCACAAGGAAGTCAGCTGCCTTGTTCTGTGTATTCTGGGTGAGGTTTGTTGTCTGCAGCTAAGCAAACCTCCTTAGGGCCACTGTTAGGGGCATCCACTGAGCTGCAGTGTCATCACAGTCCACTGCCATGTGGAATTGGTACTTAGTGGCCTCTAATCCCAGCCTGGCTGTCGCAATCATTTCAGATGCCAAGACTGGTGATGCTTTCTCAACCAGGGCCATCATGGAGTTCCACAGGGACTTCTGGCACCCTGCTGCATATGCCATATAATTGGCTTGTCTCAAGGACAAAGAAGCAGCAAAGAACCCCTTCTTTGCCATACTGTCCAGCTTTCTGTAATCCTTTTCTGGAGGATGAGAAGACAGCGGCGGCGCTTTTGCCCCATCACAGACAGCTGCCTCATGGTCAGAGTGCTGGAACAGAAATTCTGCTCCTGACCTATCCAGTTGATATTTCTTGTTGGATTTTTTATTAGCTGGGGGAATAGAATTGGGGGTCTGCAACACCTTTAAGGCATGCTTCTTTAGGGATTTCTGGATGGACAAGAGGAACCTTTTTGTTGCAGCCAAGTCCATCATATCCAGAAAATCTGCATCTTCTTCTTCCTCCTCTGTTTCATTAGTGGGGATGTCCAGAGTCTTCACTATCTACCTCACGAAAGTGAAGTGGGAGGAGTAATCTTCTGGCAGCCTAGGAGGAGACTCAAACTCCTGATCCAGAGAGACCTCCGGTTCAGTGGGATCCTCCTCATCCTCATCATACTCCTTACATGAGGGGTCTTGGGACACCTGAACTGGTCCCTGAACCAGTGCTCTCACTGGAGCAGGAACTGAATGTGGTTCAGATGGAACCGGATTGTGATACCCAAACCCTGTAATGCCTGCAATATTTGCATGGCTTGAGCTACTGCTTCAGCTGAGGGCATGTTTGGTTTGTCTACTGAGGTCTCCTCTGGCTTTCTGCCTAGAGGCTCAGTATGTTTCTTTCTAATTTTTTTCTTAGCTGGAGATTGTTCCAGAACAAGGTGAGCAGTTCTTTTTGTTTTGGATCTTTCACTTTCATCAGAGGTTTAGTCTCCGCATTTTTCTCTTTAGCAGGAGAAGACAGTTGATCAGGAAGCGACCCGCTCGATTTCTCCATTCGCTTTTTAAAGCATTCCAAGCACTTTTCCACGGTTTTAGCCAGGAAAGTTTTGTAGATATCACAATCGGCTTGTACGTGTGAGGAGCCTAGACAGAGCAAACAAAGGTCGTGTTTGTGTGCTTTTGAGAAGATGTCCCCACATTTAGTGCAATTTGTAAAACCTGCGGGTCTTGTCTTCTTTTTAGGCTTATCAGACATAACCAAAAATTATCCCTGAATACACCACAATCAGGTGGTTAAACCCTTGTGTTTTTTTCTTTAGTAGATGTAATCTCCTTTAGCAATGCGGTTGGTTACTAAACTGAAGAAACTGCAATAAAAACTTCAGAATTAACCGAAGCTTACATAAAAGACTCCGATAGAGTCCTAGACAAGAAAACTTATATTTTATTTAAATCAAGTAATACAAATTGTAAGGCAATCTGGTTCCCCCACGGTTCAAAGAACCACAAAGGAACCAAAATCTGAAGTAAAATACTACTAAATAAGAACTAAAACAGTGTTAAAATAAACGTGAAAGTAAAGGCAGCAGAAATAATGGTAAACTAAAGTAGAATACTTAAATTTCTGGTGAAATTAAGGGATTCTTCCACAACAATGAGAAGCAGTCTCCGAGGCATCCTTACAGGCATGCAGAGAAAGAAATCTGAGTGTTATAGAACACAGCAGTTGGTAGAGGCAGCAGATTTGAATGGTGGCACGTGCCAATAGATGTTCCATCATTACAATATTGTTCTAAATTTCTCCGGGGCAGTTCAACACTGGAGTCTGACTGCTACAGTTAATCATATTGAAAAATTCCTGGGATTAGAACACTGTGTTCTTTTCTGACTCTGGCCCTATTTCTACTGCCCTGCTTCTCAGAAGGCCCACAATCCTCTGTACCAGAAGCTCTGACATGTGAGCTAACGGGGACAGCTGCCTTATGAGAGGATTGTTTGGGGGTGATTTAAACAACTCCAGGGAGTACCCCTCTTGGATGATCCTTAACACCAACTTGTTCATTAAGATGGGTTTCCTCTACAGAAAGTATCCCTCTTGGATGATCCTTAACATCAATGTGTCCATTAAGATGGATTTCCAATGATAGTAGAACTGGGTGAAGTGCCCCCTACTGGGAAGTAGTGGTCTACCTTAGACAGCTGAAGTGGACCTAGGGGCAGAGCTTCAGATGGTGGCACTGAGCATTTTTGGTGCTTGTGCCTTCGGCTACACTTTCTTTTGGGCCTGGGGAGGCTGATGTCTACTGTTTTGGGTTCCCCTGCTCTTACCACGAAAGGACTGCTGTTACGGAAGGAGCTGTGTCCCCTGCCCCCTCTCTGGGTTGTAGAGGGTCAGCCTGGAAGTCTTGAGAATTTTTCTTGTTTCATTAGACTCTTTTACAGACTGCTCCACCTGCAGTCCAAACACACAGGTGCCATCAAAGGTCACATTCATGACATGTTATTGAACATCCGGGGTGAAGCCAGTAGTTTGCAAATCAGGAATGCCATCTGATGCAGATACCTGCAGCCACTGTGTGGGCTGTTGCACTGAAGGCATCCACAGAGGCTTTAAGGTGGTAGCTGTTAGGTTCAATACCTTGTTTAACAGCAAGTTGCATTTCCCGTTTTGCCACTGTATATAGCAGGGTCTCTGCCAGAGACTTTAGCTTGCAATAAAGGGAGTACTCATATTTTGAGAAATTACACTGGTAACTAGCTATCCTCTGCCAAGGGCAGCCAAGGCATAGCCCCCTTGGCCATGGTATCAACCTTATGCAATTCCTTGTTAGTGGAGTGCACAGTGATCTCCTTTAGCACTATGGCTTTATCATTTTCAGACAAAATGAAAATGGTATCTGCTATGGCTGAATAAAATATGTGCGCTTAGATTTGGGGGCTGTTTATTTTCTGTCCACATGTTTGAGGACTGCTGCCAAAGCAATAGGCCTTCTCCAGGCCTCCTCAGAGTGTGTCTCTAGGGCTGACTCGCTGGATGGAAAAAAACAGAGATCACGATGTTAGGAATGTATAGGCACTCCACTTGAAGGTGCCTAGTTTGGTCTACAGCTGCTGTCTTGAAATTTAAGGCAGAATACATATTTCTGAGCAATGCCTGAAAGGAGAAATCCTCCTGAGGTATGGAGACAGAAAAAAGTCAGGGGTCTCTGGATCATAGAACTAGTCATCATCCTCCACATCAGAGATGATGAGGCCCAGATCCCACTGATCACCTTCTATCTTGGGAGGGTAGAAGGGGACTGTAATGGACGATGGTGGAAGATGTGGCCTTGGCCCTGAGTAGGGTCTCAGGAATAGCACTGTCAGAGGCACTGAGGGTAGCACTGGGTCCAGCCCCGGCATGTGGTGTCAGCGGCAGCACTGAGGTAGAACCCAAAGGGCCAAACCTCAGTGCCAGACGCGGCACCAATAATGGTGTCAATGGCTCTGCTGGCACCAAAGGAGTTGGCAGCAGCACCATGACTGCCCCACCCCTAGGGAGATTGGAGGCCACACCACAAGTGGGGCAGCTGTCAGCGGCACTGACAACAAACCCAGCCTACAGGCTTGAGTTGATGTCAATTTGTCGTTGAGGCACAGGTCAGGAAGTGTAGGAAAAACCAGGAGCAGTTGTAGAATTTACAAAAAGTATTTATTAGTACTAGCAGTAACATAAAAAAATTAAAATAAGTGTTCAGAAAAACCATTTACAAAGGCAGAATAAACACAGAAGATCCATCTGAGTTTTCTTTCAATTTCTATGCATCTCTCAAAACATTGCAGCTCTCTCTCTCTCTCTCTCTCTTATAAGTCTTTGCAACCCCCTTCCTTAACAAACATCCTGTTTTTTTCTAAAAATGTTCTTTTATGTTTCAGGCAGGTGCAGCAAGAACACAATGTCCCAGAACTGAGGTCCCTTCTCCACAGCTTCTGAGAAAAGGCTTAAAAACAGCTCTCAGGTTAACCCCTTGAGTTCCCAACAGCTTTTTGCAATCATCTGAAACTATAATTATACACATTTCAACAGTAACACTATATAATTTCTAAACAAAAGGATCCCAATATCAGTTATATTTCCATATAATGATTTGCATACATTTTTATACTAGCAGATATGCAAGGGAGGAAAAGGGACAAACAGCAAGGGAAGACTGAGAGACAGTGAGAGGCAAAGAACTGCGAGACTGTTGGGGTTATCAAATTGTAGGTCTCACAAGAAAATTTGTTTGCACAACCAGACAGACAAGAGACAGGGAAGGAAAGAACAGAACAGATCCCTGCATTCAAACTCTCCATAACAACTGGGACAGGGTCCTATTCAACCCTGTCATACAACTGAGAGCCTAAATCCAGTGCCACTCAAGCTGGCTCCAACTGAACCAACCCCGAAGGGCTGGGAATCAGACCAACAATAGCACCATAGTGCTTATGCATTGTACCCACCACTCTATATGAACTACCCAATAGCCAAAATGCCCATCAAAGTCCACTCTACTGAACAGACGTAGCTTCGGGATGGAAACCTTAACCCCACAGGCCCAGGCATCTTTGGTGCTGTCAGAGACAATGATGAGGTACCTGCATCCACAGGAGTGGAGTATCTCACAGTAGAATGACCAGATGATTACCTCAGCTGTTGCTGTTTCTTTCCCCTATGCTTTTTGCAGGAAGAGAATGATGCAATGACCCTGACGACTTCGAGCATGTGCAGAATTTGGACCATTTCTTTTTGTGAGTCAGTGAGGACTATCTCTAAAGTTTCCTCTCAGCACTACCTCATGCTAAACAACCATGGAAGAAGGCAGGCTGCCTGAAAAGGCAAGTTGCTCTGGCAGCAGGGCTGCATCTGGCCACGGCCTCTCTCTATGGGCAGGTGCTCTGGCAGTGGGCAGTCTGGTGCCTGGCAGGATGGACTGTCCTCTCGGAGTCACAAAAAGAAACAGTCCAAATCCTGCACATGCTCGAAGTGTCAGTATCTATGACGTGGTGAGTGCAATGTAGCAATACTCTTGAACAAAAATAATAAACTCTAGTGTATTTTAAACTAAAAGTGAAGAACTAAATGCTGTTATCATATAAAGAGTGAAGTTCTGGCCCTGATGAGGAGAGTGGTGATGCTGCTGTGCACCTGACAGCAAGAAAAAAAAGAACTGAGGGGGTTGGAGGCTGATGCCCCAGTATACTAGTGGGTGTGTGCAGTGATGCATGCATGGGGCCTACTCACACCACAAGTCCCCAGAAAAGTTCTGGCTCTGACAGGATCCCAGCACCTCTGGCTCAGACTCATTAGTAGGAATCCATGGAGAAGACTGAATTTTGAAAGATCAGAGGATTTGGTACCTTCTACTAGACCAACAAGTTTCAGTGCACCAGTTTTCAGGCCTACTCAGGGTTCCTACTTCAGGTGATGATGCCATCCCCCGGAAAAGGACCCTTTGTAGGCATGAAAGCATGCAAACTGAAATGTAGTTGGTATAATAAAAGATATCAAATCACCCCTGTGTATTACTATGACGTTATAAACACTCACAGCCCCAAAAGTATTGTATGGTATCAATATTAAAAGTCCCCAGTATGGGAGGAGCACATTGCACTCTCATTCAGGAGACCCTGAAGTGTGCCATGATCCAACTCCCCACAATAAACTGGTGGAGCTACTGGCACACTGTGGAGGCAGCATGCTCGAGTTCTGGAAAGGATGGTGGTGTCTGCTCACTACGTCAGCATCGCTTGGTGTCCTTGAGGTTTTGTGGCCATGCTACGTTGGCCCACCCCACAGGCTAGAGATGTAGGTGGACAGAAGTACCTCTGCATCATGGATAGTGGGAGGGATTCATACAGAGGAAAATGCTGCATGATGCCAGCACCCTGCTTGCATATCACTAGACCAGGTACCATCTCCCCTCCCCAAGGCAGCACAGATAAATGTTTCATGAGACAATATTGGATGAGGCAGACTTGGGCGTGGAGGTGGTGATGGGGGGAGGTCCTCTGGGGTTTCACCTAAGGGTAAATGACCTGGCATACTGGTCACATGCTAGGTTCAGAAGCTCAACTGCTAGCAACAAAGGCAGGATCAGCCTGAGAGAGAGGAGTGGCTGGTGGAAGGGGAAAAATTAGGGTTACACACCTATAACCATAGTTCTAGGAGAGGTATATGGTGCACATCCACACTTAGGCAGCTCTTTCTTTCCCTTTAATACTTACCAGAAGGTCTTCCCACCTACCCGGGTGGTACCTCCATCGGTACCACCCTGTGACGTCAGATCTTGCATGCTGGAAGCAAGGATCCGTGTGCCACTTGCCAGGGGAGGATGGAAGGATCATGTGGATGTGCACCACGTACCTCTACTAGAAAGTACAGTTACATAAGACCTTACCGTAACAGTAGATCTTTGAGGAGTGTCTCTTGCAGCAGATAATACACTTGGGTCATTGCCAGAGGTTGCTGTGGCACACGGCAGCTCTTTTAGCAGTCTTTTCCAGGGGTTGCCCACACATGACATCACCTTCCTGTTTCCTATATAAGTTTGGGCAGTCCCTGGTATCCTCAGTTTCCCCATGCCAGATTCAGCTCGCTAAGCGAGGACCGAGGGGAAGCTGAGGTACCATAGGCATCCCAACCCAGAGTCACTGGACCAGAATTTATTCTCCTAGAGAAGGAGGGGGATGGAGGGTGGGATTGTATATTACCTGCTACAAGAGACATTCCTCAAAGCTCTACTGTTACGTTAAGGTCTTATGTAACTGTACTATCTTCCACAGAGTGGTCTCTTACAGCAGGTAATATACTTGAGATGAATCCCAAGCAGTAAACCCAAGAAGTGTGGAATTATGACAGGAGGCCTTGTAGGACAGCTTGGCCGAAGGCCATCCTATGGCGTGAAGCAACATCTAAGTTGTAATGCTTTGTGAAAGTATGAATTGTGGACCAAGTAGCTTCATTGCAGCTCTCAGTAATAGAGGCCCCTTTAAAGCAGGCTGCTGTGGTGGCCATAGCTCTGGTAGAATGGGCTTGGACAGGTCCTGGTAATGGCTTGTTGTATTTTGTGTAACAAAATGTTATACTGTATAGTGTGCTAGCCAATTGGAGAGGGTCTGTTCAGTGACCGGGAGACCTTCCCTGCTTGAGGCGAAGGTGACAAAAAGTTGAGAGGTCTTCCTAATCGATTTAGTGCTAATAGTATATTATCACAACATACGATGGACATCTAGAGTATGTAAAATGTATTCACCTCAATTGGAGTGTTCAGGATAATACACTGGTAACTCCAGGGATTGATTTAAGGTGTATTCAGACACTACCTTAGGTAAGAAGGAAGGGTTGGTATGAAGCGCCACTCTGTCTTTGTGAAAAATCAAATAAGGTTCTCTACACATGAAGGCATGAAGCTTGGAAATACGTCGAGCAAAGTGTCAATCACTAAGCATAGTGTTTTACAGGAAAGAAAATGGAGGTCACAAATGGCCGCCGGTTCAGAGGGCTCAAGAGTTAATTTCTCTATTAGAAAATTGAGATCCCACAGAGGAGTGGATCTTCTGATAGGTGACTTAATATGTAACATTCCTCTTAGAAACATTTTGGCTAGATGATGTTGATACAGTAATCTGACATCAAAAGGTTCATGAAAGGCCGAGATAGAGGCTAAATGGACTTTGACAGAGGAATAGTTTAATCCTGTCTCAGTAATCGAGGCCAGGTAATCCAAGACTTTCGTCAGTGGACAGGAATAAGGATTCAATGATCGGGAAGCAGCCCAGATGGAAAAGCATTTCCATTTGGCATTATATGTTTCCCTGGTCGCTGGTTTACGTGAGGCCAGTAAAATATTAGCAACAGGGAAGGACACTTGTAGATGTGCAGTGAAAGCATCCTCAGGAGCCAAGTGTGAAGGTGTAATGACTTCAGGTTGGGATGTAGAAGGGTCCCTTGATTCTGATTCAAGAGATCTGGTCTTATTGGCAACGGAACAGGTTCCTCCACTGAGAACTGTTGAAGGAGGGGAAACCAGACCTGTCAAGGCCATAGAGGGGCTATGAGGATCATGGCGTCAGGTTCAAGTTGTAGTTTCAGTAGAGTCCATTGCAGGAGAGGGACGGGGGGGAGCATATAAGATGAATCCTGTCCATAGTTGGGACAGGGCATCTACAAACCGTCCCTTTTTGCTCGGGATAATGGAATAGTATCTGGGGAGACGGTGACTGAATGGGGAGGCAAACAGATCCAGTTGTAGGGTCCCCCACAGATGAAAGTGTTTTGAAGCACTTTGTGATGAAGTGTCCATTCGCGTGTGGACATCTGGCGACTGAGAAGGTCGGCCAGGAGATTGTGACATCCTGGTAGATGGACAGCTGTCAGTACAAGGTATTGCCATATGGCCTCCTGCCAGACTGTAAGCATCTCTTTGTATAGGGAATGGGACTCTGCATCTCCTTGTTTGTTGAGGTAGAACACTACTGCGGTGTTGTCTGATTGAATCAGCAATGGTCCTGGGGATAAGTGAGGTTGAGAGGTCTGGAGGGCTAAGCGAACCGCCCTCATCTCCAGGAGATTGATGAGGGATAGAACTGGTCCACTTACCTTGTGTCCTGTAAGGACCCTGGTGCACCACCCTTTCAGGGAGGCATCCATAGTCAATGTCTGCTGGCGTGGGGGGGGGGACTGGAAGGGCATACCTTGACACAGATTGTCTCAGAGGGTCCACCATAGTAGTGCAGACCACAACGTGGGAGTGACTCTGATTTTGTCTTTTAAATTTCCTTTTCTTTGAGATCACTGGTTCTGGAGAACCCACTGGACAGGTCTCATGTGAAGGCAGGCTAGTGCTACCGTAAGGATGGTAGCGGCCATGTGTCCAAGGAGGCATAACATGCATCTGGCTCTGGTTGCTTTCTGGGTTTGTATTTGAGAAGCCAGAGATAGAAGTTTATCTTGTCTGTCAGCCAGGAGATAGGCTCTGGTGGAGACAGTGTCTAGGACCGCTCCTATATATTGGAGTGACTGTGTAGGGGTTGGGTTAGGCTTTGGCAAATTTACGGTAATGCCTACAGCCTGGAACAGAGTTAGAGTTGCTTGTAAGGAGGAGAGCAGAGAGATATTGGATCCTGCCTTGATGAGCCAGTCGTTCAGATATGGGAACACAAAGTGCCCATCCCATTCTAGGGCTGCAGCCACTGCGCTAGGCACTTGATAAAGTGAATTATGTGAACCTGGGAGATATGCATTGAGAAGCTACTCCTTCATTTATTTAAAGGTACCAAAGCTAAAAACACATTTTGGGATAATGGCTATAAGCTTTGTACTGCACTTCTCTGTGGAACAGAATGGAAAAAACACTGAAGCTTAGTTATCCAATCAGTTTATCCTCCCTCAAGACCCTATATGATCATTCAGTCAAGGAAATTTGCAACTGCTTCCCCTAGCTTTAAAACTCCCTGCATTATGGCTGACCACGATAGCATGGTCCCTTCGCTACACCTGGACGGTGTGGCCTCTCCCCCACATTCTCTAACTACTAATTGTGTTCCCTGCTCACCTGTCATGTGTCCTTCCTGAGGCCTTATCTTTCCTTGACTATCCCCTTTCACTCTGCCTGTACCCATCTTGCCTCAATTCCCATACCCTCCCCTTCTGCCCTGTTTCTGTCATTCTTCTTTCCCTTAAATCACTGTCTGTCTGTTTTTTTATGGCAATGTATGACATTTATAACTACTTATTAACTGTTATCCTTAGAACCTCCAGCTTCTGTACTAGACATATTTATTCCACGAAGGAATTGAATCATTGTTCTAAACTATTCCTTATTTATGTACGTTTTACTATTGTACATCAGTTCTGCACAATTTCTCTGCGATGATATGATTGAGACTGTTATATATTGTATAATGTTATGACTGTGACTGTTCATACATTGTATATATTGTGTACCAGTGCTACTAGGTCCATCTTGTAAATGAGCTTGCTCAATGGTGATCGCCAGGATAAATAAAGATTTGATTGACTGATTGATAAACACTCTTGGGGCAGATGAGAGGCTGAACGGGAGTGCTTGAAATTGGTAATGTCCCAACAGGTGAAAACGAAGGAACCTGTGGTGGGCAGGATGGATGGGGATATGGAGATAGGCATCCTTCATATCTAGGGCACATAGCTAATCCGCTTGTTTCAAGATTGACATAATGGAATTTAAGGTGACCATGCGGAACCTTTTGTACTGGACATATAGGTTCAATTGTCTGAAGGGTATCATTGGTCCGAGATCTCCAGTTCATTTTGGGTACCAGAAGTAGTGGGAATAAAACCCCTTTTGGTGTTCTGCAGATGGTACCAGGTAAATGGCCTTCTTGGTTAGAAGAGCCTGCAGTTCTTCCTGGAGAATAAGAATATGGTCAGGTGGGTAAAGGACATAGCGGTGGGGATGAGGGGGAGGCCTGGAAAGTAGTTCCAGGGTGTGATCCCTCTGGATAATCTGAAGTACCCACTCATCCGATGTGATAGTTTTCCAGGCCTCTAAATGGAGGGCAAAATGACTGCCCATGGCTTCCGAGGCCTAGTCGAGGAAGTGTGGCCAGAGCCCCAGTTGGTCACTGGGAGGGGGCTGACCAGCCCCACTAACAGGGTTGAAGTGGGCGCCCTTGGCGGCAGAGGTGGTGGTGCTAGAAGACTGGGAACAACCTTAGAATCCACCTCTATGTGAGCCTCTGTATTTCCCACCTCTTTTAGAATACAAGGAAGATTGAGGATGATACCATGGCTGGGATGTATGGTACATGCCATGGACTGTGCGTAGTGTTCTTCCTGAAGACTGGAGATCATCTATCAGTGTTTGGGTACCTGGACTGAAAAGTTTGGACCCATTAAAGGGAGCATGGACCAGTCTATGCCATGCATCTGGTGTAAAGCCTGAGACATGAAGCCAAGCATGGAGACAAAAGGTAATGCCTGTTGCTGACATGCAGGTAGAAGTATCGACTGCATCATAGCCCGAACAAAGTAGGGGTCGGGAGAAGGAATTGCCAGTAGATATTGTAGTAGTAACTGTTCCTTTTCCTGTGAAGGAGAGAGTTTACTGACTAATTCTATGGCAGAGGACCAGAGTGTATGCTGGTATATGATCATATGTCCCATATAAGTTAGGATTCTGAGATTCATGGTACCTGCTTGGAAAACCTTTTTTCCCCAGATAGTCAATCCTACGGGAATCTTTATCAGGAGGTAAGGAGCTCATGTGTTTTGCTCATTTAGTATGATCATGAGCAGCAGTGATCACTACTGAATCTGCTTCAGGAGTAGTGGACAGAAAAAGGTAATCCAGAGGAGCCTGGTAAAGGCGATCTGCCTTGTGGGGAATAGCTGTGACAGTAGAAGGCTGATTCCAGGCAGCAAGGATAGCATTTTGGTAGGTCTATATAAATGGGGGTACCACTAAGACTAGTTTTCTCTGGGAATTCTAGATAATCTGCCATATCCTTACGTTGTTCGTCATGTTTGGTAGTTGAAAAACTCATGACTTTCTGAATTTGAACCATCATTTCATGGAAGGACGGGTCATTGGGAGGAGAGGTAGCTGCCTGATGGGATAAATTCTAATTTAAGGAAGAAATATCCGAAGGGGGGACTGTGGCTGGAAGTCCAGATCTTGAAATTCCTCATCCTCCAGATCTCCGGTAAAATCTGCTGGAAATTCAGCCTCGTCTGATTGGTAGTCACGTACATACGAGGGAGGTGACCAGGGTAATGAAGGGTTTATGTCACCCTGGAAATGTTTAGGTGGAGGAGTAGGGGAACGAGATGGGTGACTCGGTTCCCATGGGACAGAGGGCTGAGTATGCCAAATGGCATGCAAATCCTGCTGAACTATGGAGGCAATGACCACGGAGGGAGGGGGGGGCTTCTAGGAATCCAAAGGGATTGTAGAGGGGAATGGACGTGTAGTCTGAGCAGGTCTTGCCCCGGGTGGTAAAGCCCAGGGTCCTGATCCCTGTCCACCTGGCCCCTATGGGAATACACCTGTGAAGGTGGAGGGACGGTATGCATAGCAAATGCAGTGTAGGTTTCCCCATCGGAATGCGACCCATTGTCGAGGGAGCCACAGGGGAAACATGAGTAGGATGTTAAAACAAGGTCACCATCGACAGGAGAGAAGTCCCTGCTGATGGGACATCCACAGAACCCATAAAGGCTTCATTGTAGACTGTCGTTAAAGCGCTGGAAAGCGCCGTCGACGAGACGGTGTAACCTCCCATCAATGAGGAGGCAGTGTTTGAATGTATCGTCGATGGTGGGGCACCTGTAACGGTGGCTGTTAATGAGTGTTTAGGCACAGAGTGTGAAGAGGGCTTCTCCTTCTCTTTTTTGTGCCATTTATGAGAATCAGTGGATGGGGAGCTCTTGGGACGAGCCCCCTGATTCTCCATGAGAGACACTTTCTGCTCCATTAAATGTTTTTTGATTTCCTGCAACCATTGATGATGGGTTGCCTGGTTGAAATCCTGCCAACGTATGCGGGAGGTGGTGTCGTATGTGGGTCCCAGACACCTTACACAAGTGGAGTGGTTGTCGAAACGGTAAATTTTTCTACCGCAATGGCAGGAACAGAATAGCGCTATCTTGCTTGAAGATTCTTTAGACATTCATTTTTCAATGTTGTTTCGCTCAAATTCTCATTGACGACTGCTGGTGAAGTTGCACTAGCTGCAGCGTGCGAGCTGAAGACAGCGTAAAAATGAACTGACGATACCAGGGACCGCCCACACTTATACAGAAAACAGGGAGGTGATGTCATGTGTGGGTGGCCCCTTGAAAAGACTACTAGAAGAGCTGCTGTGCACCACAGTGACCTCTGGCAATGACCCAAGTGTGTCACCTGCTGCAAGAGACCACTCCATGGAAGATCTACGGTTACAGGTGAGTAACCCTCATTTCTAGGGACGAGGATATGGTGCACTATCCACACTTAGACAGACTCCTAGCAGTTCTCTGGAGGGGGGGGCACACACCCCTACCTGGGAAAAAGGGATTGGAGAACTGAGGGCCCCGAAACCAGCATCCCAGCATGACTCAAGACCGATGTGGTAATGAGAAATGAAGGTGTGTGCTGACTTCCAGGTAGCAGCCCTGCAGATCTCCTGGATAGTGACATCCCTGGAAGCAGCCACAGAGGCAGCGGTATGTCTGGTGAAATAAACCCTAAGTCCTATGGGAGGCTCCTTACCAGACAACCTAGAGCAGAGGTCAATGCAGGATACAATCCACCTGCCAATCATTCGTTTAGCTGCTGGTCTGCCAGGTGTGGCTTAAGCGTAGCTGACACATGGCTACAGAACGTCTCCCCCATCTCCAGTCGTGTGCTCAGTATAGTAAGGGAGTGCTCACTTCAGGCCCATCAAGTGGAGCCCTGTGCTCGTCCTCCGAGGCTGGGTTGGTGAAGTACACTGGGAGGTTAATCACCTGGTTAAGGTGAAACTCTGAAACAACCTTTGGGAGGAACATCAGGTTGGGGTGAAGGACAACCTTATCCTTGTGGAAAACCAGACAGGGAGACTCCACCAAGAGTGCCTGGAGCTCGCTGATACTTCTGACGGAGGTGACAGCCACCAAGAAGATGGTCTTCCATGATAGGTGGGAGATGTGACACCTCTGCATTGGTTCAAATGGCTTGCCCATGAGCATTGCCAGTAGCAGCAACAGGTCCCAAGGTGGTGAAGGTTCACGCACTGGTGGAAACAAGTACAGTAGTTGAGGCCCTTAAAGAAGTGCCCCACCATCTTTTCCTGTGCCACTACCGGCATACCGCCCCGCCCCCAATAAGCAGAGATGACTGCCAGGTGCACCTGGAGGATCGTCGACCTCAGATCTGACTGAGAGAGGGACCACAAATAGCCCAGGATGCTAGCCACAGGACAAGACAAGGGGTCATGCTCCCTGCCTTGACACCAAATGGAAAATCTCTTCCACTGAAAAGCACAGCACTAGAGAGTTGACTCCTTCCAAGAGGACTTGACAACTCGGAGGACCTCGTCGGAGAGACCCAAAGCCTGTCACTTTAGCCGCTCAGGAACCAGGCTGTCAGGTGCAGGGACTGAAGGTCCAGGTGGAGGACCCTCCCCTGAAAGCAGAAGAGCAGGTCCAGGTGGAGAGGCAAGCGCCACGGGGGCCTGCTGCTGAGGCTGAAGAGATCAGGGTAACAGAACTGGCGTGACCAGTCCAGAACCAGCAAGATAATCCATGCCTGGTGCCTCCATACCTTGAGCAACACCTTGTGGATCAGAGGAAAGGGAAGGAAGGTGTACACATGGCTGGGGTCCATGGCCTTACGAAGGCATCTCCCCAAGTAGTGTCCCGCATCAAAGGTGTGGGCACCAAACAATCTCAGCTTCGTGTTCTCCCAGGAGGCAAATTGGTTCACCAGGGGACTGTCCCACTAGGAGAACAGATGATCAGCTACCTCCTGATGAAGAGACCACTTGTGAGATACATCACCCACTCAGCTGAGTACATCTGCAAGCTGACTGGAGACACCTGCAACACGGATCGCCAGGAGATTGGTGTCCAGACAGTGTGCAAGGGACCAGGTGCGGAAGGCTTCCTGACACACTGGAAGGTAATGCGTCCTGCCCTATTTGTTGAGGTAGTACATGGTCATGGTACTGTCTGCTTGGACCTGCATGACCTGACCCTGAACAAAAGGAGCAAAGGCTGACAGAGCACGACATACTGCATGGAGCTCTAGCAGGTTGATGTGACATTGGGACTCCTTGGGGATCCAGAGCCTGTGGGCCCCCAGATATGCTACCCATCCCACCAGAAATGAATCGATCATCAGAGTGACCGGCAACTCTGGGCGGATGAACAGGACTCCTTGCTGTAGGTGTTCTGGGATGAGCCACCACTGGCTGGCATCCCACATCGGCTGAGTCACTGTGACTGGCTGGTCCAGGTGACCGAGGTGCAGAGACCACTGGTGGGCCAGCTCCTACCAGAGGTGGTACATCTGCCAGAGGTCCAGTAGACCATGCTGATGTGGGATGCCATGCCCTTCAGCTACAGGAAGTCCCAGGCAGGGCGTGACTGCGCAACCTGAAATGATTGGGCAAAGGAGGTAAGATCTGCTGCCCGGTCCACTGGGAGTTGGGCCTTGGCACGAAGGGAATTGAGCTCTGCCCTGATTAATTGGATGACCTGTAAGGGGTGGAGTTCAGACTTGTCCAGACTGACAAGAAGACCCAAAGCCATGCAAGTCCAAAGGGCCAGATCCCTGGACTGCTCGACCTCCTACCAGGACAAACCAGTGAGTAGCCAGTCATCCAGGTAAGGATACAACTGGACCCTTAATTCCACTGGAATGCTGCCACCACTGCTATGCACTTGGAAAAGAACCTGGGGGCCTAGAAGAGGCTGAATGGCATGGCCCAGAATTCATACAGCACCCCTTCCGAGCAGAGCTGAAGGAACCGCTAGTGGGACGTACGGATTAGGATGTGGAAGAAGGTATCCTGAAGGTCCAGAGAGTGGAACCACATGTCCCGCTGTAGGGAAGGAATGATCTGGTTCAGAGTGACCACCCGGAACTTGTGCTTCCACAGATACTGGGTGAGATTGTGAAGGTCCATTATAGGGCAGGACATACCTGGAGATGAAGCCCGGATCAGCCGTGGTGTCCAAGACATGGGCTACAGCACTTTCCTTTTTTTTTTTTTTTTATTGATTTTAAGAAAATTATACATTTATGTATATAGTATCCAAATGCATCCATGATTAAAATGACAAGGCTGTGATTATAATAGTCTGCTGAATTCAGATTACATAGCAGGTGCAGAGTTGGATTGCACTTTAAATTCCATCTGAGAGATAAATATATGTATAAATAAAGACATAAACATAAGGCTTGGGATACATCTCCAAGGAGGTACTACTATCTGCATGACCCATTAGTTGCTTAAATAGAACCCAGCTTTTTAATATATCTTCTAATTCAATTTGTCTATCTCCCCTTCCTGTATTCTCATGGTACTCCAATCATTATGATATCATGGCACAAATTCTGGATAATGTTCCAATTGAAATAGGGTCCATTTTTTCCATAAATTATCCAAGCTGTTAATCTTGTTGTTTATTCTGGCTGAAATTCTTTCCAAGTTGTATATTTCATAAGTTAGTTTTCTCCAGGCTTCCTTAATTGGGACCCGCATGGTAAGCCAAAGTTTTGTAATTATTATGTTTGCTTGCACGCATGTGCAAGAAACATAGTGCCACCATACGAGTTTTTGTAGGTGTGCCTCCCCCACTACCAATGCCCTACTCCCTTTTGCAGGCGCGGCTGCACCATGCCAATGAATGTCCGAGCTGTCTATGACAGCCGTTCAGAATGCAGTGGCGTACAGCTGAAAGCTGAAAACCACTGCAATCAGCGGTTGTAACATGTAGGCAATTTGCATACTGCCGTCGGCAGATAATTTTCATATAGCCGTCGTCAGTATGCAAACTGCCTACACTCAGCACTGCACTTGAACGGAGCTGTCATAGACAGCTCCCTTGAAGTCCCCTCCCCAAACACTCAAGTAGCACGCTGGAGGGTCACCCAGCATGCTCATGCACTTCTCCACACACACACAGTATGGATGACAGGGGTGCCCAATCCTGCTGTCTCCGTGGCCCCTCCCAGACTCTAGGTGCCATGCTGAGAGCCCACCCAGTGTGTAAAGTCATATTAATAAGCTGACGGGGTACCCAATCCCTGTCGGCTCCACTCCAACAACCCCAAAAAAACAAAAAAACACAGATTTCTAGTTACCACACATCTGTATGGCTGACGGGGTGCCTAATCCCCCATCGGCTGCACTGACCCCCCAAAAAATATCAGCTGCCACGCTAGGAGCCCACCCCAGCATGGCATAAGTCCCGCTGCCGCCTTTCCTAAAAGAAACACACAACTGAAAACAAAAATGGTCCCTTGTTGATTGTCTGCCCCCACCCCAACCCCACGCCCACCCTCCCCACACACACCCCTGACCCATACTTACCTCTGGATCCCAGAGCGATGATCTTTGGTGGATTATAGAACACGTTGCACCTTCAAAGCTGACTGCAAACTGAAGAAATGCTAGTAAGCTGTATAATGGCATAATGCATTTTTTTCAACCTTGGTACATATCTCGGCCATTTGGGGATTTTTCACCACATTTTCAACATGGGGTTTTGGGCCCCTCATGAATTCTGTCACTGTCATTTTGTTATTTGGTCCGAGGTGATTTCACAGTCACTGCGCGGAACCACCTTTTGGGAACCAGTAATGAAACAACAGTGTCACAGTTCATGAGGTAGGCCCCCCAAAACCCTATGTCGAAAATCTGGTGAAAAAATTCCCAAAAATGATGGTTTTACGAGCGTGCGTTGCACAGTTCCTACGCATGCTCAACTTAGCAAATTTTTAATATTTTCAGTCCAGATTTTCAACATTGCCATTTTACCACACCTCCTTATCAGCAGTACAGCCGCCATTTTTCATATCTTGCCCAAAATGTGTTTTCGCACATGTAGCGCCTAATGGTGCGGTCAGTGTGCCAAATCAATGTTAGGGACAGATTAAGAAAATCACAGTGACACGGTTCATGAGCACAAGTCTTAAAATGGCTATGTTGAGAATCTGGTGACAGAAGCCCAAAAAATGACTGTGTTACGAGCATGCATTGCGCAGTTTCCACACACCCTCGTAAGTTCATGAATTTGAACTATTTTCAGTCCATATTTTCAACACTGGCATTTTTCCACACCTCCTTATGAACAGTACAGCTGTCATTTTTCATACCCTGGCCATAATGTGTTTTTGCACTTCCGGTGCAGAAATGCGTGGTCACTGTGGGAAATCAGTGTTTGGGACAGATTAAGAAAATCACAGTGACACTGTTCATGAGCGGCAGTCCCCAAATGCCTGCATTGATAATCTGCTGTAAAATATCCCCAAACTAATTACATTATGGGTGTGCGTTGCGCAGTTTCTATGCACACTCGTGACTTCACTTTTTCTGTAGGGTGGTGGCACGTTTGGCTTCATTTTAATACTTCACTGCCATTCCTATTATGCATCTCTCTGACTCCTACAGTACCAATGCCAATGCCAGCAAGCAAACATTCGGCATTGACAAATGCTTGTTTTCTTAGCTGCAAGTATAAGAAGTGTCAGCATTTTATACGGCCCTTTTGGAATTCGTACTCCATTAGGTGGGGCAGCTGTCAATATAAAGGTCTGGCTGAGCACCTCTGGTCTCTCATATATTGCATTCAATTCTATTTTTTTTTTTCCATTCTTTTCCCCTCCGGTCACAGCCCCGATGTCCTCCCTGAGGCAACCCAGCCTTGTCCTGCCCACCTGAGGATCCCTGAGCTAAGCCTCCTTTCTCCCTCCTCCCTGATACCAGCACCCCTGGCTAACCCTATCCAGGGTGGGTCACCCCCTCCTACCTGGGCGCACCTAAAAGTCAGACTATGACAACGGATGAGGAGTGGATCTGGGAAATTGAAGGCCGCCTGTGGAGAGCCCGGCGTGGGGTATGCGAGATAGGTGCCATGGCCTGATCCTTGGCGCTGGGTTTTTCCATGTTCTTGGTTGCCCCCCGACGTGAGACGTGCAATTCTGCACAGCCCGTAAAGTAGGTGCTCCCACCTATGTCCGGAGGCAGCTGTCTGACATCATCCCCTTACTGCAATAGTTCTTGGACTTTGTCACAGTGAGCCTCCCCAAATCCATGGAAAAGATTTTGAGCCTCCCCCAGAAACTGAAATAATCTTGGGCCTCCCCAAAGAAAAATAGCATACTGTACTTTGCACAGTACACCATGAATAAATTGAAACCCCTTTGAGTACTTGGCTCACATTCAATTCTTCGTCTTAAACGGATGTGGAACATTTGAAAATCAGCTCCTGTGCTCAAAGGTGTTATCTGAATACCAAATAAATAAAATAAACAGATATTATTATTCAGCTTAATATAACCCCCATTCACAGGCCAGCCTACTTGCTCCGCTGTTTTCATTCTTGAACCATTGTTACCCCTTGTTGCAGTACCTCTATATATGAAATAACCTTCCTACATACTTTACCTCTCCCCCTCCTTCCCTGCTCCTATGAAACTTCTCGGGGATTACTTTGTTCCTTCCTGCTATTGCTCTTAGCACTTCTATGCTCAGCCCTTGTATTTGGGCTGTTCTGCCATCAGTCTACACATTGATCATTACCACCACTCATTATTAGTTCATTGTTCGTATTTGTTTGCACTATTGTTCATTGTGTGTTTCTTGATTGTTTTGCAGTTACCTTTTGAAATGTATTCACTCCCTACCCTTCCCTGGGTACACCTGAAATGAGCATTGGCTCATTCACCTTCCCTGTCACCTATTAGTAAATAAATACATAAAATTCACCTACAATTATCTTCTTTCAGTTTGCTTGATCTCTTCACACAAAATGCATAAAACTCAAAATTTAAATACAGTACTTTTTCAGACTTGCTTGAGCCTCCCCTTGAATAGGTTGGGGCCTCCCCAGGGAGGCTGGTCTCACCATTTGAGAACCCCTGCCTTACTGTATGAGCCCGAGTGCACAGCAGTGCTGCCGGTCTCCACCAGGGACCGCTGCTACACCGGGCTACTCCTAGATTCCTCCCCGAGAGAGGAGAGCAGTCCCACGGGTGCTCAATCCTCTCTCACCCTGCCGACCCCCGGCGGTCCAGGCTCATTCCCGAACCCGGGTCGCCAGCGTGACGCGAGGTGTGGCGTCCAGTGCCTCAACCCTCAGCATCATCAGGCCAGCTTATGCATTCCATTCTTGTGTTACTTCTTGCCAATAATCCCCTATCAATGGACAATGCCATATGATATGTCCCCACCCTGTTTTTATTTGGCCACATTCCCTCCAACAGGTATTATGTTCCCCTTCATGGAAATGTGCCTTGATATCAGATGTTCTAAAAAACCTTATTCTGTCCTTCCACGCGTATTCCCTCCAATACAAATTAGAAGAAAGCCTGGAATACATCATTGTAGAAACTTGCCACTGATCTTTCTCCAGATCAACTCCCAACTCTCTGGACCACATGATACTAAGATACTCCAGGGAGTCACTGTTATACCCTCTAAGCGCTGAATACAAGGCCCCGATTATATGCTCCTGTATCTGCCCCTTTAAATGATATGTCACCATTTGAACTGGCTACAGCACTTTTCTGAAGGAGCTGAGTGATGTCCTCCTGAAGGGTGGACAGCATGTCCGGGAACACCATAGCCTCATGTGCAGCATGAACTCGAAAGGGTGGGACAGCCTTGAAGTCCAGAGGCAAACCTCAACCCACCACTTCGAGTACCCACTTGTCCAATGTGATGATGAACCAGGCATGCGAGAAGTGGCCGAGTCAACCCCCATGAGGATCCAAGGCTGGAGTTGGGACAGGCGGGGGAGAGGCACCCTCCACGACCTGTCACTGGGCAGACTTGGCGGAAGCTCTGATGCCGGCAGCTGGGGATGCCCCGTCCCCAGTCTCTGGACTTCTTTGAGCCAGAACCAGCGGGTTTAGGCTTGGGCTGACAGGCCTGGGACTGCCCTGCTGGGGCCTGTGGTGGTCAGGGTGGAGGCGGCAGGCAGGGCTGAAACTGAAAGGGCTTTTTCTTCTTTTGTTTCTGGCCCTTAGGGTTCTTCTGAGGGGATGCAACAGAATTCAGAGTGGTGCTGGATCTCTTGATCTAGGTAAGGTGATCGTCCACTCCTGGACAAAACAGGTCGGTACCAGGAAGGGGACATTCACCAGCCTATGCTGGGTATCTGCTGTGAAAGTTGAGATACTCAACCACGCTCAGCGATGCATGGCAACTGCCATGGCCATGGGGCTGTCACCTATGTCCAAGGCCATTTAGAGCTGCTGCTTGGCAACTGAACATCCCTGATCCTGGGCCATCATGACTGTCAACTGCAAGTCCACAGGGAGGCAGGGAAGAACCTGGTCCAAGACCCCCATGACAGCATGGGAGAAGCTGGCCATTATGACAGCTGAACTAGCTTGATGAAGACCCAGGGAGGATGCAGCATAGACTTTCGTCACCACATGGTCCAGCTTCTTGGACTCCTTGTTGGGGAGGGGGGGCTTATCAAAGTCCCCGACATTGACCATCTGCTGGAACACCGAGTCTGCCACCAGACCTTCAGCTGAAGGGTGGTCAGTGAAACTGGGCTGAGATCCAGTAGGAACTACATAGTTGTGGGAAAATATGGGCAGAGGGTGCCGGGCAGGAGGCTGGATGTTGCCACAGCTCAAGAGCGGGACCGAGGATGACTTCTGCCAACAGGAAGGCAACCCGTGGGGAGTAATCCCTGTCCCGGATTTTGGTCAGAGGGTACTTAGCACGCTTTTCAACCAGCTCCAGATGGATCCCTGTGAACTTGGAGATCAAGCAGAGCAGCGCCACAATGGAGACCAACCTGTGCTTGGTGGTAAGCTCCTAGAAGGACTCCCGGCCTTAGGAGTGCATGGAGGAGTAACCCAAGTCTGAGGACTCCTAGAACACCACTCTCAACCCAGACTCACCATGGAAAACCCACAGCTCATCCATGTGTGTGATTTTTATGGAAAGCCGACCACGGAGGCCTGAAGCTCGCTGGGCAGCCTTGGCTGGGGCCCCCGTGTGACGGCTGCAGAAGCGGGGATTCCACCCCCAACTGATCTCACAAGGGCAGACAGCTGAGTTGGCTTGTCTGTTTGGCTCTTCCTGAGTGATGGCCGTGAGGACCAGAGTCTTTGTTAGACAGATGTCCCCATCATCCTCTGACAACTGGTTGACCGGGTTGAGAAAGATCTTGGCAGGCTGGTTGACCTATGTCTTGACCAGCAGGCTCGACGAGGACACCAAGGGGGCCAGTGATCAGGACTGGGGCAACTGAAGCACTGGACGAAACCGCTGGCTCAACGACCATTAAACCAGAAGCTGAATCAAGGGAGTGGGAGGACAGTGACCACTCCTGGTCCCACAACCTGTGACTAGACCTCTTACTTTTAGAGGTTCGAGAAGACTTCAATCCTCAGGAAAGGCCCTCCCTGAGAGTAGGAAGGGACTGACATAAGTCTCTGAACACTCCAGAGAACAAAGCGCCCAAGCCCACTGGAAGGAGTGTGGGGACCAAAGCTGTGCCCGCACAGCCTGGGCCATAGCTTCTTCAAAGGTGGCAAGCTGTGCTGCTGAACCTGCTGCCCTGGACACCCCCTTATGGGCATCCTCGGATTGAACATGAGGATCCCACTCATCCAGGTGGCCTAAGAGCAGGCGGCATAAGGGTCCTCCAAAGTGAAGGGTTGAAAGGACTGGCACAGGCCAGAAGCCTGAGGATCATGTTAGACCCCAAGGCAATAAATGCATGAGGTGTGAGGATCAATGCGCGAGATCTTATGGGAACATGCGGTGCACCACTTGAACCCTGGACTGCTTTTCTGGTTGTTGTGTTCTATTAAAATAAGCAAAGGTTAAACTATGCAATTCAAATAGCTGAAGATCAAAATGGGCCTACACCGCATGTAGGAGCTGCGAAGGAGGAGACCTGATGCTTCCTGCAGAAAGGAAGATCTGACGCCACGGGGCAGTGCTGATGGAGAAATCACCTGGCTGGGTGGGAGGAGCTTAGCATGAAGACCTTCTGGCAAGAATTAAAGGGAAAGGAAGAGCTGCCTAAGAGTAGACTGTGCACCATATCCACGTCCCTAGAATTATGAATTAAAAGAAGTCAAACACATAGAAAATATAATTCTACAATATCAATAAAAAATGCTTTTTATCAACAACATCAGTAGCTTCTCAGCACTTTAATGGAGGAAGTAAATGTCACTGTTACTCGATTATGAAGTACTTGTATCAGTCTTTTTTTTTTAATGAAGTTACAAAGCTTTGTTAATTTGTTTTAAAGGTAAATTCTGAATGAAGAACAGTGACTGTAATTTTTAAACTCATTGTCTACTGTATGATTAGACTTTCAGTGTCTCTGTCTTAACCAATTAGTTGTTGACAACTGCAAAGGTTGTAAGAACTGGGGCAAGTCATGCACGCTTGGCATCCGAGGCCAACTCACGGATAAAGAACCACCTCTGTTAAGAATAGCTGGACCAGTTTCAGTGACAAACAGGACCACCTTCACACTACAGCCTGAAAAGACAGAGCACTCTTCTGTCTGTTTGCACTGATAACATGTCTCAAGCTGCCTGCCAAGCAGTGAGCGGGTTTGTAAAGTAATTAAGAGCAACTGGCATGGATGCCCTTTCAAAAGCTTCCTGCTGGCAGAGAGCCTTCCAGTTTCCATTTGTCAGCATCTCACCCAAGCTGCCATTCCCTCAAAGGCGTAACAAACTCAAGGAGGAAGTCAACAAATGGGTATGGAAGCAAATCTGGGGCACAACTAATCTGTACCCACATGTGATTCCTGTTTAAAAGAGCACCCCTCAAAACTCAGGGAGAGAATCTCCTCTTTTTGCCTGCCACAAAGGACTCTAGTGGCGCCTAAAGCAACAAGGCACTACAGTATCTATCTTGAATAACCTGATAATGAGGCCAAGATTGATCCATGTTTGGCATTCTCACCTTATCTGAGCTCCATCATAATTCAGGAATGAAACTGCCCTGGGTTTGCTCCTCCCTACCATTAATTTCCATTCAATCACCGGGCCCAAAACAGTCCATGAGTTAGCAGCCAGATGTTATCACCATAGGCACGTACTTATAAACTGCTGCTGAAACCTGAGTGGTTGATGAGACCAGCTAAGCTGTTGTACCTTTGACCTAACTGCATTAAACGTGCCCAATCAATTTAAGCTTAGTGTAAACACTATTTCCTTCAGTCCCTCATGGCTACAGTGGTGAGAAGAAGCTAAGCCTAAACATTTTTAACAGCAATCTTGTCTTTTAACGCCAAGGGGATTTGATTTTACTGGGGGTTTTATAACATTTGTATTTACAAAGACTGCTGTGTTCATATATTTGAAATACAATTTATGTGCGAGAAACAAATAAGTGCCCTAGATGGGATTTTGTGTTTATCCTGGGTGTGCACTGAGAAAAGATGATTGTGTTTGGAATCCCAAGGTTTCCAACTGTCCTGGTAGAGCGGCTGAGGGTACAGTGGAATGATATTCTAGGATACCTGGGTTCAAATCACAGCTAATGCACTTATTTGTTTCTCACTTCTAAAATTGGGTTTTACAAAACCAGAACATGTTGAATGAATTAAAAGTCCTTTAAAAGGAAAAATCAATAGTGACCGTCTCTTGCTGAAAATCATCCCTCACTGTGTCAGAACACATAATGACTGGGGGTGTGACAATTGACATCCAGGGAACTAGCCCTCACTATCCTCCTCCCAGCAACTACTGCCCTGAGCAGTCACTATAGCCTTTATCCTGTTCCAACTGTGCTTGAAACCATTTATGGTTTTGGCTCCTACCACCATGGCAGGCAGACTGTCCCAAGGTTCCACCACCTTCTCCATAAAATAATACTTTCTCATATCCCTCTTGAATCTTCCTCCTGTCATTTTCCACCTGTGCCCCCGTGACCTCGAACGTGTGCTTATGCTAAATAACTCTTCGCAGTTCACCTCATTTATTCCTTTCTGGAATCTGACAGTCTCTATCTTATCACTCCTCTCCGGTCTAGCCTCAAGCAAGTACACATTTAGTGCCCTGAGCTGTTCTTGTAAAACGTGCCCTGCTGGCCCTCTCTCATCCTGGCTACCCTTGGTTGCACTACCCCTAATCTAACATACTAATTGCCAGCAGATTAGGCCTTACAGTCTATCGAGTCTGCTTGAACCTCAGGTCCCTTGTTGGGAACCGAGGCCCCCCCCCGTGTTCAGATACTTCCCCTTTCTGTATCTGTCCCACCCTCTCATGAAGCCCTCCACCGTGGAAATCTGGACCAGTTCACCAGGCAGCATGTTCCAAGGTTCCACCACCTTCTCAGTGAAAAACCTTCTCCTCTTTTCCCCCCTCATCCTTCCACCTTCCAACTTCAACCCATGTCCTCTGGTGATACTTCCCTCCTTTAGTCTAAATATCCCTTCCATGTTTACCCTATTTATACCCTTGAGGTACTTGAAGACCTCGATCATGTCCCCCCGTCTCTCATCTCCTCCAATGAGAACAGGTCGAGCTCCTCAAGTCTGTCCTCATAAGTCAACTCCCCCAATCCTCGAATCATCCTGGTAGCCCTCCTTGTACCCTGTTCCAGGAGCTGTATATCCCTGTTCGGGTGCAGTCTCCAGTACTGCACACAGTACTTGAAGTGTGGTCTAACCAGTCCACTTCCCTGCTCCTAGAGGTGATCCCTCTTACAATGCATCCCAACATCCTTTTTGCTTTGCTAGCCACTATCCTACACTGCTCAGAGTTATTCATAAATGCATCCACCATGACCCCTAGGTCTTTTTCCCCAGCCGAGGCCTCCAGCGCCTCCCCTCCCAGGGTGCACCTGTGTTTAGGGTTTCCTGTCCTTATCCTTCCCAAGGTGAGGACTCTAGAACTGGGTGCAGTATTCCAGGTTTGGCCTTACCATTGATCTATACAGTGGTAATATCATCACTTTTCTTCTACTGTCAATACTCCTCCTAATACATTCCAATATCTTATTTGCCTTTCTAAAGGCATTATTGCATTAGCTTGTTTGTTTAAGGGTGCCGCTAATGATGATTCCCAGGTCATTTTCTTCAGTCGTAGTGCTCAGCTTAACCCCTCCCATCTGAACATCCATGTACAATCATGGATAGTATGTTTTAACCAACTGGGCAGTGTCACAGAGTGGTTCTGTGAGATTTGAGACAAGGAAATATAATAGCATCTGGGGCTAGATGTTTGTTTTCTTTTTGTACTGGAGTGTTTGGCTGATCTCCCTTTAAGTTGAATTTGGAGCTGGTAATAATGCTTCTTTTTATTCGCAGGATATTTCCCCTTTGTGTGGTCCTTTGGGGGGTATCAGGGAAAGATTCCAAGTTGTTTGGATCCTTCGAGTAGCTTTTTCATGTTTGTTGTTGCTGCTTGAGCGATCGGCAAGGCGGCACAACTGTGCGATCGTGCGCACGTTCGTGCAGCTTAAAATTGAATTGTTGTTCCGGTTTGGGTGTTTAAAAGCTGTGGATTCTTCTTTATGTCCTAAACAGAAAATAAATATTCTCCTAAAATCGTAGTATTCCTTGTTAGAGAATCTAGTCAGCCTTTTCAAGTTACCCCATTCTGGTAGTGACAATACTTATAAAAGAATTGCTTAGTCGGCAGCTTGATCTTGCTAAAATAAAAGATAGCAGCTTTGTTTTGCGTACTGATTTCAGGCGTATTTATCGAATATGCTATTAATATTATAATCTGACACTTTCCTTTTTTAGCTGTCCCCGGAAGGTAGTTAGCGTTTTTTGCTCTGTATAGAAAATGGGCACTTTGGTTATCTTGACATTACTAGTAGAAGGATAAGTAGTAGTATGTGAAATAGTTTGATTGTAGGGTTTCATTGTTTAGAGTTTGCTTAATTATTTAAGTTAAATAAATGAAGCAGCCCTGAGGAGTACAGTGAAACTTTTGGTATAATGACGATTGGAGAGAATGTTTGGTCCCCTTTTTGCGGTTTCATATTTTGCCTTTGCAGTGTTTCTTAGGCAATGTGACTTTGCTATTTGTGTTCTGTAGCTAAGTATGTCTGTGCGAATACGAGTGTTGGTAATTTTAGACCCGCTCGATCAGTCACACGTTTGTGAAGGCATGTAGCCTTCTTACTCATTCAGGAGCACTTTTGTTTGCATAAGAATAGAGAGTTTACACATTTACATACCCTTTTGAGGTGAATTTGGGTGTTGTGGTGTTATTGTTGAGTTGTTTGGAAAACGAGGAGTTTCTGGCTTTGTTGGCGTTGTGGAGCGCTGGGTGTCGTTGTCTAGCCCCTGCAGGTTATCTTAAGAGCCGGCCAGCCATCCTATCTATTATTAAATACTATTGGAGAGGGGTGGTTCTTTCTTGACGATAGAAATAAAATGTAAAAAGCTTAAAAGAGGTTTGAATTACCTGAAAGCTGGAAAAAAAGTTATTGTATGAATTTAAAAGGGGTATTTCTTCTCTAAATTAAATAAATATGTAGAGTATAAAGAAATATAGTTAAAAACCACAGGTAGGGGTGGGGTTTTAAGGTCACCTGACCCTCTTTAGAGTATAAAAATACTGAACAGCTAGTTGATAGATTAGATTGCTTTTGGGTCTGGAGGTGAACTCCAGGGAATGCTGTTAAAGTGCCTATGTGAAGTGCTCTGAGGAGTGAGACTGTATGCATTACCAGATGGAAGACTAAAGGTGCGGGTCCAATTTCTATGAGATAAAATGTGACTGAGGCTTGGAAAGCACTGTTAATGGATGAAGAAGCCTGCTGTATAATGACTTTCTTCAGACTGTTTGGAGCGCCACTGATGATCATTGTAAGAATATGCAACCTGCTAATATAAAGAAATTTTCTGTTATTTAATAAAACTTTGAAGCATATAACGTTCTGCTGTGGTTTCACATTACCTGTTTGCCCTCACACACCTGCGCCCTACTTAAGGCAGGAACTAGGCTTTTCTACACTGATATACTGCAGTATTCCCACACTTTTCAGAAACAGGTGCATGTGAGCATTACACGCTCATGAATCTGTCCCTGTTTGGGCTACCGTTATGTCTGCACTGTAGTTTCAAAAACAGGTAGCTCCATTATGACACCCTAGTCTAACAGAAATGTTTTTGAGAACACCTTTTAAAAGTTAGACTCTCTGGGAGTGCTCGAGAGCCACCAATGATGGAGTGACAGCGCCACACACTCAGATAATATCCTTTAGCATCCTACCATTGAGCCTGCCTTTCTGGAACTGTAATAGCACTCAGAAGAACTATCACCTTCTGAATACAAATATTATTCCTGGCCATCCTGGTGTACTCACCCCCGAAATCATCAATTAAATGGGCAGTGGGAAGATCTGGGCCTTCAGCATTGTGAAGGCCTCAGAAACCACACCAGCTTCAGACATACTGCAAATAAAGGCATGTTCCACAAATAGCCTGTGGAAATGGGTGACCTTAAAGGGATATTGTGAGCGTTTGGATATATTTTGAGTGTCCCTTTACTGACTGTGCCTGCCACAAATGTACATTTCTCTGAAAAGTGATAGGATTCCTTGCGTCTATAGGTTTTCCATGAGTACTGGGGTCAAATTTTCAAATGGTGGTGTAGGGCTTACCTCAAGCCCTGCGTCAAATCTTTTCCATGCGCCATATCCCTTTGCCACAATGGCACCTGATTTTCAAAGCTTGGGTGCAGTTCCGACAGTTTAGCTGCTTCATGGTAGCTTGTGCCAAATCTCATGTGCAAGCTCCCCGAAAATGGTCCCTGGGATGGAAGTAAGCTAGACTACAAAAAGATGGTCTAGCTTGCATCAATTGCTGCATGGGACAGAAAATCCTGTTAGTTTGCAACATGCCTGGTGCACCATACCTTTGGCGCACAATTGCAAGCATTTCAAAATCTGTCCCCTTTGTATCAAAAATAAATTTTATTCATCAAAACCTTATGTACCATGGCATGCTCCTTCCAGTGCATCCCCAACAGTGCCTTGGCGCTGAATTGTGCTGGACTCATGCGTGAATAAGTCTGGCAATTTTTGAGGCATATAAAATAAACAGATAACTATACAGTAGCCACTGACTTGAGTTTGGCAATATTACTGTTTTTGTAAGTCGAGAGTTATGTCTGGCTGAATCCACTGTTTGAAAAGTGAAACCAGAACCCAGCGCATCAGGTTTGACACTGATGTGCATGTGATGAGTCCCGGTTTCACTGTTCAAACAGTGAATTCAGCTAGAAATAACCCTCGGCTTAGAAAAACACATATTGCTGAACTCAGCTCAGTGCATACAATACTACTATCTATTTGTTTTATATGCCTCAAAAATCTCCAAACTCATTCAAGCCCGAGTTCAGCGCGATTCAGCACCATAGCACTGTAGGGGATGCGCGAGAAGGAGCAGGCCACGGTACATAAGGTTGGGATGGGGAACATTTATTTTTGTCATAAATACTCCGTTTTATGGAAAAATCATGGACATAAGGAATTATATTATCTTTCAGTGAGTGTATATTTGTGGCAGGCACAGTCAGTAAAGGGACACTGAAAAGGCTAACAGTGTACTTTCAGTAAGCTAGATTCTGAAAGAACTGACTCAGATGTTGCTAACCTGACACATAGATTTAGCACTGCCGAAACACATCATGAAGATGGAAGACACAGGAGACTCACTGGCTTCCTGTGAGAAGGAGCAGGACAGAAAACCTACCTTCTCTGGGACAGAGCTGAAGATCTTAAAAACCAGAATAGATGCAACAATCTCTAGTTTGTTTGTTTTCCAGGGGATATCAAAGAGTGAGACACTTCCATGTTTCTGCAGTAGGTAATTCCAATTCTTACCCATGCACAGGTAGACTCTCCTCCTGAGATCAAGAAGGCCCGGCTCTCCCTGCCTGAAAGCCAGGGGGGAGTGTCTGAGAACCCTGCTGTCTAAATTCCTTTGCTTTCCTGTGAAGGAAAGGATCCTTCAACTGGCACTGCAGAGAGGTCCCCTGTGGTGACAGGGTCATACAGTGCAGATCTACACATTTCAGCGGTTGCTACCAGCATACGCAAGATCCATGCTGAGGTGCACCACAAACTTAATGAGGGGAGTGCAGTATGGCCTGCATTACCCTGCTGTTCTGCGGATATACTATAAAATGTTGTCCCATGATTTGCACTCACTGGCAACAACAGAAAGCTATGCCCATCGCATGTGGCCTGATGCTCACCCTGTAGCAGCAGCTGCCCGCATGACCTGACCACCTTGATCCTAACCAGAAGTTATCAAAGTGGAGCAAGGAGAGGACAGAGGGGTGACTCAGGTTCTTCACCCCATGCCTACACCAGTGTCAACTGGGAAACCTTGGCAGGTGGTAGGCAGAGGAAGAAGTAATAGAGTAGAGGACACCATTGGAGGCCTATCCTTCTCCCACAACTTAGTCTAGATTGAGGAGCAACAGCAGTGAGTTAAGGACTACCAACAACTCTGCCACGATCCTTAAGGATAACAGGTCTGCTGCTATGAAGGGGGAGGCCGCAATCCTGAAGAAGAATACTGCCGATGCTCATTGTCCCTCTGTCTCCCCTTCCAATGCCTAAGATTCTCTGCTTTTTCTTGGGCCAACATCGCTGAGTTGGTCCCACTCCTGCGTGGAGCTAAGTCAGTGGGAGGCCATGAGAGGAACAATGCTACAAGTAGCAACTCCTGCTGAAGACGCAAACTGAACTTTTTGCCTCATAAGATCAGTTTCACTGGGCACTGAGTGGGACCCCTGGGACATCAAAGTTAATACATGGCAGTGTGCTATGGTTTCTCTCTGTAAGGATGACTAGCCCTTCTCCTCTGAGGTATTACTACAGTATTGATTAGTAACTATCGGGCTTAGGCTATCTCATTTGCATTATGGTATGATGCATTTAGCTGCAGGGGGACAAAGTGGGAGGCAGGTTTTACCCTTTTTAATTTTTGCTAGCTGCGGTCCCCTATTTATGACAGTTTGGAGTAGACCTGTTGACTGGTACATCTGACACAGGTCTATGCTTAATGCACAACTAAGGGATCAGTCCAGTTTTACACTGTGCAAGTATACTCTGATGCTTCCCTTCTTAATGCGTGGTAGTTTTGGACGGGGGGAGAAGGTTGGGTGGCAGAGGGAAAATAGCTAGTTAATAGTGGTCACACAGCCTATGCCTTCACACGACCAATCTTTCTTTGTCTTTTGGAACCCTTTACAGTCCCCATTTCTCCTGGTTACTAGGAAGCAGGAGCGAGGAACCAGCCCGGGTGACAATGTACTCATGACCGTGGTACATTTGGAGCCAAGGAGTAATAGCATAGCCACTTATGAACCAGAGGATGCCCGACTTAGCTCAGATGCTCTTGGGATCTAACTGGTCATATTTTGGGTGCCCTTTAGAAACCTGAACCCGCTCCAGTTCCGACATGCAAGATGGATAGGGCTAGTCCCATGGGCACTCACTTCAAGGATAAACATCATCTGTAACCATTTTTTAATGGTTTCTTTTTGCATTTGGACCCTGGTTGAGTGGCTATTGACACATAGGTATCCCACTGAAATAATCAAGGGACTCATTGGAATGTTTAAGGAACCCATGGCTGCTGGAGATGCCAGCTTCTAGACTGTTGAGGAAGATGTTAAAGAGCACTGGCCCTAGCACCTATCCCTGAGGAACACAACAGAATACTCCTTTCCACTCTGAGAAGGATCTGTCCACCCTACCCCCACCCACGGCGTCCAACCCCCATGCCAGTTTGCATATTTTCTGAGTATACCACACTGGGTTACTTTACCTGGAAGCTGGTTATACGCCACAGTATCAAAGGCTTTGCTGAATTCCAGATAGACTACAGTATGTCAATGGTCCTGCCTCTGTCCGTATTTCCTCTGGTCATCACCTTGAAGAAGGTGATCACGTTTGGTTGGCATGACTGAGATGGGGCAAGAAGCTTGAACTCAGCTAAATGCTCCACTATTTGTATTTTTGTATTTTATTTGTTTTACCTGGAGAAAGTTCTATTGAGCAATGCTCATTTACATAGAAGCCCTCAATAGGACAAACAAACAATACAGAAATAAATTAACTACTGATATATAGCAAAGGGGGCATATATCTCACTGCGTATCAATTTTGCAGAAAATTTCTAGGCAGTTACAAGGCAGTTCAAAGTCATCAGAGATGGAATAGCTTAATTACAGACAATCCAAGTTCCTCAAATTATTCACCAGTTGATAATGGCCTCTAGGACCTGCACTGATATCAGGCTAGAGGTCTGTAGTTGCCCAGGTCAGACTTTGTCTCCTTCTTTTTTTCATACAACTTTTTGCCCGTGAACTGTCAATAAAATCCTGCTCGTCAGGACTTGTGTTATTTTATCCTTGATAATGGCCATCAGTACTTTGCCCAGCACTGATGTCAGGCTGACAGGCCTGTTTCTGCTTGGGTCTGATTTTGCCCTCTTCATGAAGCTGGGGGACATACTGGCCTCTTTCCAGTCCTATGGCACTATACCTGTTCGGACAGAGCCCTGAAAGATTACTGCAAGTGGCACCACCAAAAGCTCTTTAAGCTCCACTATGATCCTGGGGTGTATCCCGCCTGCTCAATGGGACTTGCCTGGCTTGATCTTTACCACATAGTCAGCTACCATGGAAGGCATGATATTCACGGGCTGCATCATGGCTACCCCTGATGTTATGGGCTCTCCAAATAAGCCCCCCTCCCCAACACATTTTAAAAGTAATGTCCCGCAAACCAATGAACAACTTCAGAACTCCTAACTGTTAAGCAAAATCTGAGGAACCTACGGACCTCAGGCCAAACTCTCCTAGAGGTCCCTAAGGTAAGGACCAAGGCAGGGTATATGTCCTTTTCTCATGCTGTCCCTTCCGTTTGGAACAACCTTCCATTTGAGGTGCGTGAAGCCACATCTGTAATGTGTTTCCGTATGAGACTCAAGACTCATATGCTTGCCACTAGTAAATGCCAATGTTATGGTACCTGACACTCCCCCCACCCCCTGGCCTGTGCACTTACATCACGTACATCACCAGCACCCGAACTGGCAGCACTAACACTTCAGTGGCCCCCCCCCAGAACTTCAAGAAGGGTAATTAGAGAGACAGTTATATGGTGCACCGTAATAATGTAATGTAAACTGCTATGAAAGACGTCACTGCTATATATACATGTAAGAATGTCGCACGCCAATAACTTGTATATGTACTACTGTTTACCATGGTTTTTTTTGTACTGTAACTCCCCGGTCGCCCCTGAAAAAGGGACCTCTGGGGCCCAGTGGGCCTACCCGGTCATCAAAATTCAATAAATAATTTTCAGATGTTAATTTGATTATGTTTTGCCATTTTGACAACCACTACAATTACACTAAATGGATGACAATTCATAGGCTTAATAGGAAGATACTGAGCTGAATGGACTTACGTCCTATATGCTCGCCATGATCATCTAATTTCTAATCTGATACATATTCCTATCCCACTTGGATTTGAACTCAGCAATAGATTTACTGGCTACAACCTCCAGTGGCAGTGCATTCCAAGCATGCACCACCCTTTGGTTAAACCACCATGTAGTTCTCACTTTATTACATTTAGATGCTGTTAATTGCATTGGGTGGGACCTAGTTTTATACATACAACTATTAAATGTTAGCCCCGTAACATCCCACAAGTCATCATTTTGCCAAGCACTATATACCAAGCACATGTCCCCTCGCTTTCTACGTTCCTCCAAGGAGTACATGTTCGATTCCCTGGACAATTAAACTGGTGTCATACCATGTCAGATTTTAGATATGCCTATAACTATTGTTTAATCAATGGAAGTCATAAAACAATCTCTTGATTTCAAATACTGTCTTCAGTTAGCTTGATTACTATCTTCTAAAGCTTTCATAGGCATAGGGAAGATTATGGATGTGATTAGACAATGCAAAACACATTTTCAAAACAAAATTCATATCACCGTATTTTGGTTTGCTTCTATATCCCAATGGTTATAAAGTTAACCCTTTCTAAAGGCATTTCCTTTTAAAAGGCCTAACTTCTAAACTGTTATGGCTAGAAACTTTTTTTTAAAATGAAAGCTTGGAATATGGATGACAATTCTGTCATACTGATAGAGTCTTGATGTAGCAATAGTGGATATGCACATTTACTACATCAGTATACTAATACTGTATTTCCACTAGAGTGACAGTAGTAGTTTCAGTAAATAAATACTGTGGAAATAAATTTATATTACAGCAATATAAGTACACTATATCAACAGAAAGACATAAAAAAAATAAGAATTTTAAAACATTTTCCTAGTTTGCCATAATAGTACTGAATACGAAATACTTTTTCACATTGTGTACACATACTGACATATTAAGGCTGCTACTAAAACCGAGGATTACAAAATAAAAGCATATTAGCCATATTATATTCTAAATATAGATTACATTCATAGGCGTGTACATAAGACATAACATGCAACAGGGTGCGTAGTCGTAAGGGAATATACATGCCACTCTGATGGTTGTAGGTACAAGGTGCAACTGACAGGCTTTAACCACCGGAGTAGTGTGTATATCCCATATGATTGGACACCATGAAGTGTATTATCCCCTCATAAAATTGGCACAAGCATAATTTTAGAATTAATAAACATTATGTAGTCTGAGTTAGATCTGCCATTGTAAGAAAATAATCCAGCTATGTTACGTCCATTGACTAATGAGGTTCTAGAATTTTTATAGCCCATTTCGTTGAACAAAAACAAAATGATAGAACATTTAACATAAATACGGAAGCTCTTGCAAAAACAAAATTGAAAGAAAAGGGTTTTTATAGACTTATTCAGATGAATACAAAAGTGATTTCTGATGGCATATCTAACTAAAAGATTTGGTATAACAATTTCGTTGCCATTTTTTGTAAGGAGAACCTTGGGCCTGGCCTGAAAAAAATGGAACAGCAAAACAGAAAGTATAAAAAAAATAGCGCAGGGGCTATCAAATCAAATTGTTACCAAATTGCAACATCCCAATAATTCAGTTTTTAAAAATAAGTTCATGAAGCCTGGCTGCCAATCTTGTATCTGCCTATGTGCAAGGTATTCAGTGATATGGGGGCCAAGCAAACTGAGTGATTCAATATGCGCGCCCGGAATAACAGCAACCATGAAAGGATTGCGAGGCGTGTGAATAGCAAGGTAGGGAGGACAGAACAGCAAACGTTGGGGAGGCTGCAGGTAGTGAATTAAGTAACTGGAGTGAGCGGAGAGCTGCCGAGCTGGCCACCTGGTATGGTGGTTGTGTTCACCGCCTATGGCGCAGAAGGATCCGGGTTCGGGACTGCATGCAGGTGTGTATAATTTTTGTTTCTGGCTGCCGCAGTGTACATAATTATTTTTTTTTGTGACCTCTGTTCCCCCACCGCAAAGGTCACCCCTTCCTGTGTTTTCCTCCCTCCCCCAATTATCCGCCCCGTAGTTGATTATTTTGGTTGGGGGCATGGGGAAACCGGAGTCCATAATGTTGCCAAATTTGTATTCAGCATAGTGTTGATTGCCAATTTTGTTTTCGGCATTTTTTAGTCACCCTTATGCGAGTCGCGATTAAAGACTTGCTAGCTTGCTAGGGCTGGCAGTATAGCCTAGAGGTTAGAGTAACGAACTGTGAACGAGCTTGATACATCCAACAGACCAGACATGGGTTTGATTCTCACAACCTCCACTTGCATACTGTATGACTCTGTGCAACTTACTTAATTGCCCAGTGCTCCCAGGTCGCCCATGAAAACAGGCACTTGTGCCTGGTGGGCCTTACCCGGTTACCAAAGACTAAAATAAAAAAAAAATAATCACACGGAAACTATTTGCTATATAGATGTAATGTGAGAATTCTGTGTAAACCCTTTAATTTCAATTAACAGGACTTAGTTTTCTGGCCCGTCAAATTAAAAGCATCCTGCTACACTCTGAATCTCTCAAAATATTACAGACATCCAGGTAAGAGACAAGTACAGTACCTACCTGCTTTTGTAAACTAAATACTCAGTGGTAAGGCTTTATTTACATAATGTACAAAAGAAGCAATAAATCATCCCTGACATTAACATGTTGGCTAATCTAAAAGGAACACAGACCTTTAAATGTATACAGAAACCCTAAACAAAATCATTTTTGAAGGGGCTCTGGTAAAAGCTTTCATATCCAGTTTGGTTCGTTTATTTGAGCAGGGTATGACACCAATACAAACAATATTGGTGATTGTGGTAAGCACTCAGACTGGATTACATTAGCATAGATGATTTTCACCAGGGACCTGTGAAAGTATTGAAAACAGAACAATTTCTAAATATTAAGGTTTAACTACACAGCAACTAGAATAAAACTATTCAGCAGACTGAATAAAACGTGCTAATTAATAACAGCAAGGAAGATTTCATCAATATCTTTTTTTTTTTACAAAATAAATGTCTATGAGTTTCCATTCATTAGGTTATAAATAACTACAGGATAGTGGATTAATACACTAAGACTACTGCACTTCAGGTCAGTTAGGACCTTACAGGGCTTGGACTCTCCAATGAAAACAGCAGCTGATTCTTTGTCTGCATTAATCAGGTTTTAGAAAATTCAAATTGATATTTAAGCAATAAGGTACAACAGGGTGTGGGTTATTGTGTAATAATACCATGCCTTGGGTGGTTGGAGCAAGAGGCTGCAGCCTGAATGTGTTCAACACCAAAGAAGTGACATTCTTACAAAATAACACACACCCTGGAGTGCCTTCTTACTATTTTACAATGGCTTAGTTATAAAGAAAAAATAAAGAGGAAAAAATGTTTAAAATACACTTTTCCTACGTGTAGGTATACCTTTAGAACAATAGCCAAAGAGGCACACATATAGCCTTTCTTGACCATGCTGTCCATTTTTCTAGAGTCCTTCTCAGGAGGGTGTGATGCCAAATGCACCTTTGCCCTATCACAGGCTGCTGCCTGGATGACACCCTGATGGTCAGGGTGAGTAAATGAGAACTTAGCCCCTTCCCTATCCAGATGGCACTGTTTTTAGCCCTCTTATCCACAGGTGGGACAGTGTTGATTGGGAGTAACAGCTTCTTAGTAGGTGTCAATCCCATAAGGGCGAGGTACTCAACCTCTTCTTCATCCTCTACCACTTCAGTTATGGTTATGTCCAAGCCCTCTACCATTTTTCTCACAAAGGAGAAATGGGAAGAATAGCTCTCAGTTGTTCTGGGTGGAGACACAAACTCCTGTTCAGGGGAAACCTCAGGTTCAATGGGTACCTCTTCTCTTCCTCATACTCCTCATAATTCTCATACCCCATCTGTTCTTGGAATGAGGTATGAGCCGAGGAAGATGTTTGCCGAACTGCGGTTTGAACTGGTGTCTGGGGAGCTGGGACTGGTACCAAGCCCTGTAAAACTTGGATAACTCTGAAAGCCTTAGAAATTTCCTCAGCTGAAGGCACAGCAGAAGTCCCCTTAGGCTTTTCAGCAGGGGGATCAGTGTGCTTGGTTTTCTTTAGTTTTTTTGCAGGAACTGAAGATTTAATCAGTTCACCGGTTCTTTTGCCAGGTGAGGAATCACCCCTTATCAGGGGTGGTTTGCTTTGGTTCGGTGGTTTCACCCACATTCTTTGAGGGTGTAGACTGGTGAGAGCCAGAAACATCCTTTCTAAACTTTTTATGCAGTCTTTCCCGACATTTTTCAATCGTCGTTTGAGGGAAAGACTTGCATATCTCACACTCTGAGAAGTGTTCTTCACCAAGGCAGATCACACATAAATCATGTTTCCTTTGTCAGCCTTGGCAAACACATCCCCACACTTAATACAGTTTTTAAACCTTGGAGGACCGTTTTTTTTTCCTTAGGTTTTTCTGACATTTTAATAAGGAAAAACCACAACAACAACTGCAAACTGTGGAGTCATTCAAACAGGCTTAAAAGACTTACTTGTGGTCTCAGGCTTTTATTAATTGAGTGTGTTCGTTGTATTATGATATGTGTATGATTTTATTTATGAATGACTGTTTATACATTTGAAGTGTTGATTTTATTATGTACGGCAACTTGGTTTTTTGAAAGGCGCCTAAAAAATAAAAATTATTATTATTAAACTGAAGTTTACATTTTTTTTCCTTTTGTGGTTGTGGTCGGTTCAGGAACTGAGCTAGGTCCTGATGAAAACCGAGATCCATGGAAAAAGAACCAAATTTATCGGTTCCTTATAACCAAAAACCAAGAAAAACGATACGATCAAAAACAGAGTTTTCTGTCCAAAAACTCCAAATAAACTAACAAAACCCCGGTTCCTCAGTGGTTATCCCGAACCGAGAGGATCAGAGAAAAAAAAACTTTAAATTCTACTCTAACTAGTGATTTAATGATATAAACAGAAAATAATGGCAGCAAATTAAAATTTTTAAAAGAAATACTTATAATTTTGAAGTTAGCACTGAGGAATGACTGTGAAGAGACATCTCCAAAGTGTCTAGACTTGACAGGCAAAGAAAGAAAGCTGAGCTGTTAATAGAATGCAGCAGTTGATAAGGGTAGCATTTGAATGAGTGGCACAAGCCAATGATGATTACATCTTTAGCATAACATTCTATCTTTGGGCAGTTCTATTTTAAAGGCTGACTGCAAGAGTTAGGAATATAGGAGAATTACTGGGGTGAGAAATGGCCATTTCTCAGTTTGTGTAGCTAGTGGAGGAATGTGAAGCCATGTCGGATTTGGAATACTCCAACAGGGAGGGATATTTTTTACTGTACTGTGGTCATCCTTGTGCCTGCCCTAGATACAGTGATGTTATTGTCTGCTGTACAAGCCCACATCCCTCCAGATGGTCTCCCAGTCCCCAGTGAAGCCAAATCCCTGAGTTCTGCACCAGTTTTTCAGCCATTCATTGAATCCCTTGGTGCGGAACACCCTGGCCTGACCCATGTCATAGACAGATAACACTTCCGACAAAGTTACTGTGCATGCCACCTGTCTAAGACCTCTCCCCAACTCTGTGAACTCCCTTTGCACCATCCTCACCTCTTCTTCAGCCAGGTCCTTTGTCCCCAGGTGGACAATGACATCTAGCTCAGCCTCCCCAGCAGTCCTTTGGATTTGCTTCCCATCCCTCCAAGCCGTGGTGCAGGGTAGGCACCTGACCTCCCTGTTTGCTGCCCCCAGGAATACCCCGCTAATAACAGAGTCCCCCACTAGGAGCTGCTTCCCTCTCCTTTGGGGTCCTGTTCCATCCCCCTGGAGGTCTCCACTGCGGAGGATCCCCACATCCATCTTTTCCACCACTGTGGGTGTCTCCTCTAGACAGTCCCGCCCTGCCAGAATGGCATAGGAGTTGTGGAGTGGAACCTCAGACAGGATGCTCCTCTGCCCCACCTCCCTCACCCTCCCTGAGCCCACCTTCATCCACCCAATCCTCATTACTGGCATTCTCTGAGGCAGTGGGTGTGGACTCGGTGGTCCCTGGGTGGGGGTGGAAGCCTCTCGAACCTTGATCAACTCGGCCCGGAGATGAGCAACCTCTTCCCTCAACCAAGACAGGTGCCTGCACATGGGGCAGCACTGCAGTCTCCAGAACGTCTCCCTGAAGACTGCTGCCCCACAGCCACTGCACTACACCACCCACATCATGTCTGCTGTTTACCTTCCCCTGTATAGGCTTTAGTTATTGTCAGTGAAAATAAGCTTTAATCACACAAGTGCTACTTTACCCAGCCTCTACCTTTAGTCATTCAATCCCTACCTTACTCAGATTTTGGTGACAATTGCTTCTGACATTTTTTGTTTAACACTGCAACAACAACATTCTGTTAGGGAAAATAAAAATCTGTATACTCCCCTTTCACCAAGCTTTGTTACCCCCTCTCAATCCCTTACACAGACATATGTTTCGGTAGAAATGGTTTCATTACTTATCTTCTCCTTGCCCCGGCTCCTGGTCACTCCTGGTCGCTTCTGGTTTGCTCCCTTACTGCCCTTCCGGTTTGTTCCTCTCATCACATGTGTTCTTGTTCTGCTTAGTTATTGGGCAGGTGGGGGTGGCATGGGAGGGCCAAAAATCCTGTTTGTGCCTTTCACTGCCCCTGTGTACTGCGCGGCCCTTGCTGTGTTGCCTGATGCTGCACCCTCGACCTGAAACTCTTGTTCCTCAATGCCGCTCCTTTTTGTCCTGCTGCGGCTCTGCTCCGCTCCTCTGACTACTCGGCTGAATGTGTTTGCTCAGGAAAGAGCACCTCTATTTATGTGGCTGTCCTGTCTGCTGCTGGTTGTTTGAAATGTGCACCCTGGACCAACCGCTCCTTCCGACTGGCTCCCGTAATCTCCCCTTTCAGTGTGTGCTTGTACTCCCAGCTCCTCTCCAGATATCACCCATCTGTGCCTTTCACTGCCCCAGTGTACTGCGCCACCCTTGCTGTGTTGCCTGATGCCACTCCCTCGGCCCGAAACTCTTGTTCCCCGATGCCACTTCTTTTTGCTTCAGCTGCGGCTATTCTCCACTCCTCTGACTGCTCAGCTGAATGAAGCATAATAGTGATAATGTGCTAGCTGGGTTGCTATTCTCAGCAATAATGTGTATGTTTCTCATGACAATAAAGTACTCGGCCTTTAGCCTTGTATTTTATTCATTCAACAGTCACATTATTGCCTTGTATAACAGGACAACTAGCATATTATAACTTATGTATAGAACACAAAAAATAGTGATGTGCAATTCCATGTCACCAACTAAACACAGAATGGAATTCTGTGTTAACTGGAGGATCATATTACTCTTTTAGATAAAGAATAAATGACTTTAGGTGGTTAACCGTGATCCACCTTGCAGAGTCACCATCCTGAACGTTTTATACTGAAGGTATGAATTCAGGTTTCTGAGGCCCAGGATGGGCTGCAAATCCCCAGTGGACTTGGGGACCTGGAAGAGGTGGAAGTAGAACCCCCTCTTCCTTTGATGTTCGGGAACAGTTCTATGGCTTATTTCTGCAGTAATGTGTTGATTCCCCCCATAGCATGGGTATGTGATCTGCAGGGTAACTGGAAAGAACTGGATGCTGTTCTGGAGGCCACCCCAGAGTTCTAGAGTGTAACCTGGCTCTATGAGCTGTAGGGTCCAAGTGCTGGTTGTAAGCTCCCTCCACTGGTTCAAGTGGAGGGAGAAGCAACCCCCTACCACCGCGTCCTGAAGAACTGGAGGGTGGGGATCTGGCAAGGAGTCATGCTGAGGTGGTATCTGTGGCCAGGGCTGCACTTTCCCCTTTAGGGGCCTTTTCTATAGAGGAGGAAGGGGCAGGCAGGGCCGATGCTGCCAGGCATTTTCCCTGAGGCCGGGTTCCTGGTTTGGTTCTATGAAAAGCACGATGAAAGGGCACCTTCTGGCCACTTTTTGGCTGGGTGTGGTATAGGGAATGTGCAGATCACAGGTTTCCGCCTGAGGCCTGCAGGTCAGACAGAATATCTTGTACATCAGCCCCAAAGAGCTTATAGCCTCTGAATGGGGCATTTAGGATAGACTGCTGCACATCCGTGGCAAACCCAGACACCCTAAGCCATGAATGCCATCTCAGACAGATGCCTGCTACTGCCAGTCTAACGGAGGCATCTGCTGCGTCACAGGCAGACCATAAGAGATGCTTCCCACATCCACACCAGTCTGGAGGGCCTTGAGCAATTTCTGCCTCTAAGCACCCTCTGGAATGGCCTGGGTAGCAGCCTTGGTCTTCCTCCAAAGGGTATTTTGGAACTTGACCATATGTGCAATGTAGTTCGTAACTCTGATAGACAGGGTGGCAGAGGTAAAGGTCCTCTTTCCAATGAGGTCCAGCTTTTTGGACTCCTTACTTGGGGAGAGAGCTGAGATGCTTGGGTCTCTTGGACCTGTCATGCACAGCATTTATCATCACTGAATCTGTGTGCAGTAGCAGGTGACTCCACAAAGTATGGTCTCCCAGAGGGGGCCTGGAGGCTGAGAGGTGGAAAATCTGGCAGTTCTAGATACTCTGTCAGGTTCTGTCTAGTAACATCCTGCTCCTCAGAATAGAACCCCATGGCAGTCTGCAACTGTCTCATGACTGAAATGAAAGAGGGGTGGCTCACGGGAGGGGGCCTCCAAGTGTATTTTGTGGAGGCCTCACCTACGGAGGAGATCATGCAGGAAGCATGAGAGGAGCTGGCAGCTCCATCTCCCTTTTTTTTTTTTTTTAATCACGACATTATTTGCCACCTCCTCCGTGGACCTGGCAGGGGCTATGACCCCCTCCCTCCCTCGGAGGGGTACATCCTCCTGCCTATCAGGGCCATCATGGGTCCTGCCATCCTGGTATTTTCCTCCCTTTTTCTCCCCTCCCCCCACGCCCATGCAATGGGTGCAGCAGCTGTCTCTACCTCTGTGGAGGCAGCCAAGCACATCTGGGCGCGGGTCGAACCCCTCTTTGTGCTGACGCACACAGCACACAAACCCCCCAACCTAAGGAAGGAGAGCAGTCCTCTGGATGCTCAATCCTTAACTCCCTGGCTGACCCCTGAATGACCCAAGTCAGTTCCCAAACCTGGGTTGCTGGTGTGGCGTCCGGCGCCTCAACCCTCAGTGCCACCGGACTGGTGAGCTCCATCTGCCTAATCTTCCTTCTCCTTCTCATCATCCTCCTCCTCAGGAGGGAGGAGTTCAGGTCAATATTTGTCCTTCTCACCAGGCTTGGACCTGGGCACCAACCGCGTCAAGGATTGGGGATGAGTAGGGTGCGGCACTGTGGAAGGCACAGGCCCAGAGGGTGGTGGTGTTGCTGCCCCCTGAAGAGGTGGCAAGGCACTCCATCACCTCCCACATGGAATAAAACATGGTCAGGACATCGACTGTGAACAGCATCGGGGGGTCATGCGGTGCCAGCAGGGGAGCCTGGGGTCCTGGCACTGGTAGAACTGGTAGCAGTCCTGGCAGGAGGGGTTGAGGCCCCAGTGTCAGCAGGACAGCCTGGAATAGTGTCAGGGGAGAGTGAGACCCCAATGACATTGTGGTGGTCAGGGAGGGGGTGGCCCCCTTTTGCCCGACACCCCAACGGCGAAACACGGAAAATGACCACTACAGTGACAGTCGCTGTAATGGTCTGTTTCCATGTTTCACTTCCCCCAGTGTCCTACCCCCTTCCCGAACCAACTCCAACCTGGAGTTGAGAATCCTAAAGTCCGGGGGGTGCGGAGGGGCACAGCCCCCCACAGAAAACACTAGGGGTGTGGGCGGCACAATACCTGTGTCAGTATCATACCGTCGCTGTGCAGGTAGTTGACAGATTTACTGTTGACCAAACTTGGTGCTTCCCCAGGGAGGATGCCGGGAGGCCAATGTCATGGAAGAGGCCAAAGTACAAACTGAAAATATCATTGGGAGAGATAGGGTCCCCAATAATGACGTGCCAGCACTTGTGACAGCAGAATCTGTGGCGCTCCCTGTCTGGATGGTCATGGAAAAGAGGGGCCAGAACAACAGGTGCCGGGAAGATGGTGGGGGCAAAGAAAGGCCCAGTACCAAAGGGCCCCCAGTAGCCAGGGTGAGACTGGAGATGGAACTGGTAGCAGCTAACCCTGTGGAAGGGAGCGTGTGGGTGGCAGAGGGGGTTGCCACCAGAGTGGACGGCAGCCCCGCCACAGCCGAAGCCCAGAGCGGTGACTGCGAGTGAACTGGGGATGGACTCTCCTTGCTCTGATCCTTTTCCTGGTGCTTGTGCTTCCTGGCTGACTTGTCCTGAGCATTGGAGGAGTGAGAGCTCATGGATGGGGCACAGGAAGCAGAGGAACATCTGGCCTGAAGCTTCTTCTCCATGAGGACAACCTTCTGTTTTAGCAGTGAAGCTTTCGAGGGCCTTCAGGTGTCACCACCAGATAGCCTGGTTGAATCTGCGATAGACTGCAGGTCTTAACGTCATGGTTGACAGAGGAGAAAGAACTGAGGAGGGTGTGGGGCCGCCCACATTTATATAGGAGAAGTGACGTCACCCGATGTTGTCGTGGGCGGCCCTTTGTAGACTGCTAGCTAGATAAGTTTCTGTGTGGTCCTAGTGCCTGGCAACTACAATTCCATAGGTGTGGCTTGATGCAAGAGATACCCTTGATGACACCAAGTTGCAGTAAGTACGTAACTTACAGTACATGTCTTCCAAGAACCAATCTTCACCATTGATTTCCACTTATGGGTCAGAGTACCAAGCTTCCCTTTGTTAGGGAAGAGCTAGCTCACCCTGGGGGTAAAAGACACCCTCAGCCCTCTGTGTGGAGGAAAACATTTGAGGGTAGGGTCTCCTTACGGGTCTGGCAAGACCAGAGACTGATCTCGGCCAGGTAGGACTCCTGAAGTACATGAAAAGAAGGCTCCTCCATACTTTCCTCCTGACCCTAGGGGTGAAGAAATGAGCCCTCTGGAAATGCGAGTTAAGCACCATATGCCTGGCCAACGGTGTCAGTCAGAACAGTGATGCTATCCATCGGATACAGACTGCTGTTTCCACCAGTCTGGAGGCCACCTTGCTGACATCACAAGATGCCCTCCACTGGTGCAGCTTTTAAATCTCTATATCTACATCATAATAAGGAGTCCTGTGCCTGTCTACCCTAAATAGTGACTCCTATAAGTCCAAGCACACTCTAATTACTACTGTTAAAAGACTGATCACATCTATAATCGACTCTTCCCTCTCCCCTTTTTCTACCCCCATATCTGTCCCTTCCACATTCCTTTGACCCTGGTTCCCGCTCTAAATTCTCCATACCGTATCACTATATATCTTTTTATATTAGGTTTTATTTGTGTTCGATGCACCTGATATGTATATATCTTTACTTTTATGAAAAATTGTGTCCTACCCAAAACTAGCTGTATCTTCTGTTTCAAACATATACTACTGTCAATGCTACCTGCTGATACTTTGTATATACTGTATTATTGTATCTCACTTTATTTGTATTATTACTATTTTCTTGTGTGTTGCATCCCATATATATTGTCCCTTGTTAAACCCAGGTCCACCTCGAAAGTGAGCTTGCTCAACGGTGATCGCCTGGTTAAATAAAGACTTAGATTGATTGATTGATTGTTTGATTGGTGCCATACTACCTCCAACCCTAGGTGGAAAGGTCAATGGACTGCCTGTCTCGCTTTGTGGCAGTGCAGCTAACAGATTGTGCAACTGCAACCATAGGTGACAGTTATAGGTCAGTATATGTCCCTGATATTTAGAGATGCACACGAGAATGCATGCGGAAGTAAATGTCTTCCTTTTAAGAGCATTCGTGTGAGTGGCATCTGCATCTGGAGACTGGTCATGCATGTGGCTCTGTGGCAGCAATGGAGTCTGCAGTACTTGAAGCCCCTAAGTGTGGTGAAGTACCTTGCCTGCAGATCCTGTGGGTGCATGATATCATGCAAGGAAGACCCTGGGGATGGCGAGACTGGACAGGGGATGCCTCCTCCATAGCACTAGGCCAAGGAGGAATGACCACAGTGTTGACACAGGGAATGCCAAGGAGTCCAAATGGCAGAGCTGGCCTCAGGGACAAGCACATGGATAATTTCCATCAGTAATTGTTGGTACAGGGCCTACTCAGCAGCAGAAGGAAGGTGGATGGATGATTCCTTGTCCTCTCAGGAGGACATGATGGAGATGAAGCACTACCTCCAGGCAGGGCCAGCACTGGGGAAGAGGGCCTGAATTGGGCCCTATCAGACTCCCTGTGCCATTCCTCTAAGGCACCGACCCATACCCAATGTTGCTCCAACATTAACAGCCCCATAGGGTCTATTAAAGAGACCATCCTCACAAGGAAGTGGTGAGGCCCTTCTAGGAGGGGTTGAGACTCCAGGTCTCCAGTGCCAAAAGTTTTCTCGCACAGGGTTTTCCTGCCTCCAGCCTAGATCCATAAGCAGGAATCAATGGTGAAAATTGACTCTTGGAAGAACTATCTTTTGCAACTATAGATCAGTCTGCTGAAAAAGCAGTTTTAAAAAGCCAGATCTTCAGTCTGGATTTTTTAACTTCCACTGAGGAAGCAGTGTGGCTAGATCTGGGTACAGTATTCCATAGTCTAGGAGCACAACTACAAATGCTAGGTCCCCTGCAGATTTTAATCCTGAAAAGAAGACCACCAAGAGTCCCTGGGTGACAGAATGAACTCTGTTACCACTAAGATCTTCCTGGTATGTTGCAAGTGGAACCTGGATGTGAAAGAGGCCCAGCGAATTTCTAGCCTTTTGAAGAGCAATAAAATGTTACACTCTGCTCGTTATTTCACTGGTAGCCAGTGCAAGTCACACAAAACTGGTGTCATATACTGATAGCTGGACACACTGGTCAATAATCTAGTTGTTGCATTCTGCATCAGCTGAAGTTGAGTGGCTGGAAACCCATAGTAGAGTGTGTTACAGTCACTTCAAGAGATGACAAAACCCTTCACTACAGTGCACAGATTGCTGAGGATGAGGCAAGGGTGCAACCTTGCTACATTCTGCAAATGAAAAGCCATTTCTGATATTGGTCACCAGCGAAAAAAGACAGTGTCTGCTCATTATCCAGACTAACACCAAGGTTGGAAACTTTCTCTCACTCCTCTAATTAGAACCCATCAATTGTCGGGAACCTAAGGCAGCCCCTAGTACATGACACCATGTGATCTGGGCCCATAAGAAACAACTCAATTTTTCTGGGATTGAGCCTCAGTCAGCTGACAGCCAACCAGGCTCTTATCCTCTTCGGACAATCAAAACAGTTGCAAAGGATAGTTACTACCCTTACCGAGTAATCAGGGTAGTTGCTCTCCTCACTGGATAATCAGGATAAGAACAAAGAATAGCTCTTATCCTCTCTTGACAATTAGGAGTTACAAAAGATAACTACTATCATCACTGGATAATCAGGATAGTTACAAAGAAAAGTTGCTGTCATTGCTGGATAATCAGGATAGTTGCCATCCTCTCAGGATAATCAGGATAGTTACTTTCCTCTCTGGATAATCAGGATAGTTACAATGGATAGCTGCTTTCCTCTCTGGCTAATTAGAATAGTAACAATGAATAGTTGCTTTCCTTTTTGGAAAACCAGGATTGTTGTGCAGGATAGTTGCTACCCTCTCTTGATAATCAGGATAGTTACTACCCACACTTGATAATCAGGATGAAAAAAATACTCATCACAGTAATCTTTCTTCCAAGGGGTCTTTTAGCATCAGTAACTTTAGCAGTTAGCTGGCTAGGTGCAACTGCCCCAGAGGAATGCCTTTAAGATAATTTTTATTTAAATGAGCTTAGGGCCATAGCCAATCAAAAAATAGGCGGGGGAGTGAGCTGAGTGAGAGCTGCCTGAAGACTTCAGAATTGTTTCAATGGAAAACGAGGGCACATGCCCCGAAAAAGAATCAACAGGATTCAAAAAACATGCAAATGTCCACAAACATGGAACCAGAAACAACAACATGAGTTAAAAACTCATCAATAAGAAACTCCAAACTTGGTAAGAGATGTGATAAAGAGCCCTTCTCCAACAGGTGAACCGGGGAGGAAGGGTGGGAGTTTACAGATGCTAAAGACCCCTTGGAAGAAAGAAGATTACTGCAGTGAGTAATTTTTTCTTCTTACCCCAGGAATCCTTTAGCATCAGTAAATTTAGCAGACTACTGAGCAGTACCGAGTGGGAGGTGGGCAGAGAACCTGATTAGGAAAGAGGCTCTGCAGAACCACCCTGCCAGATGTGGCATCAGATCTGGTCTGCACATCCAAACTGTAGTGTTTCACAAAGGTGTACACAGATTTCCAGGCAGCTGCTTTGCAGACATCCAGGAGGGGAATGTCTCTTGCTGCTGCAATCGAGGCTGCAGTGCCACTGGTGCAGTGGGCCCTGAGCCCCACTGGAGGTTGGTGACCAGCTTTCTCACAGCAGAATCTAATACAAGAGACCAACCAACAAGAAATAGTTCTCTTGGTAGCTGGTCTTCATCTGCCTACATCCCCACAGTTGAGGAACAACTGAGTGGAAGAGCCTCTGGACTATCTAGTATGCTCTAGGTAGTGAAAGATGGCTCTTCTGACAACCAAGCTGTGGAGCTTTTGCTGGCCAGGAGGAGTGGATTTCTCAGTAAAGAAGACTGGCACAGTAAAGGGCTGCTTTAAGTGGAATTCTGAAATCACCTTTGGCAGAAATGTCCTATTTGTCCTCAGCTTAACTTTATCGTTGTGAGGGATGATGTAATTTGGCTCAGTGCACAGGGCCTGTGGCTCTGAAATCCTCCTGGCAGGGGTAATGGCTACCAGGAAAGTACAGTTATGCAAGAACTTACTGTAACAGTAGATCTTCGAGACAGGCTCTTGCAGTAGGTATTCACATATAGGACTGGCCCACCAGGCATCAGGACCCCACGAAAAAATTTCTAGCTAGCAGTCTCTGGCGGGAACCGCCTCCACATCAGGTGACGGCATCATATGATGTCAGTTTAAAGGGGCAGTCCCCCACGCCCGCCTTCCAGTTCTTTCCCGCTGTTGGCTTGTGAAATTTCCTCACGGTTGAACAACGCTTCGTCAGTCATTTATCGGTCCTTAAGTCTTCAAACTTTTTGACCTTTTTTCTCTGTCTTTAAGCTTTTACTTATGATTCGCTGTGTATGTCATCCCCGACACCCTCCGAATCGCATAAGAATAAGTGTGACTCATGTGGTTCCCAACTTCCACACAAGGACAGCCACTCCTTGTGCCTCTTCTGTCTGGGCCCAGACCACCCAGTGGAGAAGAGACAGCACTGTCACAAATTTAACTCTGCTACCCACAAAAGAAGGCAGCAGTCCCTGGAAGCCCATATCCTAAAGAAGAAAATGGCCTCCATGGAGAAGGAGCTAAAGAAATTCAGACAGGTGTCCACTTCTCCTGAATGTCACAAGAAAAAACGCGACAAGGAGAAGCATCGGGAGTGGGAATCGGCTTCCTCAGCAGCCACGACTCCGGCCGGAGTCACAGCACTTAAGGTCTTCCAAGTTACAAACTTGATGTGGGCAGTGGACATAGGCTCGAAGGGTGGTTTCAGGAGCCTGTCTATGCAAAGGTTCAGGCTCCAAGGAGGAACAGGCTCCCTGATTGGAGGCTGGAGGTGCAAGATGCCTTTGATAAACTGTTTAAATATGGCATGGGAAAAAACATGATTTCTTCTTTGCCACTGAAAGGTAGGCCGAAATTGCTGCCAGGTGTAGCTTGAGGGAGATAGTTTCAAGCCTGATGCCTGTAAGTGTACCAGGTAATCTAGCAGCTGAGGGTCTAAAGCTGAAAGGGGTTCAACCTTTTTGCTCTTGCACCAGAGGGAAAACCTTTTTCATTTGGCTGCATACAGTAAATCGTCTTAGTGTTCAGTTTTTTAGCCATCTTCAGTATCTTAAGGACCTGTTCAGAGTACTGTGAGGATGGAAACTCTAACTCCTCAAGAACCAGGCCTTGAAGTGAAGAGAGTGTATGTCTGGATACTGCACTCCTGTCTGAGGAAGGGTCAACAGGGAGTGAGGTGGAGGCAGGTGAATGGGATTGTTGCAGGACGGTGAGAGAAGGAGAGGGTACTAGGCTTGTTTGGGCCATTCCAGAGCCACCAAGTTCATTGATGCAGGCTGTTGTCTGAGTTTCAGAAATACCCTAAGAATCAGGGGAAAAGGTGGGAATGCATATAGGGACCTCCCTGACCAGACCAGGATAAAGGCATCCAGGGGAAGCGATCCCGATACTGGGGCATGCAACAGAACTGAGGAAACTGGAAGTTGAGGGAAGAGGCAAACAGATTCATTTCTGGAGTGCCCAACCACCTGAACACTGTGGCTAGTACTTGTTTGTTCAGAGTCCATTCACTCTGGCCTTGCCGATGCAACTTACAGCACCTGCCAAAGTATTGTGTTTGCCTGGGAGGTGAATAGTTGAAAGGCTGACTCCCAGGGAGAAGGAAAAAGACCAAATTTATACAGCCTGTGAACAGAGTACTCCTGATCTGGTCCACTCTGCTTGTCTGTGGAAAACACTGCAGTGGTGTCTGTTCAACTTTGTACAGTCTGTCCTTTTACGACAGGAGCACATGGTTTGAGCTAGAAAGATTGCTCTGAGTTCCAAAAGAATTGTGTGTAACTGTGACTCTTGGAGAGTCTATGTGCCACTCACTGAGGCACAGTCCAGATGTGCTCCCCACCACAGGACAGAGGCATCTGTGGAACTGCTCCATCAGAGGTCTCAGCTTTAAAAAATTGTTGCTTTCTAAGACCAGCAAGCTATAAGGAAGCTTATGTGTGTCGCATCCAGTATCTGAACCCTGGGACCACTGAAGGCATTGAAGCCATGTGTCCCAATAGCCTGAAGAAATGTCAAAGTCACGTGGTACTGGGGTACTGCAGGGTTCAGTACTGGGACCAGTCCTCTTTAATGTCTTTATAAGTAACATTGCAGAGGGACTGGAAGGAAAAGTATGTTTCTTTGCAGGTGACACAAAGATCTGCAACAGGGTTGGTACACAAGGGGGGGGGTGGAAAGGATGAGAAGGGACTTGGCAAGGTTGGAGGAATGGTCAAATTTGTGGCAGCTTAGATTCAACGCAAAGAAGTGCAAAGTAATGCACCTGGGAAATGAAAACCCAGGGGAAGAATACACAGTGGGGGATGAGATACTAACAACAAAAATGGAAAGGTACCTGGGGGTAGTCATATCAGATGACCTAAAGGTGGGCAAGCAATGTGAGAAGGCAGTAAGGAAGGCTGGGGGGATACTGGGATGCATAGGGAAAGGCATCACCAGTAGAAAACATGAAGTTGTCATCCCTCTGTACAGACAGTTGGTGAGACCCTATCTGGAGTACTGCGTGCAGTTCTGGAGACTCCATCTCTGCAAGGACATAGACAGGATGGAGGCTGTCCAGAGGAGGGCAACTAAAATGGTGTAGGGTCTGCACCAGAAGACATATGGAGACTAAAGGAGCTTAATATGTATACCCTGAAGGAAAGGGGGGGGGGCATGATAGAAACTTTCAAGTACCTGAAGGGAATCAACAGAGTCCAAGAGGGTAGCATATTTCAGAAAAAGAGATGTGCAAGAACAAGGGGCACAATTTGAAGATAGAGGGGGGACGGCTCAGAGGTAATGTGAGGAAGCATTTTTTCACAGAGAGGGTTGTGGATGCATGGAACGGCCTTCCTGTGGAGGTCGTGGAGTCAAAAACAGTGGGGGAATTCAAGAATGCATGGGACAGACATAAGGCAATTCTAGTGGGGATGTAGGAGGAAGTAGGCTGTTGGTTAACTAGGATCTGCAGCTTATCCATTAGGTAGGGAAATGGGCAGACTATGTGTGCCAAGTGGTCCTTATCTGCCAATCAGATTCTATGTTTCCATGATTTGCTTAATACTGCATCATATACTGAAGCAGTGAGGGTTAATGATTCAAACCCAGTTAAGCGCCTGCTTGCTGGCCTCGCTGTCCCTGGATGAAGAAATGTGCCAATGCCTTCCTGGATGCTGGGAGGATCCCAGGTGAGACTTTGTTTAGATTTACCACGGAACCCCGAGACTCCAGAGTGAGCCTGTAAGGGAAAAAGGACTCCTTGACTTGACAAGGAGATTTTGGTACTATGAGCCAATCGGCAACTTAGGTGTAGCTAGAGATTCCTGAGGTGTGCTGCTACCACTGCCAAGCACTTTGTAAAGACTCTTGGGGCCGAGTAAGGCCGAAGAACCACAGTGAGCCCACACCTGAGAAACTGCCTGTGAGACCTCATTATGAGTATATGGAAAACAAGAAGCCCTTTAGGACCAGGGAGGCTAGCCAGTCTTCCTACTGTAAGGACTGTATGATTAGTAACAGAGAAACCATCTTAAATTTGGGTTTTAACAGCAAGATAGGTCGCCACTCCCCAGTTTTCCTTTTGTGTCAGAAAATACCTGGAGTAGAGGCCCTTTTCCCTTTTTATGGGCTGGGACCTTCTCCACCATTCACAAAGCTAGAATGTTTTTACCTCCCACTCCAACAGCAACACCTGTGTTGGGGACAGAGGCTTAGACACCTGGGTACACAGCAGGTCTGCCCACACTAACGTCAGGGCTTAATTGGTATTACACAGCTTCCAGGGCAGGTTTGCCATATCCACCGGCTCCTGCGCCACAGAACCAGGACAGAGTTCTGCAGTGCTTTTTTTTTTTTTTTTTTTGGATAATTGGCCATGAAAGCCAAGTAGGAAACAATTTTGACAAGCATCTGTGGTTAGCTATAAAATCTATTTTCTGGAGTCCTTGTTCGGGGGTAGGGAGGACAAGGTGACCCCAACTTTTTCACAAACTGCCTGCTGCACTATACTCACATGTTTGGGATGTACAGACAGGCACTCAGCATTGTTGTTAACAATTAATATATTTATGTATTTATTTATTAACATTTCCAGACCGCTTGTAAACCTCTACCACAGAAGTGGGGATTTGAAGCAGTTTTGTGGTGTCTTTATTTATATTTTTTCATTATAGATAGGCATGTCCAGACTTTTAGGAGGTGTAATACCTTTCATCTCCCTATAATCTTTTTTCATCCTCATCCTCACTTTGGATGGACTCCTGAGAAGGGAGGTTCAGGGTGTCCAATATGCTTTGGATAAACGAAAGCACAGAGGGGGAATCCTACTGGTTAGCCGAGGAAGCTCCAAGGAGAGGGAGTGGTTACATAAGGTTCTAGGCCCTCCAAAGTCATGTCAGTGGCATCGTAAAAATACTCATATCATCTGTATCACCCTCACAGTCTCTGGAGCGAGAAATGAAAATTACGTACCAACCGTAATTCCTAATCTTCTCTTGTATCTTCACCATTCATTACTGCTGGGTGTAAGGTGGAGGAGCGCACCTGTTATGGGAGGTTTTTTTTTTTTTTTGAGGGAGGAGTTGCCCTCGAGAGAGATGCACTACGTGGTGCATGAGGGGCGGCCGTTAGGCGCCACAGATTCCTCCTCCATTCCAGTTCTGTAAGCCCGAGAGGCAAAATAAGGATTAAGAAAAGGAGAGCGAGGAAAGAGAGCTGAGGGATAGGCAAAAGGAACAGAAACAAACTGAAAAAGGAATAAGCTGATAGAGGACAGGAAAGAGGAGAACCCTACCCTAAGGGACCGCAGGGCCTCACTCTTGGGGCAGCTCCGAAGGAGGAACAGACAAGGGAGAGGAAGAAAGATGAAAGAAGAAGAAGAGAGGGGGATGTAGGGAGGATGGAAAATATCTGCCAAGTTGTGAGTTCAATTGGCTTAAGGGCTTATCAGCTCGGAACCAAAGGGTCAGGGAGCAAGGATCCCATGAAACAAAAACTGGCTTAAGATGGTTCGACTGAACCTTCTGCACAGCTTGATACACAAAAGGCAGATTTTCTACACCTCCCACTATCCCCAACCCCTTACTCAAGCTGAGAGCTCACAGATTGGCAAGGCACATAATATGTTCCGGAGGGAGAGCACCCAGCGAAAATAGGGGAAAAAGGACCCCACTAGCACATTGTTGCATGCTAATACTGGTTGGGGTGGATGTGAAGCCCTAAAAGGGCACCTCTTTGGGAAGGCAGACAAAGACAGAGTAGGAAACTCATTCTGACTCCCCGGGAGGCAGAGGCAATAATCAGATCACCAGTTCCAAAAATAATTTGAAAAATGCTAGAACATAGTTTGACTAGCACAGACTGGCATAAACAGGACAAGATCCAGAAATGCCAGCGGGATCCTGGACCAAAGGAACAGGACCATTTAGGAAGTAGCCTTGTTAACTGGTAATTGAACAAACAGGGCCTAAGAAGGGGCCAGCAAGGCACCTTCAAGGGTAATCAGAAAGAGTTCCCTCAGGACAGACAAAATGCTACTCGTTCTCCTCCCTTTCCAGACTTACATTACCTGTTCTGAGAGAAGAACGGAAGGCCCAAGTTTAGGGAATTAGGCTCTAAGGCCATGAGGAGAAGGGGAAGAAGAACAAGCAATGTGGAGGGGATGCCCAAGAAGGAGGCCCATGAGGGGGAAGGAGGGCAGGATTCAGTAATGAATGGTGAAGGTACAAGAGAAGATCAGGAAATACGGTAGGTATTAATTTTCATATCTTCCTTGTCAATCTTCACCATTCATTACTCTAGTGTATTAAGCCCCCAGAGGGGACTAGTGTAACCCTGAGTGAACAAGACCCTCAGCCTCCTGTTGGTGAGAAACAGGAAGAAGAGACCCTGGCCGTACTATACTGGAAGCCTAAAGACGAGGAGAGCTAGGAGGTGTCCACTGAAGATGAAGGGACGGAGGAAGCCCCTGCAGAAGCCTGCTAGCCCTGGCAGAAAAGAGGTGGGTCCCTCGGAAGATGGAGTGAATCACCCTACGCCAGGCCAGGGGTGACAACCTTGTTAGACAAAGCCATGCCATCCACCTAATGCAGATCGCTGTCCCCGCAAGCCTGGAAGCCACCTCACTGGCATCATAGGATGCCCTTGCTTGGTGCCTTGCCAGTTCCAGGCCTATAGCGGAGAGGGCAATGGCCTGTCTCGATTGCTCCATATCAGGCATTGATGCTAGTAGCTGAGACAGCATCGACCACAAGTGCCTGTTATAGGCAGCATGGTGTGCCTGATGTGATGCAATGCACAGCATCGCACGAGAAGAAGAGAACATCTTCACCCCCACTGGTCAAACTGTAGGGAACCTGAGTCCGGTGGTCAGTCGTGTGCCAGGCAGCACCCGGAAGGAGTCTCTAGAACACCAATCCCGAGGGTGGGCTGAGGAGAGAACCTAGGGACTCAGATGGAGTGCAATACCTCCTCCTGCAGTCTTCTGGGGCTGGGATAGGGTCGGCTGAAGACTTCCAGGGGTGGATAGACACCTCCTGGAAGGGAATAGGCCAGATTGGCACCACCAAATGCTGGGCACTGAATTCATCGAGGAATTCATGTGTCTACCACTCAGTATTGTCATGTCTGTTATAGGAGATACAGAGATCCTCGAAAGGAAGTGCTGATGTTCAGTGAAATCAGTGTCAGAAGAAAGGTGAGCAGAGGGTTCCTCTACCTCTGAGGAGGGAGCCAAGGAGGATAGGGAACCTGAATGTCCAGAAGACTCCTGCAGTGGTGGGGACAGGAAAAATACCCGCTCATGCATATATCTAACATATGACAGGAAGGCTGCCACAGTGCCTCTGAACATCTCCCAGGATGACGGCCCCGTAGGACCGATATGGCCTGGAAGAGAGGGGGGTGGCTGCAGAGGAATGGGAGAGGGGCACCTACAAGGAGGCAACTGTCCTCTGCCAGGGCTCTGAAATCCAGAGAATGGAGCCCAAGCTGGCGGGGTCCCTGAAATCAAACCAGGTCGCAAGACGGAACCCTGGAGATGCAAACTCTGGAAGGGCCCAAAAGGGGAAATCTTCCTTGTGATGCACCTGGGGCTGCATGGGTCCAAAAGGGCACCCCAAGGCGCCACTGGAAGGGTCCCCAAGCCTAAGAGGGAGAGGGAGAGGCAAGGCTCAGTGCTACGGCTCCTCCCCACACCCCGAGGGTGGCAGAGGCGCCACCTATCCAGACCCTCAACCCCTTAGACTCCAAGGATGCCTCCTCTTCCTCTCAACGCCAGAAGGAAGGGTCCCAGGGGCCCCCAAAGACAGGACCCCAATCGACCGAGAAGGTATTAGTAGCACCAGGGTTGGTAGCTGCCTCATCCCTCTGGGGACAGCCCCTCCCAACTCCCAAGCCGCCTCCCCAAGATTCCAGGCCCCCCAGCCTGCTACTGTGGAGACTTCAGGAATGGAGGCGCTGGGCCACCTGACACCGCATCCCACAGAGAACTCTGATTCCGAAGAATCGGGGTGCGAGACCGGGTCCACGTCCAAATCGCCTGCTTCCAAAGAAGAGTCAACCAGAAGGACCTCGATGCTGGTGACCCCATGAGTCCCCTGAATGGCGCCGGTGTCGCTCGCGATGATGGCCGCTCCCAGCACCCCGCCCGTGGCTCCGAGACCCGGCCCGACCCACCTACAGCCCTGGTCAAATCCCGGTGCTCGTCTTGTACGGAACTAACAGCACCGCCAACAGGAGTTAACTGGATGAGCAGGCGCCATAAGCGGTGCTGAAAACCAAACCAGCACTGCCCCAATCACTGGTGCCACAAATGGTGCCAGGATCCGAGATGGACACCGGAAGGGCGGTGCTGGTCTACGGTGCCAGACCCAGCAACTGTGGGCGTGACACTGGGAGTCTGCATCTCCGAAGGGTGACTGCCAAGGCGGAGGTGTCTCCCAGCAGCCCCCAGGAGGCCCGCGATATTCCTCCGACACGCAAGAGGCCTCCTCCTTGATAAAGCTTGAAGATGAGAGGCCTCCTCCTCACCAGACCATAAAAAGGCCTGGGAGGACACAGAGGAGGGCTTAGGTCCTAGCCTGGAAACCGAGACCAGAAGCCATCCTCTGAAAATCGGTGGAGCCTTGCTGACTTCATCATGAGATTTCAAAAGAACATGGTGGTCCATCGAGAAGCAGGTGTCGCATCTATCCATGTCATGGTTAGGTCCCAGGCACTGAAGGGAGACATCAATGCCGCTCAAATCACGGAAAATGCCGGCTACCAGGAGCACCAATGCATGGGAAGCGGATCCCTTTGGACTTTAGCTTGGCTCCTGAACCGACATGACAAGAAACAATTTTTAAAACACAGAAAAGCTCCTGGCGCGTTGAATCATAAAATGAAGCGGTCATGCTAATTTCAACGGCGCCGGAAGCTAGAACCAGGATGAAAGGTCCGAGGAAGGCGTCAAAAACATTACAGACGGCTTTGTGGCGCAGTAAACAAACTTTCTCACTCATGTAGCAGGTGTAGCCTCAATGGTGGGAGAAACAGAACTGGGATGGAGGAGGAGTCTGCGGCGCTAACGTCCGCCCCTCGTGCACCACGTAGTGTGTTGCTCTCGAGGGCGGTGCTGTCTCTTCCTGCCAAAAAAAACAAACAGAAAAAAACCTCCCATAGCGGGTGCGCACCTCCGGCTTACACCCAGCAGTAATGAATGGTGAAGATTGACAAGGGAAGATCTGTGGAAGAGTGTTAGCAGCCCCTGTAAGCAGGGGCATCACACAATTATCAACTGTATCACCTTCACAGTCTGCAGAAAAGAGAACTGTGGAAAAGTGCATACTAGCCCCTGTAAACATAAAGCCCATCTTTGTAAGGTCTGAGGACATGCCATTCTTTTGCCACAATTTTACCTGCACAGACAGTGCTGATATGCTTTTTCTTTATTCTTTAAGCTGCCTGTTGCTCGCTATTGGCTTTCCCAGGAGGAATAGGATCATTACTCTTGACAGAGTTTCTTTTTAGCTACTTCATAGCAGCTTGAGTTCCCTTTATTCATGTTTATAATTTTGAATTTGTGAGGGACTTGGGCAGACCCTTTGGAAGCTATGTTTATTGGCTGGGAACTGGAGGCTTCGTCAGCCCCCTGCTTGCATATTTACTGTTATTACTCTTAATGGCCCCTAATTGGTAGCCTTGATATATCGTCAGCCATAATACTTATTGGGGTTCTTTGCTATGTGCCAGTTTAACAAAGAGAACCCAAGATCTGGACCACAAACAACTGACTGCAGGTTTCTGCAAAATGCCACCGGCCAGTCCTGCCCCAGTTAAAATGCTATCTACCTTAAAATCCCCTTGTATTTATTTCTTTTTTTTTGTAGTACTGGGCTCTATCCAGTGCCAATCTAATAGAAACCCAGTAATACCAGTCAACTGCACACAGGTTTCTGCTGTAATGCCACCGGCCAGTCTTGTGACAGATGAACTTAGGTCCAGTTTTATGTAGGGAATTTAATCTAGTCAAGCAACTGTCAACCATTTGAATCCAATAGTTTGCCTCGCGGTAAAATCTGCGAGGTCTGAGGTATAAAATAAGACAAAAGTGCAGAATTCGATGGTTCTTTCACAAATTGCGTTAGAAAAGTGAAGAACCATCGAAATTAAGCACCCACGGGTAAAAATAATATAGAAAATGAACAGCTGCTGTAAAAATTAAGTCAAAATAGTGTGGTTGTGCTAAAAATAGAAAATTAGCATGGCACTAACAAAAACGTAAAACTTTCACTCAGCACACTACAGAAAAAGATTTATGAGGAAAACTTTACCCAGATAAGTGCTAGGAGGCTGTCAACAAGGAAAGTTGAGAGGCACCACAGGGGTAATATTGCTCAGTCCAGAGGAGAAAAAATTCTGAAGCCTTCAGGCAGCTCCCACTCCTGTTTTTTGATTGGCTATGGCCCTAAGCTGATTTAAATAAAAAATTATCTTAAAGGAATACCTCCGGGGCAGTTGCACCTAGCCAGCTAACTGCTGAAGTTACTGATGCTAAAAGGACTCCTGGTGTAAGAAAGTTGCTTTCCTCTCTAGATGACTGGGATAATTACAATGGATAGTTGCTTGCTTCTCTGGATATTCAGGCAAGTTACAATTAGACAGTTGCATTCCTCTCTGGATAATTAGGATCGTTACAATGGATAGTTGCTTTCCTCTCTAGATAATCGGAATAGTTACAGTGAATAACTGTTTTCCTCTCTGGATAATCAAGATAGTTAAAATGGATAGTTGCTGTCCTCCCTGGATAATCAGGATAGTTACAAAGGATACAGTAAGTGTTAGCATCTCTGGATAATCAGAACAGTTACAGCACACAGTGACTGTAAACTCTAGGTGCCCACAGAAACAGATAGCAAACTATTGTTATTCACTACTGCGGAAAACTTCCCTTCATTACTAGTGAGGGACAGCATGAGCAAAAGCATAAAAAAAACAAACAAAAAAAAAACACAAGGACAGAAAAGCATCAATGTACTGGTCAAAAGATTTGGTATGTAGATTCAAGAAATGGGATTAGCAAACTTTTCTTAAGTTTAAAAAGCTTTTCAGAACTAGATCTTTGGACCAGTTGGTCCTGCAAGGTGAGGTATTTAAATTCCCCTTAGCAAACTGTCTTGGAGACTTGTTTTTCAACTCTGAAACCAGTTCTATTAGTCAAGTAAGGCCACTGAGTTAGGTAAATGAATGCTGAAAATTGAAATACTGTAGCTGGCAATCAATATCCCTGTTTCAGAGTTTATATATTTTATTGCAGATCACCCGAGTGCTCCTTTTGCCTGCATGTGAGGCATCCATCTTCTAGCAAGAGAAGCTGATGCATGGGATTTGTTACCATAGCAATAGTAATGAGCAGGGTGGTACACCAAAATGGGAGTTTCAAAAAAAAAAATAATTTTGTTTTTATCTTTCACTATTTTTTTTTTTTATCCAGGTTAGTCCAAACTGAGATGCATCTAATTTTCACTGGGTTCCTGCTTCTAACCATGTCCACAGCTGGGTGGAGTGGAGCACCGTGAGGTTCAGTGACTTGCCGAAGGTCCCACACTGACTATTTGGCTGTGGCAGGATTTAAGCCTGTGATCTCCTGGTTCCCAAGCCAGTGCACGAATCCCTAGACCATGCTGTCTTGTATAGTAATTGGTCCCCCAATGTGACTTTCATAGCTATAAGCATGATCACTTGTGTGTCCTTATGATGCCAGAACTGCTCAGCTTTGTCGTTCTCTTAACGCACAAGAGGGCTCCATTCACTTGTACAATATAGTAAAAAGCTGGGGTATAGGTCTGTGGGCATGACTTAAGTTTTCCCACCCTGCTTGAAATCTGGTAAACAAATGTTCCTTTCCTAAGTCAAGAGTTAAAACCAACTTCTCATACATACATTGACAGGCAAGAAAGACATTTTTTTTTTTTTAGATTTCAATATAAGAATAAAACAACTTTTAGCTTCACTTTTTGGCAAAATAATCAGTGCAATGTGCATCACTTAGCCTCATCTGGAACTCAGATACAGCATACTAAAGATGGACCGTAATCCTGCTTGTATCTTCTTGACGTTTTCTATTCCAGACATGATTTGCACGTGGAAACAAACATACACCGCAGAAAAAGTCACTTGCAGGTCACATCATGGCCTGAGGCAGTGCTTCGACAAGACCTTTTTTTTTTGTAATGTCTACATGATGAACCGCTTGCTAAGAGGTTGGGTTTCCATGAATGCAGTCCCCCCTGCAGCCTCCTCTGCTCAAACGCTGACTGCCACAGCACAGCTGCAGGGCAATCAGAAATTCTAGACAGGAGAGCTCGTTTCCATGTATCACACCTCACAACAAACACTACAGCTTGCAGGTGACCCCGAGACACCAATCAGGTTGGCCTATCTGACAGCACTTCCTGAAACCTACAGGGGCTGCTGCAGGCCCCTAAGTGCAGGAGCACCACCACGGTGCCAATCAGCAGACAGTAGAATTTTCGCTCTAAGCAACCTGTGACCTAGAAAGCTGTCAGTGTCTTTGAGTTTGGTGACAGTTTTATCACTTTTTTTTACTAGAGCACTATCCAATTGCCTAGTAACTGTCTGGAGAAGAAAGATCAGGAAGCAAAGAACAAGAGGTGAAACAAGGAGGTTTTGTACCATTAACAGCAGATTACTTGCAATATGCAGACTACGTATTCTGCTTGTAAAATACGAAGAATTCAGCAAAGGAGGTGACAGAATCCTAACTTATTAACCTTGTGTGCTTTGTTTCAGGTTCTTACGTACATATACATTAACTAGGAGTATGACCAGAGCAGTGCGATTCAGAAAATCTGTGTTACCTATTCACTCCAAGGGAAGGGAACTGCAGTGCTAGCAAAAGAGGAACACATACAGTACCTTTATATGCCTTTCATTATTCTGAATACTGGAGGATTCTGAGTATGTGTTTACATGAACTGGAATAGGTACTCCAGAAGTACTGTGTACAGTTGATATGGCACACAGTATTCTGAATACTGGAGTATTTAACTGGAATAGTTCCAGTAGTGCTGTGTGCAGTTTATATGGCTCTTCTTATTCAGAATACCCATTCCAGTAGTGTAAATGTGCTTAAAAAATTGGTTAGAAATGTCCTACTTCCTCATTGGCTAAATAAGTTCTGAGTAGGAGTGTGCGCGGGATGAACAGAGTTTCCTGAATACCACAAATAATGCACTATTCGTTATTCGGATATAAATAATGAATAGTGGACTATTATTCGTATTCAGGAAATAATTTAAAAAGAAATAAAAAACAGCCACCCACCCTCTTCTCACCCCAGCTGTCTAAACATACACAGCCCCCTGTCCACCGACTTACCCAGCACCCACAATTTAATGCATTTTTTTTCACGTTCTGTTTTACCTCCACTCCTGACATCTGCAGGCAGCTGTTTTTCCCCCTGCCTTGCCACCCAAATCTGTCCACCGCTCCCCTGACACCACCGAACCCCTAGTGCCACCATGGATTGTTCCCTCCCCCATGGTAGGGCCGGGAAGGGGAGGGCCATCCTCCCCCCACTCAGGAAAACATATCCAGTTAGGGGTCTCTGGTGGTCCGGTGACAGAGCAGGATGCCAGTTGGCTGACATGGATCACAGAGCCTGCGGACACCATCTTTTTTTTATGTTTTCTGTCTCTTCCCTTCGCGGCTGTGAGCATGTGTGCCACGTTGCACCGTTCTTGTGCCTCCCTGACTCCTAGTGCTGCCACGCGACCTCCACCAGGAGGCAGCCAAGGAGCAGGACAGCCATCCCTCCCTCCCCAAGAAAGGAAAGCAGTCCATTGGACGCTTAAGACTTGCCCTCCCCTGCCAATCCCTGGCAGCCTGAGCTCGCTCCAGTGCCCTGGTCACCAGTGTGGTGCGAGGTACGGCATCCAGCACCTCAACCCTCAGCGCCACTGGACCGGCCACAATTTAATGTTCAAAAACTGATCCCAAGATGGGCGACTGGCACAACCCACCCACCTCCATGGCTGGCTACCATCTCTTGTAGCGCTAATGTATGTTTTTAAATTAGGTCTTCTTTCAAAGAAATAAATAACTCCCCAGCTCCATCATCCTGGCAGCAGCAGCAGCACCCAAATCCCGACCCTCCTCCCCACTGGTGCAGGAAGGCGTCCGACACTACCTGCTCCCACCACGGCTGGCCACCTTGTTGTGAATAAAAGTGCTCCAGCGCTGGTTCGCATAGTAAAACAGCTGATCAAGTGGCACTTCATAGACATGAATAGGGACATTTTTTAAACTCCATTTTTCATATTGGCCATGGTGAATAAATCATGACTACTGCTCAACTAACAGTTGTCAGTTGAGCAGTGGCCTTGAGTTTGGTCATGATGGCCACCGCAAATATAAAAAATGGAGTTTAAAAAATGGCCCCATCAATGTCTATGAAGTGTGCCCCTGTCCTCTACATACAGTTATATCACAAACAAGGTGGCTCTCAGTATCAGGCAGTAGAAGGGATCGGTGGCTCAGCTCCATGGAGCCAAAATATGATCCCTTCCCTTCCAAATTAGGACTAGTCTTTGACTCCTCTCCTATTAGTAGAATTAATTCTCAGGAAGTCCCTGCTGCTGACCTTATTAACACTCGTGCATTCAGTTTCAATAGTCACCTTCAAGCAGGCCGAGAACTTATTACTCTCCTTGGATACAAAAGAGAGTGCAGGTGCAGACAACATAGACCCATACCTCCTTAAACTTGGATACCTCTACTTGACCGCCTTATTACACACTTATTTAACTTGTCTTTATTGTGAGAGGAACTCCCCCAGCCATGGAAAACTGCCCACATCCTACCCTTATTCAAGTCAGGTGACCCATGTGATCTGAATAACTACCGTCCTATTTCTATACTCCCGGCACTGTCAAAACTGCTCTAAAAAATTGTTAATGCCCAAATAAGAGAACATTTGGATACGCATGATCTACTAAACCCTGTACGGTCTGGCTTCAGGGCCAAGCACAGCACAATTTCAGCACTAGCCAAAGTAACTACAGATTGGCAAACTGCACTAGACTCTAAGAAACATGTGATCGCCCTTTTCCTGGATTTGAGCAAAGCTTTTGACACTGTCGAGCACAACATACTGATTGCAGCTCTAAGAAGACTAGGACTTGATAGCCCTGCAATCAAATGGTTTTCCAACTACCTTTCCAACAGACTGCAACAAGTAAAAGCGGCAGGTGACCTCTCTTTACAAAAAAACATCCTGAGGGGCGTCCCTCAAGGCTCCATATTAGGCCCAATTCTATTTACAATTTATATCAATAACACTGACTCACATCTACAAACAGCTAATATACATCTATTCGCAGATGATACTGTACTATATACCATAAACTCCTCCTTAGAAGTGGCACAGGAGAAGTTACAGCAGGACTTTAATAAGCTCCAACACAATCTCATTAAACACAAACTTCTCCTTAATGCCAAATACAAAAGTCATGGTCCTATCACCAAAAGTTGGCTTTGGACCTATACTTACTCCTCGGATTGTAACGCTACTAGATGAACCTCTCAAAACAGTTGAAACTTTTAAATACCTAGGTTTCTGGCTGGAGAACAAATTGAACTTCCATTGCCATCTACATGAAATCTTGAAGAAACTAAGACAACAGCTTGGCATATTCTACCAGAATAGACGTCTACAAACCCTAGATGCTAGAAAGAGAATAGTATAATCTACATTCTTACCCTTACTGGATTACACTGACTTTATGTACTCTCACTGTCCGCGAACGTTGCTCGGTAAACTTGACATACTATACCACCGGGCCCTTAGATTCATCCTTAATCTACCCTTACGTACCCATCATTGTCTACTCTACCAGGAATCGGGCTGGACTTCTCTATCAGCTAGGAGAAAAAGAAATGCTCTACTTTGGTTACATAGGGCTCTCTCAAACAAGCTCCCAGAATATATCTGTAATTTATTTGTGCGTGCCAAGGGTCTCTACGGTCTGAGATGTTTCACAATACTTTGCTTTCAGACTCCTAGAGTAAATACCTCCTTTGGCTTGGCGGCAATTAACTTCTCCCTGCCATCCCTTTGGAACTCCATGCAAAGCGTACTAAAACTGTCATCACTTCCAAACCTATCCGCATTCAAAAAGATGCTAGCCGACTTCTTGAGGGAAAACTGCAACAGCTTCAGACAAAAATGATCTTCCCAATTTGCTTTCCCCTACGGCAATCTAAACACCTACCAAGTCCCTTCCTCATAAGCGACCTACAGCTTCTTGTACACGTTTAGATACCTCTGTCTTTCACATCTTCTCTCTCCTTTCCTTCGTGCAGCTGCATCTGTCCTTACCTTGTCTGACTATTTCCAACAGTGGATGTTGATTAGGACTGATGACCCTCCTCACCTTTGTATAATTTTTATATCTGTATTGGCATTGTTTGTAATTCCTGCCAGGTCAATTATTTACTGGACATTTGTGTATATGCTGTAAAATTCTGCTCCTTCTATGCCTTGTACTTACTGTACTGCTTGTTTTGCTTTGTATTGTTATCTGTCCAGGACCATCTTGAAAATGAGCTTGCTCAATGGTGGCTATGCCTGGTAAAATAAAGTGATTGATTGATTGATTGAAATTAGGGGCAAGTAAAAATTCAGATTTTGGCATAATAATATGAATTGGGGTCATGGTTCTTGGAGGGGGCATTTTAAAACAAGCAGGAAAGGTGCTCTTTAATGAGTTTAGTAAGTACTTTTATAATACTTCTTCATTTGTGCAATTAAGAATAGTGAATTTTCATCTTTATTTTTCAAACTGTTAATAGAAATAATTCAGCAGAATTCTGCTTTTGATATATGAGAAAACCCTAACCACTAAGAAGCCCAAACTATTTTGATGAGAAACTGTAGACTTATCTTTAGATCTTTTTCCAAAGGTCAGTTCAAAATTTGAAATGATAAACCCTTACTTATCATTTTATTTTAATTAGAGCTCATAAATTCTTTTTTAAAATGGGTCGAGATGGCCACCACTAATGCTGCTCTCTGACTGGACGAACCAGGTCACATGCTATGCCTGTATGTACTCATAAATGCACTGAGTTGCACTGTCGATCCCAAAATGTATAATACTACACAATTTTCTAACTGTTCAGGGTGCTGTGTTTGTTGGCACCTATTGAAACTCTGGTCTGTGCTGAGCAGCAGTCAGCCTATGGCTTCATGCCTCAGGACACACTGCAGTAGTGCCTATATCTCTCAATGAGCACGCACATCCATTGTATGTTAGTGCCACCTATATTATAGGAATGCTGCTGGTGGGTGGTCACTATCAACTAGCAAACCAAAATAATGAAAAACAAGAAAAAAGTTTCCCATTAATTACAGGCCCTTTTTGGCAGTACTTAAAAGGACACATTCATGCTCAGAGGCCATCATAGTTTGAAAGCCCATAAAAAAATGCTTTCAAATGAGGTACTGGTCTCATCTGCAACTGGAAGCACTCCAGAGATATAGGTAACTCTGCCTGTTCAACATTAATACTGCACTGCAGCCATTTTTACATGAACATACATGAACATACCAAAACGCCAGCAGAAACAGGCCTCACGGTGTAGCGAGTCTGCTCGACTGTGCAGCTAGCCCCTCAATTTGCAGCTGCTCCGCCTACCTCTCTCCCTTTTCATACATACCCTCCCTCACCCTGTCCCATCCCCTTCCCTCTTAAAACCACCCACCATGCTAAAGGCTACCACCTCCTCAGGTAGAGCATTCCACTTGTCCACCACCCTCTCTGTGTAATACTGCCTCCCGATTTCCCTCCTGAATCTTCCCCCCTCCAATCTCAGCTGGTGCCCCTTGTGACCCTCCCTCTTCTGATCTGGAAAATAGAAACATAGAGGTTGACGGCAGATAAGGACCGCAAGGCCCATCCAGTCTGCCTATTTTTTCTACCTTATGAATGTGCCACAAACCTTTACACTGTCAATGACCTATCTATCCATGCTAAATCTGTATTGCTCATATGCCTATCCATGCCTGTTTGAAGCCCTGCACTGTATTCATAGCCACCACTTCCTGAGGTAGGCTGTTCCATGCACCCACCACTCTTTCTGTGAAAAAGAATTTCCTCACATTCCCCCTTAATCGGCCTCCCTCTATTCTCATGCTGTGTCCTCTTGTCCTGCTATTTTTCTTATATTTAAACATGTTAGACTCTTTCACATTGTTAATGCCCTTAAGGTGTTTGAATGTTTAGATCATAACACCTCTCTCCCTTTGCTCTAGGGTATACATATTGAGCTCCGTTAATCTGTCCTCAAATGTCTTCTGATGCAGTCCCTGCACAATTTTGGGTTGCCCTTCTCTGGACTGCCTCAATTTGGTTAATGTCCTTGTGAAGGTGTGGCCTTCAGTACTGCATGCAGTACTCCAGATGGGGCCTAACCAGTGTCTTGTAAAGAGGGATTATTACCTCCCTCTTACGACTTGTGATACACCTACTAATACATCCTAACATCCCCCTTGCCTTACCTACTGCTTTAAGAGGTCTGCTTGGATGATTTCAGGTCATCAGTGATGATGATGCCCAAGTCTCTTTCTTCTTTTGTGACTGCCAGCAACTCCCCTCCCAGCCTATAGGTGGCTTCAGGGCTTCTCTTCCCTATGTGCATGATCTTGCACTTCTTTGCATTAAATCCCAATTGCCACTCTTCTGACCATTTTGCTAGTTTATCCAGATCTCTTCTCATTCTGCCCACCCCATCTGGATCATCTACTCTGTTGCAGATCTTGGTGTCATCTGCAAACAGACAAGCCTTACCCTCTAGTCCATCTGCAATGTCACTAATGAAGATATAGAAGAGAACTGGCTCCAGGACTGACCCCTGAGATACCCCACTTGTGACTTGCATCTCTTCTGACTGTATACCATTTACCACCACTCTCTGTTTTCTGTCTGTCAACCAGTTTGCCACCCAGTTGACCAACTTCTGACCCACTACGAGCCTACCCAGCTTATTTATCAATCTTCTATGTGGAACAGTGTCGAAAGCTTTGCTGAAGTCAAGGTAGGCGACATCAACTGCTCCCCCTTGGTCCAGGGATCAGATGTGAAATACCTTCTATGCTAGTCTTTTTTTTTTTTATTTACGCTTTCTTCCTCCTCACCTAGCTGCCGACCGCCCGGGACTATCAGCCCATGCAGCTTCCACCTTCTCCAGAACGGCCTCGAGCCCTCCGATACCCCGCGGCTTACCCCCCGCGGACGGGGCTACTGGGAGCGGAGCACCACAGACACTATTTTTGCGTCGGAGGGCCAGCCTGGAGAGGCTAATTGAAGCCGCGGCGTGCTTCATGTAGGGCGGCCGACAGCCGTCCATTTTCCGGTTTTCTGGGGGGCGGGAACGTGCAATGACATAATGACGTCCGGCCCGCCCCCAAGTCCTATTTGAGTGTTGGTGGCTGTGTGACTCCCGAGGCCTCCGCCCAGGGTCACTGGTGCCACCGATCACTGACCCACCCTCTCCCCTGGAGAAGGAGAGCAGTCCGTAGGACGCTCCATCCTTCTCCCCCCCGGCCGGCCCTCCGACGATCCAGGTCCGTTCCCGAACCCGGGTCGCCAGCGTCGCAAGCTGAAATCCCACCGCTGCGCCAGCGGGCCGTTCTATGCTAGTCTTGTTTATCCCCTTTAAATATTTATAGGTTTCGATCATGTCCCCCCTATCCCTCCTCTCCTCTAGGGAATACACGTTCAGCTCACCCAGCCTCTCCTCATAGGAGTATCCCTCTATCCCCTGGATCATCCTTGTCACCCTCCGATGAACACCCTCCAACAATCGTATGTCCTTCTTCAGGAATGGTTGCCAGTACTGCATGCAGTATTCCAGGTGTGGCCTAACCAGTGACCTGTACAGCGGCAGGATCACCTCCCTATTTCTGGAGGATATTCCCCTCGCAATACACCCCAGCATCTTGTTGGCTTTTGCTGCTGCTTTCCTGCACTGTGATGAGTTGTTCATACTCCCCGTTATAAGCACCCCTTGATCCTTTTCCTCCTCGGTGCACTCCAGCTGTATCCCCCCCCAGCTGATAGCTCCTCCGCTGATTATTAGCCCCGAAGTGCAGTACCTTGTACTTTTTGGCATTAAACCCCAACTGTCATGCCTCCGACCACTTCTGTAGTTTGGCCAGGTCCTCCTACAGCCCTCTCCACCCCTCGATGACTTCAACCAAGCTCCCATCTTTGTGTCATCCATGAAGAGACCGTTCTTACTCCAGACCCCATGGGAGATATCCGCTATGAATATCCCAAATAACACCGGTCCCAAAACTGATCCCTGCGGCACCCTGCTCATCACATCCCTCGGTGTTGAGAGCTCCCCTACCACCACCACCCTTTGTTGTCTTCCCTTCAGCCAACTGGTGATCCAATTAATCATCTTTGTTCCCACCCCTATATATTCCAGTTTTCTCCCAGCCTCCTATGTGGCACGGAATCAAAGGCCTTGCTGAAATCCAAATACAGGACATCCACCTCATGGCCTTTGTCCAGTTCCTTTGTTACCCTGTCATAGCACTCAATCATGTTTGTCTGGCAGGATCTTCCTGAGACAAACCCGTGCTGCCGGCTGTCCTGGAGCCCACTGTTCTCCAAGAAGGTCACCAGCCTCTGTTTTGGGATCACCTCCATGAGTTTTCCCACAATTGATGTGAAACTCACTGGCCTGTAGTTGCCTGGTTCGTCCCTTGGTCCACTTTTGTGAAGTGGTACCACACATCCTCCAATCCTGTGGAACGCATCCTGTTTCCAAGGACATACTGAACAGGTCAGCCAGAGGTCTTGCCAGGAGCTCTGCTAGTTCCTTGAGTACCCTAGGGTGAATACTGTCTGGACTTGGTGCCTTATCCCCCCTCAGAGCCCTTAATCCTTTCAGCACCCTATCCTCTGTAATCCCTATATCCATCACCCCCCCCACTGCCCACGGCCCCTCTCCCAGGTGGTGCCCGCCCTCTTTCTCCTTCGTGAACACAGAGCAGAAGTAATCATTAAGCACCTCTGCCTGGTCCTCCCCCTTCTCCACCCAGCCCCTGTCCTGCCTAATCCTCACAATCTGATCCTTGTTTTTTCGTCTTTCTCTGATATATATGAAGAAGTCCTTTTCTCTAGTTTTAATGCCCTGTACCAATCTCAGTTCTCTGGAAGCCTTGGCTGCTTTGACCAGCCTGGTCGCCTCCCTGGATTTCTTCAGATACACCTCCCTGTTATCCTCCCCTCCTGATTTCTTGAGTCTACAAAATGCCTTTTTTTGGCCCTCACCCCCTCCATGACCTCCTCCACCAGTCCTTTCCTAATAATATCCCATTTTTGACTAGCGTCCATGTGCGGTTGAATACCCGTCAGATGCCTGCCCAAAATTTTCCCCATCCTTTCAAAGTCTGACCCTTAAAGTCGATCACCCTGCTTCCCTGCCCATGTTGAGCGTGAACCATACCGTGTGGTGGTCACTCCCAGCCACAGGGGCCTCAACCTCCAGATCCCTTATAGCCTCCCCATTTGATAGAACCAGGTCCAGCATCCTGCCCAATCTAGTTGGATCCCGGACCATCTGCACCAGAAAGCTGTCCTGAAATGCCTCTAATAAGACCTGTTCCTTAATACTCATAGTGGTTGGGACACTCCACCCCACCTCCGGTAGGTTGAAGTCCCCCACCACAGTGTTCCCCTTACTACAGACCCTCCTGATTTGTTCAGCTAACTCCCTATCCAGATCATCCCCTTTGGCTGGCAGCCCGTGCACCACACCAATCCTCACTGTCCTACCTCTTGAATCTTGACACAGCATCCATAGGGCCTCTGTTCTGCCTTCCTCCCCCTCTGCCCTTATGCACTTTATTCCCTCCCATACATATATTGCCAACCCCGCCTTTTCCCTTAGCCCTGTCCTTCCTGAATATTCTATACCCTGGTGCTATCAAACCCCATTCCTGGTGCTGGGTGGCCCACATTTCCATGATGGCCGCTATGTCCACCCTCCCTATTGCCAAGAGAGTCTATAATTCCGCTGATTTGTTACCAAGGTTTCTCACATTCAGTGAGACCACCCTTCAACCTGTCCTTGCCCCCCGCCCTGAATTACCCCCTCTTAATCCCCCCTGTGCCACTACTCCAAGTTCCTCCTTACCAGCCTGAGGGTAAACACGTTTAGCTCCTCTCTGGGATCCCTGCCTACCATCTGTCCACATGCCACCCCCCACCTAGTTTAAATCCACCTTTCTGGCTATGTACTCCCCTACCCTCTGCTTTAATATCCCCTTCCCCTTCCCTCCCTGCTCAAATGTAGCCTATCCCCTGCATAAAGTTCATTGCTGTCCCAGGTTCTCTCTCAGCCCCCCACCAATCTGTAACCCCTGGACTGACACCAATCCCTCACCCAGGTGTTGAACTCCTCAATCCTTGCTTTCCTCACCGAACTAGCGTCGGGTACTGGGAACACATCTGAGAAAGCTACCGACTCCCCCAGCTCATCACACAGCCTGCCCGGTTCCTCTAACCCCTCCCTCACTACGTCTACTGTCTCCCTCACCAGGTCATTCGTACCCATGCACCATGAGATAGAGTTTCCTCCTATCCCTCTTAGTACACTTAAGGATTGACTGCTCCACCCTGCCTGCAGTTAATCCAGGTATGGACTTCACCCAGATGCAACTATGCCGTTCCCCCTTGCTGTCCCATCTTATACCTTTAAGTATTGAATCCCTCAGTACCAATACCATAGAACACTGTGATGTCATCAAGGGACAATGTGTGCCTAACTACACTAAGTCAAGCACCGCCTGTTCCTTGATGACATCACAATGTTGTACAAATTACTGCAATGTAATATTAATGTTGAACAGACATACTTGTCTATAGCTCTGGAGTGCTTCCAGCTACAGATGAGCCCCATACCTCATTTGAAATAACTTTTCATGGGCTTCCAAACTATATCAGCCACTGTACATGAATGTTTCCTTTTAAGGGAGGCACTGGATTTTGTTTGTTAGTTGATATCGGCCACTGACAAGCAGTACCCTCTGTAATATACAAAGAATTAAAGGGATCCAACTGAAATAAAATGAGCCAATGATGATCATGTTTACATTCTGGACTGTCCCAATGATTAGGGGAAGACTGTCCCGTTCCATCTAACATACTGACTGATTGGCAGCCCAGGTGCTCCTTATGAGCCTCTCTACATAAATCTGAAACAGTACAGCTTGAGAGTTGTTTACCGAAAGAGAAAAATCAGCAGGAGTCCAGCTAATATATTAATTTCCCCTTTCCCCTTTAGGAGGCAGTGCAGCAGAGTGGTTAAGGGCATTGAGCTACAAACCTGGAGACATGGGTTTGAATCCCATCTGCACCCACTTGCATACTGTGTGACCGTGAGCAAATCACTTAACTTCCTTATGCTCCCAGGTCGCACCTGGAAACAAGCACTGGGTTAGTGTACCTATCCTGGCTAAACAATTTCCCCCTTTCCCTTATATAAGCAGTTTAAAAATAAGAAATGTAAGAACTTGGCTAATGAGAAGTTACCTTGACATGGTAGCCAAGTTAGCCTACATTTCAGACTGAAGTACAGTACCAAGAACTGCCGTTTTACACAAGTTAATAAAGCAAAGAAAAATTGGTAAAAATGTTTAAATGATTATACAGGTCCTTCTGCACAGCACTTTTGAGAGGGTTTGCTGGATTTACGGTATGTGGTTTTATTATCTTGGGAATAGACACTTCTTTCAATAAAAATGCATCATTTATACGTTTGTCATATTTTTATCCACTGGTGTGATTTTGCAATAAAAAAAGTAAATGTTGTTCTATTTTCTTTATCTGAGTAGAATTTGGCTAGGGAAACATATCCCTTGCTAAATCATTACAAATCATAATATATATGAATATGTTCTCTAAAAGCACAGAAATCTCCATTCTTTAACATGCTATATGTATCCTAACTTCTGTAGGTACCTGAAAGAAGGATACACACAACTGTTGTTGCTCATTAGTTTCAGTGCAGTTCAGTTAACCCAAGATGAAAAGCAAAGGGAAAAACAGAAAGCATATCATAAAAAGAAAAAAAAGTGGGCGATCCCCTAAACCAGAGTATACACACTTCAGATTTCTTTTGGAATACAGTTTTGATACACTGGAGTAAATTATATATATAACACAATTATTTCACAATTTGCTTAGCAGAGATGCATAAGATATAGTTTGCTGCCCCGCCATATCAGATTTATTACACCACCTGAAAGTTTAGCAGCCACTGGTAGGAAATGATCTGCAATGGGAGTGACAGAATCAAAGTGTTTAAGACCTGAACAGACACAGATGCAGGGACATGCCCTGAAGCTCAGAGGATCTAAAGCTGGGGTAATGTCAGGAGGCACTTCTACTTCCAGAGGGTATGAACCTATGGCACAGTCTACCACTGTAGACAGTGGACATGAAGACAGTTAAGACTATCTAGGTAAGCTCATAAAGTGCAAGGGGAGGCTTACATCATGGACCTGGAGTCCCTCAGACCTTTAAAATTCTATGTTACTATGTTACAAATGGAACAGGGGTTAATAAAATTTAATGTGACCTCATCTTGAACACTGTGTTCAGTTCAGGGGACTACACCTAAAGAAGGACAGGGACAGATCAGAGATGATGCATGGCCAGCAGGGAGTGGCCTGAGATGAGAAACAGAAAAACCTTGGCATGTATTTACTGGAGAACAGAAGGGAGAGGGGGGCATGATAGAGACTTCACTAGAGGACAGAAGGAAGCCTAGATAAGTGACTTCACTTGTCGGTGTCTCACAACACTAAACCGTAGGGTGCCATCCATTGCCCCTCTCGTATGGAATCTGTATTTATTGTTGCACAAATTCACCTCATCAACAATATGTCATAATGATATCGGTGACCACAACATGGTAGCTTGTGTTAGAGGACTCAAAAAACAAGTGCCCCAACCAAAATTCATTGTCAGAAGAAGGTTCACAAAATTCAAGGCCACTGAATTCTTAGCAAATCTAGACAAACTAACCTGGCAGCAATTTTATCTTGCCCATACAATACATGAAGCAACTGCTCATTTCAATCAAATGCTTTTGAGAATAATAAACACACACCTATAATAAAATGCAGAGTGAAAGAATCACCATCTGAAAAAGGCCCTAAGAGAAAGGGACAGACTTTGGTCCATCGCTAAGAATACCAAAACTGAGTCTGATTGGAACGCCTTCAAAACTATGGGAAACGCATGTATAAAGCTTATTAAGAGATACCAAAGCAAGATTATATCTTAATATTATTGAAAATTCCAAAAACAATGCAGAAAAATTTTGGAAAGCAGTAAAATCCATCAAAGGTCTTAAGACAGTCCCCTCACTATCACATTAAATTTAATCCCAGTCTGGTTATTACAGTATTAATTTTAATACAGATGTATGTCTTTCCTATATCTTGATGTAATGAAGTCTATTGTAAACTGAAATGGAATATGGAAAATAATAAAAATTAAGTTTAAAAAAAAATGTAATCCCAGTGCAAATTACTAAATGACAAGCAAATCATCTTCGAAGAATTAAATACTCATTTCACCAAGGCCAGCTCAGCATTCAATAACTCACCAGCTGCATCTTACCCCCCCCCACTGAAAGTACTATCACAAACTGTCAATCGATCGGCCAGTTCACCTTCCAGACCATCACCTACAAACAGGTGGAAGATTTTTAGCTAGGCATCAACACAAACAAAAGTGTGGGAATCAACAATCTAGACCCCTGTTTCCTGAAAATTGGCTACAGACAACTTGAGGCACCTATAACCCATCTCTTCAACTTGTCATTATCCACCAGTGTCCTCCTTCTAACCTGGAAAACAGCCCACATCATACCACTATTCAAGTCTGGTGATGCTTGCAAACTTACCAACTATAGATCAATATCTATCTTACCTGTTCTGGTTAAACTCACTGAGAAACTCGTTAACGCTCAGTTGCACAAATACCTAGAACATTCCAACTTATTTATGCCCATGCAATCAGGATTCAGACCCAAACACAGCACAACTACAACACTTGCAAAGGTCACAAATGATTGTCTCACAGTCATAGATCGCAGACATATCACGTGAGCTCTGTTCCTCGACCTTAGTAAAATCTTTGACACAGTCGATCATAAATGAAAATTACGTACCTACCGTAATTCTTGATCTTCTCTTGTATCTTCACCATTCATTACTTCCTGGGTGTAAGCCGGTAGCGCCCGATCAAGGAACTTTTTTTTTTTTTTTGTTTTGCCTAACGGATCAGCCTCGAGAGTGACGTCATGCATCATGCACAGGGGCGCCGCTAGTAGCGATCGACTCTCCTCCAGCTCAGTTCTGTGAGCCGGAGAGGCAAAAGCGAAAGCAGAAATATAGATAGCGAGGCAAGATAGCCGAGGGATAGCAAAGCAAGGAAGAATGAACTGAAAAGGAATAAGCCGATGGAGGAAGGACAGAGGAGATAAGATTATCCTAGCCTAGGGACTGCAGGGCCTCCTTACCTGGGCGACTCTAGGAGAGAGATAAGGAAGGAAATGAGAAAATAGAAGAAGAAGAAGAAGAGAAGAGAGAGATGGGATGTTGAAGGGACCAGGATGCCCAACGAGCATAGTTAGCTTACAGCCCAAGGCTCGATTAACAGGAAGCAAGAATCCCCGGAGATAGAGCTGAAGAAGGTTCACCAAACCCGCTAGACAGACTCAGGAGGGCATAGTCCTTATCCTCAACATGCCATTGTTGTTGATACCGCCCTCGGGTTCCTGGCCGCAAAAGGCCTAGAATTTGAGGACACCTGAGGAGGGAGAATGAACCCCAGGCAGCAGGAGAGTGCTGCTCTGGGACTTAGAAAAGGAAAATGTAAGCCTTTCAGGCATTTTAAGCATAGAAATGGGACTCAGACAGACTGGCCAAGGCAGGCCAAAGGCTTGGGCTGGCTGGGATTGGATATGGTCAGCACTGCTCTTCTGTAAAAATTGTCCGGGAGGACACTTAAAAGGAGAAACCAATATACAAACTAGTGAGAAGGGTAGCCTACCCTCTCATTTCCCCTCTTGTTTGTTTTCCTTTTTTTTTTTTTTTTTTACAAATAAAAATTTTGCAGGCTAGTTGCATGACCCCAATACCAAGATGCCTATAGCAGTGGGAGAGAGTTCCCTCAGCATTTTTTTTAGCAAAAAGAAAAAAAGGAACAGACGTGCCCGTTCCTCTGCTCTGCAAGGCAAGAATGGGGGGGGGGGGATTTTGATTTCAGGGCAATATCTGGAACACGGGATTGCAGGATCAAAACTGAATAGCCTGAGCCAGGCCAAAACCCCAGAGGTATCTCGCCAGAAGGATGGCAAGAGATAGTTGTGCAGTCTGATCGCCAAAGCAATCCACGAGGTGGCCCATGAATCTTAGAGTAAGTAATTTTTCTGGAAAATTAGAACCCCCCAGAAGATTTTTTTTTTGGAAAAATTAAGCAATTTTTCCTACATTTTAAAATTTTTTTTTTTGCAGAGAGGAAGGAGACGGGAGGTGGAGAAGCCACAGGAAGAGGCCACTGAGGGGATGGTGGGCGGGTGTAAGTAATGAATGGTGAAGATACAAGAGAAGATCAAGAATTACGGTAGGTACGTAATTTTCATATCTTCCCTTGTCAATCTTCACCATTTATTACTTCCTGGGTGAGTACCAAGCTCCTCTTCCCCGGGGGAAGAGGCCATACCCTGAGGGAACAAGACCCCCAGCCTTCTGCTGGTGAGAAACAGAAGGAGAAGACCCTGGCTTATTCAGAAAGCCTAAGTGGGAGAAGAGCTGAGAGGTGCCTCCCGAGGCGAGGAGAGACGGAGGGCCCCTGTAAAAGTCTCCTAGCTCTAGAAAGAAAAACGGGTCCCCGGAGGCGGAGGCGAATCACCCTACGCCGGGCCAGGGGTGACAACCTAGAAAGCGAAGCCATGCCGTCCGCCTGATGCAGAGTGCTGTCCCGCAAGCCTGGAAGCCACCTCACTGGCATCATAAGATGCCCTTGCTTGTGTCTTGCCAGCTCCAGGCCTACAGCGGAGAGGCAGCTTGTCTGGTTTGCTCCGTGTCAGGCATTGATGCCAGCAGCTGGGACATCATCGACCACAAATGCCGGCTGTAGGCAGCGTGGTGAGCCTGATGTGATGCAATAGAGGCACTCGCACGAGAAGAAGAGAACACTCTTCGCCCCCAACGGTCGAACTGGAGAGAGTCCGGATCCGGTGGGCGGTCGTGCGCCAGGCAACGGCGCCCAGAAGGAGTATCCAGGTAAACCAAACCAGAGGTCGGGTTGGGAAGGGAACCTAGAGACTCAGAGGGGGCACAATACCTACGCTGGCAGTCGGCCGGGGCTGGAGAAGAAGCGGCAGGGGACTGCCAGGACCGGATAGACGCCTCCTGGAAGGGGATAGGCCAGGAAGGTACCACCAAATGCTGGGCACTGAATTCACCAAGGAATTCATCGTCTCCCGTTAGTATTGTCTCTCGAACATGGAAATCCAAGATCCCTCACCATCCTCGAGAGAAGCGCTGATATTCAGTGAAATCAGCATCGGAGGACAGATGAGCAGGGGGTTCCTCTCCCTCAGAGGAGGGAGACGAGGATGATGGGGAGCTGGAATGTCCAGAGGATTCCTGCGGTGGTGGGGAGAGTCGAAAGACCCGCTCATGCATGTATCTAACATATGAGGGGAAGGCGCGCAGAACCTCTGAACTGCTCCCAGGATAACGGACCCGTAGGACCGACATGGCCCGGGAGCGGGGGTGGTGAAGGCAGAGAGATGGGAGAGGGGCACCTCCGAGGAGGCAACTGCTCTCTGCGAGGACTCTGGAATCCGGGGAAAGGAGCCCTAGTAGGAGGGATCCCGGATATCAGACCAGGCCACAGAACAGAATTCTGGGGAGGCGGAGCCTGGAAGAGCCCTGGGGGAGAAACTCCCCTGTGACGACGCCAGGACTGCATGGATCCAGAAGGGCAGTCCGCTGAGCGCGCGGAGGACAACCTAGAACCCTGAGGGAGGGCGGGGCTCTGCACTCGGCTCCTGGCCACCCCTGGGGTGGCCAAAGAACGAGCAGCAGGCCGCCTGCGCCTCAACCCTCGGACTCCAGAAGGCCCTCCTCCCGACTGCAGCGCCCCTGTCCCTAGAGGGGCAACAGCACCCGGGGGTAGCTGTCACGGGCCTCCAGAGAGGGACCTCCTCCATCACCCCACGTCTGCCCCGGGGACTCTCGGCCACCCCAGCCGAGGAACCCTCAGGAGGCACGGTAGGGGGACAGGGAGGGGGCCGCTACGCGCCTGGTACCCCTAGCCACCGAGGACCCAGATTCCGAAGAATGGGGTGCCAGGATGGGTCCACATCTGAGTCATCGCCTCCGAGGAGGCAGACCAGCAGGACCTCAATGCTGGCCACCCCAGGGGTCCCGAGGCCCACGGGCCGTGAAGCGGCCCCGTACCAAGGAGATGCCGCTGCATACGCCCGGTAGCAGTTAGGCCCCTAACCCACACCCCAGAGGCTCCGCAGGCCCAGCACCACCCGAAGGAAGGAGAAGGCCCACGGCGCCGCCGGCGGTGTCGGGAGGCGAGGCGGCACCGCCGACGGCGCCACCATGTCCACTGGCGCCGCGAACGGCACCGAGGCCCAAAGCGGCACCGCCAACGGCGCCGCCCCGATCACCGGCGCCGTGATCCAAAGCGGCGCCGCCAACGGCGCTGCCCTGATCACCGGCACCGCAAATGGCGCCGGGATCCAGAACAGCGCCGAGAGCGGCGCGCGCCGATCACCAGCACCTGAACAGGCGCGGGATCCAAACGGCACCACGAGGCGGCGAGGTCCCACCAAGCGGGCCCAAAAGCCAGGGGCCTCAACACGGGGAGCCTGCACCTCGAAGAGGTGACTGCGAGACGGTGTCAGCGTCGCGGCCCGGAGGAGCTACGGCGCTCCCCAACACGCGGAAGGGGCCTCCTCCCTCGGCAAGATAGGGCGAGACCCCCTCCTCTCGGACCGTATAGACCCGGGAGGGACCGAGAAGGGCCTAAAGATCTCGCCGAGATTCCCTTGTGACGCGTCCCAAGTCGGCGGGGCCTTGCCGAGCTTGAGCGCGACTTTGAGGACACGGTCCATCTGTCGAAACAAGCGTCGCCGCGAATCCATATCATGGTTGGGTCCCAGACAACGAAGGCAGCGTCATGCGGTCCGGGGGCGGAGAAATGCCGGCCACAGGAGCACCGGCCGCATGAGGCGGCCCGTCTTCAAGCGCGCTAGCCCAGAACCGACATAACGCCAAACCAACGAGACTAAAACACAGTAGGAAACACACCCGGCGCCGAAAGATAGAAAAAGAACAGTCTTACCGTATCGGCGTCGAGTGCGACAGAAAACGGAGTCGGTACACTATGCAGTACAGGAAAAACACTGAATCGCTCGCGCGGACAGGTGCTGCCTCGTGGCCGGGAAACAGAACTGAGTTGGAGGAGGGTAGAATTCGCTACTATGACCGCCCCTCGCGCATAATGGTCACTCTAGGCGAATTGCCGTTAGGCAAACTTTAAAAAAAAAAAAAAAACTCCCGTGATGGGTGCGCGCCTCCGGCTTACACCCAGGAAGTAATGAATGGTGAAGATTGACAAGGGAAGATCATACTCTTACACAAATTACAAGACTTAGGAGTAGGTGACAATGCACGTTCATGGTTTTTAAACTACCTAATTGGAAGACTGCAGCAAGTCAAAGTTTAGGGCTTCTTTTCTTCCTGTGCAACATTAATAAGGGGAGTACCACAAGGGTCAATTCTAGGGCCCCTGTTATTCATGATCTATACCAATGACCTAAATAGAAACATCAAAAAAGCTTCCATTCACCTCTTTGCTGATGACACTGTCCTATAGATCTCAAGGCCCATCCTACCCAAGGTATGCAGTGAACTCCAATCGGAATTCACTAAGTTACAAATAAACCTCTACCAGGATAAAGTGCTACTTAACGTGGAAAAGACTAAGGTTATGTTCTTCTCACATACTAATATGGCTCTGCCTGCTACTCTTGCCCCTAACATAACTACCCTTCTAGGTGACATACTCAAGCAAGAAAATAGCTTAAAATACCTTGGACTATGGATAAATAGTAGATTGTCCTTCTCGACACACATATAGAGGCACTGTGTAAAATGCTGAAAGTTAGGCTAGGCTCTTTTACAGAAATAAGAACTACCTTCTGCAGATCTCTCAAAAGAGGCTAGCACAAGTTACATTGTTCCCATTATTGGATTATGCTGATTTAATCTATGGTCACTGCTCTGTGTCTTACTAGAATAAACAGGATGTACTCTATCATAGGGCCCTTGGCTACATCACTGATCTGGAACCAAGAACGCACCCTTGTACCCTATATGAAGCAGTAGGATGAACCTTATTAGCTACAAGAAGACTCAAAAACATATACATGTGGGCCTATAAAGTAGTTACAAATGATGTACCACATTACATCACAGACCTCTTTATTACGTTCCATAGCAGCTACTCACTAAGGAAAAAACAACGATATCCACTATGACATTCCGAAGTTTGCTACATGGAACACAATGCAGAAATCTCTCAAATTTACTGGCCTGATTTGTTGTACTGTTTTTAAATTGCTGATTGAAAATTTATGTAGCAAACCCTGTAGGTGTAATGGCTCAATTACATGGCCATTCATTTGTTTACTGTGCTCTAGAATATCATGAGACATATGTTTTATGCTCTTCATATCTATTTGAATGTATTCCAAGATGTTGCTCATTTATCTTACTATTCTATTTTTTTCTGCTATAACCAATGTTATTACTCTGCTATTTTGCTAAATCCTTCATTGTATCACACGTATTTTATTATCTGATATTCTGCCATAATCTATCCACAGACCTGTATTTGCTGAATATTCCTGTCTTATATTGTATTTTGTATGCTGTCATACCCAGGACCTCCTTGAAAATGAGCTTGCTCAATGGAGCGTTATCCTGGTGAAATAAACAAACTAAACTCATTCCAGCATTTTAAAATGGGTCAGATCTGGAAGAACACTGCAAAACACTGTTTGTGCCTAAAGATAAGCAGTCTACTTCTGAATTTTTGGCTACTAAAAATGGATTTTATTCCCCTAATTTCAAAAATGGTGAGTAGATTATGTGTGCATGCAAAAGTCACCTGGCGTAGCGATCAGAGGACTGGAGAACTAAAGCATATCACCTCCTCCAAAATGTGCTGCTTCTATGCACAAGGTGCTGCCCTGTCCAAGTATTCTTTATAAATAAACCTATGGGGAGTGGCTAAAGAAACCGGGAGTGTTCCCCCTGAAGAACAGAAGGAAAGAGGGGTGATTTGATTGATGAGTTCAAAGGGTATCACAAGATTAAGTAATGGTGACATATGCTAGAGCTAAGGGGTGCAGGACAAGCTGAGGTGAGAAATATTCAAAAAGGATGCAAGAAAACCTGTTTTCACTTAGAAGGTAATAGGGGTGTGGAACAGACTAACAGAGGATGTGCTGTGTTCAGACAGGAGGCAGTGGTTTATATGCAGACTGGATAAATTCTTAGGGTGCTATAGTATAACAGGTTCGAATTGCTAGAACAGCAGACAGACTGTCTTCAATGAACAAATGGGGTGACTCCTCCTATGTACCTATGAAAATAAATTGACATTTATGAAATCACTAAGTGATGTTTTATTGTTAAAAGAGTGTATGGATTCCTAGCAATGCTGCACACAGAGGACAATAGATCCATTCATTTTGCATAGCTGAGAGAGGACTCACCCTGAAAACGATTCCTCAGTTAGTCCTGTTTCCCATTACTGTAAGAACTCAACCAAACCTCTATGAAAGCCCTTTGATTACCTGTTCAACGACTGGTTTAACAGTGCTTCCGGGGCAAGCTTTTTAACTATAAATGGAACCGTCACATGAATGTGTCCATAGACAGCCCAAGAACATTTCCAGCAGAAACTGTTCCAAGTTCAAACAAAAAGCTGCCACTGGAATGCACTAACAAGTTCAGATCGCTATCAGGACACCTTCAAATAAGAATTATGAGTTAAAAGGGACCCAGGAAAAAAGTATAAAAGCAGCATATCATGACTGCTTCACAGGGAATCTAGCAGAGCTGGAACCATAAAGCAGTGTGCTGTTAAAGAAATGTTTTATATTGTTAGCTAGACCAAAAGGAGACATGTAAGCCTGCCAAAAATGACTTCTTGAAATAGCCTTCATAGTTGGCCTTTTTAAGTTTTCATTGACATTAAGAGTTGATCAAAACGTAGACAACAGAATGTACTGTTCTCTATAAAGACTGCACTGATAATGAGGTAAGATAAAACTGTGGCTGTGCATACTGAACTGAAACTGATTTCGCTGCACCATATTTCTTTATAAATGTTCCTATTTCATTCCTTTTTTTTCTTTGCAGTTTGAGGTTTCACATGATCGGACAAGTGTACAAGTACTATGGCAGAGGAAGGTGCATGGAGATCAGGATCTCCCTACAATGCAGCCACCGTCACCTTGTCTTCCAGTTACATTAAAGCCCATTGTAATCTCCTTCAATATACCTCAAACATTGTCTCCAAGGAATTATGGAGTGAGGGGGTCCCTACTGTAACTTTATCCCTTGTTTCCTGAAGTAAAAGAAAACAAGAAATTGCTTTTTATCATCTTGACTATAAACCTTTAAATTCAAGATGATAAAAAGCAATTTTCTATATTTTTTTAATTCAATATCTATGTTACTCATCTGAAATGGCTATGCTCCCCTTTAACTCTCCATGGCCTAGAACTCTGCCTCACAAGGGTTCCAATCTTCCCTCATGAGATGTCACAAGCCTCCTCTAAGCTTCCAGACACTTAACTTTCCTCAGTGAGGTTAGATCTTCTTGACCAGGACAATATAAAAACACATCTGGTGATGGACGAAGGGGAGCCCTAGAGATTGGTTGGCCCCAATTGTGCAGCATTAGGTAGGAGCAGGGGAACGGCATGGTGACATAATCTGCATGAGCAAATCACATTTTCTCTATTCTTACAATCCTCCCAACACCCCCTCTTAGACAGAGTTGGAGACTCCACGTTCATTTTTCCCACACCATTCTATACATGTAACACCAAGCATCTTTGGACAATGGATGACTGCTCCCAACCATCAGAAAGGATGACAGTGTCCTGTGGGACTCTTGAGCCTTCTCCTCCCAAAAAAGGCATCATCAAAAGGAAAAGAGAAAAAAAAAAGATCAGGAGAAGCTGGGGGCTGGAATTTTCAGATAGCTCTGTCAGTTGGTATTTTCAAAGTGGACTTCACCTCTGACCAGCATGAGGTAGCCTCTTTCTTCAATGCTTTCTTCACTACTCATGTTCTCTCTCTTCTCCCTGCCTCTCCCATCTCCCCTTTTACTATGTCTCTTCCCTACCTCCATTGTTCTCCTTCATCACCACTTCCCCCTTCACATCCCTCTTAACTCTGTTTTCACTAAACCCTACCAAATCCAACTGTTCTGGTGGTTTTGTTCCAAAGCTCCTCCATCTACCAGCTCCTGTTATTGCCTTTGCTGTATATGCTCTCCTCAACCTCCTCTTCTTAGCAGGCAAGGTTCCTGCACTTGGAAGAAAGCTCAAGTCTTTCCTCTCCATAGAGGTGGTGATCCCTCCTCTCCTGGGAACTATCATATCTTCCTTACTTCAGCACTGGCTAAGGGTTAACAACAACTCTCAGCTCTCCACCTCCTTCCCAACTCTTTCCAGTCTAGCTTCAAAAAACCTACTTTACCATCTCTCCCCTCCTCAGGCATTTTGATCACATTTTGAAAGGGATGAACCAAAGCCTAATCAAATCAGCAATCTTTTTGTGGACTACACATATACCTTTATCATCACTGACAACCCTATTCTTCTTGAAAAACTTAGTAAATCTGTTCTCTTGGACCTCTGAGCCAGGTGATTCATTTACTACCCAGTGGACAGATCCCAATCAGTCTTTAAACAAGATCTCCCTCTCTGGATGGCAGGCATCTCTTCCACTGCATTGGTGGTATGGTTCCTTCATCAGCTACCTTAACTCTTGCTTCTTCAGCTTGCCCCATTATTTACGCTCTCAGATCTACAAACTGCACCTCTTTTTCCATCCCTGCCTCCAAATCTTCAAACAGGCAAGCTTCTTTCTCCTACAGGCTCCCTCTTCTCTGGTGTAAACACCCCTCCCCCCCCGCTCCTGCACCTCTTTCACAGCCCTAAAATGTTTACTCTGTGAACGAGCTACCCACACCTGCTCCTGTACCTCCTCTTTCTCTCCCCCTTCCTTTTCACCCTTTCCTTCGTATTCCTTACCTATAAATTCCTCTCATGCTTGCCTGTACTGCCACCATGCAGCTAGTAGTGTTCAGTGCTCAGTTTGACTTGCCCGCTGCATTGTGACAACTGATGCTCCTATTTCAACCCTTTTATTGCCGCAATATTTATTATGCCTACATCTGTGTAACTCTGCATTATGGTATTTTTGCTTTGATGTATCCTACTCTTCTGTTCTGTTACATACTGTATCAGTCTCCTTACTGGTTTCACCTTTTTTTTATTAATTCAGTTTTTATTTGCTTTTATATGTAAAACTGCTGTAATACTGCATATTATTATGCCTTGTTTTTTGTATTCCACAGTTTTCTTTCCCCAGGATACACTTAGAAACATGCAGCTATGAGCCTTGTGGGTACTCGCGAGGACTGCACTTGTGTCGTGACAGCTCCAGAAGGTTCTACGCTGCAGGCAGGTTCCTGCTTTTTTCTAGCTATCTCCAAATACATAAAGTGATTTTGCAAGTAATAATTAGTGGTTCGGTGTTGAGTGCTCCTCAAGAAATATTGTGAATGTAATCATTTAATAGACATACATGCCCCAACCCCGACCCTATACTTTTTTTTTTTTAAGATTTATTTTTGATTTTCCGTGTGTGAATTTAGTGCTTGTGGAAAGGTGCTGTATTGACCGCAGTAGAACCTGAAGTCCTCCATTTATTCACATGCCAGATACAACATGAGTGATGACAGCACAAGCTTCCTCACCAATGTGTTTAAACTTTGCCACAGAGGGATGACCATGTAGGTGAGCTGGTAGTGCACCATACTTAAGCCCTACATACTGTATATTGTATAAATTTCAATTTGTTTTTGCCTGGCGTTCTGTATATAATTTTGCTATTGCACAAAATCTTCTCCAACTTAAAGTATAACAACTTTATTAAGATTTTAAAAACTTTACTGCTGTAACTACCCCCTTGGACCCTCTTATAAACCAAGTGTTGTGCCTAAATAAGGCTATCCCAGTGTGCAACATTTCAACATTAATAAAAAAAAAATTTTTTAAAGTGTAACTGTGCAACTCGAGATCAATACAGATCACTCATTATGCAGAACAAAAAGGGTCACCTAAATGCACACTGAAGACGGAAAATAAAATCAAAAGCAAAATTAAAACATAGGGACATCTTCAGTAAAGATCTGTAAAGGGAAAAGTAAGCATAATTAGTTAATCAACCTTTTTCACTTACAGATCCTTCTTGCGAAAGGTCTAATGGTACAAATGTTGTTTATGACTTTATCATTTATTTTCAACATGCTCTCAAAATAACCCTTTTTATTCCACTGGCAGCCCACCTGCAGCTCCCCTCTTTTGTTCCACTGGGCACAGAGGGATGGGGAGCTGATGCTTCACTCTTTGGCAGATGATAGTTAATCATGTGCTATTAATAAAACTCAATGTGGCATGATAGGTCACTAGGTCAAATGATCCCATATACTGTAATACTTTTTTACTGTTATCTCTTACAACCTTTTATTAGCAGGAATGCAATACATATTGTAAATCTCAGCATGCAGCTGACACTTTTATTGACACATTATGTTAATACTAGCAAAGTCCCTGAGGAAGTTTGACAGACATTAGTTACCGTGACATTTTAACCATCTTATGGCTTTATCTAAATGATATGTATTAAATGCATCTCATTAAAAATAGCAACCAAAAAGCAACAGTTCAGCGCTGAACTTGGCAAATACAATAGTGGCACAGTACGCATACTGCTGTTTAAAGAAACAAATTGAAGTGCAAACTACATATCCTGCTGGCAAATCGTGGTTACGTTTTGTAACATGGAGCAGAGTGATCAAGATCACTGTATTATTCACTGCTTTCCTAGCTGTAAAACCCACAGTACCAGAACAAAAGTGCTCATTGGATGCTCAGACCAGCCAGTTTTCCTGACAGGTCAGTAAGCAGGCCACCTGAATTGCGTTCACAGGACATGCATTACAATATTTTACTTTTGCACTCTGTGGTCCCTGTGCTGAGCTGGCACTAATCGGTCAGTGCAACCACTTCACACCAGTCCCTTTATTGAGATATTCAGAAAGACCTCTGAGTCAAAGACTCATTTGCAAAGGTTAAACATCATACATAGAGTACAGAAGGGATGAAACATGGTTTACAGGTTGTTTGCACATAACAAAAAATCTTACAAATTATTTTTTAACATGGTTACACATTTGATTCAGTGGGTGAGCTACCCTTCCAGAGGAAACATGATTTACACGAGAATTGCACAGCCATAGAGGAGCAGAGAGGTTCTGAAGTGGCTGTTTGTCAAAAATAAGTTATCTTGTGGGAGCCATTTGCATGGGGAAGTCAGAGAAGTTCAGGGTCTATGGGGGGGGGGGTCAGTTGCAGTCACACAGGTTGGAGGCTTGTAGGAGATTCTTTAGTCTGGTTTTGAAAGGGCCAAGCCTAGTTTCTTCCGTCATTAGGCTGGGGAGTGCATTCATCCAGGATGGGGCTTTGTAGATGAACGTTCGCTGGAATTGGGAAGTCTGGCCACAGGGTACCCGTAGCAACGGTTTGTTCGAGCTATGGGTTGTTCTGCCTGGTGGTGTTGGGAGGATAAACTGGTTTAGGGCGGGTTGGTGAGGCCTAGGATAATCTTTTTGGTCATTAGGCAGGTGTGATACCTGATTCTGTTGTCTAGGTTTAGCCAGTTTGCGGTACTGTAGAGGGTACATGTGTGTGAGAGGCGATCACAACCTAGGATGAGACAGCAGACTTTGTTAAGCACAAGCCAGAGTTGGTTTAGGGCTGTTGCACTGTAGACGAGGATGCCGTAGTCCAGCAGGGAGAGGAGAGGATAGAGGAGTTTATGGTGGGTTGTAATGCTTCAGGGGTGAGGCAGTGTTTGTAACGGTAGAGAACTCCTAGTCTGGAGCTAAGGGCAGTTGATAGGTGTAGGATATGAAGATTAAAGTTGAGGGCAGGGTCTAGTGTGATCCCTAGATATTTAAAGTTGCTTACTTGTTCTAGGGGGGTCTGATTAGCAGTGAGAAATTGGGGGTAGAGGTTTTTGAGGGGGTTCTGGGGATGTGAGAAAATCATGACTTTTGTCCTATTGTAGTTTATTGTAAGACGCTAGGTGGCAAGCCATTGTTCGATTTCATGGAAAGAGTGTTGGAGAGTTTGGTAGAGTTTGAGGGGTGCCGGGTCAGAGGCATACAGGACAGCATCGTCCGCGTACAGTAGCAGGTTGCCGGAGCAGGCAGATGGGAGGGAGTTTAGGTACCGACTGAAAAGTAATAGGCCAAGTATGGAGCCTTGTAGGACACCGGAGTGGATAGGGAGGCGGGGGGACAAGACAGTGCTAACCTTGACCATCTGCATTCTATCGGTGAGACAGCTGGTGAAGCAGTTCATGGCGTCATTGGAGAAGCCAGTGTAAGCCAGAGTGTTTAGTAAGAGGGCATGGTTGACGGTATCAAATGCCTTAGATAGGTCGACGAAGATGGCGCCTGTGAGGTGTGGCCACGGTCCAAGGCAGAGTGGACATGGGAGGTAAATTCAAGGAGGGTGGTGGTGGTACTATGACCCTTTCGGAAGCCGTGTTGCTGGTTGGTTAGCAGGTGATATTTATTAAGGTGGTCAGTAAGTTGGTCGGCAACTATGAGTTCTAGCGCTTTAGATGGGGGGTAGAATGGAGATGGGGCGGTAGTTGTTTGTGGATGTGCGGTCCCCATTTTTGTGGATGGGTGTGATGTAGGCCGATTTCCAGGAGATGGGGAATTTCCCTTGACAGAGGGAGCAGTTTAGAATGTGGGTGAGTGGTGCTAGGACTTCCAGGAGGGTGAGGCGGAGAAGTCTCAGGTCCAGTGAGTCATGATTATAGTGATGGTGGCTAATGGCATTGGCTAGGTAGGGCTTTGCCGTCTCTGGGGTGAGGACATGTAGATAGAAGGTAGGAGCAAGGGGGGAGATTTTGGCCGGTGGGGGGCAAAGAAGTTTGGGGGAAGCACATGAGAGAGATCAGTGAAGGCTGAGGCTATACTGAGGGGGTTAGTAGAGAGGCTTCCCTCAATTTGCATTTGGTCAGGTGGCAGATTAGGGGTTTTGCCACAGAGCTCCTTAATATTTTCCCAGAATTTGTGCCCAGTGCCCCAGATGGAGGTTAAGGTAGCTTCGTAATAGTCTGCTTTGGCAGTGTGTATGGCCCAGGTGCACTTGTTTCGGACTTCCCTATACCGTTGCCTGCCCAAAGGCCGTTGGGTCTCATTTGCTAGGCGCCACAGGTCATCACGCTGTCACAGTAGGCCTAGGAGGTGGTCCGAGAACCAAGGGGCATGGTTTCCCTTGGACATAGTTTTGGTAAGGGGGGCGAACTTGTCACAGGCCGTAGTGAAAGTGGTGATGAATAGGTTAAGGGCTCAGTCTGGGTCGAGGGTGTTTGCTAGGGGTGTCCAGTCCCAGTCTCTGAGGTGGGCCTTGAGTTGAGCTAGTTTGCCAGGCCTAAGTTTGCGTTGTGAAATAATTTTAGGAGGGGCTTTGAGGGGAGTGCCAGACCAGTTGCAGAGAACCGGTGAGTGGTCACTTAGAGCATCAGGGAGGACTAGGGTACTGGTAATTTTGTGGGGGCGGTTTGTGAAGACTAGGTCTAGTAGAGAGGATGTCCCCATATGTGTGTTAACCCGGGTAGGGGTTTTGATGACCTGTGTGAGACCGAGGGCAGCAGCCTCGTTAAATGAACATGGTGCTGTCTTGGCCAGCCAATTAATGTTGAAGTCCCCCAGGAGTATTTTTTCATGCTTTGGGGGTAGTATAGCGAGATAGGACATGATGGCTTGGAAGGCTAGCTTCTGGTCTTGGGGAGGGACGCAGGCAGCGGTGAGGAGGAGAGGGGTGGTAGACTTTCCTAGTGATAATTTTATGGTGAGGGCCTGAGTCTTGGAAGTTAGTTGGGGTAGAGGAAGTAGGTGGCCAGAGAGAGAGTTCTCGAGGTAGAGAGCGCAGCCTCCCCCTCTCTTTCCCACTCGGTCGGAATGGAAGAGGAGATATCCGGGGAGGTATACTGCCGAGTCGGGGATAGTGAGGGAGAGACAGGTTTCACTCAATGCAATGATATCAGGGTGATGCTGGTGTACCCACCCCTGAAATGAGTCCCATTTTCTTTGAAGCTACAGATGTTAAGTGAGGCAATGCGTAGCCCATTTACTGGTGATGGGTGGGCCGGTGGGGGATTCAGTGGGCCATGGTTGGGGTGGACATTGCCCGTCAGTAGCAGAAGAAGTATGAGTGACCTGAGGCGATATCTAGTTGCTCGAGTAGTTAGCCATTGGTATATTCGCTGCGGGGTCCCCATGGTGGGTATTGGCAGTTTCAGGGTGTGGGTGGCTGCTAGGAGGAGTAGGTGGGGAAGGGGGGAGGTGCAGTGTGGCGTGGATGTGGTGGGAGGTTGGCAGGAGAATAAGGAGCTCCAGAGAGTCACCCGCAGTGGGGGAAGGTATCTGGGGGGAGGGAGGAGAAGTTTAAGTACCTGTTTGTGTATGAGGTGTAGTGAGGCGTGCTGTTTCCTGGTTATCAGCTATGGCTTTGAAGGCTAGTAGCTCATATGTGGATGGAGGGGGGGTGATGTCGTGAGTGACTGGTTGCATGAGGATAGGATGGGGCAGATTTGGTCCCCTTTGCAGCGTTGGAGGCGGGGTGAGGTGTTTGAGGGAGCAAAAAAAGGAGAGTGATGATTGTAAGTGGGAGCATGCTTGGGCTATAGAGCTAGGTGGAAGAGTTGGGTCAAAAGGAGTAAAAGAAAGGGGCCCTCTAGTGGTGGTAGAGTATAAACTGCAGGTGGGAAAGCTGACTGATAGGTTATTTCGTGATCATGTGATCAGAAATATACCTATATAAGGGAATGCCGACCAAGGGTGGGGGTGGGGGCCTCGGGCAAATCCTGCTGTAGGCGGGGTGAGGTGTTTGAGGGAGCAAAAAAAGGAGAGTGATGATGGTAAGTGGGAGCATGCTTGGGCTATAGAGCTAGGTGGAAGAGTCAGGTCAAAAGGAGGAAAAGAAAGGGGCCCTCTAGTGGTGGTAGAGTATAAACTGCAGGTGGGAAAGCTGACTGATAGGTTATTTCGTGATCATGTTATTTCGTGATCATTGATCACAAATATACCTATATAAGGGAATGCCGACCAAGGGTGGGGGGGGGCCTCGGGCAAATCCTGCTGTTTCAGGAGCGAGCGGTTGCGATCAGGTGAGCTGCTGCTGCTGTGTTCAAGTACCTTGTGCCAGGAAAATCGGCGCTCCATTTACTGTGGGCTGGGGGAGAGCTGTCTGTAGCCCTTGCGACCTCCAGGTCTGCTGTGGAGGATAGAGAGAGAGGGGGGGGTTATATAGGCAGGAGGGGGGAGCTTCACGGCGGGGAGGCTAGGCTATATCGGGATTGTTAGGCTCCCCTTCTCTAAATCATGCATGCAGTATCAATTACTATGTTCCCACATTAGAAACAGAAAATAACTGAGAGAAAATTGACTTTAAGGGACAATTAAGGCAGCAGCTTTGAAGGTGCATGGTTCCCTGATGTTTTGGAATTCTTACACGTTGGTATCTGTTACTGAACTCACGTACAGAAACATACAGAAAAGTTCTAAATCTGGAAGATTCTTTTCAGAATAGGTTTACCAGCACAGAGAAAGTGTACTTTTGCTTTTTAAAGGAAGTCAATCAAAAGATTGCTATTTAGCTTTCAGAATTCCTGTTCAGTGCCAGAAGCAGACTTAAAAACATATTACATGACAGAAATCCTGGCTGCCTTATTTGTAACCTCCTGGTATTCCAGTGGATTGTCCCCTGTAGCAGGGCCCTTTTGTTTCACGACACGGTTCCCAGCCTAGTCAGGACACAGATCCAGTCATTAAGATCAGGGAAGGGTCCTCAGAGTGGTCACAGGTACGGATGTCACAGTATCAAGTTTTGATGGTATGATGACTGTGACACACAATACTGCGGTAATCTTGAATACCCTGGTATTACAGTAGTAGTAATTTTTATACAAAAAAAAGTCTCTTTGAGCTCTTGTGTTGAGGAGAAATGACACAGAATGGACAGCTGTTCTTAAAAATACTCCTAATTCTTATTGTCTATATGTTTATTACTGTTCAAATTTTTCAATAAAAAGTTAGCGCTAAAAGGCCTGAAAATTGTGGTATACCAAGAACCACAGTTATGGTATCAGAAACTACCTACAGTATCAATTCTGTGCCTTTCGATACCGTGGTATACCATGAAACCATGATACCATGACATCCCTGCCCAGGCTGTGAGGGGGTGAGCAGGCTGTCTCCATCATCTGTATGGGGTGGGGATTTTTCTCCAGTTCAGCCTTAGTGCTTTCTTTGCTGCTGCTGCAGGATAAGTTAGATGTGCAGGTAAACTTGCCCCCTCCCTGAGGAGTATCAGCATGCTGTCTCCACAGTGTGCCCTAGACTCCACTAGCCTGACAGTCAAAATTACAATGCAAACCTGGCTCTCTTGCAATTATGGCCACTGCTGGCAAAACAACCACACAGGTATGGTGTTTTTTTTTATTTCACTTCAATGAACTCTTTGCAATTTGACTGTGCAAGCAGATTACTGGCTCAGTCATCCACCACTGGAATCGTTCTATTGACCCTGGCCAAGAAAGTACTCAAAACAGGTTGTAACCTTACTGTACCTAAGGAACAGTTACATACTTACCGTAACAATAGATCTTTGAGAGAATATTTTTCATCAGGCCACACCTCTGGAACTATAGCTGCCAGGCACTAGGACCAGATAGAAACTTTTTAGCATGCAGTTTACTAGGCGCCACCCACGATGATGTCCTACGTTAACACCTCCCATATAAAGGCGGGAGACCCCATCCCTTTTCAGTTCCCCACAGGAGATCATGCTCAGAGGACCTCCCTCTACTGAACCAGGAGAGAGTGAATGGTTCCAGCTACCAGGCAAGGCTGGAAACAGCAGGTAGACCATCCTAGAGAAAGAGCCAGGAGTTATAGAGCTCTATGTCTAAGGCGGACGGTGGAGGTGGGACGGCATGGCCTGATAGAAAGAGATTCTCTTGAAGATCTATTGTTACAGTAAGTACGTAACTGTTCTATCTTCTTCAAGGATGTCTCTTTCACTAAGTCACACCTCTAGAACAAGTCCCAAGCAGTACTGACAGAGAAACAGTCTGGGTGGCTGGAGCCTATTAGCCTATGAAAGAAGGCCTTGCAGCAGAGCTAGGTTAAAGCCAGACCTTTTTCTGGAGGCAATGTCCAGACTGTAATGTTTAGTGAAGGTGTGGACAGTACTCCAAGTGGCCACTGCACAAATCTCAGCAGCAGACACATTCCTGAAACAGGCAACAGAAGTGGCTATGCTTCTAGTTGAATGACCACGAACAACTCCGGGAAGTTCCTTAGCATACTTCCTGTAACAGAAAGTAATACAGTTAGCCAACCATCTGCACAGGCACTATTTAGAAACAGGAGCGCCCTCATTCCCAGCGGCGAATGAAACAAAAAAGCTGCGAGGACTTCCTGCAGTTCTTCGTATAATGTATATAGTACCTGAGTATTCTCATTACATCTAAGTATGGAACAATACTTCCGCTGAACTGGAATGGTGGAATAAGGGTTGTGGATGGTTTTATTCAAAATAAACTCAGACACCACCTTTGGCAGAAACTTAGGACTGGTAGGTAAAGACACCTTGTCTTCGTGGAAAATCAAATAAGAAGGCTCACACATTAAAACCTGAAGCTCTGAAATTCTTCGAGCAGAAGTAATAGCAACTAAAAATAATGCTTTTCATGAGAGAAAGTGTGGGCTGCAAGTCACAGCTGGCTCAGAAGGAGCCAAAGTAAGCTTTTCTAACACAAAATTCAAGTCCCAAGCTGGGACTGAATTGCGAGGAGGCTTCAAGTACAAAATGCCTCTCAGAAATTTATGGGCCACCTCTAGCTAAGCAACCATACAACCATCAATTGGCACGTGGAAGGCTGAAATAGCAGCCAAGTGCACCTTGACAGAAGAGTATTGCAATCCAGCATCTGATAAGGACACCAAATACTCTAGAACCTCATTTTCCGGACATGTAAAGGGATCCGGTTGATGAGAAGGGGCCCACAAAGCAAACTGCTTCAACTTCATGGAATAGCCGGCTCTGGTGAAGGGTTTTCTGACTGCCACTAGAACATCAGCCACCTTTTGAGATACCCCAAAAACTAGCAATGGCTATGTCCTCAGGAGCCATGCATGGAAACGGAGTGACCTGAGGTCTGAATGGACCAGGGTTCCCTGTTCCTGCAATAGTAAGGCCTTACACAGGGGAAGAGGCACTGGTGGTTCCACTGCCAACTGCTGTAGTAAGGAAAACCAGATCTGATGAGGCCAAAGGGGGAGCAATGAGAATTAGAGTTGCTCCTTCCATTTGGAGCTTGATCAAGGCCCCGAGTTTTCCACGATTCTGCGGCCGCGGCCATCCGCAGAAAAAGCCGTGGAATTGAGCTCCACCTGCGGATTTCCCTTCCAAGTGCAGAACTTTGTACCATCCATGGAACACCGCGGAATTTGGCTTGATGATGGCTCGCGCTATGACAGAGTTGTGCTGAGTCCCATTTTGATTTAACTTGCTTTCCTCACATTCCACTATTAGAAACTACACTCCCAAATACACATATTCTTTAACAGCGTTATCAGTCGTTGATGCAAAATTAAATGTCTGCTATGCAAAGAATAAAATATCTGGTAAAAAAAAAAAAAAAAACTTTTCAGCTTTGGATTTATTTAATGTGCTCTTCCAGGGTAATAATAATTATAATAATAATTATAAAAGGCCTTCTCCTTAATAACACGTAGTAATGAATAAAACAGTTACAAGAAGATCTGCTCTGGACTGCCGTGGAACACAACTGCAAGCATTACAAAAGTTGTACATATATTCCATGATTGCTCTCTACTTCTGCCCCCCAATTGCTGTGTCTCAGGGGTGTCTGGGGTCTGGGCTGTTGCTGTCAGCATGAGACGTCTGAGTGCCAACAGAAAGGAAAGGACTGAAACTGGCGGTAGTCCAAAATAGTCTGAAACCACTTTGGGGGGTACAGGTACTGCTGCTTTATTTTCAACTCTTGCACCCTTTGCACTGTTTAGCGGCCACACTGTCCCATTTAAATTTATTCAATAAACAAATGCCCACTGTGTCCTTAGCATGTAGGATGTCAGCAAGGAGAGGATGTGATAAGTTTTTTTTTTAACCCTGTTGCAGGTTGGCACCCACGCAGAGCTAGGGAGGCTTCCATTAAAAATAAATCTTTGTGTTTTCTACCCAACAGCAGTAGCGAGCCCTAAGCCCCAGAGATCCACAGTAGCGCATAACAGTTTCTCTTTTTAACACAAAGCAGAGAATTAAATAGATGAAGTAGTACATAAATAAATTAATTAATACTGTGCTCCACACGCCTAACTTACAATGCATCACAACACGTACGTCCCCTCCGAGCCTCTTGAGTACATCCCTTTTACATTTATTTTATAAAATACCCTACTGTGTCCATAGCATGGAGGATGCCAGCAATGTTGAGACGTGCTACAGTTGTTTTTTTTTTTTACCAGTGTAGCGGTCAGAGCCCAATACAGTAAATAAATAAATACTGTGCTCTAGACATTGAATCACATGTCTGGCATTTAGTTCAGTGTAGTCCAGCAGTTTCAGTTTGCTTTAGAATTCAGCTCGAGGCACTGAAAGAACTCAATAGATGTGTTGGTGACATTTTTCCTGGTGAATGGACACTGCCTAGTGATGGTGAAGTGCTGGACTGTGAGTAAAAATCAGATGAGGTGGTTTTCTGGGGTGCAGAAGAAGCTAGTGGATCGCGGAGTGTACGTGTTAGAATTAAACGGACTGAAAGAAAGAAGTCTCCCATTAGAATCCTACGTAGCAGATGGGAATCCCCATACCCGCTCCTCTCCATTTCGTCTGTGAGGTTGCAATCTTGAGCTTTATGTATTTTTGTTTTCCCACCATCTGTAACTCTGTAGTTAGTGACACTGCTCTTCTTATGTTGGTCAGAGTCCTTAGAGGGTTGCTGAGTTTGTGTGTGTGTGGGGGGGTGTTATGTGTTTTTGTGTGATTTGTATTACTTATACGAAAACGTAATAAAGTATGTTAAATTTAAAAAAAAACTGTTAAAATGAACAGCAATGCAGAACAGAAATATTAGTACGGAATGTAGAAAATTCATTGCAGGGAAGGCAGCAAATGAAATAAATTACCTGCCCTTAGACCCCCGATGTCCTTCACCAACTCCATCAGCATCTTACTGCCAGATTTAAAATGCAGTCCCAGAAATGTCTAAAGTCCTGAGAGTGTAAGCTCCATTTTTCAACCTGAGGGACTCTGTTAAGAGCTGTTTGATATTACAGCTCTGATTTTAAATGCATTCCCATAATAACAGTAGTTCAGAAAAGTGAGGTACAGAATAATTAACAGAGTAGCAGGGGGAAGGCTGGAAGAAAGAAACCTTCCGACCTCCGATGTAGAACAACTTCCGTGGCAATCTGAAAGGGCTACTTGTAGACCATCAGGTCTAAGGAGCTGAGCAGATGTTTAAAAATAAGCACCTTTAAATCTGCACCCTGTTGATTGGCTTCAAGGCTATTAAACGTCTCTGGTCTGAACTGGAGAAATGTAAGCCCTGTTTTAAACTTGTGGCTCACCGTTAAAGGCAGTACGATCTTAGAGTCCTGATTTTAAATGCAATTCCAGAAATGTCTAAAATCCTGAAAATGTAAGCTCCATTTTCAAAATGAAGCAGAGACAGTCATTAATTACAGAAGTGAGTCTCCTGTAAAGATAACTTAAAAAAATGTTTAAAGTTAAAAATTCATTGCAGGGGAGGGCAGCAAATGAAATTAGTTACCTGCCATCAGACCCCCAATGTCCTTCACCAATTCCAGCAGCCTCACACTAGCTTGGGCTTTTAGCAGGATTTGTGAATGCACAGGGCATTTCACACTTGTTCAGGTCTATCAGATGATTTATGAATTTATGAAAACACTCGTAACTTCGAGCAATTTTAATATTTTCACTCCAGATTTTCAGTATTGCCATTTCACCACACCTCCTTATGAACAGTAGAACTGTCATTTTTCACATCTCACCTGAAATGTGTTTTCGCACATGTAGTGCACAATGGCGCGGTCGTGTGTGCAATCAATGTTTGGGACAGATTAAGAAAATCACAGTTATACTGTTCATGAGCAGAGGTCTGAAACTGGCTATGTTGAAAATTTGGTGACAAACGCCCATAAAATGACTGTGTTATGAGTGTGCATTGTGTCAGATATGGCAAAAGGAAAAAAATTAAAGGGGTAAAAATGTGCCGCAGAAATTGGTGTGGAGTGCCACAGAAGTTCTGCGGCAAATGAGAACCCTGCCGCAGAACTTTGCTCCGATGTGCCGCAGAAAAATCGGGGCCCTGAGCTTGATTAACACCCTCTGGATTAGAGGGGAGGGAGGAAAGGTGTAAAGGAGCCTCCCCTTCCAAGAAAGGGACAACATGCCTTGCCAGAAAACTCCAATCCCTGGAATGAGTGTGCAGAAAAGCAGCAGTTTTGCATTGTGTGGGGACGCAAAAAAGTCCAACTCTGGATGACCCCACCTGTCGAACAGGTCTTCTACCACTGAGGTCAGCAGTTCCCATTTATGCATCCTTGACTGTCACCTGCTGTGACCTTGACTGTGACCTGCTTAGCCTGTCTGTCAAGATGTTTTGGATGCCTGGAACATGAACTCCCAAGAGTTCTAGACAGTGTTCCAGAGCTCAATACCAAATCCTCATCTCTTCCCTGCATAAGGGGCAGGAATGAGATCCCCCTTTGCTTGTTTATGTAATGCACCATGCTGATGTTATCTGTTTGCACCAACAGATGTCCTGGGAACAGATGGTCTGGAAGGCTTGCAGACCATACAGAACAGCCCTCATTTCTAGGATGTTTATGCGGAGCGTGCTCTCCACCATCATCCAGGTGCGTTGTGTCTGATGATGCCCCAATACTTCATTCTGCACGTAGGCTGCCCAACACAACTTTAGCACTGCTTAATACTTCCACTTCCCCTTCCTTCTCCTTGTCCTTCTCTCTTCCTCCCCCCTTCCCTCCTATCTATGATTACTCCCAGGCATTGTAATCTAATGCTGTGTCTACCCCTGGACGATGGGTATGCACCCTCTTCGTGTTTCTATCTGTCATCAGTTCTCTAATGTACTAATGGTAGTTGAGTCCTCATGCATGCAACTAGTTACTAAGTACTGCTGTTAGCATGTCCTGTACCTTATTATGCATCATGTGTACCATATTAGCGTTGTAGCTACTGCTGTGCTTTTTTTTAATGTATATGTATAGCCCAGGACCATCTTGCAAATGAGTTCACTCAATGATGACTTGCCTGGTTAAATAAAGTTTGATTGACTTACTGATTGAAATGAGCCCCTTAGCCCATCACCAAGGCATTGTCATGAGGATCTGATGAGGGGGAGGGTATCAGAAAATGAACCCCCTTCAGCAGATGATCGGGTTCCATCCACCACTGAAGCACCTTCTGGACAGAATATGTTACTAGAACCTTCTATTCTAGATCATTGGTGCACTGGTCCTATTGGAACCTTAGTGTCCACTGAGGGATCCGCATATGCAGTGTGGCCAGTGGTGCAGTAACAATGGCTGCTGCCATCAGGCCCAACAGTCTCAGAAATGTCCTGACTGTGATGTACCTGTTGTGGTATACCATCCGGGGCCTGCATAATCAGGCATTCGGCCCTGTCCTGAGGCAGGAAGGCTAACTCTTGGACTGTGTCCAGGATTGCCCCTATGTACTGCAGGCGCTGATAAAGGGTCAGGACTGATTCCTAGGGCATCGAACAACAGCCTTGTGCATGCCAGAGTCAAGCAGAGCTGCTCTTTGGACTAAGCTTTGAGAAGCCAGTCATCCAGATAAGGGAACACGTGTAGTCCCTCTCTCCCGAGGGCTGCTGCCACTACTGCTAAACATTTGGTAAATATCATTGGTGCAGAAGATAAGCCAAAGGGAAATACCCAGAACTGGTAATATTCCCCCTGGAAGAGAAACCTGAGATACTTCCTGTGTGGGGTACAAACTTTGATATGCAGGTAGGTGTCCTGCATGTCTAGTGAACAATAACCAGTCCCCTTGGGGCAGTAGTGGCAGTAGGCCTTGTAGAGTGACCATTCTGAACTTCTTGTACTGAATGAAAAGGTTCAGATTTTTAAAGTCTAGAATGGGCCTCAGGTCCCCTGTGCATTTGGGGACTAGAAAGTAGGGGGACTAGAACCCTTTGTTCCCTAGTTCCCAAGAAACTGGCTCTATAGCCCTTTTTTGCAGTAAGGTATGTATCTCCTCTAGCAGCACTGGTATGTGTTTTGGAGGATAAACCGAAGGGACCGGTGGATGGTCTTGGGGAAGCTCTAGAAGTTCTAGAGCATGACCATTTTCTATTGTCTTTAGGACACAAGCATCTTATGTGACCTTCCTTCACTGCTCCAGCTAGAGGGACAGGCGACCCCCAATACCACTTCTGAGGGTACTGGAGGGTGGGGATCTAGTAAGGAGTCATATCAGATGCGGATTCTGTGGCTGCAGCCACGCTTCCACATTTAGGGACTTTGAAGAAGCACCTGTGGCGGGTCCTGGGACAGGCAGAGCTGATCCTCCTCTGCTTTTGCCTTGATGTCTGGCACCTAACCGGTGTCTGTTACTGGCCAGATGAAAGAGCACCCTCTGCCTACTTCTGGGTTGTGTGTGGTAGAGGGAGCGTACTGATTTTAGAGTTCTGCCTGAGGCTTGAAGGTTTTGACAGGATATCCTCAACGTCTTCCCCAAAGAGTTTGTATTCTCTGATTGGGCATTTCAAATGGATTGCTGCACATCATTAGCAAATCCAGCCACCCTCAGCTAAGAGTGTCTCCTTAAATAGACACCAGAGGCTTCTGCTCTAGCTGAAGCATCAGAGATGTCATGGGTAGATCTCAATAGATGCTTCCCCACATCTGCCCCTGCCTGTAGGGCCATTAACAGCTCCTGCTGGGAGTACCCTCTGGGAGAGCTTGGGCTGCAGCTTTGGCCTTCCTCCAGAGGGTATATATTGGTACTTTACCATAATGGGCCTGGTAGTTTGCAATTCTGAGGCCCAAGGTGGCAGAAGCAAAAGTCCTTTTCCCCAGGACATCTAACCTCCTGGAGTCCCTGTCAGGAGGGAGAGAGCTGAGGTGCTTAGGCGCTTTAGATCTATCATGGGCTGCATTTATTACAACAGAATCAGACTCAGGTTGGCCTGCGAAAAATGGCCTACCAGAGGGAGCCTGGTACAAATTGTTAGCCTTTCTTGGAATGGCAAAGATCATATTAGGCCTATGCCAGACAGCCAGTGTGGCATCCTCTAGGGTAGGCAATAGAGAAGGAATCATGATAGGTGGGGAATCAGGTAGCTCTGGAAATTCCACCAGATTCCTGTTGCTGATGTCTTTCTCCTCTGACTCAAACCCCATGGCAGATTGGAGTTTCTGCATCAGGGAGATGAAAGAGGGGTCTTCGGGGGGGGACCTTGGAATGTATACAACAGAGTTCTCACTCCCTGTGGAAAGAGTGGAGCTTGATCTCTCATAAGCACTGTCCAAATATTCTTCATTTTCCTCTTCCTCTTGTAGTACGAGGTCAGTATTATATCCCTGATCCTTGTCGATGGCTTCTATAGGCCTCAAAGAAGGAACAGAGGAAGCTATTGATGCCCAAGAATGCACAGGGCACATCGATTGCTGAGGCATCAGCAATGGGGCTTGTCTAGGATGCCCCCTCGATACCACTCCCATAGGTAGAAGAGGAGGTAGCAGGTGCTGTATAAGGCCCACGAGGGACGAAAGTACAGCCTGCGCGTTGTCACCATCCTGTGGTACAGGTGCACTCTGAGACGTAGATGGAGAAGGTGCTGTCCCTCAATGTCAACAGTCCTTTGACAACCGAGATAGGCCTTGCAGAACTCACAGCCTAGCCCAACCCAGAGAGGTCAGAGGTCCGGGCAGCTGGAGGCGTTGTCAACGATGTGGTCACAATGCAGTAGTGGTCACACTAGGTTGCAGGGGTGACTGAGAATGTACCAGGGAGGATTTTTCCTTACTTCTTTCCCTCTCCAGGTGTTTATGCTTGTGTTGCCAAGTACTTTTATTCCAGGATTTCGAAGATCTAGAGCTTGATGAGCGGGCCGGTGACGCAGTGCCGCTCTTCTCCTGGAGCTCTTTCTCCATTTTGGCTACCTGCTGTTTTAAGAAGTGGGTTTCCAGGGCGTTCTTTCTGTATCACCAAGTAGTGGTATTAAACTTAAGGCAGAGTTTGCAGGCCTTAACATTATGAGCCACACCGAGGCAGCATACACAGATGCTGTATAGGTCACCCGAATAAATCTTTTCACCGCACTCACAGTATCTAAAGAGCTTAGCAGGTTCTTTCAATGACATACATGTCAACGACTATCACTTTTTAAAAAGTGATCTCTAACTATGGAGAGAAAATTCAAAAAGGTTAAGTTGCAGTTGACTGAAGCGGCGGCACATCCGTGAAGGGTCCGGTGAGTATGGTTGACGTTGGAAAAAGAACTGAGGAGGGATGGGGCTGCCCACATTTATGTGAAAGGTGTCGACCTAGAACATCGTCATGGGAGGCCCCTAGTGGACTGCTTGCTAAAAAGTTTCCGTGTGGTCTTAGAGCTTGTCAGCTGTAGTTCCAGAGGCATGGCCTGATGAAGGAGATATCTTCGAAGAAGATCAAATCTTATATAGTGTTGATCATTACCAGCTGAACCAGTATAACGTTGAGAGCCATGTCATGACTTGCAGTAACACATTTCCACTGACTGTAGTGGGTGGCTGCTGTGTTTCTCCCCAGTATATAATTCTGAATACTGCCACACCACAAATGCCAATTTCTGTCCTCAGTTTCCCTTTGTTCCCTCCCTCCATCCCACCAACCTAACCCCAGAAACCTTGTTCTCCCAGAGCATGTCTTGCTTCCCATTAAACTCATCTTCCTAAATATCCACTTCTTTAACAAATCAATGCTTATTCATAAACTTATAGTCGAATAAAATATTGGCATACTCTGCCTCATGAAAACTGGCTTTCCTTCCCTTTCTGTTACCTTTTTGTAAAGCTATTACCCATGACTACCATTTCTTTGAAGAATCCCGCTCATAAGATCATGGGTGTGGTGTTGCCATCTTCTTTAGGTCTAGCTATAATTCTCCTTGCTCCTCCATATCATTCAACTCCATTGAACACCACCTCCCTTCTAAATAATCTCAAACCTTCTGTAATATAGTCTTCACAATCAGACACCACGTCTTCAAATTTAACATTCACGTCTATGAACCAAACATTCATCTCTCTAAACCTTCCTGCATAGCCTTTACTATTGCTCCAAGCATCTAATTTCCCCCCACTTCTCTATGACAATTTGTTTTCTTGATCCTTCTTTTACTGATACCCTTACTGTCTTTTCCACTGCCCTCAGTTATTAACTCACCTCTGTCAAATCTTTCACTGTCTTCTGTAACTACACATCCCCTTGGTACAAAGATGACATCCAGCCTCTCGAGTTTGAAGGCTGCTGACTTGAGAAACAAAGGTGCTCCTCACACCTGGCAGTACACTATGATGCTGGGAAGATACACCATATTCTTTAAAGGACTGCTGTTTGAGATAAAACCAAATACAATGCCTTCATTACTGCCAATGATAAAGGCAATCCCCTGCCTCTTTTGTAACATAAACTCTTTCTCCGTTATCAAATGTGATGAATTTGCCAAGTTCTTCAGTTCCTAAATAACCACTGTCTGTGACATCTGTTCCACTCTTCTCCCATCACCACTGCCTCATTTCCATCCCTTTGTGCATCCACCTCATCTTTCTCCCCAAACCACCTCATCTCCACTTCACTCCCCCTCCATCGAAGAGCTCTCTGAAATCACTTATTCTATGAACCGGATTACCTTTATCCTTCACACTACCCTAAAATTAACATGTTTGTTTAAGTAGAAGAGAGGAAGAAATAAGTGCCCTAGCTGGGATCTGACCACAGGCCTACTTAGAATACTGTTCAACTGCACTACCAGCTGTGCTTCCAAGACAAATGGAAACCTGGGAGTCCCAAAGGCACTCATCTTTTTTCAATGCACTGGTAGCACTGCTGGAAGTACAGCACAATGGTATTCTGAGCAGACCAGGATTCAAATCCCAGCAGGGGCACTTGTTTTTCACTTCTACATTGTATTTCAAATACATGCATCTCACACTCCTCGAAATTAAAAATGCATTTTTAATATGTGTGGATCCGGTGAGTGCTCTGAGAAAAATGAGTGCCTTTGGGATCCCCAGGTTCCCAGTTATTCTGGTACTGCTGCTGGTAGTGCAGTGGAATTTTATTATGAGCAGGCCTGGGTTCAAATCCCAGCAAGGGCACTTATTTGTTTCTCACTTATAAACTGCCCTGCTTGTTTTCAAAATTCTCCCCGTCCATGCCATTCACCCCCCCCCCCATCAGATATCTAGACTTCTGTCTCTCATATATCCCTGTTAATCACTGATGGGTGGGCTTTGCTTCTACTACCTGGAACAGCCTCCCACTTCTCGCCATCTCGTTGAGCCCCCTTCACATCACACCTCAAACCCAGCGCTTTTTTCCCCACTTAGGAATCATGTGCCTGTCTTCAGCTTGCCCATCCTCTGAAATGTTTCTTTATGCAGATGATGCAGTTATTTTTAGGAAGGGGAGGGACGTAGGGGCCCTGAGTACTATTCTTCAAAAAGAGTTTATTAATTTGCAAACATGGTTCAGTGCCTGGGGAGTAGTCCTCAACACCAAGAAAATGAAAGCTATGATCATGAGTAGAACTAAGAAATTAGGAAACGGTGAATTCTTGTTGAAAGCTCTTGATGGCGAAATTATTGAGACAGCTAACCATTTCAAGTACCTAGTTATTTTGGATTGGGCCTTATCATATGAATCACATGTTGATTGTATGGTAAAGACAATTCATCAATGGCTGGGGTTCTTTGTACAGGACTCAGAAAAACCTTTTGCCAGAAACTTGTAGAGAATATAGTGAAGAGCCTACTTCTACCAGTCCTGGATTATGGAATGTTATGTTACTCCGGTGCAGGACGTGGGGTGCTATCCAAGGTAAACATTGTATATAATTCAATCTATCATTTCACTACGGGTCTTCTGCTACACATCCACCACAGCTTGTTGTATCAGGCTGCATAGTTACCCTCGAAGGATGATTGCGTGAAAGCAAAAATGTTGACTTTCTTTCACAAAATCATCCTGGGTAAGGTCCCTTGTTCAATCTTAGAACTTTCTGCATTAAAGGGGGGAAAAAAACATTGTACTAGATGCCAGGAATCAATATTGTTTGACGTTCCTTTCCACAGAACTTGTTTTGGTCAAAGAGTTTTGGACTACACTGGACCAAAGTTTACAGTCATTTACCAGGAGTCTGCTAGTCTAGCAAATCTATGCCCATGTTTAAGAAACAGTTGTCTAATCTCTTTGATTATGAGTCCCATTGCAATAGTGACTAATTTATTGTAACCTATGTGTATTTTAACATTTGTATTGTAGTTGTAAATGTCGGTCACACTTGAAAATGGGCAAATCTGCTCAATTTGCCTTTCCAGGGTAAACGATAAATGAAATGAAAATGTGCTCCCAGTCACTTTTCCCACTTTTGTTCATTGGTTACTTACAGTGTTGCTCTGTATACTGACAATCGTACTGCCAACTGCTTTTGACTTTATTGATTCTTTCAATTCCCCTGTATCACAGTCTGTAGCACTAATAATCATATTATATTTGATTTCACTTTGTTTGCTTTTTATTAAATGCTCTAACATGAAACCATTGTATGGTTTCTTTCTGGTGTTGCTGTGTCATTCCTGGTGTAAGCCTTTCTGAGGTACATTTGTATGAAAGATGCTAGTTAAACTAGAATTGTGCTGTATTGCACTTACTGTGGATGGTGACACTGTATTTTAGTTATGCGGTACACTTCTGAGGTTTTGTTTGACACTACTCGTATGAGGCTAAACATCATTTTTATCAGTGTCAACAGACACAGGGTTTTAGCTCAGAGGTACCACACAGCAAAATAAAACCAGACACATTTATTTATTTAGATAAAAATGCTTTATAAAACCAGACACATTTATAATAATTTTTTCACTATCACATTCTCACTTCCATGAATATAACGGACAAACCATCTGCAGTAACGTAACCTTGGAATGATGGACAGGTTAGTTCTAATGGAGCCTGACGGTGGTAGGCTAGAAATGAAATGGGGTACTGCATAACAGCAGTGATAATGATCACCTGGAGTCCTGTCCAGATGGGCAATTGGTTGCACTAACTTAGTTGCTCCACCTGCAATAAAGCTTACTGTTAATGGAACCTTCCAACTGGATTCTCAGTTTCTGCACTGCTTTGCTGCATTTTAGCACCATAACCTTTCTGTCGACTTACTGAGATGCACCACAATAGAATCTTGTCTAACAGGCTGGATAATAGGCCCTAGCTGACTCACACTACTATGTGGACGCATTCCTTCCTAACATTTCTAAATTAAACTTTTATAGCATTTTTCTCTTGACTGTATTCTTTCTGAATCCCATATGTAAAACTGAATTTATACATTCCTGGTCTTTTGTGAATGAATTTACAGGTCCCCGATCTTTTATTAAAGTGCAAGCTAGAAATATGGGACCACCATGGATGCTGACTTCCCCAGATATCTAAGCAATGCTGCTGTGCAAATGGTCACTTGAAAAGGAAGGATACTGAGAGTGTCAGTTTCACTTCTTACTACTGGGACAGGGGTTACTCCTACATTTCAAGTCTGTCCTTGTATTCCTGATTTTCCCCTTACTCTTACCCTTCCCAACCAACAACCCAGTACTCATTTGATCGGTAGCTCCAAATTCTAATAGTGTTGGTTGCCTGCATGGAATTCCATGCACTGAACATCTGGTTCAATGTTATCGGTGGTTGAACTGTAAACAAGAAGTACACAAGAGCGGGGAAGGGTAACTGGTGCCAGATACATCTACTTTCAGAACCTGCTTAAGAAATGGGGGAATCACACACTAACAGCATACTTGCAGGAAGGGGTGCTGAAACAAGGACACTTACAGCTTAAACAGGAAGGAGTAGAAGTTTAAAGTAGTATTTGTAGTTGAAGTAATGTGTTTTTGTAGAGTGCCCTTCTGTGGCTCGGAGCTTTTGAACTGTATTTTCCTTTCAACTAGATGTTTTGTATTCTGTTGTGGACACTATGTATCTGCTGTTTCTGATGTGTAACCCTCCTGGGTCGTGCCTGAAAATAGGCAAAATCTCTTGTCTAATGCACCTACTTGGTTAACAAAAATGAAATAAATAAATGTATGCATTATAACATACAGAAATCATCAAATGGCAAGATGAAAAAGGTAGACAGAAAAGGGGTGGGCTATAGCAACATATATAAAGAGCACAAATAATACCTGAATATCAGGACAAGAATATACAGTGCTAACAAAAACTCCTACCAAGACTGAAAAACAGCATCAGCAAGACACAGGCTACTAAGTATCCCAGCAGGCCTGATTAAAAAATATTTTGCTGAAGTTTAGCTTTGAAGATGGTGATGGAGTGTGAACAATGGTGTTCGTAAGTAAATCTTTATTTATAAAAAGCACCTTTCTCAAAATCAAGGCGCTTGTACAATACAGAAAATAATTAAAATCAATGTAAACGGGTCCAACAATTTAAAATTCAATAAATACAACAGCGGCCTAAAAATCAGAATACGCTAAACTGAATGAATAAGTTTTAAGTGCAGTTTTAAAACTTTGGACAGTCAGGCAATCTCACATCCGACAAGGTAGAAAATTCCACAGGGTTGGGGCCATAAAACTATATGCCCGAGCCCCAGATGTCTTCAAATGAACCCTGGGAATCTCTAGCAATCCCTTGTCAGTGGACTGGAGGGAGTGGGTGGGGCAGTAGAGACAAAGAAGATCTTGCAGGTAACTAGGCCCCAGATCGTGTAGGGCCTTATAGGTCAACAAACCGACCTTGAAGGTGATCCGCCACTGTATTGGAAGCCAGTGCAGTCTGTGGAACACAGGTGTTATATGACTGGTCCAAGAAATACTAGTCAACAGCCTAGCTACCGCGTTCTGCACTAGCTGCAAGCGGCGGCTATCAACCCCCGGTTACCCTAGGTAAAGGGCATTGCAGTAGTCAGGGCGGGAGGTAACGAAGGCGTGGAACAATGTTAGAAGATCATCGGAAGGAACCAGATGTTTTACCCAAGGCGATATTCCTCAGATGGTAAAATGAAGTTTTGACAACCGCCGACACCTGAGATTTAAGGGTCAGGCAGTCATCCAAAATAACGTCCAGGTTCCACACCCAGTCTGAGGTAGTTAGCCGAACACCCCCAAGCCATAGGCCAGAGGGTGTTCCTGCCAACAAACCCACCTCCCACCACCAACACCTCCATTTTTTCCGGGTTTAACCGTAGCCAACTCAAGCTCATCCAGTCCTGGATCTCGGCAAGACAGTTGTTAAAAACTGAGACAGCATCATCCTGACCGGGCACAAAGGACATGTACAGCTGAGTATCATCTGCATAGCAGTGAAAACTCAAGCCGTACTGCCTAATAATCACTCCCAACGGCAGCACGTACACTGCGAACAACATGGGTGACAGTATGGAGCCCTGTGGCACCCCACAGGATGGGGGAGCGGTGCAGAGGAAAAAATCCCTGACACCACTCTCTGAGTCCTGCCCTCAAGGAATGATCGAAACCATCCGAGGACCGTACCAGACAGTCCACATATAAACCGCAGGTGCTCCAACAGCACACTATGGTCCACAGTGTCAAATGCCACAGAGAGATCTAGAAGGACCAAGACAGAACGGGTCTTTCGATCTCTCGCTATTAGGAGGTCATTTAATACCCAGACAAGAGCTGTTTCGGTACTATGTCTCTTTCTAAATCTGGACTGGAGAGAATCACAGACATTGTAGCTGGTCAAGTGGTCATCCAACTGCAACGCAACCAACTTCTCAATAACCTTACCCACAAAGGGCAGGTTAGAGACCAGTCTGTAGTTTGCCAGACAGTCCGGGTCCAAGGAGGGCTTTTGAAGAAGGGGCCGAACCATGACCTCCTTCAGGGGATTCGGAAAAATCCCCCTCTCCAAAGCCCTCCAGACTATCTCGGCAAGGACCGGGCTGATCTTATCCACACAACCTACAAGGAGGCGAGTAGGGCCCGGATCCAAACTACAGTTGGTTGGTCGCAGCAACTGGACAACAATCACAATGTCATTTATTGTGGGAAGGCAAACTGGGCACCCAACATCTCTTGCCAACCACTGCAACTCCCATTAGAGGGAGTCACCCGGAGGCCGGACCGGGGTGTGGCAACCTTATCTGCAAAGAATCTAACAAAAACTCCTCACACCGTTCTTGTGAAAAGGCACTCCCAGGCTGAAGACAGATTGGACTGCACAATCTGTCCACAGCCCGGAACAGCTGGGCTGGTCGATTCTGCACGGCAGCAATTTCCCTGGACAGGAATTCTGCCTTCTTACGGGTAATTGCTGATTGATAGTCCCAATAATGGTCCATCACTCTAAGTCTGTCACACTCAAGGCCCAACCTCCGCCAGCTCCTCTCTAGCCTTCATCCCACTCTCCTCAACTCCCTCAAGGACTCATCAAACCAAGGAGACCATGGGCGAAGAGTGAGGGGATGAACATGAACAGGAGCAATGGAATCCAGGGCCGCCACTAACGCCTCGTTATAGGCAAGTACCAGGTCCCCAGGATCCATGCATTCACTCAGTAAACCCGATAGGTCCAGCACCGCCATTAGGCCATCCGTAGAAACTCCCCTCAAAGGGCGGTACCAGACCATCTCCATGGGGAAGACCTATTAAGAGGAGTGGCGAAATTGAACCCGATGGTGTGATGATCAGACCACCCGACTGGTTCCACCACCAAGTCGGATATCTCCATCCTCAGGAGGAATACCAAGTCCAATGAATGACTACCAATATGGGTCAAGGAGGAAATAACCTGTGTATAGCCCAGCGAATTCATTAGCTGGAGGAAGTCTTGACCAAACTGTGAGAGTTTGTCATCGACACAGGCACTGAAATCCCCCAGGATCAGCCATCTGGGGGATCCCAATGTCAAGTCGACAAAGAAGTCCGCAACGTCCTGCAGGAAAACTTTCCCATCTCCTGGTGGATGGTAGATGAGAAGAATCCTACACCCCACACCCTCACCCATAATACATTCAAAGGAGTTGGTGATCCCCACTGGTACCTTCACCAGGCTCAGTTCCAATATAAAACAGATAGCAACTCGCCCACCCCTATGATCCATCCTTGGGCGGTGTATCAAGGAAGGCAAGTTCCAAACAGCAGGGGCTGCCACCACAAAGACCCAATCTCCTGCAGTAGGGTTGCTCAGAATCCAATTAACCAAATCAGATTTGTCAGATTCCTATCTGTTTTTAGGATTTTCGAAACTAAAGATCAAACATCCCAAATCTGGTCAAACTGGACTTGGGATCAGATTCCAAATCTGATTCCAGAATCCGAAATCCACTTTTTATTGGTATGCAAGAAGTGGTTTTTGTTTTCTAGGATTTTTATGATTTCAGATTCTGATTTGGAACTGGATCTTCCCAAACTCCTAACAAAATCCTATCAGAATGTTTTTTGGCAAATCTGAGTATACAAATCCTGTAAATCTGAAACAAGAGGGTGTCACCCTCCTCCTCCTCCCTCACCTCAGTCTAAGGTGGTCTGTTTACCCTCCTCCAGCTTCTCCCCTGTCACCTGCTTCCTCCTCCCACCCTTACCCTCCCCCACCTATGCCCTGCCCTACTGTCCACCTCCCCTCTCGTAGGCAATTACAAATCTTGGGTCCCCCACCCTACCTACTCTGCACTCTCGCTACCTGTCCATCACCTTCTGTCAATGGCCCCCTCAGCCTGCCCACCCTCTCCTTAACCCTGCTGTCCTATATTCACTATCTGTTCTATATAATGTACTGTCTGCTATGAAACATTTTTTTTCATTAACTGGCTCATTATATCTCTCCATTATGTACTGTAAATTTACATCCTTGCCTTCGCTGTGTTAATCCTGTAACCATGATCTACCTCTGTATGTATGTTCCCCTCCATCCTTCGACGTGGAACCTTTGCAAATGAGCAGTAATTGCTCAAAGGTATTTGTAATCCTAGAGTTTAATAAAATAAAATAAATAAAAATTAAAAATAAAACCCTGACCTATGGACCTCACAACTCCAGCAGGGGTGTAGATGGTGTGGAGCTCACTGAGGTACTGGGGGCCAGAGCTCATTCAGGGCTTTGTAAAGAGTAAAAGTACCTTGTAGTCAAACACTACCTAATTGGCAGTCAACTAAGGGCCCTGATTAAGGAGGTGATATGGTTGGACTTAAGACAGTAGCCAGAAGCCTCACTGCCACATCCTGGGCCAGCTGCAGGTGGTACAACTGATCACCTAGTAAGGCCTTATAGAGCACTTTACAGTAGCCTAGTCTGGAGAGAATAAGGCCTGCACCAAGCTGCAGATATACACACAGTGTTGAGAAAGGGATGCAATCTGTCAATGTTTTAAAGATAATAAAAGCAGCCCTTGGCCACAGAAGACACCTGGGATATAAGTATCAAATGTCCAAGGATTGAAAGAGCTGGTGTAACAATGTATGAGTTTAGCTGTACTTCCAATATTTCCTGTTTTTATTTTCCCTGCATTCTCTAATAAAAAGGAAATCTGAATGGAATCATTGTCCTTTAGTCTTTATCAGTTCCTGCTGCTTGTCTACATGTCATAAGAGCAATGGAGTTTGAGACAGAAGAAAGAATGTTAGTTACTAGGGACCATTTCCTGCATATCAGCAGTAATAATTACATAATATTCAGATTTACCTCCCTCAAGTAAACTTCCAAACCCTTCTTGAACTAATTTAAGCTCCCTGAATTAATTAGATTCCCTGGTACGCCATACTATACCCCTCTACTATCCTCTGAATGTTATAAATAGGGGATACATTACAGATGGTGGTGGAATACACTATTTATGTGAATGAGTGGAGGAAGTAACTTGACTATCTCACAGTGAAACGGAGCTACGGTAGGTGGTACTTAGTCACTCCCCACTCATTCACATAAATAGTGTATTCCACCATTGGCCAGAACGTATTCGATTTATACACTAAGACTGTGTTTTTTGCTGTTTTTATTGGTTTGATGATGTCACCACAGTGGAATAAATGGATTTATTCCACTGCAGTGAGAATACATGTTTTTACGCAAAGAGTTATTTGCTCACTCCTATTGTATAAACTACTTATAGTGTATATAAGAACATTGTTGTGGCTGGTTTTCTATCTCAAACAAAACATTGTTGTGCCACAGTGCAAAGGTCAGGGAATGCAGCTGTATCCATCTGGGGTACAACCGCATTCCATGACAGAAAAAACTGAACATTAGCCCACCTGGTTGTTCACTGCAGCTGAAAAGAATGGCGTGGCCATCTCAGTCAACTCGCAATGGAATTGTCAAGATAGCAGCCATAGTCTTTTTAAAACAGTGCACTGAATGAAAAATATTCATACAGGAACATAAAAACAGAAGAACACTACAACAGTGGTAAATGACCTCTGTGCGAGCTATGCCACTGCCAGTCAGATTACAGATATATAGTGTTATATTCTGTGTATGTGTACATGTCACAAGAATGCCATTGTTAAGGAATGGTCTCATAGGATAGTGAGAGAGACTGGATTTCCTTTAAAATGTTTGCCCTTCCTCTGACCTGAGAGGAACAAGCTTGCTTGCAAGGAAGATGACAATTACTTGTCAAAGGCTTGGGGGTAGCTGATCAATGGGTATTTCCCTGGTTAACTAACTGAGGGAAACAGAGGTAAATAAAACGTTCACGAGATAGCCCTTTTTCACCTCAAAGACAGAATGCTTTGGTCCCAGGAAACTGTCATGGCATATTTTCATGGTATATTGCCTCTGATGAGATGAAAGGAAAGGACAGAAATATCCATTTTGGCAGGCTATTGTGAATTCTCTTACAGGTGTCATAAATGTCAGGGAAGTATGACATCACAAGGTAGCAAGAAAATTGTGTTGTTGGGAAAGTGCAAGCGTGACATCTACTGGCCTAAATGTTAGGACAGACCAGGGATTTTGACACTATATAAAGAGTTGAAAACCAGGGTCTCTCTCTCTCTCATTTTGCTGAGCATCTGCAAGGGACACTCTTCTCCTGACACACAAGAAGCAAGACTGCTATCAAAGGGAACTGAAACTTTAATTTACTTTTCCTGGACTTCAATCTACTATGAACTTAAGGTAGAACTTAGCTAACAGTTTTAAGGCATTTTTTGTATGTACATGTCCACTTTTTATTTGTGTTATTCTGTGACCAAATTGATCAAACCTTTTTGTTGTAGTGTATGATAATTATTTAATTATTTATTAAAGATATTTGTTTTGTTTCAGAAACCTGCCTGAGCAAGATTTCTATATTGCGTCCATGATCGTGGGATATTTCAGTAATAATCTGTGACTAATCTGTTATTGCTAAGGGGTGCCATCATAAGCAACTAATCCAGCAAGAGTCTGTAAGGGATAAATGGGAAGAGACAGGGAGAATACCAAAGTCTTAACAAAGAGTCTATAGGGATCTTGAACCAGGTTGTTGCATGTCCTGTTGGAGAAGACAAAACCAGGAGCACACTGCTACCCCAAAGACAGTGTAACACCGGGATCTTCCCCATTTGTGTAACACCCAAGAAGGGTTCAAATTTGACTACAAGACTTGAGACTGGTATTGTGCCCTTATGCAGAGTTTAGAGGGATGCCCTGGGTCCTCGTGGCGGGTGTTCAGACATGACCTCAACAAGCATTCTAAAAGAGCATGAGGAGGGTATCCCTGTCCCCCCCCCAATCACGGACTGCAATTAGGGATGGGCACTGTGAGCTCAGTGGACCTGACCCTCAGGAGTGGGTTTGTGACAACCTCCACATTTTTACCGCCTATTTTCGCGATGTGGGGGAACACAGACCTATTCATGAGATCCCTGTAGACAAGCGAGACCAGTTGCTCACGGAGTTTGTATTTAAAAATACAGTGAACGGAAGGTAGTAAATACGAGCCCACAACTCTCCGCGGCTTCCTGGGCAGTGCTGACAGATACTTAATCAGACACAATTCTAAACACTACATATTTCATGGGGACATCACCAAGTTCCAGGAAACCCACAAAACATTAGCAACCAAGCTAAAGTATCTAAAGCAAATGGGCCAAGGTAGTAAGCCCAAAAAAGCAGAGTCCTGACAAATGAAGACAGAGATCTTCTTGACTGTAAAATCCTACATCATTGTTAAATATGCTTTTTTCAACATAGGACTATACTTTCAGAATACTCAGAATGAGTGAAAACTACAACCTGAAATGGGTCGATTTACAACTGAGACAGGACTCCTCAGGAAAAAAAAAATATTACAATGAGTGGCAAACGAAGACACAGTCTGGGGAATACCTCAGAGATGTGAGGCCTAGGCAGCACTGTATACACCAAAATACTGACAACCCAGAAAGGGACCCCACAGCTGCATTTCTAAAATACGAAGCACAATGACCCACAAAAATGAAGCACCCTGACTCTCCCTTCTACCTTGCCCCCAACCTAACTTATGTCCCAGGAAAAAGTGGATCGCTATGGTAAAGATCAAACAGAACAATGATGAAACTCAATGATCTTTGCCACCACCTCCTGCAGCCACAACACCCCCATAACTGCCACAGCAATGGCACCAGCACCATGGACCTCCTCTACAAGTGCAAACCTACAACAAAACGTCCAAGGCTCCCGGAGATGTCTCACCTTGTTTGGTGACCACTGTCTATTCAACCGGGACATAAACATCACCATCATGCAAGGTCAGGAACACTCCCAAAAGAAGATGGATTCAAGTCCTGGAATCGTCCAACAGCGAGTAAGGTAGGTGGCCATGACACACAGGGCTAATCTAGGAAGGTGGGTCCACCGTGATACATACCAAATAGAGAGAGAGAGAGAGAGAGAGAGAGAGACACATCACAGCTGATAAACAAGCAGAGTAGTGTTTGGCTGACACAGCTATAGGGAGGGGCTATACAAAGCACAGTGGCAGTACCAAATAGATTTTTAAAAAATAAATAAAACAGCAGCGTATATATAGTTAACAAACCAGCACTGAACTCACAGAATATAATTTTTTTCTCTCCACAGACACACAACGAAGAGGACCACACAGCAGCATACAAACTCAAGGACTTTACAATTTGACATACGTTTTTAGCTAAACTTTGTTTAAAAAGAGCAGTTTAAATTTAAACTTCAGTGATTTAATTCACTGTTTCGATATTCTCACTTTCCTAAGTGTTTTTTACTATGCCGGAATGTCAGTGAAGAGGATGGCTTCTGCTTTAAAGTTAGTTAGCAGGAAACGGAAACAAAACGTTTTCTGTTGAGGTGTACTTTATTTCATTATCTTAAAGCTGTTAGCACTTCTTGCTCTATACACTTTAGAAAATACTGGTTGGGCAAAACCATGCCCAACCAGCCTGTACTGCCACCTCTGGTTTCAGATTCCTACTGACCTCTCAAGCTTTGCTCCCAAGGTCAACTGGAATCTGAGCCTCTCTGTGGTAGCACACGCTGGTTGTGCATAGTTGCCTAACCAGTATTCTCTATGTAATTCCCACTAAACTGACCACCAAGAATCTGTTGGTATTCACCTCTTGTAATTTGTTCCCTCTCTTATAATTGCATTCAAAATTCAATCTCGTTTCTGGATTTTTCATAAACCTGTACAGTGCTATTAAATCACCCCTTAATCTCCATTTTCATAACCTACTACATGTGACATCATAATCCTTTCTTTGGAAACCAACTGCGCTTCATGAACAGAGGATTATGACATTATGGTGGCTAGCTTGTAGGAGTAGATGAAGTCTGAGAGACAAGGGTTCTATTTTCAAGCTGTCATTAGTAATACAGAGAGAGGAGAAGACAGAGACAATTTTACCTATAAGGAGAATTATGAATAAATATGTTTTTTTCCAAGTTTTCCCAGAGATGTCACAGGCACTTTAAAGCTTAGTGGATGTAAAGGGCATCCCACTTCCTTGATGTTTACATCTATGCTTGTAGAGCACATTAAAACACCTGGCAATATCACTAATTGCATAATATTCAAAGTTTGTATTAAAACATCTTTTAAATTTATGAGGGTAGCACACCTTGCAGAAATAAAACAGAGAAGAGGTGCTCTACTTTTACCCCACATTCAAGTGCAGCACTGCTTTGGCTGCAAATGCAGCTCTCCTCTCAAATGGGGATTCAGCACAGGTTTAATGTTACACATCATATGCCAGATATGAATCCAACTCACTGAAAGTCTGTCCAAGAAAGCTTACACATCTCTTATCCTGCTAAGTAACCATAGATGGAAAATCACAGTGCAAAGCAAGTGAATGGAGTTGCTACACAAATCTGCAGCTGCCAAGAGGAAAAATAAATCAGCAGTTTCTGCTGTATCATAGAGCTGTAGTTTGGAAATGAAAATTACGTACCTACCGTAATTCTTGATCTTCTTGGACGAGTCTCCACCACTCATTCACACTATTGGGATCTGCGCCGGAGGCACTAGGACCCATCGGGAGCAAACTTTTTGCTGGGGAGTCGACACCAGAGATGGCGCCGCGAGGAACAGCGCCGTGAGCCCTAGCTCGCGCGGCAATGACTATCTTGGCGTCGACTCCCCAACCGCCTCAGTACCTTTTTTACCAAGGAGGTGCAGCCGCAATTCAACCTAGAAGGGTAGCCTAATCCCAAAACCGGACATAAGATAGTCCGGACGACCCGTAAGAAGGGTCAACAAAGAAGTCTTCAAGGCCTAAAGATTTGAGGGAGTGAAGACCAGCAAGAGAGGTGAGCTCGGGGATTGGAGGGTGGGCGTGTGAATGAGTGGTGGAGACTCGTCCAAGAAGATCAAGAATTACGGTAGGTACGTAATTTTCATATCTTCCTGGACATAAGTCTCCACCACTCATTCACACTATTGGGAGAGTACCGAGCTAATAATCCCCCAAGAGGGCGGCAGGAGAAACCAAGAGCTCACGTTTCTTAAGACAGAAGTCCATTAAGGATGGCTCTGCCAAAGGAAGAATGTTGTCTGGCATGGACATCGAGTGCATAATGCTTAACGAAAGTATGCACTGAGCTCCAGGTGTCTGCATTGCAGATGTCTGCAATGGGCATGTTGCGGATTTCCGCTAGGGATGCCGCTACCGCTCTGGTAGAGTGAGCGTAAACTCTACCCTCCAACTTAACTTGCACCATGGAATAGCAGTGACGAAGGCACGCCACTAGTCATGTTGAGATACATCTAATAGCGACAGGTTGACCCAGCCGGGCCTCACTGAAGGAAACGAACAGCTGCTGGGCTTTACGAAAATCCTTGGTTCTATCTAAGTAGAAACGCAAGGCCCTCTTAACATCCAGAGAATGAAGAGAGCGTTCACCTTCATTTTGGAAGTCCGCAAAATAAGAGAGAAGGACCAAAGGTTGGTTAAGATGAAATTCTGACACAACCTTAGGAAGAAATTTAGGTTGAGTACTGAAGGACTACTTTGTACTTATGGAACACAGTATCACGAGGGTCTGTGACCAGGGCATGTATCTCAGAGACCCTACGGCTGAGGTAATGGCCACTAGGAAGGCAGTCTTCCAGGTGAGGAACTTTAGTTCACAGGTAGCTAGAGGCTCAAAGGGTTTCCGGGTGAGCATGTCTAGCACAAGATTAATGTCCCAGGCTGCAACTGGACGTCTTGTAGGGGGTCTGGTGTGCAGAATGCCCTGAAGAAATCTCTTAACTATAGGTAACTGAGCCAGTTAAAGAGAAAAAACCGGCTCATGATACGCTGAAATGGCACTAAGGTGAACCTTAACTGTAGAGTACTGGAGACCTGAATTTGAGAGGTCCAAAAGGTACTCTAAAACTTTATCTGGAGGGCAGGAAAAGGGATTCAAAGAGGACTTTGCACACCAGAGGAAGCAACTCACTTAGCCGTGTAAGTTTCAGAGTGGCGCTGGCTCCGCGCAGCCAGAAGGATATCCGAAACTCTTCGAGAGACATTGAACCGATTTACTTCTACCTCTTCAGGAGCCAAGCGTGAAGGTGAAGAGATCTCAGATTGGGATGGACCACCGGTCCCTGAGTTAAAAGGTTCATCTGCAGGGGAAGTGGTCTCGGAGGAACTGCCAACATACTGTTGAGAAGTGTAAACCACAGCTGTTGAGGCCAAAAGGGAGCAATGAGAATCATCTTGTCTCCCTGAGACTCGAACTTGAGGAGTACTCTCTGAATTAGAGGAAGAGGCGGAAAGGCGTAAAGAAAGCGGTTTGTCCACCGCAGCCTGAACGCATCCTGACAAAAAATGTCAGGCCCTGGATTTCTGGAGCAGAAGAGAGGCAGTTTTGCGTTGAGTGGGGAGGCAAAAAGGTCCAGGTCCGGAGTTCCCCACTCTTTGAATAGTGACTGAACTATGGTTGAGTCGAGAGACCACTCGTGAGGATCTGTCTCTGTTCTGCTGAGACGGTCTGCCAAGTCGTTCTGTACACCTGGCAGGTAGATTGCTTGAATTAGAGCCTTGTGCTCCAAGCACCATTCCCAGACCCTCATCGCTTCTCTGCATAAGGGGTAAGAATGAGCACCGTCCTGCTTGTTGATGTAATACATCACTACTTTGTTGTCCGTTTGGAGGAGAATATTCTTGTGACAGAGAATGTCCTTCAAAGCTCGGACCGCATAAAGGATGGCTCTCATTTCTAGGACATTTATGTGAAGCTGGGACTCGAGTTGAGTCCACACACCCTGAGTGTGGAGAGCCTGACAGTGAGCTCCCCACCCCATTAGTGAGGCATCTGTGGTAATGGAGATCTGATGGTCCAGAGGGGCAAAGGGGTATCCTTGCAGGAGATTGTCCTCTTGAGACCACTATGTGAGAGACCTCTGTAGGGGTTCTGTCACCTTGATGAGATAGGACTGCGGGTGAGTGGTTGGAGACCACTGAGTACTGAGCATCCACTGGGTGGTTCTCATGTGCAGACGGGCCAGAGGTACAGTGAACACTGAGGATGCCATGAGGCCCAGCATCCGTTGCATCAAGAGCGCTGTAACTGACCTGTTCTCTCCGATGTAACGGGCCATCTGAAGGATATCGTTCCTTCTGTCCTCTGGGAGAAAAGCCTTCACACAGGATGTGTCCAGAAGGGTCCTTATGAAAAGGAGCCTCTGGGAGGGCTGCAGCTGTGATTTCTTGAGGTTCAGCAGGACTCCCATGGATGTAAGGAGGTGAGAGGCCATCTCAATGGCATCCAGAGTCCCTTGCCTGGAAGGACTAGCCAGAAGCCAATCGTCCAGATAAGGGAACACCTGTATTCCGAGTTTTCTGAGGTGCGCTGCGAGAACTGCACAACACTTTGTAAAACTCAGGGCGCCGAGGATAGCCCAAAAGGCAGGACTCTGAACTGATAATGTTGTCCCAGAGCCACAAACCTCAGGAATTTGTGATGTCTCGGTGAATGGGAATGTGCTGGTAAGCATCCTGCATGTCTAGGGAAGCTAACCAGTCGTGCTGATGAAGCAAGGGTAACAGGGTTCCTAGAGAAATCATTTTGAATTTCTCCTTGGGGAGAAATTTGTTTAGCTTTCTGAGATCTAGAATGGGGCGCATTCCCCCAGACTTCTTTGGAACCAGAAAGTAATGAGAGAAGAACCCAGTGTTTTGTTGATGCAGCGGCACAAGTTCTACTGCCCTGTTGTTTAGAAGGCCCTGAATCTCGGCTGTGAGAAGGTCTGACTGAAGGGCAGACAGCCTGGGCTGCCGTTTGGGAGGACAATCCGGAGGAGTTTCCACAAAATTGAGTGAGTACCGCCACGGATTATCCGAAGGACCCATTTGTCTGAGGTTATGGACTTCCATTGGCTGTAGAAGTGCATCAGCCGACCTCCCACCGGAGAGGAAAAGTCCACCTCGGGCAGTTGAGGTGGGACTTGGGCCAGCAATTCATAAAGTAGCGCTGGGCACTTTGGGCCCTTGCGCTTTCTGCTGCGCCTTCTTTTGAGGTTGGGCAGGTTGGTTCTTATGGAAACTACCTCTGCCTCGAAAGGACTGACGGTTATGAAACTGACATTCCCTCTAGAGGGGGCAGGAGGGGGTCTAGCCAACTTAATGGCTGACCTAGTCTTTTGTGTAGCTTCTAGAGCTTGCTCGACCTGAGGACCAAAAAGATATGTACCATCAAAGGGCAATGCCATTACCTGCTGTTGCGCATCATTGGTGAAGCCTGAAGTGCGCAGCCAGGAATGGCAGCGGGTGCAAATACCAGCAGCTGCTGAACGGGAAGCGGAGTCGAAAGCATCCATGGCTGCTTTAACCTGTTGGTTGTTAGATTCAATACCCCTGGTAATGGTTTGGAGAAGCTCTGGTCTTGAATCAGACTCCAGAAGAGCTTCAACCATTTGCTTGAGAGAGTGCCACAGGATATACTCGTACTGAGAAAAATAGCCCTGGTAACTGGCAATACGCATACTAAGGGTAGAAGCAGCAAAGACTCTCTTACCTAAGGTGTCTATCTTACGAGATTCCTTGTTAATAGGTCGCGCTGTAGTGGTTTGAGGAAGGACGACATTATCATTCTCTGCCAGGACTACAATAGGATCCGCAAAGGCTTGGGATGTCAAAATGGGACGATCCTTGGGGGCTGAATATTTTCTATCAATGGATTTAGCCACCGATGAAGAGAGAGCAGGATTATTCCATACCATTTGAGACAGCATCTTGAAGGAAGGCTGAATCGGAGGAGTCAAATCCATAGGGATCTTGAGGCGTGAAGGTATTGGAGTCTTAGCAATTTCCCAGGATCGATGTCTGTAGTCTGGAGAGAAAGTGTGGAAATCATATTCTTCAGCAGAGACTTAAATGACAGGTCCTCGACCACAGGCTCTGCAGCAGTAAAAGATCCTGCTTCGTCCACCTCATCGCCCAGCCGAAGGTCTGGGTCAGGCTCAACGTCATCTCCTGACAATCCAGGAGGGACTGTATGGACAGGAAAGGGATGAAAGCCAGAAGAGGAAGGAGGAAAAGAGACAAAAGGAAAGTCTCTGAGAGCCTCTGGCGCCAAGGAGGCGCCGAGAACGACGCTGAGGAACCACGCGGCGCCGCGAAGCCGCACGGCACCGAGGATGGCGCCGAACAGCCAGGCGGCGCTGTGGGCAATGCTGCGAAGCCGCGGGGAACACCGAGGACGGTGCCGTGAGGCCGCACGGTGCCAAAGGCGCTCCCAGAGACCGAAAAACAGGTTTTGAAGGAAAAAGAGCAGGAGATAAGGGCATCGGTGTGGCCCCCTGCGCCGAAGCCATGTGGGGGGGGCACCTAAGCACGGAGTCGACAGCACCGAAGAAGGTACCGCGCGACCAGGAAAGTCCAACTGCCCTACCTGGTCGCCCAGAGAGCCCGAAGGCCCACGAACGACCGAGCCAGGTAGCCGAACCAACCTCCGAGCCCACTGCTCCATAAGAGCGGCCCACTGATGAAACTGCTCATCTGAAGACCTACCTGCGGGTGGGGTAGGACTCCAATGTCGAAGACGTCGGCTACCAGAAGCCACTGTTGGCGACTCCGAAGGAGGAGACCGGCAACTAGCCCCGATAACCGAACGTCTACGCGCAGACGTATCAGAGGGCGACCTCGAGTGATGCCTTCTCTTTTTAGACCTGCGGGCCGAAGAAGAGCTCGAGGCCGAATGGTGCTGAGAATGCGACCATTTGGCTTTATGCTTCCGCTGGGACCGCCCATCCCCCTGGGCACTGGACTGACCATTGTCAGACTCCCCTTCCGGAGAAGGCGGCGGAACGGACCCAGCCCAACTGACTGAACAGCTTTCATACGAAGTCTCCCTACCGTCATCTGACCTGCTCATGGTCGACTCCGTCAGTGTAGGCTGAGACTTCTTTATCGTTTTTATTTAAAAATAAGAATAACTTAAGCGATACTGTATCGAGATAATACTACAAAATAATAAAAACTGAAAACTGTGCTGCTAGTTTTGATTTGACTCCCATTAGTATCGTCACGCACTGAAATTGCACTTTTCACGGCGGGAAAAAAGAACTGCAAGCGGTTGGGGAGTACGCCGAGATAGTCATTGCCGTACAGCTAGGGGTCCGGCGCCATCTCTGGCATCGACTCCCCAGCAAAAAGTTTGCTCCCGATGGGTCCTAGTGCCTCTGGCGCAGATCCCAACAGTGTGAATGAGTGGTGGAGACTTATGTCCAGGAAGATGCACGGTTTCCAGTTGAAAGATTGGAATATGGTGCCATGCCTTACAACTGCTATATACACACAATATACTGGATACTAAGCAGTGGCATGCAAGACAGTGAACATGAGCAAAAGTTAGTTTTGTTTAAAACTGTTTGGCTTTAATAGATCATACAGTACTGGGGGGAGAAGAGAGGCTTGCTAACCCCCCCAATGGTTAAATGTTTCTTCCCTTTCACTGACTAGCCCGTAAAAGAGCAAGGCTGTACCACTGGTCCTGCAGTAGGGTGTTGAGCTACCATGTGGGAGACCTTATTTGACTGTTAGCCCGGGTCTCTGCAGTCATGCAATGGCAACGTAAACTGCATCTTTTGTTGTTTTCCCTCTTTAAAAACATTTAATATGCATTTGTCACCGAATAATTTCCATTAACCGAAAAAGTAATGTTGAAATATATCACTATACAGTATTGTCACTGCTGGCTTCGCTCTGATCTCTCAACGCTGTAACATTTATTGGCATGATGTCAGTAAGTCATGGCACACTTTGCCTCCCACTAAAAAGTGACAAACTGAACCTCTTGGTATAAAAAACTGTTAATTCTGTCACTAGTAGTAAATACCTTTAAAAGGATAACTAATGTGTATGTGTTCTGACTAAACTGTTAATCATGAGTAAAAAGATAATTATTGATGATCCTTAAGCAGATATAATAAAGTAATCTCAATGACATCCTTAGAATGGTGTATTGTAGATTTGAAAAATCATGAAAAATAAAACGTAAAAAAAAACAAACAAACAAAAAAACACACACTTTAACTAGTACAGCCCCCAAAGGATAAAGCTTTTTGGCCCCGGTTACCACCAATGCCTGCTTCAGACAATTTGCCAGTACAGTACTCCAATTCCCATCTGCCACTCCTTCTGCTGTCATGCCTTTGAGGATCTGCATGGGGTGGGACCCAAGGGAACCAGTGCTGTCATATACAGCAACTGGAGCACATATTGGTTTTCTAATTTTAGTACTGCATCCCCCTCCCCGGCGCCCAGCACAGGACAAGTGTCCCCACACATGCCCCTCTAGAGCAAGTAGCGACATTCCATAGGGATGACAAGCTCCCTCAGCCAACTGCAGAGGTCGCTATGGCACCAGAACCTGATGCCTCCTTCCCTTGGCTGGGAGAACTGCCACAAAACAGCCCCACTCTGACTGCCTGACTTGGCATCCTGATTCTACTCCAGAACCCAGGCTGACAGCATGGAAGTGGACAGTGGTTCTTCTGGGCAAACGGGCAGCCCTGGACTATTTTATGTTAAAAATATTACTCTGTTACTAATGCATGTCTTTAGTACCAATAAAAAAAGTATATGTTGCTACTGATATTTAAAAACAATAAAGCAGGGACAAAAAGGTCACACAGGTTGACTGGCCCCAAAGAGCAGGTTGATCTTCTTAGAAAAAGTTGTAATATTTCTGTGCCGTTCAGTTTCCCCATGCTATTATCTACACACCTAGTTATTACCCTGTACTATAATCCGACAACAAACGTTTTCATTGACTGACTTCTTTTGAGATTTTAGGCCCTGGGGCACGAAGATGACAAGGTAAGGCCAGAGGCTATGAAGGAGGGAAGCTGTATCATATTTAAAATTTTTACTGGAGACAGAGAAAGAATAAATCATAGACATTAATAACCTACTAAAGTATAATAACAGCATTCAGAGCAGTATGACCTCTTTGAGGTGAGCATTATTTGGCACACAGCAAGCTCTTACTCCACAGAATCTGTTGTGTGTAAATCCTTAATTGAGAAGGAAAAAAGAGAGTGAGCGAGAGAGAGAGAGAGAGAGAGCGAGAGAGAGCAGAGTTCGCTCATGCATATCTCACAGAGAAACAGAGAACTTACTGGCAGAAAACAGCCATACGGCTCATCAAGTTTGCCAAGCCCCGTCTATCTAATGTTGATAGTGAGGGCCATAGAGGCCCTTCACTCTTTCTTATTCCCCTCTCTATTTGGCATCTTTACTAGCTCCATATTTCTGTCCCACCAATGTTGGAACTCCCAGGTACCAATTATGATTCTAGATATTTAATATATTCAACAGCTGGCCAATCAGGTAGTATTACCATAGCAGTATCTTTTCATTCATACTTACCAGAATGAAGAAGAGTGCAAGCCACTCTGCTGTTGGATCCACCACTAATGATAAAATAATAATCCAATTTCTTCTGCTACTCTGGGTGCTATGGTGGGGAGGGGGCTATTGGGTATGTTAGGAGGGGGTTCTTTTATTGGATCGTCAGGATGGGGATTGAAACTTGGGGCAGAGTTGAGGGGGCAGCTAAAATTTAGCAAGGGGAGGTCCTGGTTTCTTAACCTTTATTGACAGCTGCCTATAAATATTTTATTATAAGGAAGAGATAGTGTTATTATTAGTACAGTATGGTGAAAATCTATCGGTGGACATGGGGAGGATGGAGACTATGGGTTATTGGGCAGTTTTGGCAGGAGTTTAATAACATTGGTGGGGTCGGGAGGGTTTATACAGGGTGGAAGGAGTTTTGTGAATATTAGCTATAAGATACTGGACTGCCGGCAGCTTTATTTGAAAATCTGAAATCCTAAATTTTGGCTTTTATCCAAGGTGTCCGGTTTTTTTAAATGTATATCTGAACCACCTTACTTCTAATAAAAAATAAAAAAAAATTAAAATTCACACCTACAGTATCTATACAAAACAGCCCCTCACAACAGATAGAAACAGACACATTTATTTTAAAAATCTTTGTTACCTACAAAGCGAATAGCCCCCCTCCATTTTCTTTGCAACTATTGCTAAGTACAAGAATTAGTATTACTGACAGCAAACCCATCCTGTTCCCAGCTGCTTAAAGACCTTCCCTTTAATAAAACCACCAGCATTTCTCTACTGAAAAATACCATTTAACGATATAAAAAATGTTTTGCTGGAAATCAGCATTGCCACTTATTCTTTCATTAGTAACACGTCTGCCGATAATGTTTCATCTCAGCTCAGCAGTGCAAAGGATTGTTGCGTTGCACTGGGCAAAGACTTTCTATATTATAAAAATGTACTTTTCAGTCCAGAAATCTAGGACAGAAACACTACCAGTTTTACTGAGGGAATGGTATTTTATACCATGCCAACAAGAAAAAAATCTAATTCTGCTATACAACTTATTAGTTAAACTACCTATGTATTGGTTTAGACCGCAATATATTGTTTTAAGATTTTCGGGGGATTTACTGTTTATGCCCCCTGCTCACAAATCGCACCCATCCAACCTCCATGGCGACTTCCAAATATTTTCGCCTCAAACTCCCTTTCAGGCTTCCCTGTCACTCACACCAGCAGCATGATCCTTGGGGCTCCCCAAAGATTTCAGCAAGTCTGACTAGGATTGCTGTAGTAGTGGCAGCTGCACTAAGTCCCAGATGTCTGTGCAGAATATCATCCTACTTACCCAGGTTTTTTTTCATTCCACAGACATTTGTGGCAGGGGTTCCATGCACACGCACACAGCTGCGTAATGTCATGCAAAATCAGCCGTCTTCTCTCCCACAATGCTCCTGCCTGCACTGCCACCTGAGGTTCCCCCACGTGGCAGGGTTGCAGTCGAGTTAGTCTCCACATTCCCTGGAGGAGGAGAGCATCCTCCGGGATGCTAAATCCTCCTCCTCCTCCGACTAAACTGACAGATTATCAAGATTCAATCCTGAACCAGATAATGTTGATCCTGATACAGACATTGGTAAAGATTTTTTTAAACTATATTGGTTTGGGTGAACATGCACTGATTTGTATGCAATTAGGTACACATTGGTTTAAATATAAGTATGTTGAAATAGTTTCACAAGTACTGGCTAGAGTGTACATGACTGGTTTGAGTTAAACTGCATTTGTTTAATGATCTGCTGACACCTTTATCTAACCTAGGGCAGGCTAGTCACACCATGGTGCTACCTGTCTCAGGGTCTATAGAAGCAATTTAGAGACAACTTCATAGAGCTCTTCATTAGACAAAAGCCTTTGTAGGACTGGCATGTATTTTGTAAGCATTAGAAGTTCAAGCTGTAGTTGTGCCCCAAATTTGAATTTTGATGTTGTCCAGTGAGAGGGACAGGGCTATAGCATGTCCAATGTAACATGTAGCAGACCTGGCAGGAAGATCTGTTTTTTGTAACTTGACTAGAAGGCCACCTTTCATATCTGAATACAGATGAGCCCCATGAAGTGTGTTATCTATACATATTATGATTTTTTTAAAACTATAGGCCTTGTGGCAGGAAGCGCACCAGTGTGACTTGCATACCTTAATCCTGCCCCCCCCCAAAAAAAAGATATATATATATATATTATATATGTGTGGTAGAATCTGTGGGGCCCTCTGGGTCATGTGCTTTCATACAACTACAGTTGCAGATAAGTAGGGCCATCCAGGCCTTGCACAAGAGCTATGGCCTTGTGAAAACAGCTGGAAGGGCACTGAACTTACACAGCCAAATGGTCTCCTCCCTTGGTGCAAGATGGCCCTGCTTGTCTGCATCTGTAGTCATGTGGAAACACTGGACTCAGAGGGGCCCTGCACTTCTAGGGCCCCCACAGATTTCTGTCTTGGAGCACTGCACTTCTGCATCCATAGCAGCACCACAGCCAGATTGACTCTTCCTTTGGCTCAAGGTACTGAGTTCCCTTCTCACTTGCATCTGCAGTCGCACAGAAGCATAGGGGCCCATGGACACACAAGATACAAGCATTTGCAAATTCGAAGTGTCAAAATTATATAATTTAACTTTTAAAACATTTAAAAACTGTCATGTTTTACGAGCATGCTCAGTTAAAAAAAAAAACATGAATGCCTAAGGATAACTAGATTTTTGCATTAGTAACAACTATGGAACAAAAATCACTTCTGTCACTCGAAAATTACTTTCGAACATTTTCACTAACAAACATTTTCACTTTCATGAGAATCACTATCTTTTTTTTTTATACTTTATGTTCATTAGGTTTCTTCAAAACATACATTTGAATTTCTGACACAACACATAAGGATATGCATTACAATGAGGGTGCCACTCCTCTTAATACAAGCAAACTAAATATAAAGTTTGTTAAACGTGCTGCATCCACAAGATACATCTTTAAGAGGTACCACCCCCCAAAAAAAAAAAAAAAAAAAAATCCTAATAATATGAACATAAAAGCATTGATACGTAATTGAGTCCATGAGCTGCATGTATATTATAAGTCGAAGTAATTTAATAATATTGTCTTCAAAGTCTCTGGTTCCTGTCTGGAACGGATATGGACATGCAATAACTTACTAATTCAGCCTATATAGGCAATAACGCAAAAGATTTGTGGCAAAGCAGTTAAACACACTGGCCTAGATATTCAAAAGGGTTGAGCCATGCGCAACAGGGTTCTTAGCGTCGCAACTCAAAAATCGCCATTCTGCGATATTCCGAAGGGCCAGTTGCGCCACTGAAAACCGCTGAGCAACAAGCGCAATGGAAATGTTTCATGCGCAACCCGGAAGGGCGGGTCCATACATAAAGTGCGCCAATGCTATATCTGAACACTCTGCGCAATGCGCAAGAGTGGCTCAGCTGGAGGATGCGTAGTACCGGATGTGAGCCAAAATAAAAGGCTCAAGGGAGGGCGCAAGAACTCTAGCAGGCCGCAAACCGAGAGAGACAGAGAGAGAGAGAGACAGAGACAGGAGCAGGAAGGGCAGAGAGGGACAGTGGGTCCTGGAGGACAGAGAGGCCAGTGGGGGTGCCGTGCAGTGGAAGCAGCAGTGGGGCAGTGGGGTAACACAGGAACAGCAGCTGGGGGGCAGGAGCCAGGAGATGGACAGTGTCAGCTTCCACATGGAAGCTGTAATGAGGGGTGAGACAGCATGCTGCAGGGGATGTGGCGGCGGGGGCCCGTCGGTGATGCACGCCCCGACAGGCGTGATATCGTGCCGCATCAGCTCGAGCTGTACACAGATGTCGAGATTGTGGCCCTCACCGCCTGAACAGGGCAATACTGAGACGGCTCAGTGAGCTGTGCAGTGATGTGATGCAGGCACCCTCACGCCGGAGTCATGCTCTGTCCGTGGAGACCAAGGTGACAGCCTGCATGTGCCCTGCTCACCACGGGCACCTTCCAGAGGGCCGACAGGTGACACCACAGGCATTACGCAGTCGGGCCACGCCACGCATCCTCACCCAATTCCTCAGCGCATGCTGCCTCATGCTGCGAGTACATCCATTTCCCCAGCACCGGCGGCAGAGCGTACAGCAAACATGCAGGAGTTCCACAGGGTAGCACATATGCCTGGCGTGCTAGGGGCCATAGACTGCACCCATGTAGCCATTCGTACGCCACCTGGCTGACGGCCAAGCTTATCGCAGAACCGAAGGGCTTCTCACGAGTGTCAACTGCCAGGTGGTGTGTGTGATGCCCATCAGCATCATCACGTTCTGTGCCACACACCTCATGGAGCACATGATGCCTTCATATGGCACCAATCTGCACTGTGCCATCGATCTGAGAGTGGGAACATCCCCACGGGTCATCTAGTGGGTGAGTACACATGTATGGAATGCAAACTCTGTGCAAGGGTGGGAATGACACAGGTGCCATGGTAGTGGCACACAAGGATATGGGCAATATGGACCTGACCTGACACTGATCTCCACTATCTCCACACAGGTGACTGTGGATATCCACTCCGCCCTGGCTGCTCACACCATACAGCGCCCACGACCCCAGCGCATACGGTTTCAATGAGGCTGCGCCCGCAACCACGGAACATCATAGAGCTGGTGTTTGGGATACTCAAGGCACGCCCGATGCCTGGACACCCGCGGAGCCCTCTACAGTACAGCCCCCAGAAGGCCTGTGGGATATTCCTGGCCTGTTGCATCCTGCCAAAGACCATGGGATAGCCGACAGGTCCAAGAGGGGACAGCGATGGGGACGCCAGTGGCGCCGTGATGTGGGTGATGAGCCGCCCCTGGGACGGAGGGACCCCGACTGACACGGGCAGGCCCAGCTGCACCGGGACACCATTGCAGAAGAGCACTATGCACAACACAGGTAAGTCAAGGGGACATGTGCAGGCAACACTGTCTATGCGCAAACCACAGGCACACAGGGGAACACACCGTGCATGAAGGTCAGGGGAGTTGAAGGGTCCAGGCATACCAACACACCATCAGAGAGGGGTGAGCACTCATATGGACACACACACACACACACCAGGCAGCATACAGGGGCAGCAGCACAGCACTGCGGAAATGACACGCCAACACACAGCACCACCAACCACCCTCACCACCTGGACTGTCCACGTACGTGTGTCAGGACCTGGGCAACCTTGCACCTTGGTGTACAGTGCAATGCAGGCATCATCATCCACACGCACCTGTGGACAGCAGTTGGGAGAGTGCGCAGGTGGTCCGTGTGTCAGCTTGGTGAGCAGAGCACCCAGCAGTGCACTGCCCACCATGACACACATTGCACACAGGGCAACACCAGACAGGGCCTGCATTGGGAGACAGCTCATGCAGGGAGCACTGTCCCACGGCCACCACGGATGCGTGGGCGGCCCGCCGTGGCCTAGCAGCACTGGCAGGCTGCGCAGGGGCCACATCGGGTGGCGCTAGTGCACCACCAGGGGTCCCAGTGCGCGACCGCGACCTTGCCCGCACAGGGGTCTGCATCCCGCCAAACAAACTTACACCAGGGGTGCTCGGGATGCCCACAGCGGAACCCAGCGTCGACAGGCCTGGTGTCGCATGACGCCGGGAACGGGGAGTGGAGTGCGCACTGTGTGGGGTGCGTGGTACAGGGTCACCAGACAGTGTGGTCAATGCGGTCGCCACAGAGAGCACTGCCTGGGTCAGCCTGTCGATGGCAGCGGTCACATCCGTCCGCATATGGACCATCTCGGCCGGTCCGAGCACACTCCTGCTATGCGGCTCCACGGACACAGTCAGTGCCTCCACCCGGACCTTGCAACCCGCCCCTGCAGCTGTACCCGACTCCTGCAGCAGGCGGGTGTGCGGCGTCAAGGTGTACTGTGCCCCAATGGCATTGTGACCCCCAGGGTGTGGATGGTCTGGTGCACAGCACCTTGTGAGGGTGGCTGCTGTTCACCAGGACCAGGTATGAGCGGATCTGGGGCAGTGGACAGTGCCACTGCTTGACACCGTCCCCAGGCCTGGTGTGCAACTGCTGCTGCCGCCCTCCAACTGCTGAGCCCCAGGTCCACCTGCACCACCCTGTGCTGTCAACAGTGCCAGACACCTGCTCAGCCACATGCTGCCTCCCCACGGTGCTGACAGGCCCAGCCTGTGACTGTGCCAGCATGCTGGTACACAGGTGTGGAGCAGGGCAGGCCAGGGCACGTGCTGAGCCTGCCATGTGTCCCTCGTGGGACACACACCTATCACTAGCCATTGCAGGCCTGCTATCATCAATAGTGCCGGTGCGTGCCACTGCCATAGGCACAGCATGCTGGCACACCTGCATGCCAGACTGCTGTGACACAGGCTGTGCACCCCTGCACCCGTATCACTGCCGGCGAGGTTGTTGGGCCAGCCGGCCTGCTGCTGCAGTGCCTGCAGGCTGCTGGCGGAGTGGATGGTCCCTCCTCCTGGTCCAGCAGGTCTGCCTCACTGTCAGCACCCACCACCACCGTCTCCTGCAGGCGAACAGGATCTGAAACAGAAAGAGAGTACATGTGAGTGCATGTGAACAACAGCCCCCACCCACAACATCACCATGTCATACCGTGCAGTGATGGGCTTCCACCTGTCTGGAATCCTCCGCCTGGAACACCCATAGTAGCACTCGGCTACATGGCGCTGACCAGTGTCTCCTCGGTCGGGGTCAGCTGCAAACCACTGGTGGTCCCCACCAGTGGCAGCACCGTGCCACCCTGAAGGCTGCCACCTTCTCCTTCAGCCTCCTGCGGTCAGTCCCCATCTTTTGTGGCATTCCTGCATGGGCGCTGGTGGCTTCCTGCAGGTTGGCGGCCAGAGCCACCTCCATGCAGCTGCAGCTGCTGAGGGTGCGCTCCGCCCACTCAAAGCGGCTCATCCTCCAGGTAGGCCTGGAAGAGGCCCTCAGTCTCTGCTGTGGTGAGTTCGGCCTCCTCCTACGCCCGCCGTCCACAGCCTCAGCCTGGTTCTCGTCAGTCATGGTGATCTGTATGGGTGGAAGTGGACACCTGTCACTGTGCAGTCCACAGCATTTCCCCATGAGCATAGCTGCAGGCCGGGGGCAGAAGCCCCCCCTTTCCTCTCCGCATGGCAGATACTGATGGAAAGGGTGCCCTCTGCCCCTTCCTAAGTGCCCTCATCATGCTCAGCCCCCTCAACCTATGACATCCTCCAGCACCCCTGCCCATGAGCATTGTCCTGAGCATCACACAGCATGTAACTCACCTCTCACCTGCAACAACCAAATCTGGCCGCCACAACCCAGTGTCGCATTTTTATAGCGCAACACATGCAAATGAGGTGTGGCGCAGCTGTAATGACATGCTAATCGCGCCACTGCGCCTTTGCATGGCTGATCGACTGATTTGCATATGTCGGCTGAATATCGCGTATTTGCGCTTAGCGCAATAGGGAAGATCCGGCTGAGCCGATGGCGGCATGTTTGTGGCTGTGTGCTACACTGCATTGCGCATGCCCAGACAGGAGTTCGCATCGTCGATGGCGCTGCAGACCTGCTGGCGCGATAGCGATTCTGGCCATAGCCACCATTGTGCCAGTGGCGCTACAGCACTGGGCACTATATGGCGCTGTGGCACTTCTGCGCGATAGTCCACTGTGGCACTGGTGCTCTGCTTGGCAGTCGTGGGATGCTGCCGCCTGGCGCTGTCGTAGCCTGCGTCATTGCGTGACCTTGTGTATGCCCTCTGACCCTGCCGCTGTGGGCATGCCATGCGTCGCCCTATTGCGCTGTCTGGTTACAGCGCCATAGTAAGTGAGCGGCGCTGTGCGAACAGCGCCATTGAGCCTGTGCTGGTCTACTGCGCAACAACTCCATGTGGGTCACAAGCGCAGCGGGCGCCATATTGCCTGCTGTAAAGTTGGTGCCATGGCCAGGAGGAGGCGGTGTCCTGGAGCCCAGTTGAAGTGGCCAACCTCGTGGCCTAGTGGAGCCCCACTGTGAGGCACTATATGGTGAGGCCCCCCTGACCGGACCTCGGACTCATGTGTGGCAGCAAGTGGCCACTGACCTGGTGGGGGTCACTGGCCGGGGCCGGTCTGCTGAGCAGTGCCGGCACCAGTACAGTGATCTCCGCCGGAGGGACCCGGACCTATTGACGTGGCTGCGTTCCCGTGCCAGGCGGGGCCTGGTGCCTAGGCCACGTGGAGTGTACCATCTATTCACCTATATTCTCTGTAGGGTGTGTGGTGCCTGGGTGGCTGTGCATCGGTGTGTCAGTGTGTGCAGCTGTGCGATGGATGGTTATGGCTGTGTGGGCAGGCAGTCTCACTGGGGCAGGGGCACTCTGCTTTGAGTCACACTGATGTTTGTCTCACCATATGTCTCCCACAGGCCGGCTGGTGAGGGACACGGACAACAGTGATGTGGGCCATGCCAGGGCCCCAGTACCACAGGCTGTCGGGCCACAGCAGCAGCATCAGCAGCATCAGCAGCAGCGGCAGGCGGAGCTGCTGGAGGAGTGTGAGTCATTCGTCATGGATGCTATTGCATGCTGGGGGGCAGGACCACAAACCATGCTGGACACAACCAAAGGGAGGTCATGGTTCCACTATCACGAAACACTAGTGAGTCCCACACTGGAGTACAGTGTACAGTTCGGAGACCATACCTGTGTATGGACAGGGACTGGGTGGAGAGGTTCACAGGAGGCGACATGGATGGTGCATGGATTGCATCACAAGTCCTATGCAGACAGGTTGACGGAACTGAACATGTACTCCCTGGAGGGGAGGAGGGTGGGATATGATGGGACATACAAGTATTGTACAGGGGAACAGAGTGCAGGAAAACAATATTTGTAAGCGAAAGAATGTTCCAGAACTAGAGGGCATGGGATGCAGTTGGAGGGCTCGTTTAAGAGGAACATGAGAAAGTGTTTCTTCACATTATGGGTGGTGGACAGTGGAACACCCTGCCAGAGGATGTGGTGGGGGCTGACTTGGTCACGGGATATATGTATGTGGGTTAGCCATGAGGGACTTCTGGAGGTCAGGGGTGAGGGGGAACGGACTTATAGGACAAGAGGGTGATCGTACAAGGCCAAATGGCCAGACTGGGTGTCCCATAGGCCCTTATCTGCCGACACTGTCTATGTATCCATGTATGTAGGCATGACACAGGTGACCTGCATCACAGTGCAGCATCACGACACGTCTGTGTATGCATCACAGGTGGTCCCGCATGCACTGGGCACATAGCTGTGTAACTGGCATCGCACCACGTTGCCACATCACATGACAGCCTAGTTTGTACTGTGATTGACGTGGGCAGTGTGTGTGGGCGGTGGTGCGCATGGCTGGTGCCGCCTGTTTGTGATGGCCATGTGCATGTTCACTGTGGGTGGGTGCATGCCATCACAGGTGCAGGACATTGGGTTAGATGGGTTGCAGGTTGGGTGGTGTTCAGGGTTGTGGTCAGTCTCAGCCATTGACTGTGTTCCCATTTTCCTAGGCCTCGGTGTGCTGCGATGCATGGCGCAAGATCTGCAGCGCCTGACCCAGGTGGTGGTGGACAACCGTGAGCTCCTGCAGGCCCTACAGCGCCAGGGGGAACGGCGGCGCAGGCACAGGAGGGGACGCCAGCAGGGGGAGGAGCAGGAGCCAGCTGGGCCGTAGCCCAAATTTCAGTTCTACTTCACCCATCCCTTTCACCCTGCCTTCCCTCTCCAAGTTTTTATTCCCTCCCCCTTGAACACCCCTGCCTTTTACCCGTCCCCAACTTGTACATAGTTCTACGTTTATTGTTAACTGTTTTTTTTGAAATATACATTTCTATTTTGGTACAACTGCTGTGTTGGTGTCTGCTTTGCAACTGGCTCTGGGTGCTCCGTTGCAGGGGTGTACATGCCATCTGGGCTGCTATGGTCCTGGGTATCTGTGTGTGTGTGTGTGTGTGTGTGTCCATGGGGAGGTATCAGCAGCATAGCATTGCCTTTCTGTTGCTCTTGCCATCTGCTGCCACCCACTGCTGGGTGCACAGGGTGGGTCTGGCTGGTATGCTTCTCTGCAGCATGGGGTTGATGTGTGGCAGGGGGGTGCATGGTGTTTCCTGCAGTGCCTGTCACTGCACATGGCCCGGTGTCTTGGGGGCGCGGTGCACGCTGTGCTGTGCGTGCGGGACTGATGTGCACTGTGGTTGTCAACCCCTGGGTGTGGACTCTCTGCCTGCCAGTGGTTGTGCTGGGTGTCATGGCTCTGCTATGCTTTGGTTGGCTTGTCCCCATGGGCACGTGGATCACCCGTCCACCCCAGTGATGCTGTGCTTGGGGTGTGCCAGTGTGGTGTGGGTTCTGCAGTGAGTTCCTGTGCCCATGTGTGGCATGGCTGGCGGTGGGCCCCAGCCTGCCTCCCTGGCTGTGCAGTTCCATTGCTCTGGGGGCTGTGCTTGCGCTATGGCAGCTCTGCAATGCTCAGCTGAGCTTCTATGGTTGCGCCATAGCGCAGCATATTTGGCTCAGCCTCTCCTTCCTGGTTTGCTGATGGCGCGGTATATGCGATATTGAGGCGTTGGTTGCTTGCGTAGACGTCCTGCTCCATGTTTGAATATCGCACCTGTGCCATGAGACGGCGCAACTGGTTTGGCGATTGTCTACTGTTGCGCCCAGTTTTCAGCGCAGCTTGAATATCCAGGCCACTGCCTCCAAAGTAGTTTTGCCAACAATTTAACTCTGCTAGAAATTTTAAACCTCCAAACTTTTACCTGATAAACTAGACAGGTACACTATTGACAGAAGGAATAAAGAGTGTTCTAGAGTGGTATAAAAAGCAAACCGTTAGTCTAATCCCCACAGTCCTCATGAAATTTCTTCTTCCTCCTCCTCTCCCTCGGAGTCTGTCGCTTCTGTTCTGAGATCACAATCTGGGGTGTTTTTCCGGGTCCATTTTAATGCCTCTGTAGGATCCGAAAATATGAATATTTTCCCCTGGTGCACTATATGGAGGCGAGCTGGAAATATCAGGCTGTGCGGGATCCTAGCCTCTCGAAGAATTGCCCGAATTCCATCAAACCCCTTCTTTTTCATCCTCATCGTGCAGCTAAGATCCGGATAAAGATTCACCTGCTGCCCTTCACATAACAAGACTTTCTTCTGCCTGGCCAGGCCAAGGAGGCAGTCCCTTGAACCCACTCCATCAAGGACCATCACTATTGCTCTAGGGGCTTCTGGATTCTCCAGTCATCCACGCATTGCTACCCGATAGGCTTTTTATATATGCAATGGCCTATTTTCCAAAGAGTCTCCAAATAAGTCCAACCAATCTCTCAAAAAGAGAACGAGATTATCATCTCCGTTGCGCTCAGGTACCCCCAGCATCCGAATGTTATTTGCCCTTGCCTGGTTTTCTAAGGATTCCAGCCTAGCTTTTAGGTGGACGTTCTCCTTAATTAAATTAGCCATAGCTCCGAGGGCTGCTTCAGATCGTCTTTTGCTTTCCACTGTTTCCGTTTACACAGCCACCATATCCGTTTCCACTTTGCTCACTCTGTTAGTTAACGAATCAAATTTGCCTGATAAACTGGCAACTGAGCGAATAAGGTGTATGAGTTTTTGCCCCAGACTCTGGAGCGTTTCCTCTCTGCCCTCTGTAGCGGCTGAGTCTCCGAGGGCCAGCCTCGTGGTTAGAGGGCCCGGAAGAGTTTTTCTTTTTTCTCCTTACTGCTGCTGTCTGTCCTTTCGAGGATTCCCCCATAATGATGTTCGATCATTCTTGTACCCTTATGTCAGTAAAAAATAGAGTTTGGTGTCTCCAAAGTAAGTTAAAGTTGGTTGATTTTCACTCGTGGTCTAGAGAGTGATTTCCTATGCCACCATCTTGCTCGGGCTCTGCAGCCCCCATGAGAATCACTTTCATGAGAATTGCTTTTGCGATGCTGTAATGAAACATATGAAAGTGAAAAATTCGGCAGTGAAAAAAATATGAAAGTGAAAATGCTGTTACTGAAAACAATGTTAGTGGGGAAAAAAGTAACCATATAGTAAAGAGGATTCTTCTCTTGGCCCTGCGCTTCTGCAGCCCGATGGATTCTTGTCTTGGGACCCAGAAAAACTCTTCCCTTGGCACAGAGCCCTGAAGGCTTTGCTCATCTGCATCTGTAGTTGCATGGAAGCGCAAAGTTCAAGGATAGCCAAGGTACACGCTTTTGCAAGTTTGAAGTTATAGAGTTTTTAAAATATCAGTTAAAAACTGTCCCATTTTCTAAGAATGCTCATTTAAAAAAATTAACAACTGTTGGATTTTTCATTTGTGAAAACCAGAGGAAGAAACTCACTTTTGTTACTCGAAAATCACTGTCGAACAAATATTTTTCACTTTTGGACATTTTCACTAATGAATGTTTTCACTAAGGTCAGAATCACTTTAGTGAGAATCGCTTGGTTTTGTGATATGACAGTGAAACATACAAAAGTAAAAAAATTCAGTAGTGTAAAATACAAATGTGAAAATGACATTACTGAAAACTACATTATTCAAAAACAAACAAGTAACCATATAGTGAAGAGGATTCTTCCCTCAGCACTGGGCCCAGATGGCCCTGCCCATCTGCATCCGTAGCTGCACAGAAGCAATCCCTGCACCTCCACAGCCAGATGGCCTTGTCTGCCTGCATTTGTAGTTGCATGGACTCACAGGGTCCAGAGGGCTCTGCGCTTGCTTTCACAGCCCCATGCACAGCCATTAGCAGTCTAGTCTTGGGGCCCTGCACATCTGCATTATTAGTTACACCACTGCCAGAAGCACTCTTTCCATGGCACAGTGCCATGCAACACCCCTCTTAGCCTGGGGATGGATGGTGCAGTGTTGGCTGCATGGGTAACAAGTAACCATATAATGAATAGAACTCTTCTCTTGGCATACTACCCAGAGGGCCCTGCACCTCTGCATCCACAGCTGCACGGAAGTGCAGGGCCCCGAGGGCTCTGTGCTTCCACAGCCAGAAGAACTATTCGCAATGTGTGTGTGCATCTGTAGCTACATGGAGATGCAGGGCCCACAGGGCCCTGTACTTCTGTAGGCAAACAAACTCTTCCTTGGTGCAGGGCCCAAAGGGTCCTGCCCATCTGGATCTGTTCATGTATGTCCAGAAGGGACTTGTGCAAATGAGGATATAATTCCCACCATCACAAAAAGAAAGGATTAATTGTAAAACAAAATAAAAGAAACCTACAGTAACACAGGCATTAGGGTTGAAGAATGCAAAGTGAGGAAATTAAAAACATTAGGTTTTGAGTCTTGGGAGTCTTGGTGAGTCAATGGTGTGATGTTCCCTTGGGTTGTCAACTCTTATGCCCACTCTCTCCCCTTAGCAAACAAACATGATCTCTTGCTTCACGCAGTGCCTGCATGCTGTGACTAATTCTGCTGGTCATATGTGGTGGGACATACAGTACTTCTCTTACCTCCAAGGAGTATATGCCTATGAAGTAATGGCTTGGAGCTGTACCCTGTGCTTCAGACAAGAGGCTATGGTCCTGGGGGGGAAGGGGTGGGCATTAGGGTTGACAAACCCAGAGGAACACCACACCATCAATTCGTCAAGACGCCAAGAATCCAAATGCTAATGTTTTTCATTTCCTTACATTATCCACTTTGCATTCTTAAACCCTAATGCCTGCATTAATGTAGCTTTTTGCAATTTATCTCTATGTATATACATGAAAATATACATATACATACATATTGCATATCTATATTTATTCATTTTACAAGTTTTACTGGGAAAGTCAAACTAATATTGGCTCACTTCCAGATGCATCTTGGGGGAAGGGGAAGAGGGGTAAACAGTGCAAATACAAAGTACGATATACAAAAATGCAACAATATAGAAATAAGTATAACAAAATAAGCAAATTATAGGCAAAGCTTCTGAGCAGGAATTTTGCAATACAATAAATTGCGGAAAGAAGAGCAAAAGAACCATAAGCAGTGAGCAACAATGCAATATGAGCAGTGGGGGTAGTAACTGACAACTGGGGAGAGGGGGCAGTTCTAGTGTCAGTGTAGGGTGGAGGGCAGCAGACAGAAGTCCACCCCAGTATCAGGAGCAACTGCATGAGTCAGTAGAGAAATAAAGGAGGAGAGATTTCAGAGAGTACAGGGAAGGTGCAGAGCCAATGGAATGAGGAGAGAGAGATTCACAGTTTAGGGAGATAGAACGAGAAGGCAGCTTGACATACAGTGAATTTCATTGGGGGGGAACAGTGAGAGCAAACATTGTGAGGAAGTAATAGGTGGTGGGGTGAGAGGAGGGAAGTAAGATATGAGGGGAAGGAGCCAAACCAAAATTTGGAGATGAGGGAAGCAAAGTGGGTAAGGTGCGTGGCATCAACTGTGGGGAGGGAGAGGGAGGTGTACAAAGAACAATGGTGAGTGCGCAGGGGTTTGTCTAGGACAAATCAATATAAGGAGTGTAATGGGGGTCCAGTGTGGCTAAGGTGGACTTCTATCTATCTATCTACCTATCTGCATAGAGAATAAATTATGCCAAAGTGGTATACCTGGAAATAATACCATCAAGGGCTCTAACAAACCATGAAGCCATGAGATTGAATGGCAAATGGCCTTTACAAGTTTGTTTAAACCTGAGATTGTATTATTTCATGAGTATACCAGACTTTGCAATCTTTTTATTTAACATATTGGGTTGGACACTGTTATCTGGGTGTTGTGGTGTTTCTTATATGTGGTAGTGTTTTTCTGTAGTATAGTGGTTTTTACTGCTTTGTGTAGAGGCGTTTCTGGGACTTGGATGTTTTAGTCGCAGTAGTGTTTCCTTAGTGCAGGGACCTACTATAAAAGGAGGTGCATCTCTCGTGGTCTTCCCCTTAGTTCAGGATGGAAAGTGGCATGATGTGCAGTTGGAAGCAGTGTGGGAAGTGGTGTGGCATGCAGTGGGGAACGGCTGTGGGGGACAGAGTGTACTAGGTAGCACGGTCTGGAGTGGTGGCAGCAGAGGCATGCTGTCTGCAGTCAGGAGCATCATCAGGGTCAGAACCAGTAAGGAGGGAAGATTAACAGCAGCAATATGTGTGTGTGTAATAGACCTGTATCATCAAGGGACAAGACTTCTGGTAAATAAGGCCGGAGGATGATGTTGGATGTGTAACTGAAGTGCAGGCTAGGACAGTTTTCTGTAGGGAGATTTCTTTGCTGGGGGAACCACCAAAAAGGCAGCAAATTGTGCATTATGGCTGGGACTCCAGATAGGATGTTGAGCAGACAGAGGCTGTTGGCAGGTTGGTTCATCCAAGGACTCCTACAGTAGGAAGAAGGCTTGAGCATGTAGAATAAGGAGAAACGAGGGCAAAAATGGAAAGTAAAAAAAAAAAAAAAAAAGATAGCCGTAGAGAAACTTAGAATTACTTTTAAAGTAATGTAGTATCCTTCAGTTGTAACCTTTAACTTTTTTTTTTTTACTACTGACATCCCGACATATTGCTCAAATGATCTTTGTGATATGCAATGACTTTTTTGGGGGGGTGGGTGGGGGAGACCCATTAGATTAGTAAGCAAAGTTAAACACAGACAGTTATGCTGATGCCGAAGATCTAGGAGCAAGTTTTAGAATTTACTCATCTGCGTAGTATACTGCTTGCCACTAATACTGTAGGTTAGGGGCCAGGTGCAAAAACACTTGCATATGCAACTTAGTTGCTCCTGAAGTTTTTAACACATTTGTTTTCTTTTTCTTTTCCTTTTTCTGCAGACAAAACAATATGTGCCATGAATTTCTAGGGAGATCACCAGGATTTGCTATCATTATGAATACTGGTAATGTCCTCAAAAATTCAGGACATGCATGTTTTTCTGCTAGAAAAATTGTTTTAAAATTTGCCGGAGTAAATAATTGCACAGGAAAAAATGTTTTGAATATCTTGCCCTAAAACTACAAGTTTTGCAAGGTTTGTGTCATACTAAAAAAAGCCACTGAGACACAAAGCAGAGGACACACCTTTTTTTTGTGAATGAACATGGTGAACTGAGAGGAACAATTCAATAGGAGCCGTGAATTTAGAACAAATGGCTAACTGAAACTTGGGGTTGGTGCCGGGGGAGTTCAGAAGGGACATTACAAAGTTTTATTTTACAGACAGAGTGGTTCAGTCATGGAAAACTTTGCCAGTGGAAGTGGTGGGTGCCAAAACCATTAATAGTTTCAAGCACAGTTGGAAAGCGTTGAGGGTTTGATAGTTACTCAGGGAGGTAGTAGTAAGTTGGGAAAGCAGGTGGGTGGCATGGTTGGATAGTATAGACAAAAAACCCATACTGACAAAAGGTCTTGGAATATGATATGGTTTTATGGGCAGACTCATACCTCTCAACTGCTATCAATTTTGCATAGTGCTACGTTTTTTATACACAAATTTACCATTGCTGTGCAAAGTTTTATTGATGTTCTTAATAACCTTAGAACAATACTTCTGAACACATCAACTATTAAATCACTTAACTAATGTGACAGAAACATTCATTAACACTAAATATATGGGGCCCACTATTTTATTTATTTACTGAGAAGTCGGAATTACAACCTTTGAGCTAAGAGCTCGTTTACTAAGGATCCTCGACAACAGTTTTAAAAGATACATTTTGTTCCAACAGCAGAATTGCAGCAGACAGTTTTGACAAAACAGTAACACAAACTCACAGTTTACATAGAAAAGGGTAACATAATACATGATACAAATTTTACATGTCGAAATATAAATGAAGCTGCTGGAGGCTTTGTCAATTTCCCAGTAATAGGGCACAATGAGCAACAAACATTGCAGAGACCCAAGTTGGGGTTTTGGGCAAGGGCATGTGGGTGTTAAGGAAGAAGGAGGGAGGAAGAGAAGTTTAGGGTGGGCAAGGGGTGTGGGGGTAAGGGAATATAGGAGTGGGACACGGGCAAGAGGTAGTGTGGGGTATACTGGACAGGTGAGAGGCAGGTGGTGGGGTGGAGTAGGGGAGAGGGTGGTGTAGGGTGGACAAAAGTGCTCCCGGTCAAAGCAGGGAGAGGCAGTTAAATGGTATGCTGGTTTTCAGGTGGGGTTAAGTTTGGCACAAGCAGAGGACTGGTGGAGAGATGGACTTCTGGAGTTTGGATTTGAAGTGCCCTAGGCATTGGAGGCTGGTGGTAGTATTTGTAGAAATATTATTCCTTAAAATAAGAAAGTGCTACACATTCTGGCCATTTGCTCTGAATTCTAAAGGACAGTGCTATGAATTTTAATGCTGAGAGGTTGAGAGGTATGACTGGATGGACCATTGAACTTTTTCTGCCATCATTGTCTATGCTTGTATACGTTTTGCATCAGAGGCTATTTAAGTGAGGTATTTATTTTAGGGTGGCTGTTCCATGTGTTGTTATTGGGGGTGTAATGCAGTTTGTAGTGTGTTTGGTAGTAAGCACTGTGCATACATCCTGAACTGACTGTGCTATTATGTTGCGACAATCTCTAATTTATTTTACTTTGTGCTGTCTAAGCTCACTACTGTTGTTCCCTGTATTGCTGAATATCCCTTGTAATCTTGCTTAATCCTGTGTAAACCTTGTATTGTGTCTGCATATTCCATGTAATTATCCCAGGCTACACCTGAAAATAGGCAAATGTTTGTCGAGTGTGCGTATCTGGTCAACAAAAGCTAAATAAATAAATAATGCATTATTAAGGTGTTATTAACTCATCAATACAGTGGAAGTAGCTAACTGGTTTCATATGTGATAACTGACTACCAGCATTAAAAAAAAAAAAAGTTCCTGGCTGCAGGCGTGCACTTATTCCAAAAATAAATAACAAATAAGCAATATTCACAAATATTGTTGCTGCTGACACTGGCTCTAATTTTTCCTGGCTGCCCTCCCTGGGTTGTTCTGCCTCATACTGAACTGCACTAAAATTGTTCTCTGCCTGTTACCTGACTGTACCTTGCCTGACAGTTGGACCCAAGCCTTTGTACTTTGTTTCGGCAGGTCCTTCTTGCTTGTATTCTGACTGTACCTTTATGTAAGTTGATGCTAGCCTCTGTACTGTTATTGCTTGTATCTCTGTAACTCTCCCGGGTCGCACCTGAAAATAGGCATGTGACTGTCTAGTGTGCTTACCTGATAAACAAAAGCTAAATAAAAAAAATAAATATATGATAGCTTATCTTATGAGGATGAGGGTCCAATCATTTAACAAGAAAAGTAGCATCAGTATAGTTAGGGTTGACTGACAGGTTCTATGTTAAACCCCTAACTTTGTACCTTAATAACTTTGGCACAGTTTTACAAAATTAGCTTAAATTTTACATGTATTGTTTAACAGGCAAGATCTAAATATGTGGAAATTTTCATGACGGTAGCCTGTGTGGTTTCTGAGATCTGCATATGTAATTTTCCTGCAGACGTCTAATTTTTTTCTGTACTTAACATGGGTTTTTAGTTTTGCTCTCATGTAGAGGCTACATGGAATTATTTTCTTCAAAACTTTCAGGGTGAAAGCGTGCTATGCCAAGGTAGTGCCTTTGGATGGTTTCAGAGTTATACAGATTTAACTTTTTTTGGGCTGTTCTGAGCATGCTCATTTGAGTTTTTGGGATATGTTCTGATACGACACAACAAATTTCATGTTGTAGATCGTTTTCGTTTTCTCACCACTTGTTTTTCACAGCATGAAAAAAAAATGATCCTGTTGTGACGGCTGTCATCTTGTCAACCCCAACTAAGAAACAAGGAAAATGCATAAAAATTGTCTTAAGAAAAATATCTAAGCCTAGCTAAATAGAACCTGTCTAGCTAGATTCTGTTTTTTTTTTTTTTAAATGGCCAGAAACACCTTTTCTGGAAACCCCACAATTCAATATGCTCACGTTTGCGAGAGGAGCCATTCACCTGCATTATTCTGTATGAGAACAGTGGGAGTTTCTTGAATGCTGAAGCCACAGTGATCCGGTGATCCCTTGTTCTTCCTGTGCCTGTCTGTCTATCTATCTATGGAGACCTGCTGTGAATTGAGCAGCAGTGTGTAAACAGAACATGAAACCCATTATTAGCAACAACTAATCTAAACATAAGAATAATATCTTCTTAGTTTTTTTAATTTACATTTTAGAATGCTCATGAGTGCATGCTACAGACAGTCATATCTGGTTCTGTTAACATTGGAATCAAATTTGCTCTGAATGGACTGGAGCAGAATAAAGATTTAGCGGGCACTATATGGGTGGGTGGGTTGTATTATTCAGTGGCTGTTGTAAGTGCTGATGGAAAGTTGGGCAGTTAGCGAGTGTACAGACAACATAAGTGATACTGTCAGGCTGGTAAGAGCTTAGTGACTGTTTCAACCTACTATCCTCTTGTTGCTGCGGGATAGCTGTTTTTTATACATAGTGAGCACAAATCATAACTTCTAGTTTTCACAAATTCAGAGAATGTAAAATGATCTGTAATTATTTGACAAATAATAGTATTTTAAGCGTTTTAACTTATGCATAACATTTACAACACTATCAATTGAATGCAGAAATTTAGATATAAAGGAATCAATGAGAAAAGCATGTGCATGATTCACGTGGACAATGCAAACCTCGAAAACATCCATCTCAGTCAAACTGTTATGTAAACAGCAAGCAAATGTCCTAAAAATGGCACTGGTCAATTTACTGTATTATTTTGAAGTTGGAGAAGAACAGTGTTAGCAGCCTATTATACTAAATATGTTTGCCGGTTTCGAAAACTTAAATTACTCAGCGGACTGATGACAAGAAATTCATCCTGATTACTTGAACTGCAAAATAAAATAAAATAAAAAAATAAATAAATGCCCTTTGTTCTTTACAAAATGACAGTTACGTTAAGCTCAAAGAAATACTACTTTTCAATGTAAAAATACCTGGACTGCCAAGTGAGTGTTAATTTTATTTATTTCAAACCCTGTTCAAATAATTTCACACAATTACTTTCCTAAAGCCAATTACATAGATACATAGATACATAAACAGTGTCGGCAGATAAGGGCCTATGGCCTACCAAGTCTGCCCATTTGAGCTTGTAAGTTCAATTCTGATTTTTTTCACCTATTTGAAACCCGATTGACAGACCACCATTTAAATTACTGGTGGGAGGGTCAATGTAGGATTGTGTTTGATCTTTGGCATTACTGAGGGAACCGCTATGCTGTGGCTCAAACCTGAAAGGCGGGATTGTTATGCGGGATCCTCGGTTTTCATCTTGGCTGGCAGAGAAAACATCCTTTTATGATCATATGCCATATTTTAGCTCCTGCTGCTTCACCTCTGGGACATAAGATATGTCACTTCCATTCTGACCTGCCATCCTGAACTGGATGCTCAAGAGGTGGCATGAGGACTTGGTAATGCACACTTCAATAAAAAACATGTGTAGTGCAAAAAATGATAAAAACAACACATAGACAAGTGATTATAACTCTTTACTCAAATCCAAAATGTATAAAGACTAGTGAGAGTCACAGTTGTTCTCTTCTAAGTGGACTGGGGTGCCTACCTCTAATACCGCTTCTTTCTCCCCCCTCTCTTCCAGGTCACCCATTCCCCCCCTTCTCAGTGTTTATATATTTAATAGATAAGCATACTGGGGTGCCCAGCCTGGTACCGCTTCTTCTGACCCACCTCCCTCCAGGCTGCCTGCCCCCAGTTCCCATTATCCTCATGGTGGCACAGAGGTGCCCACCCCCAGTGCTGAACAGTAGTCAGACACTGGAGTGCCCAATCCCCACTGTCAACTCCCCTGAAATAAAGAAAACCATCCCTCTCTATTTTAACCTGTAAAAAAGGAAAACAGTCCCTCCCCAATCTGACCCCCACCCACACCCCACCCTCGACCTGCCACACAGCACCTACCACTCTACCCCACCCCATCTAAACACTCTCACTTATCTGAACATGTCCCATGATGCAGATCCACTCTCTGATGGAAGACACATTTTGATGCTGGAACCGGCAACTGCAATATGAGTAAATAAGGTAAGTCTGGTTGAATGTATTTCAGTGAGGTTTGAACTTTTGTCATTTTTACACATTTGAAATTTGATAACTTTGTCATTTTTACATATTTTAACACCTATTTTTTTAAATCCTGGATGAGACATGTGTTCGCACTTGTGGTGCAAAATGATGTTTTGGAAAATATAGTATAAATGCCACATGACTGTTTTGAAGGGGAGCCATAAAACAACTATCTTGGGAATTTGGGGTCAAAATAAAAAAAAATATATATAATTATTAAGAAAGATTGTGTGTAGTGCCAGTCTTCATGACATCAGGTAAGTTCTGTGATACTGTGCCAGTAAGCAGAGTTCCGAGTCGAGCTCAGTGGCCAAACTACATAGGGTGAGGGTGGTGGGATGGCACTGTTATGCGACACCCCCTAGCCAGGGAATGAAAGCTGCAGGGTTGCCCACATGGGTGTTGGTACCATATAGTGAACACAACTCTTCTGTTGGCATAGGGCCCTGCACCTCTACACCCATGGATGGCAGAGGGCCTTGTGCATTGGCTGACAGATGGACTCTTTGCCCTGTGCATCTCTATTTGCGACCACATGGAAGCGCAGAAACCAGAGGTTCCTGCATTTCAGCAGCCCACCAGACAGTCTCATGAATTCTTGACACCCGTTGCTGCACTTCCATAGGCAGACAGATCCTTCTCTTCCCACAGGGCCCAAAGGTCCCTGCACAAATGAGGATACGATTCAACTATCTCAAAATTAAATGGAATTCTTTGCAAAAAAAACTTCATTAATGCACTAGTTAGGGTTCAAGTTAACACCATAAAAGTAGGGAAACGTGGCGTTTGGGTTTACAACCCTCACTCCCATGCCCCACCTCCCAAGAAGCAAAAGGAAAAAACATTATGGTTTTGTGTCTCCTGAGTCTTGGCGAATCAATGTCGGGGTCTTCCTTGGGGTTGTCAACCTTAATGCCCACCTCATTCCCTGAGCAAACAATGTCAGACGTGGTCTCCTTTCTTTACGCAGGGCCCTGCTTGAAGAAAGCTACAACAGACTATGTTGGCAACATGTGGCATGGCATATTTCCCTACCTTTGAAGAGTTTATCAGTATGAGGCATTGGCTTGGAGCCGTACCTTGTCAACATGTGACGTGACATACTTCCTTACCTTTGAAGAGTATATCAGTATGAGGCTTGAAGCTGTACTTTGTGCTTCAGACAGGTGGCTACAGGCTGGGGAGAGGGGTAAGCATCAGCGTTGATGACCCCAAGGAAGACCCCACCACTGATTTGCCATGACTCCAGACACCCAAAACCTTGCTGTTTTTCCTTTTGCTGCTTGGGTGGGTGGGGAGTTACGGTTGGAAACCCTAACGCCACATTTCCCTACTTTTGTGGCATTAACCTGAACCCTAACTAATGCCAAAACTTTTTTTGCAAGGAATATACATATATCAGAGACACACACACACACACACAGCATCTTAAGGTTACAGAGCCACAAAAGTAAGGCAATGTGGTGGAAGGAGTTTTTTTTTATTTGAATTAATGTACTTCACTGAACATTCAACACAGTAGTACAGACAGACACATTGACTTACTACATACATGAAACAGTATCCGCCCCTCGCAGTAAGAAATTATCAAGTCATTGATTTTAGTTCAATTAATATTATCAACTCTACTGCACTTTACTATGGTGAAAAGAGAATCTGGGCTCTCCTGTCTCTTTCTGCAAGACTGGTATCTGTTCCTCATTGAGGCTGGCATTCGTTCAAGTCTCAAGATTTGCATAATTTCCTGCTGCCACTCTGCCACTGTGGGTACAATATCATCCATCCAATGGTGTAAAATTTATTTTTTAATGACCACAGTGACTAACGTGAAGTGGTATTTTCTGTACCCCACCTGTATTTGCATGTTGTATCACAAGAGACACCTGTCCCTGATGATATATCTTCCAGCCCCAGCAGTGGGTCCAACACTGTTTGGGGAGATTCCCATAATGACTGTGGCTTGGAGCAGTCCCATGAGACGTGTAGGAGAGTCCCCTCTTCTTTGCCACACCTAGTGCAAAATGGACAGTCAATAAGACTCCATTTATAAAGTTTTAGAGGGGGTATGGTACATGTTTTGTAAAATGCTGTACTACATAAGGCGGTAATTGTCCATTCTAAAAAACTTCTGGTGTTAACCCAAATCGTATCCTACTATCTTTGATTAGGATTCCAGTTCAGGGCTTGGGGCCAGTAGTCATAGCCAGAGCCATATCTGTGAGGCACGGATTTTCTCAGTAATACAGTATATACAGCTCTGATATGGCATGCCTTTGCTGGGCAGTGCTCTGAGACTTCTGTGGCAGCATTTTTTTTTTAATTAGTAATTTTTGCACCCCCCCCCCCGTTTTCTCGACGAGATCTTGGGACCCCAGCAGACACGGCAGTGCGTACATGTGGAGGAGCACACACACTTTGGGTATGGCTCAGCCCTTTCCGCCCCACCCCTGGCTATCACTGGGCTCTCTGTTGCCCGAACTGCCATCTGTCCTCCACCAGGTGGCAGCCAAGGGTTGGGGAAACCCCTCATCCCTCCCCAGGAGAGGAGAGCTGCTTCACAGCAACTCAATCCTGCTCCTCACCCTCACCCTGCTGACCCTCGATAATCCGGGCTCATTCCTGAACTCAGATTGCCGGCATGGTGTGAGATGTGGCGTCCAGCGCCTCAACCCTCAGTGCCACCAGGCCAGCATGTGGCAGCATTTTCTGATTTCTGCAGCATGATTTATTCATTTCTGTGGCAGAATGCAGTCCTGCATTGGCTAAAATATGGTGTGATGTCATCAATGACATCCCATGATGAGCACAAAGGATAAATGAAATGTTGAAGGGAGACAGGAACTATGAAAAAATATACATCTGAATGATAATTCACCAAGAACAATGAATTCTGCGGCACCATATATATTCTGCAGCATTATGTAAATTCTGCAGAAAATTATGTGGTTGTGGAATCACAGAATTCTAGGGGCCTTGACCATAACTCCCATCCCCTACCAACCCAAGGTCAAGCTATAGATCCAGGGTCATGCTCTACAGGTGTGTTATTTAATGCAGAGCAGAAAGCAGAATAGCAGGCTTACGTGACATGGCTCCTGAAGTGCAGCTTGCTTGGCAGATCCATGCTATAAGGCTCCACACCTGTAGCTTGCTTAATGCAGGTCCTAGCTTTGCAAAGCAGCAGAGCAACAAACATAATCTAGGACCGGGAGCTAAGTCGTAGAATGAAAACAAAACAGATTTTAATTTATAAAAGATAAATAATGATAATACTGTAGTGGGGGCATAAGCAAGTGCTAATGAGAATGACTCCCTACATTTGATGAAAACTGACTGTTTGAAACCTAAATCAACTTTTATGCCACAAACAAACCCAGCTGTCATGACTTTTGAATGAGCTTGCGAGAGACAGCTGTTGGAAATGTTTTTAAAGACAAGCCCAGGCCAAGATTTTACAATCTGACAAGGGAGAAAGAAAACAAGCAATTATGTCTCTGGAGGAAAATCAACAGCTAGTAATAAAAGCCGCAAAAAAGGGCGGGGCCATTGTCCTCATGGATAGGGTCAAATATGAACGAGAGGTGTTAAGGCAGCTGTCTGATGTCAATTTCTATAAAGCCTTAACCTGTGACCCTACAGACAAATTTAAGAGAACTATAGACATATTTTTACATGAGGCTTTGATGACTAACATTATATCAAAAGAAACATACGTTTCTGACTGTGAAACATCCTGTTTGAGTGACTATCTATTGTCTCCCTACGGTTCACAAGAATTTATGGGACCCACTGGGTAGACCAACTGTGGCTAGTATTGGGTCCTTAACGAAGCGACTAGCTCAGTTCTTGGACCCACATATAAAAGACACTATGAGCTCATTTTCAAGTTAAGTGAAACACGCTGGTGACATACTAATGGTTTTACAAGATCAGCACATGGGGCCTCATACCACTGTGGCTACATTAGATGTACAACCATTGTACACTAATATTCCCCATGAGGGGAGACTATTAGCACTACTTGAAGCTCTACATGAAAAATCAGTTTATTCACAGGGGTTTACAGAGTTTCTGGAGACCCTCACAGAAAAAATACCCAATGGGAATGCTTTCACATTCCTTGGTAGATATGACTATCAAATCAAAGGCACAGCAACAGGGGTAGATTTTGCCCACAGGAATGTAAATATCTACCTGGGAATGTGGGAAAATAAATGCATGTTGTCACCAAGAAATCCATTTCTGTTTAATATCAGTATGTTCAAGAGATTAACAGATGATCTGATATTGGTGTGGCAGGGGTCAGTTCAAGATTTGGAGCAGTCTGTGGCATATTTAGAAAAATCCAATTCTGATTTGAAGTTTACCTTGTGTTGGGATAAAAGCATGATTACATTCTTGGATTTCAAAATAACAGAAGCTGTAGGAGGTGGTCTGAAGATGGAATCACATAGGAAAGAGACAGGGAGAAACTCCATTTTATATTTTATAAATAACCACCCAAGACTTACTGTGGTAAATATCCTCAAGGGCAGCTGATTGGGCTGAAACGGAATCATAGTACAAATGAAACGTACAAGTCAGGGGCAATGGTTTTGAAAGAACACTTCTTAAAGAGAGGCTATAATACAAACTGTGTAAAGGAAGCCAGGGAAGTAGAAGATACCATATCCAGAGAGAGACTGTTAAAAGAACATAGAGGACAGGCAGGAATAACACTATAGCTGTCTTCATGACCACATACAGTCCCCAGTCCTCTGCAGTAACAAAAAAAAAAAAACAACAAGAAAAACCCATCAAAAATAGCAGGCACATCTTAGAAACAGAATCCAAACTGGAGGAATGATACCCAGGAGAAGACCTAATCTTGCCAGTAAAATGGTCATTAGTTTATACTTATGGAAAATCCAAACCAATGCCACACCACAGAAAATGGGTACTTTTTAACTGTAGATTTTGTAAATGCTGTCAGGACATGTTAACAGGAACAAAGTTTGTGGACCCCAACTTGGGTAGAGAGTACCAACAAAAAAAGTTTCATCAACTGTAAAACAAGTGCCATAATTTACATGGCACTGTGCACGTGTCAAGCATGTTATATAGGAAAAACTGTCAGAAAATTCAAGGCCGGTATTGGGAAACACAAATGAGTGACCCTGAGAAAAGATATGGAAAACACCCTTGCCACACATGTTGTGGAGAATGATGAGAGCCACAAATTCCAATTCATGGACTTGGAAAAGGTCAGACTGGGGCTGGGGGTGTGTGTGTTCTTGACAAGATTACTCCTCCAAAAGGACATAATGGAGTCACTGAACAACAACACAATACTGATGGGCACCTTTCAGTTGTTAATTTGTCCAACCACACACTGACTACTGGAGAACTGAATGTACTTTCAAAGGGTCTCACTTTCTGCCCAACAAAACCACTGGATAACATACTGTTTTGTGGTGAACTAGAGGAGTACTTCTGTAGATTGAGACTTAAAGAATTCTTTCATGGCAGGGAAGAAATCACTGGTAGTGAAGACAGTGCAAACAGCAATAATGGAATGGATAAGAAAAGGAATCTGATTTTACCCCTCAAGTGGGCGAATAAAAACTAGACAATTATATTAATTGTTTCCGCCAACAAGTCAGTGGTCAGATCCTTACCAGACAAAACAAACCTATTATAACTCTCTCCACTGGAACGGAGAGCTATAGGGACACTGAAATCAGACCACAACATTGTCATCAAAAAGCTGATAAAGGTTCTGCAGTGGTGATTTTAAACAGAGAGGATTATATTACTGAAGCTAATAGACAGCTAACAGATCTTACATACTACAGAGAACTGGAGAGGACCCACTACAAGATATAAAGATGAACTATGTGACTTAATTAAAACTTTTCCTGACCATGTCCGAAGAAACTAACTCACCTCATCCCTCTGGAACCAAAGCCAGGGACATTCTACATGCTGCCTAAAATACATAAACCTGGCAATCCAGGGAGACCCATAGTCTCTGGTAATGGTACCTTGACTGAGGGGATCTCAGGGTTTGTAGAGACCATTTTGAAATCACTGGTTATGGAAAGAGACAGTTATATCCAGGACACTACGCACTTTTTGCGTGTACTTTCTGGTTATAAGGATTTACCACTTGATACCATTTTAGTGACAATGGATGTAACATCCTTCTACACTAATATTCCACACACAGATGGCATTGCAGCATGCCTTAAATACATACATGAGAAAGGACCTGACCAAAACATCAACCCTGGAGTGGTGGGGAACTTATGGAATTCATTTTGACACATAACAACTTCAACTTCAATGGTAAACATTATGTTCAAACTATGGGAACAGCAATGGGCACCAAATGGCTCCACAGTATGCTAACCTCTTATGGCTGACTTGAGGAGGATTTTTTAAGGCAGTATCCCCACAAACCACTGGCTTATTTCCGTTACATTGATGATTTGTTTATCATCTGACGGAAGGCACAGATGCACTCAAAGATTTTGATCACAAACTTAATAATCTTCAATCTACCATAAAGCTTACCTTGGAGTATCTACCACCAAGGTTAACTTTCTGGACACCACAGTCATCATTAAGGATGGAACCTTACATACATGTATTTACAGGAAGCCAACAGACAGACAGAGATACCTGCACAGGAAAAGTAACCACCCAAACCATACAAAAAAATTTGTCATATACAGTCAAGCACTTCGTTGTCAACGTATTTGTTCAAATGAGGATGACAGAGATACACATTTGGCTATGTTGAAAAATGCCTTTATGGAGCAGGGACACTCTTCCAGGGAAATTGACAGGATAACAGAACGGGCAACGCAAGTACCAAGACAACAACTACTTCAATATAAAGAAAAGACAGCTACAGAAAGAATACCCTTGGTAGTCACATATCATCCAGACCTTGAACGCTCATGTAAGATTATTAAAGATCTCCACCTAATATTTAGTGAGGATGACACACCTTAATTGTATTTTAAGGAACTCCCACTACTATCTTTTAAACAACCACCAAATTTATCCAGCCTAATTATTAGGAGCAAACTTTCACCGAACAGAATACCATGTCACACAATGGCACACGACTCTGCAATCAACGCCCTGTAAGACTTGTGGGCTCATTTCTACCTCAGACTGTGTGGTTACATCACAAAACAGACAATTCCAGGTGCATGGGAGTTATACATGCATGTCACGCATGTTGTTTATTTCTATTCAGTGCAAGAGATGTCCACAAACAGGTTATGTAGGAGAGACACGCCAACAGCTCCGCACTAGGATGAACTCACACAGACATACTATTACAGCAAGGAAGACTGAAAACCAGTGGGGCATCACTTCTCCCAGCCTGACCACTCAGTCTCAGATATGTCAGTAATGGTCTTAAAAGGAAATCTCAAAACACACAACAGAGACGAGCTTTGAGATTAAACTTATTTTACATCTCAATATGGTAGCAGATGGACTAACGTGATCTTGGCTTTATGGGACACTACAGAAACTAACATCCACAGACCTTTTCTTCTTCAAACTGACATATTATAGGACTTCAGCATGTGATGGATGCATGTGTGTATGTATGTGTGTGGTATGTGTTGTGAGGTATGTGATATAACAGATGTGGGGTTTGCTGTCACATTGAGGTAAGTCTCTATTTAGCTATATGGAGTTATAATGTGATACTATTTTTATTTCACACACATAAAGAATTTCTCCTTACTTTTTATCTTTGCTTGGGGGGGGGAATTGATTCCATTGCACCATATTCAGATTACCCAGCCTGCTAGTGTACATACAGGAGTGTTATCTTATACTGTCATATATAATTTTTGTAACTCTGTACATATTGGGATGCGTGATCTCATTTGCTTGGGGGTCCTGCACAGATCTTTTTACATTAGGCTAATATTGTAGTAATTTACTCAGGATTTCATGACAAGTTGTATTCCTTTGGGGAACAATTGCAGTGACTGAAGTTAATATAGGTTCACTAGGGGAGAGAGTGAGTGAGTGTGTGTGTGTGTGTGTCTGTGGGAGACAGAGAGAGAGAGAAAAAAGGAGGGGGGGAGAGGGAGAGAGAACATCTCCTTTGTTATAGATCCCCACCCACATTATTGTGATGTGGGGTGGGTTAGATGGTATTGTTTGTATGAGGAGGAGAGAAATTACATTTTTATCTCTTTTTCAGATTCCTTAGACACTTGTGGTACATCAAGTTGTTACATTCTCAGTATATATTGACATCAGTACATATCAGGCTGCATGGTCTTAATTCCTTGAGGTTCCTCGACTAGAGTTTTTTGTTTGACACTAATATTATCAATTTATATTTAAATTATCATTTATATAGTCCTGAGGTTTTTGCAATTTCTTGGGCCTTTTATTTAGCTTGAGAATACAGCTGGGTGACATGTCCAGCTAGGGTTTTACACATCACACAGTGTGCACTGATGTTTTTTAGACAACTTTACTGGTAATTCTTGTCTTTAATGCATACATTGTCATTTCATGAGCCCTATAACTATCTTAGTTTGTCTTTAAGCTGGGTGGGAGTTGCCTTTCAGTAATCACATCCTTATACTAACTGTGACACTCATAGCTTGATTTAGGAGTTATCTGCTTCAGCAGTGTTATCTTATGTCAATTAAATTTATATGCAGTAGGATTCTTTGTATGTGTGTTGCACCAAGCACATCTGAACCCAAGGTTCTTTCGGACTGAGGGCAGTATTGTACTGTTAAACTTCTCTGACATCATCTTCTGTTTTTTTTTTTTAAATGAGTATTTTAAACCAATGTGGATTTTTTTCTGTTTTTCTCTGCATTATCTAGCTGTTATAAGTATTGTATTTTCTAAACAACTGCCATGAGCTTCTGAAGAAGGACTGGTTGGTCCAAAAGCTAGAGCACTTTGTTCTTGTTGTTACATCTATGTTGGTCCATTAAAAGGTATCAAATCATTTGCTTCTGGATCCTCCAAAAGGAAGCATTTTCACAGTATCAGTTTAAAGCACATTGAGGCAAAGGTTACATGAAAGCTTCCACCTGGCACCATTTTTGAACAAATAGAAATCAATCTCTGCTCATTTAGCTACATTAGAGTTTTGTAGAGATTGTTGATGTGATAACAGAATATATACGAGTCATTAAATTATAATTGTGTATGTATAAATTGTTCATCTGCACTGACTCCAAGTTTTAGAAACAGGATTAACTCTGAATATGTAATTATGTTATGAAACAAAAAATTACACAAGTAGCTTAATAAATAAGAACCCAGTAACAGTGCAACTGTGCAAACAAGAATTTCGTAACATTTTACAAAATCAACTAAAAAATATATCGATGGCATATATTGTATCGTAAACTCAAAATTATTGTAAATATGTTACTGGTTGGGGCTTTTTTGTATACCATTAAGAATATATTTTAGTATACTACATAAAAGCACAATCTTGAAAGAATATTCTTTTTAGATGCCCATTTTTAACAACATATCTCAATGCTGTAAGCTTTATTATTATAAAAATATATAAATATCTATCTTCTAAGTTCCCACGCCATGTAACTAAAAGTCACTTAAAAAAAATCACCCCCACCTTACCTCCAGAACCTTTCAGTTACACCTTCTTGCATATAGCATACAAATGCATAGCACAATAAACATTTTATGTTACAAACTGGTGTTGGGATTAATAAATACAGTTAGGATGGTTATGGTTTATCCAGATTTTTATCACTACAAGAGTGTGACAGGGTTGAATAAGACCCTTTTCGATTTCTTATGTAGAAAGAGTTAAATGCAAGGATCTGTTCTTCCTCTCGTCTGAGTACACAGTCAGATTTTCCTCTGCCTTCACTTGCCGTTTCTATCTTTCCTTCCCTCTTGCGTAACTGAAGTTATAAAATATGTATGAATCTTTATGTGAAACTGGGGTCCCTTGGTTTGAAAATGTATATAATTATATTGTTGAAATGATTTCAAACAGCTATATGGAACTTAGGGGGTTAACCTGGAATGCAACACTAGCTCCTTTGCAGAGCTGTCAACTGGAGGTCAATTCTGGGACACCATGTACTGTTTTGTTGCACCTGCACGGAAGGAAACTGACAAGAACATTTTCTGAAAAAAAAAAAAGGATGTCTCCTTAACGAGTTCCCAGACAAAGACTTACAAAAAGAGCAGCACTACTTTTGCTATGGAGACAACAAGAATGAAACTTGGAAATACAGATATCCTCAGATGAAGGACTTTGTTTTCTGTGTTTGTACTGCCTTTGTAAATAGTTATACTGAACAACTGTATTTTTTATTTTACCTTTATTGGGGGAAAAAATGCTACTTGCAAATTTTATACCGGCTCCTGGTCTTCTTATGCTTCCTGACCCGTGCCTTGACAACACAGAGGGGAATAACCTTATCTGGTTTATGACAGAGGGGTATAACCTTATCTGTTTTTTATTAAATTACAATTATGTATGAGGGATATTCACAAGCAATCATATACTGTATTGTTGTTTGCACAATGTCGCTTATATTGTTTTTATCTATGAAATGTTCACTTATTTGAATACCTGCACTTTGAATGTAACCATGAAATTATATGCTTGGGGCAGGAGGTCCTATTTATATTGATGTCAGGTGATTTTAACACTCTAATGAGGAAGGATATAAAATATGAACACAACTGGTACTCATTTAGCCTTGATAAAGCACACAATGTAAAATGTTGGCTGGCTAGTGTGGGTAGTACACTGCTGTGTTAAATGTTATGTAAATTAAAATCTGTTTTGTTTTCATCCTACGACAGAGCTCCAGTTATTGGATACATCTTGCTAGTAAGCTGAACTTGTGTTACTACAGTCTGAAGACACATGATGACTCCTACAGCACCTCCTGAGCTACTTGATTGCCTTGAAATAATCCAGGACCTGTAGCTTGCTTCATGTGAAGCTGGAGACCCAATGGGTATGACCCCAGACCTATAGCTGGCTTTGTGCAGGCTCAAAGGAGAAGACATGTTCAGCTTGCTTCACATAGAGACCACTAAACCCTACGCAAAACAGCAAACCAATGGGGCATGTCCCAGACCTGTAACTTGCTTCAAATGGGGTTCTGCAGGCCCTACGTGAAGCAGCAGACTTGTGGGGCAGGGCCAGGGACCTGTAGCTTGGCCTTGGGTCTTCAGAGAAAAGGATGGAAGGGGGGAATTTGGGCTGAAAAAGAACAGTTGCGTACTTACTATAGCAGTAGATCTTCAACAGACTCTCCTCAATTAGTCCACACCTCTGGAAATATAGCCGTCAGGCACTAGGACCAGATGGAGACTTTTGCTAGCTGGGAGCTGCCCACAATGATATCATTCATCAGCATCTTTATAAACATGGGCGGCCCCATCACTCCTCAGTTTCCCGCCAGAGATTAGACTCAGAGGACCTCCTGCCATGGAGAACCTGGAGATAAAACCAGCCCAGGCGTACAAAGCAAGGAATAAGGTAGATACATAATATATTCAGTTCAGTTTTATATCATCTGATGCAACCCTTCCTGAAGCAGCAAGGGGATGGAGGGAAGGATGGCATGAACTAATGGAGAAGATTCTCTTGAAGATCTACTGTTATAATAAGTATATAACTGTTCTATCTTCTTGAAGGATATCTCCTCCATTAGCCCACACCTTTAGAACAGACACCAACTGTGAGGTGGTTATAGACTGATATATGTTTAGGATATTAGATCCAGAAGTACCGAAAGCCCAAAACCAGCATGTCTATAACAGACTATGTCCAGATTGTAATATTTAGTGAAGGTGTGTACACTGCTCCACGTGGCTGCAGCACAAATGTCAGCCACAGAAACATTTCTGAAACAAGCAACCAAAGTGTCCATGCCTCTGGTGGAGAGACCATGAACTGCATCAGGAAGTTTCTTACCATACTTCCTATAACAGAACATAACACAATGTGCCAAAAATTTGGACAAGTACTGTTTAGACACAGGAGGGCCCACTTTCCCAGGGGTGAACAAAACAAAAGCTGAGAGGACCTTCTGCAGTCCTTGGTGCAGTTCACATAGTATCTAAGTAGTCTATGTACTGCATATGTGAAGTATAAAGCAGTGCCTCACCCTAACTGGCATGCTCAGGGTACTAAACAAGAAGGTGTACCATTTGATTCAGCATAAATTCAGATACCACCTTCAGCAGAAACTTAGGATTTGTACACAAAGAGAGACTGTCTTTGTGGAAAATCCAATAATGAGGCTGGTACATTACAGCCTGAAGCTCTGAACTTCGAGCAGAAGTGACTGCAACTAAAAATTGCATATTTCATGACAGAAAACATAGGCCACAACTCTCGGCCAGCTCAAAAGAGCCAACATCAATTTCTCAAGCACATAATTTAAGGCTCCAGGCAGGACTGGACTGCAGATGGAAGGTATCATAAGAAGAATACCTCTCAAAAAATGTACGGGACACCCGTAATTGGGCCAACATGCAACCATCAACAGGGGCATCAAAAGCTGATATAGTGGCCTACTGCAGCAATAAGTATGACACGCCACTCTCTGTCCGCAGCCTGAAAAGCACCATCTGTGTTAGTGGAATTGAGGGAATGCACACATGAATTTCCCTTTCCAAAAGAAGAGACAGCTTGTCTCGCCAGAAAACTCCAAGCCCTAGAGCAAGCAACACAAAATGTTGCAGGGCTGCATTGTGTGGGGACACAAAAAGGTCCAACTCTGCACAACCTTTATCTTTCGAACAGGCTGGTTACCACGGAGGTTAATAGTTCCTATTTGTGAATCTTGGACTGTGACTTGCTGAACTTGTCTGTTAAGACATTTTGGAGATCTAGGAGATGTTTGGCTGACAGATGTAGGCCGTAGGACAAATCCCACCACCATACTCTCATTGTCCACAGGACCCTTGGTGTCCACTTTGGCATTCTTATATTGAGACTGGCCAGTGGCATCATCCCAGTGGTTGCAGCCAGGAGACTTGGAGACACCTTTATACTAACTGTGATGAGGTAAATCAGATTGTCTGCCCTGTGGCAGAAAAGCATTAACCATTCTCTGTGTCCAAAACTGCTCCTATGTACTGTAGTCATTGACAGGGGAGTCAACACAGACTTTGGCAAATATACTGTAACTCCCAAATCCTCGCGCAAGTGCCTTGTCCAAGACAATGTATGCAGGGCTGTGCCAACAAATGTAAGGGCCCCCCCCCCACAAAATATTTTGTGGGGCCCACTTCCCTACCAATAAATGTAAAATAACCATTAGCACATATTACATTTTTATAGTTTAAGTTTTTTTGTATCAGTCCTGCTGAACACATATAGTTTGTTCATCATGCCGCCCACCCCCCCCCCCCTTGCTGGCACCATGAACAATGTCATTTGTTCCTGCTCCACCTGGGGATACCAACACCAGGACTGGAGGTCTTGAGTAATAGGCCCTATTGCTTCTTTGCTCTGTACTCCGCCCCCCACCATGTAAAACTGGAGTTGGAATCTGCTGACACCACTGTTGACAAATCCAATTTCAAATGGCTAAGAAATTTACAAACAGAAACTTGCAAGTTTGTCTATGAGTAAAGGTTTTCTTAATGCTGACTTCTAAGGCAGTGGGTGCCCTAACAGTGCAGGCCCTACTGCAACCGAAGCTCTTCTTGCACCCTCCCCCCGGTCACTGCTCTGAATTTATGTAGGAGAGCTTCCCTTGAACTGGCTTTTAATAGCCAGTTGTCCAGGTAGGGAGAGACATAGAGGCCTTCCCTGTGAAGGATTGTTGCCACTACTGTCAAGCAGTTGGTGAAGAACCGTGGCACAGAAGCAAAGCCAAAGGGCAAGACTATGAACTGGTAATACTTCTCCCCAGCATAAAACAAGGTATTGCCTGTGAGTGTTAATGATCTTGACATGAAGATATGCCTCCTTCTTGTCTAGGAAACAAAGCCAGTCCCTTGTTTGAGGCAGGGAAATGATAGCTTGCAGTGTTGTACTCTCCCTTCTATTGCTTCAGATACTGGGAGAGTCTGCCCCTCACAACCACTCCATGAAGTAACATTGGGAGTGGAGGTATACCTGCAAACAGTCACATGGAACTGGTGGTGTCAGTGTCACCAGTACCTACTGCTTTGGGTGATGGGTATGGGTATCTAGGGGAAAGGAACCTGGCAGGACACCATCTCGCCTACCTCTGCCTTGCTGATGGCAGGTACAGCTACCTCTGGCAGGAGGCTGGTGACAGGAGCCCCACCCATAGCCCCTAGCTGGAGCGGAATACAGGGTTTTAACAGACCTTAGAGTCATTTTTGATGTCTGAAGACGCATTAGGGCTTCTCCCACATCATAATCAAATGGTTTTGTCCCTCTAAAAGGGGCCTTTAAAACTACTTGTTGCACATCATTTGCAAAAACAGCAACCCTGAGCCACGAATATCACCTCATACAAATGGCAAAAGCAGCAGCCCTGACAGAGGCATCAAAACTATCATAGGCTGAGCTGAGCAAAAGGTTTGCCAGTCTCAGCACCAGATGTTACAGTGTTAAGTAAATCATTCTTGGCAGAGCCCTCAGGCAAAGTCTGGGCTGCAGCGTTTCCAGTTTTCCACAGGCTATTCTGATATTTGATCATACTGGCCTGGTACTTTGCAATCCTAAAGCCTAGTTAGGCAGAGGCATACATATGCTTGTCCATCACATCCAGCCTCCTAGATTCCTTATCAGGAGGCAATGTACTCGTGTGTAGGTGCTTTACACCTATCATGAGCAGCCATAATGACAACAGAACCAGTTTCTATAAGGCTCAGCAGACGGGGCTGGATATTGCTTGTCAGCCTTTCTGGTACTGCAGGCAGTGAGTTTCATCTGTCTCATGCAGAAAAGATAGCATCCTCTAATGCAGGACTATATTCTACCTTGTCATCAATGTCCCTGTTGATGACAGGAGCTTCAGTGTGCACCGGGGACACCGGTGGCTTCTGAGAAGGATGATGCTGTAATGTGCTGTTATAATGCGTTGACAGTATTTGAAAGCTCTGAGACCCTGTCGATGGGACAGCTGCCTGCATAGGTATGCCAGGCAGAAAGTGTTGTGTCATCTCAGAAAACGACACCAGCAGAACTTGACAGTCAATGGTGCCTTGGACAGAGGCAGGACTACTTATGTCAATGAGGGGCCATAGTCCAACGATGATGGCATCGTACTGACCACAGTTGGTACAGCAGTGCCTAAGCCAGACCATGACCATGGTGTTTCACTGATGGTCGGGGGGGGGGGCTGCAGTCAATGCTGCCAGAGTAGTCCATGATGCAGAACACTACCTGTGTCATTGATGGGCCTTGACCCAAAGACAATGGCATCCTGCCATTCACAGTATATCCGACAGCCCCTAAGCCAGACTCCGAACTTGGTGTCATATCGACGCTTGGTGGGGGGGGGGGGTTGTAGTCAATAATACTGGAGCAATCAATGATGCAGTAGAATTACCATGTCTCATTGATGACCAGGAACTCGCCCGTGAAGCAGATTTCTCTTCGTGTCTATGCTTATGCTTCTGACCAAACAATGAGGACAGCTGCAATACCAACCGTTCTCTGTCCCAGTTCTTCGACTTCAGTGGAAATTTCTCAGCTGACAGTGAGACTACAATGGGCTTTTGGGCCCTGTTCCTTCTCCATGGCTGTTTAAAGTTTTAAGGAGAAGGTAATTTTTCTAGAGTTTTGTTTTGGCATCACCCTGTAGCTTGGTTGAAGCTCTGGAAAATCTCACAAGTCCTCCCACTGTGACAAAGGTCCAAGCAGCACACACAAACCATATGTGTGTCTTCGTTGTAAGTCTTCTCTCTGCACTTACAACACTGAAATAAAGGGTTTTTCAACATCAGCGGCATGGTGAGACAATGAAATACTCATAAGAAAAGTAAAAAGCATAAACGGCAACGACTAGTTGAAGACATTTCCTTCAGTAGGTCCAACAAGGCTGATTGATGGCAGGAAAAGAATTGAGGGGTGATGGGGCCACCAACGTCTATATAGATGCTGATGCATGACGTCGTTGTGGGTGGCCCCCAGCTAGCAACAGTTTCTGTGGTCCTAGTGCCTGGTGGCTATAGTTCCAAAGGTGTGGACTAATGGAGAAGATATCATAGAAACATAGAAACATAGAATTTGACGGCAGATAAGGACCGCTTGGCCCACCCAGTCTGCCCATTTCCCTACCTACTGGATAAGCTGCAGATCCTAGTTAACCAGCAGCCTACTTCTTTCTACCCCCCCCCCCAGAATTGCCTTATGACTATCCCATGCATGCTTGAATTCCACCACTGATTTTGACTCCACAACCTCCTCCAGAAGGCCATTCCATGCATCCACAACCCTCTGTGAAAAATACTTCTTAAATTACCTCTGAGCCGCCTCTATCTTCAAATTGTGCCCTCTTGTTCTTGCACACCTCTTTTTGAAAGATGCTACCCTCTTGGACTTTGTTGATTCCCTTGAGGTACTTGAAGTTTCTATCATGTCCCCCCTCTCCCTCCTTTCCTCGAGGCTATACATATTAAGCTCCTTAAGTCTCTCTTCATATGTCCTCCGGTGCAGACCCTGCACCATTTTAGTTGCCCTCCTCTGGACAGCTTCCATCCTGTCTATGTCTTTACGGAGATTGGGTCTCCAGAACTGCACACAGTACTCCAGATGGGGTCTCACCAGCTGTCTGTACAGAGGGATAATAACTTCCTGTTTTCTACTGGTGATGCCTCTCCCTATGCATCCCAGTATCCCCCAGCCCTCCTTGCTGCCTTCTCACATTGCTTGCCCACCTTTAGGTCATCTGATATGACTACCCCAGGTCCCTTCCATTTTTGTTGTTGTTAGTATCTCACCCCCATTGTGTACTCTTCCCTGGGTTTTTGTTTCCCAGGTGCATTACCTACACTTCTTAGCATTGAATCTAAGCTGCCATACATTTGACCATTCCTCTAACCTTGCCAAGTCCCTTCTCATCCTTTCCACCCCACTCTGTGCATCAACTCTGTTGCAGATCTTAGTGTCATCTGCAAAGAGACATATTTTCCTTCCAGTCCTTCTGCAATGTCGCTATAAAGACATTGAAGAGGACTGGTCCTAATACTGAACCTCGATGCACCCCGCTAGTAACCCTCCTTTCTTCTGAGTGGACTCCATTTACTATTACTCTCTGTGTCCTATTCTCCAGCCAATTCTTTACCCAGGCTGTCATCTTGGGACCCACTCCCAGGCTGGCTAACTTATATATTAATCTTTGTGTGGGACTGTGTCAAATGCCTTATAAAGTCTAGGTAGGCCATGTCCACAGCCCTCCCTGATCTACTACTTTGGTCACCCAGTCAAAGAAATCTATCAGATTCGTCTGGCATGACCTTCCCACTGTGAATCCACGCTGCCTAGGGTCTTGTGCCCCTCTGGCCTCTAGATACTCGACAATTCTTTCCTTTAGAAGTGATTCCATCATTTTCCCTATCACTGAGGTTAAACTAACAGGTCTATCCTCGAAGAAGATCCCACATTTCCTTACTTTTGTGGCTTTATATCCCTAATTGATACAGTAATGTACTCTTTAAGCACTGTATTTCCTTACTTTTTGAGAACGATATATAACAACTTACACATATAGCTTTCTTTACACAGAAGCATACCCATGGGGCACTTATTTAGAGTAGTGACAGGACAGAGACTGACCGCTCTTAGCTTCAGCTCTCAGTAAACTAATGCTTAAATAAATAAATAAATGGCCTTCAACAGCCTCTCCAGTAACTTACTTAAAACCTCCAGTAACTTACTTAAAATCACACGCCAACTTGAATTGTGAAGTGCAATGCAATCACTTTACTGAAAAAACTGTGCAAATATCATGGCAAAGAGGCACTGGGGGGCCTAGATGTGTCTGCGACTGTCAAGATGGCAGCCAACTGAGGTGGTGAGAGGAGGGCTGTCCCAGTCACCAACTTCATGGGGATCAGCACTCGGGCGAGAGGTGGGGGTCCTCGGTGGATGAACGTATGAGGGATCTGTGTATGGTCAGGGGGTTGGGGAACCACTAGACCACAAAGGACTATAAAATGTATCTCCACTGGCAACTGGGGGTGGGGTGAGGAGAACCACTATGCCAGCTGGGACTACAGAAATGCTTCAACTGGGCCATCAGGATGGGGGGGGGTCAGCTTGGCACAAGCTGGGGTGACTGCAGTATAGCTGCCCTGACTTTGGGGGTGGGGGCATGGGCTTAGCGTCTGGATAAGGATGGGTTTCAGTGGCAGTAAACAGCAATGCTCTTGGGGCTGTTTACTGCTGCCACAAACCTTTGAATATGCCGCTGCACCAGTATGCATCAGTGGAACCCCTCAATTGCATAGGTGCAGCGGTATAGTTAGATCCTTGGCGCTGCTGGGTGTGGGAAGAACTCCAGGAGCCTCTGAATATGGCCTCACCCAGAGCGCTAGCGCAAACCCAGGTTAGCGCTGGCACTAACCACATTCTCGCCAGCACTAACCTCTGAAAATGGGGCCCTTAGTTCTTTTTTGGGGGTATTTTTTTTTAAAGATATTTTTGCCAAATTTGAGTGACAGGGTGCTTATCGCCTCCTCACATCAATGTAATTTTGGTGTTGGAATCTGGCCCCATAATACGTTTGCGGGGACACATATTCAACACTTATTTTGGCTAAAAAAAAAAACAGACCCTGTGCATGTGCAGTTTCTTTTTCGGGACTTTGTTTTTTTGCAGCCAATTTCAATCCTTAATAGTGACCAAACTGGAGCAGAAGACAGGGAATGGCTGAGAAGGAGGGAGGGCTGTAAGTATGGACTGGTGTGGCTGTATGTATGTATGAGAGGGAAGGAAGGTGGCATAGGTGGCAGATTGGGTGAGGGTGTGAGGTTAATTTCTAACAATGGGTTGGGGGACTTAATAAACAGTGGGTGGGGGAAGGTATATGACTTACTAAAATTTCAGCACAAGGGTTGGGGTCCCAGTGTTTGGAGGTGACTGGATGCAACACTGGGATTGATTGCCCAGTGTTGGTATCAAAGGTGGAGGGTGTTAGTAAGCCACCAGGGCTGGGCACCAGATGGCTGCAAAAAATGAAAATTGTGTACCTACCGTAATTGTTGATCTTCCAGCATATCTTCACCATTGATTCAGACTTATGGATCTATGGCCAGCGACACTAGGAGCCCGCAGGAGCTTTTTCTTACAAGAAGGGAGCTGATGTTGGCTATTGATGTTGCATGCGCATCTGACGTGGTGCCACGCATGCTAGTCAATAACTGTTGTTGACTACCTCATGCACTTCAGTTCTGTTCACCAGCAGAGAAACAAAGTGGAGAGAAATAAAAGAGAGAACTAGATACTTTCTAGCCCAAAAGAGATAGTAAAAGGATATGTATGTACATATGTATTTGTTAACCGGGTAGGTGCACTGATCCAATGGACCACTTTCAGGCATGACCCGGGGCCATGAAGATGGCACAAAGGTAACTATAAGCACAAAGTTAAACATTACAGTACAGGAGAAATAAAAATACAATTTACGAACTACAGTACAGGAGAATACCAAACGAGAATTACAAAAGCCGTATAGTGCGAAACAACAATGTAGTTACTGTACAGCATATTCCATTGGAGGTGCACAAAATACAGATCACAGTAATGGTAGCTAAGTATAGCTAATCAAACACTTTTGAGACCCTGTTATCCGTATGGGACAGTACTCATAGGATGCATTTAATTTAAGGTGGCTGGGTTGTTGGATACCTCAGGGTTCATAGTGAGATTGCTGAAGTTGTTTGAAGGGTAGTCACCCAGGGGGGCAGGTACAAGTGGCAGCAGCAGCCATTAAGGTCGCTTTGTAGCGGGATTTAAATTGGATACTGGAAATTGAGCTCTAAATCCCTGGGCAGTGCTAACAGGTTTCCAATGTATTTCCTGTGCACTGTTCAAAACAAAGTCTTAACATATGGGTAAGGGCAAATCCCATGCTAAGCAGAGCTGAGCATTTTGTGCTATTAAATAAACAACAAAGTAGAACCTGACTACCGACTTTGAGACTAAGGGTTTGGCCTATTGGTAGCACAAGGGTAGTGGGTTTAAAAATAAGCCAGAGCTCCTTACCACTAGCCAGAGAGTGGAAAATGGCACGTAAAGATAGGGCAACAGTCCTGAGCATATGGCTCTGGCAGACGTAAAAAAAGGGGAAGTCCAATTTGGGACCCACTTGTAAATGAAATGGCAAAAATCCCCGCAAAATGGAAAATGACATCTGGACTCCTAAAAGTAATAACTCCATGCCACTGGATAGGACTTGAGGCAAATCAAGAGTAAACTCATAAAGAATGGTTAAGTAACACCTTAGCATAACAGTGGATCTTCGAGAGAATCGCCTTCATTAGGCCACACCTTTGGAACTATAAGCTATCAGCGGCAGGAGCACCCAGAAACGTTTGTTAGCTGTGGGATCACCCACAATAATGGGCAGCCCCTTCGCTCTTCAGTTTCCGGCCAGAGATTAGCCTCGGAGGACCTCTAACTATGAAGAACCAGGAGATTAAACCGGTACCAAGCATACAAGGCGAGATATGGGACTGGAAAAACTGGATGCAGGGAGTAAAGCTTTAGGCACACCATTTGATATAACCATCAATGAAATCAAAAGGGCAATGGAGGGAGGGTACGGCATGACCTAATGGAGGAGAATGTCTCCTAGATCTACTGTTATGCTAAGTTCTTAAGTGACTGCTCTACCTTCATCAAGGACATCTCCTCCTCTAGGCCACAACTCTGGAACGATTCCCCAGCAGTACAAAGCAACAAGAAGGATGGCATAGTCTGATAAGTAATCAGGACGGAAGGCCTTGCAGTACAGCATGACCAAAACCAGCAATCTACAACAGATGATGTCCAGATGTAATGTTTAGTGAAAGTGTGCACAGTGCTCCATGTGGCTGCAGCACACAGCAGCAACAAAAGTGGTCATACCCCTTGTGGAGTGACCATGAAGAGCACCAGAAGTTCATTACTGTACTGCCTATAACAGAACATAAGACAATGTGCCAGCCATTTGTACAATATTCTATGGAAGCAATAATACCCAACAGGGTGGGCATTATTGGGAAATATCAGAACGTCCAGGGGCGTAATGAGGCACGACACTGCAGGTACAGGGCCTTATAGCCCCTGAAAGGTCCGGTATTTCCCAATAATTCCCACCCTGGAGGGTATTATTGCGCTTAGAAAACAGCACATTTAAAGAAAAAAACAAACAAGGAAATCAAAGAAACAGAAAGCTGTTAATCCCATTGCTTCATGGTGGCAGGCGCGAGTATTCAGAAAGGCAGCACACGATTCCCTAACAGCGCCTACGAAAACCACAAATGCAAAGCCATTCTGCCACAAACCACAAAGGCAGCACGCGATTCCCTCACAGCAGCTATGAAAACCGCAAATGCACAGCAGTTTCTAAATACTGAAACCAGGAAATGTAAAACTCACTTGTTTCATCCTGTAAAGAAGACTGGCCCCGACCAAGCTTTAGGCTTACTGTCCGAAACCACGGCTTTCTTTCCCGATCGCAACAGCTGTTGTCCCAAGTATTTTAAAAAATGAAACAACAAAAGGCAGCCTTAAAACAAAAATGAAGCAGAAATAAACTACAATGGGGAACAAAAATGTTCCATGAGGATGGCGGGCACTAAACAAACTCACTCTGCTGTGGGGGCACCAATAGCATTCAACCTCCTTTTTGCTAACTACAGTGTCTCCATTAGGACAAAAATCCTCTATTTCAATATAGGTGGAGGAACTATTTAATCACAAAACTTAATATAAATTGATGTTTTTGTTATCAAATTTTTCTCAATTCCTTTTTTTACTGTGCCCATTTTCTAAGCGCAATAATACCCTCCAGGGTGGGCATTATTGGGAAATACCAGACCTTCCAGGGGATATAAGGCCCTGCGCCTGAGGCGTTGGGCCTCAGTACACCCCGGGCAGTCTGGTATTTCCCAGTAATGCCCACCCTGTTGGATATTACTGCTTACTTAAATGTGCTGCTTTAAGTAAAAGAAATAAGACCAGATGGAAATAAGAGACAGATACCTCACTTGCCAAGCGAGAGAGAAAACTGGCATCTGGCCACTTGAAACTTCAGGGTGCCCCTGGATACCGTAAGTAATGGGGCACCCTGAACTGGCACTTGTTCTTGACCGGGCATCCACTGAAAAATAAATGCATGCCTGACCATAGCTTTCAGCCAATCAGTATGCATTATTTTTCATGCCCATTTTCTAAGCACATCTAAAGTATGGAGTAGCACCTTACCCTGGTTAGCATGCTCAGGTTAATAAACAGGAAGGTGCATCGTTTGGGTCAGTGCAAATTCTAATACCACCTTCAGCAGAAATTCAGGATTCATACGCAAAGAACTTTCTGCTTGTGAAAAATTTAATAAGGAGGCTGACACATCAGAGCCTGTAGCTCAGAAATTCTTTGAGCAGAGGTCATAGTAACTAAAAATAAGATTTTCCATGACAGGAAATGTAAGCCACAACTCATGGCAAGCTGAAAGGGAGCCAACATCAATTTCTCAAGAATGAAATTCAAGTCCCAAGGCAGGACTGGATTGTGCACAGGAGGTTTCATATGAAGAATACCTCTCAGAAACATACATGACACCTTCAATTGGGCAACTGTATGACCATCCATAGAGGCATGGAAAGCTGACATAGTGGACAAATGCACCTTAATAGAAAGATACTGTAGACCAGAGCCAGGCAGGGAAAGCAGGTATTCCAACACAGAATTCGCAGAACATGTAAAAGGGTTTATATTCTGGGAAGCAGACCACAAAGAGAAGCGCTTCCATTTCAGGGAACAAATATGTTTGGTAGAAGGCTTCCTAGCTGCAAGTTGGACATCATCAACTTTAGGGATACCCCAAAATGTACAATTATTTTGTTTTCAGCAGCCATGCATGCAGGTGCAGTGATTTCAGTTCTGGATGGACTAGGGGCCCCTTGCCCTGTGATAACCAGCTCCTGTTCTGGTAAAATTCTCCTTTATGCAGACGCCGCAGTTCTCTATGCCTCACACCAAAATCCTTCCTCTCTCCAGATCTCTCTCCAACACACATTCAACCAAGCTGAAGAGTGGTCCACTGACCGTAGACTAGTTATTAACCTAAAGAAGACTAAGTTTATGCACTTAACCCACCGCCAAAACAAGGCCAGAAATGCTCCCCTCCTGATACTCCCCAGCACTCAGCACCCCCTAGAGCAAATGACTAACTATAAATACTTAGGCATTACCTTCGACACTGCCCTTACTTTCCACACCCACATCAGTTCCCCCTCAACCACCACTAACTCCAGGACAGGCCTTCTATACCGCCACAGGGACTGCCTTCCTCATGATGCACTCTGACTGGCCATCACCACCTCTGTCCTGTCCCTAGTGGAATATGGCCTATTTATGGAGCTGCAGACAATACTGCACTCTCAAAAATCCAGCTCTCCATCAACAAAACCTGTAGGCCCCCAGGCGTACCCATACTCGCCTTCTCCACTCCACCACCAACCTTCTCAACCTCGAAGAAAGACTCCGCTACTAAACCTGTCTGCTAGTAAGGAAAACACTGCTCGGGCTCTCGTCCCCTGGGGTGTCAATCTCCCTCCAGCATGCCTCCTCCTCTGTCTTCACCTGCAGCTTGGATAAGGCCACCCTACTGGTGCTGAGAACTAGGACATCCCTAGCCCAGAGGTCTTTTTGTCACAGAGCCCCCTCCTGGTTCAACTCCCTTCCAGTCAGCATCACCAACATTCCCAAAATTGGTTCCTTTAAGACCGGCCTTCATAACCACCTCTTTGACACTCGCTGCTGTAAATGTCACTAACTGTAGCACCCTCTCATCCCCCGATGGTCTCTCCTGTGGGGTCGTGTCTGCCAGTACTCTCCAAATGTCGACAATGTCCACCGGACATCATACTCTGCCCCCCCCACTTGTCCACTCTCCACCAGCACCAAACTCCACTACCCCACAGGTTATCTGTTTCACTTCCTGCATCAGCAGTCACCTGTCCTCACCATGTTGTATCCTAGCCTGAGTCTTGACTCCTGTCGCTATAACATCACATGTCAGCTAATCTACCCTACCTAAACGGAAATGTCTTGACTGGGGGTGTCTCCCCTAATGGCTCATGTATAACCACTGTAAAAATGATTGTAAATATGTCTGTAACTGATCTATGTAACACTGTTTTGTCCTCTCTGTGATGAGGTACCTTTGTAACTGAGTCACTGACTCAAAGGTTGTAAATCCAAACTTTTACAAATAAAACAGTCCCCGACACACAGGTAAAGGGACAGGAGGCTCCACTGCCAGATGTTGAAGGAGAGGAAACCATATCTGGTGAGGTCAGAATGGAGCAATGAAGATGAGAGTGGTGCTCTCCACCCACAGCTTGATCAGAACTCTCTGTATTAGAGGAATGGGGAGAAATGTATATAGAAATTTTCCTTTCCAAGAGAGGGACAATCTGTCTCACCAAAATACTTCAGACCCTGGAGTGAGCGAGCAGAAACGTGGCAGTTCTGCATTGTGTGGGGATGCAGAAAGCTCCAGCTCTGGATGACCCCATCTTGCAAAGAGGCTGTTTACTTTAGAGTACATTAGTTCCCTTTTGTGAACCATTGACTAGGACCTCCTTAACTTGTCTGCCAAAGTGTTTTGGAGATCTAGGAGAAACATGGCTGACAACTGCAGGCTCTGAGACAGAGCCCCTTGCCATACCCTTATTGCTTCACTGCAGAGGGGACAGGAATGTGTGCCCCTTGTTTGTTGATGAAATGCATCACATAGATGTTGTCCATGTGGCTTAGCAGAGGACGGGGGCAGAGATGTTTCTGAAAAGCCTGGAGGCTTTACAGGACAGCCCGCATTTCCAGGACATTTATATGCAGGTCACTCTCCACCTTGGTCCATGATCCCTGTGTGTGGTAAAGACTGAGATGAGCACCCAAACCAGAGCCCAAGGCATCTGTGGTGAGGATCTGTACTAGAGATGGTTCAAAGAATGGAATGCCCTTCAGTAGATTGTCGCAGTCTATCCACCACAACAATGCTCTGCAAAAAGGAGACCTGACGAGAACCATTTACTCCAGCTAGTACAATTGAAACCACTGGACCTTGAGTGTCCACGGAGGGATCCTCATATGAAGATGTGCCAGTGGCACAGTCACTATGGCTGCAACCATGAGGCTCAGGAGATGCAACACTGTTCGTGTAGATATGTATTGGCTCCTTTGTGCCAAATGTGCCTGAGCAATCAAGAATGTCTGCCCTGTCCTGTGGCAGGAAAGCACACCCCATCTCTGCATCCAGGACCACCTCTGTGTGCTGCAGTCTCTGGCATGGAGTCAACACAGATTCTGGCATATTCACTGTGACCCTCACATCGTCAAACAACTGACATGTCCAAGATAATGTGTGAAGCAGAGCCTCTCTGGAGCTGGTCTTCAGAAGCCAATCGTCCAGATAGATGAAAACATATAGGCCCTCCCTGGGAAAGGCCACTGCAACTACTGCCAAGCATTATGTAAACACCCATGGTGCAGAGCACAAGCCAAAGGGCAATACCTTCAACTGATAGTATTCACTTTCCAGCATAATGTGGAGGTACTGTCTGTGAGATTTTCTAATCTTTATATGAAAGTATGCATCCCTTCATGTCCGGCGAACAGAGCCAGTCCACCATCTGCAGCAGGGGATCGGGATACCATTCAAACATTTTTGTATTCGATGTATAGGTTGAAATCCCTGAGATCTAACATGGGACGCAGATCCCCCGTCCATTTCAGGACTAGGAAGTATCTGGAATAGAACCCTTTTTTCTTCCCTGAGGAGGAACTGGTTCTATGGCATGCCTTTGAAATAAGGTCTGAATCTCCTGTTTTAGAAGGGATAAATGGCTCGGAGGATAAACAGAGGAGGCAGGGGATGATCTGGAGGAATCTGTAGCAGATCCAGAGCATACCCCCTTGCAATTATCTCCAGAACCCATTCGCTTGTGGTGATCTCCTGCCATTGTTTCAGATGTGGGGAGACTGTGTTCCCCGCACTCACCCCTAGAGGTAACAGCTGAGGAAGGGGGAGAGACAGGAGAGAATCAAGTGTAATCGAGGGCAGCAAAGCCACCAAAACCGACTACTTTGGGTGCTTTTGCAAGGGCACCAGGGGGAGGGGATCCAGACCACCACTTCTGCCACGGCTTTTGCTGATGGAAGGCACAATTACCCAAGGCAGCAGGCTGTCAAAATGAGCTCTTAACATGACCTCTAGTAGGAGTGGGTTATAGGGACTTAACAGACCTCAGAGTAATTATAGACGTCTGATGACCAAGCAGGGCTTCTTTGACATCATAGCCAAACAGTCTAGACTCCTTAAAGGGGGCATTCAAAACTGCTTGTTGCACATCAGTGGCAAAGCCAGCAACTCTGAGCAAGAATACCTTCTCATGCAAATGCCAGAAGCTGCAGCCCTGGCAGAATCATTAGAAACATCATAAGATGAGCACAGCAAATGTCTGCCAACCTCAGCACCAGCTGACAATGGTTTAGGTAAGTCAGTCTTGGCAGAGCCCTCAGGCAAAGTGTAAGCAGCAGTATGAGCAGCTTTCCACAGGCTGTTCGGATACCTGATCATATGGGCCTGACAGTTTGCAAAATGAAGGTCCAAAGAAGCACAGGCATATGTACACTTGCCCATAACATTCAACCTCCTAGATTCCTCATCAGGAGGTAAAGTACTTGTATGTCTAGGAGACCTAGACCTATCCTGAACGGCCAAGATAACTACGGAGTCTGTTTCAGGCTGGTTAGCATAATAAGGCTTAGCAGATAGTGCAGGCTACTGCTTATCAGCCTTTCTAGGGACTGCAGGCAAGGAGTTAGGTCTATATCATGCACCAAAAGTAGCATCCTCTAAAGCAGGAGACATAGATGGAATAATAATGGAAGGTGTGCAAGGCACTTATAAAAACTCCATTAGACTCCTCTAGTGGAATTTTCCTGTCCCACATCAAAGCCCATGGCAGACTGCATTTGCTGCATCATGGCTTGGAAAGAGGGGTCCTCAAGAGGCCACCCCGAGGTATATACTACTGAGTCCTTACTACAAGATAAGGGGGTAGAGCTAGAGGACAGGTTTCTTTCAAACTGTGCCTTAACCCCCTATTCCTCCTCTAAATTCAAGAGGTCAGGATTATACTCCACATCATCGTCGACTTCACGAATGATGATGGGAGTCACTAAATGAGCTGGCGATGATTGAGAGGCAGGAGAATCTGTGGCATGCTATTGAAACTGTTAACGGGGGCTGCACACCAGAATGCCCCATCGGCAGAACAACTGCCTGCAATGGCAACCCAGGCAGAATTCAGCAAATCATTTCAGAAAATAATGGCAGCACAGCTTGGGAGCTGACAGTGCTCTGAAAAGGTTCCAGGGATACCTGCATCAAAGGGCAAGAGCCTGAAGACAGTGGCTTCATACCTTCATAGTAGGTACATCATCACTTAAGTCAAGCCCCGACCTTGGTGACTCAATGACAGTCACTGGGGGGCTTTTGTCGACGCCACCGGAGTGAGCATTGATGAGGACGTGAAGAGCAAAAATACTGACACCAAGCTAATAGAGCTGAGAACCCAACCAGTGTTTTAACCACCACTGCTCAGGTAAAACTTTTTAAATACCACTATGTATGTGTTTAAAAAACTGAATTTTCCACATTAAAAAGTTTTAAGCAGCTCTATTAGCTTGGTGCATGTATTTTTGGTCTTCTTATCTACTTCTGAATCAGGCATGGGCTGCTTGTATGGAGCAGTGTTTTGCTGATTGTTGATGAGGATGTATCTGCTCTCAATAGTACAAGGACTTCACAGGTAAAGCAGCATTATCTTTCTCCTTGTGTTTGTACTTCTAGCCAGACAATGAGGAGGTCAGAGAAGACGCCTTCTCCTTGTCTTTCAATTTCGATGGCAGTTTCTCGGATGATGATGAGAGAGAAGCAGACCTTGAGTCCTTTTCCCTGTCCATGGCTTTAAATGCTTTCAAGTCAAGGACATTTTTTAGAGCTTTCTTACAGTGTTGCCTTGTAGCCTGGTTGAAACTCTGGCAACTATTACGAGCTCTCACACTGTGAGAAAGGCCCAAACAGCACATACACACAAAAAAAAACAAGTGTGTGACTTTTTTGTAAATTTTGTAACTGCATTTTCAATAGTGAAGTAAAGGTTCTTTAGAATTCGTGGCATTCAGAGATGACGTTGGTAAACTTTATAAAATAAAGTAACAAAACTGTAATGGCTTGTTCGATGTGGTTTCCTTCGGCAGGTCAAACAAGGGTGATTGACGGTAGAAGAAAGAACTGAGGAGTGATGTGCTATCCACTTTATATGGGCGTCGATGCTGCACATCACTGTGGGCAGTCCCTTGGCTAGCACAGTTTCCGGGTGGTCCTGACGCTAACGGCTTACAGTTTCAAGGTGTGGCCTAATGGAGGAGATATCCTCGATGATGATCTCTCTTTTCCCTATGACAGATGAGAGAAAAGTAGGGATGGAACGCATAGGAGTAGCACGACTAGCAGTCCTAGGCAGGCAAGATGTGGCCATCTCCTCTGGCATGCTTGAGGCAGAGTGGACAGAGCCCAAAGCTCAGAGAGAAGTGACAGGGAATTTGAACCAAAAATTCCAGCATGAAAGAAGAACAAACGCCACTTCTCCCTGCAGCCACAAGGATGCGCCTTGTGTGAAGTTAGTACATTGACCCAAGCAAGTGCATTGCACCCTTCTACAGGGCATCTACTTAGTGCAGTTAAATGGGATGGTGCCCAGGACACATGCTGCATATACCAACTAACAGGGATATACCCTAGGCAGGGAGAAGCAGGGATGAAAAAAAAAAAATGGAAGGTGGCCACCAACCTACTTCATGGAAAAGCAAAAGCATTTTTTTTGGTTGATAGGGGAACCATAGTGACAGAACAGTTACGTAAAAATTTGCTGTAACAATAGCTCTTCGACAGAATCTCTTTTATCAGACCACACCTTTGGAACTATACCTACATCGGCACTAGGACCATACAGAAACTTTGCAAGCCAGGGGCCACCACTACAATGTCATGCACCAGTATCTACATAAATGTGGGTGGCCCCTCCTCTCCTCAGTTCCCCATCAGAGATCGTGCCCGGAAGACCTCCCTTTAGGGAACCACAAGAGACCCCAGCATTCCACATACCACGTGAGACAGAGTGCTAGAAAAGACAGCAATGGAAGCAGCAATACAGAGATCTTTTATCGCAGCCCTGAAGGGGGAAGGAGGGTGGGACGGCATTGCCTGATGAAAGAGATTCTCTCGAAGAGCTACTGTTATAGTAAGTTCTCATGTAACTGTTCTACCTTCTTTGAGGACATCTCTCATCAGGCCACACTTTTGGAACGAGTCCCAAGCAATACCAAAAGCTAATAGTCTGGGCAACTGGAGCCTACAGGCTTATGGTAGTAGGCCTTGTAGCACAGCTAGGCTAAATCCAGCTCATCTAAGAGAGACAATGTCCAGACTGTAATGCTAAGTAAAGGTGTGGACAGTACTCCATGAGGCCGCTGCACAAATTTATGCAGAGGAAACAATCCAAAAACAAGTTACAGAAGTGGGCACGACTCTAGTGAAATGACCACAAACAACACCAGGAAGTTCCTTACCGTAATTTCTGCAACAGAATGTAATACAGTGTGCTAGCCATTTGGACAGTCACAGTTTCGAAGCTGGGGTGCCCTCTTTCTCAGGGTCAAACAAAACTAAAATCTGGGATGACTTTCTGCAGTCCTTTGTACAGTGTGTATCGGATCTCAGTACTCTATGCACATCTAATGTATGAAGCAATGCTTCCCCTGGATTGCCATGCTCTAGCTAATACACTGGTAGGTGGATGGTTTAATTTAAAGTAAACTCAGACACCACCTTTGGTAGAAACTCAGGATTAGTACGCAAAGACACCCTCTCTTTGTGGAAAATCAAATAAGGGACTCACACATTAGAGCCTGCGGCTCTAAAATCCTTCAAGCTGAAGTGACTGTAACTAAAAATAATGCTTTCAAAGTGAGAAAGCATAAGCCACAACTCTCAGCCATCTCAAAAGGAGCCAAAGTCAGCTTTTCCAAAATAAAATTCAGATCCCAAGCTGGGACTGGATTACAAATGGAAGGCTTTATATGTAAAATGTCTCTTAAAAACATATGGGCAATGTCCAGTTAAGTGACTGTATGGCCATCTACAGGCATGTGGAAAGCTTATATAGCAGACAAGTGCAGTATGATGGAGGAGTACTGCAGGCCTGAATCCGATAAGGACAGTAAGTGTTCTAGAACCTGATTGACCTGACAGCTGAAAGGATCCAGGTTATGTGTGAAGCGGCCCACAATGCAAACCGCTTTCCATTTCACAGAATAAATGTGTCTGGTGGATTGTTTTCTGGCAGTCACCAGAACATCAGCCACTTTTGTGACACCACAAAGCAAGCTATGGCTGTGTCTTCAGGAGCCAGGCAAGCAGATGTAGGGACATCATGTTAGGATGGACCAGAGTGTCTTGTTCCTGTGACAGTAGACCTTTGCACAATGGCAGAGGTACTGGGGGTTTCATTGCCAGGTGTTGCAGCAGGGTATATCATATCTACCGAGGCCACAAGGTAGCAATGAGTATTAGAGTTGCCCCCTCCATCTTCAGCTTGAGCAGTACTCTCGGAATTAACAGAAAGGGATGGAAGGCATACAAAAGCCTCCCTTTCCAGGAGAGGGACAACAAGACCCGCCAGAAAACTCCAGGCCCTGGAGTGAGTGAGCAAAAACATGGCTGTTTTGCATTGTGTGTGGGGATGCAAAAAGGTCCAACTCTGGACGACTCCATCTTGCGAAGAGGTCATCGACCACTGAGGTCAACAGTTCCCACTCATGCACTCTGGACTGTGACCTGCTTAACTTGTCTTCCAAGACATTGTGGATGCCTGGAACATGTACTGCTACCTACTAATAGTTCGAGACTATGTTCCAGAGGCCAGTACCAAACTCTCATTGCTTCCCTGCACAGTGGATAAGAATAAATCCAGAGCGGGTATTGCTGAGATCAAAGGGGATAAGGGGGCATGTGAGAGGAGGACCATGTAAAAGCATCTATCCTAAATAGATACTTCTACTCAGTATTTATGGAGGAGAAGGTAGGGCAGGGCCCACAGCTCAGTACCATGGACACAGGGGGGATGGAGGTGTGCACAAGTCCCTTCACAAAGAAAAGGGTCCTACAAGAGCTTGATAAGCTCAGGGTGGACAAGGCAATGGGACCTGATGGCATACATCCCAGGGCACTAGGGGAGCTAAGGGTGGAACTAGCAGAGCCATTATCAGAACTGTTTAATGAGACTCTGAGCACAGGAGAGGTCCCAGAAGACTGGAGAAGGGCTCAGGTTATCCCACTCCACAAGAACGGTAGCAGGGAACTACAGAACAGTTAGTCTTACCTTAGTAGTGGGCAAGATTATGGAGGCACTCCTTAAGGAAAGGATAGTGCAACACCTGGAATCCACAGGAGCACAGGATCCAAGACAGCACAGGTTTACAACAGGAAGGTCCTGTCAAACTAATCTCATAGATTTCTTTGACTGGGTAACCAGAGTGGTGGACCAAGGGGGAGCAGTTGATATCACCTACCTTGACTTCAGCAAAGCTTTCGATACTGTTCCACATAGAAGATTGATTAATCAGCTGGGTAGGCTCGGGGTGGGTCAGAAGTTGATCAACTGGGTGGCAAACTGGTTGACAGGCAGAAAACAGAGAGTGGTGGTAAACAGTATACAGTCAGAAGAGATGCAAGTCATAAGTGGGGTACCTCAGGGATCAATCCTGGGGCCTATCGTCTTCAATATCTTCATCAGTGACATTGCAGATGGACTGGAGGGTAAGGTTTGTCTGTTTGCAGATGACACCAAGATCTGAAACAGAGTAGATGATCCAGATGGGGTGGGCAGAATGAGAGGAGAGCTGGATAAACCGGCAAATTGGTCGGAAGGGTGGCAACTGGGGTTTAACGCAAAGAAGTGCAAGATCATGCACATAGGGAAGAGAAACCCTGAAGCTACCTATAGGTTGGAGGAGAGTTGCTGGCAGTCACAAGGGAAGAAAGAGATTTGGGTATCATCATCACTGATTACCTGAAATCATCCAAGCAGACCACTAAAGTAGTAGGTAAGACTAGGGGGATGTTGGGGTGTATTAGTAGGGGTATCACAAGTCGGAAGAGGGAGGTAATAATCCCTCTTTACAAGACACTGGTTATACCCCATCTGGAGTACTGCATGCAGTACTGGTGGCTACACCTTCACAAGGACATTAACTAAATTGAGGCAGTCCTTCAGTTTATTAGAACAGATTGATGGTAAGACTGCCAAGAAGAATGGGTCCAGAGAAGAGACATTTTGTAAGAGAGTACGCTACAGAGGAGAAAGAAGGAGAACAATGCAGAGTAAAATGCCCAATAAGAGCAGACTCCATTACCTGATCTAACCTACAATATAAATCCAATTGTAAAGCTAAACCTGTATAAAAAGCTTTAAAAAGATATGATAACAGATCATTACCTGTATGGATTGAACAGAAATGTGTTTAACAGAAAACAGGACTATGGCAGTATGGACTTCTATTTTCCTTTTTTTTAAATGATGGTATGTCTTTTCTATATCTGGATGTAATTAAGTAAATGGTACGCTGGAATGGAATATAGAAAAATAATAAAAATTACGTTTAAAAAATAAATTAAGGCAGTCCAGAGAAGGGCAACCAAAATGGTGCAGGGATTGCATCAGAAAACATATGAGGACAGATTAACGTAACTCAATATGTATACACTGAAGCAAAGGAGGGAGAGAGGTGATATGATTGAAACATTCAAACACTTTAAGGGCATTAACAAGGTGAAAGAGTCTAACATGTTTCAGTACAAGAAAAATAGCAGGACAAGAGGACACAGCATGAGATTAGAGGGAGGCCGATTAAGGGGTAATGTGAGGAAGTTCTTTTTTCACAGAAAGGGTGGTGGATGCATGAAATGGCCTACCTCACGAAGTGGTGGTTATCAATACAGTGCAGGGCTTCAAACAGGCATGGGATAGGCATAAGGGAGCAATACAGATAAGTATGAATAGATAGGCCATTGACAGAGCAAATGCCGATGGCACATTCATAAGGTAGAAAAAGAAATGGGTAGACTGGATGGGCCTTGCGGGCCTTATCTGCCATCAACTTCTATGTTTCTCCGGGTCCACTGTGGGATCCACATGTGCAGCCAGACCAGTGGCACTGTGACAACGTCTGCCACCGTAAGTCCCAGAACACATAAAAACATCCTTGCTGAGACATAATGTACCAATTGTGCTTGTGCAATAAGTCATTCTGCTTTGTCCAGTAGCAGAAACACAGAGCTCTGGGCTGTATCCAAGACCGACCCTGTGTACTACAGGCATTGGCAGGGAGTCAGTAGAGACTTTGGTATGTTGACTGTCATCCTCAGAGCATCGAACATCTGTCTAGTTCAAGCTAAAGTCTGCAGCATCTGGTCCCTGGAGTGGGTTTTTAATAGCCAGTCACACAGGTAAGGAAAGACATACATGCCTTCCTTTTGGAGGGATCCTGCCACTACTGCCAAGCACTTGGTAAAGACCCATGGCGCAGACGTCAAGCCAAAGGGCAACACTCTGAACTGGTAATGCCTCCCCCCCCCAGAACAGGATCTTCAGAAACTTCCTGTGAAGTTTCCTGATTTGGATATGAAGAAAGGCATCTTTCATATCCAGGGGGCATACCCAGTCTCCTGTTTGCAGCAGTGGAAGAAGACCCTGCAGAGAGACCATCCAAAACTTCTTGTGTTCTATGAAAAAGTTGAGGTCCCAGAGATTTATAATAGTATTTAGATCTCCTGTCCACTTTGGGACTAGAAAGCATCTGGAATAAAACCCTTTGTGCCTCTGTCTGGGAGGTACAGGTTCTATGACCCATTTATGAAGTAGGAGCTGTACTTCCTCTTGGGACAGGGACATGTGCCTTGGTGGGTATGTTGTCACAACTGGTGGATGATCTGGAGGGTTGTCCAGAAGCTCCAGAGCATGACCCTTTTCTATAATCTCCAGTACCCATTTGTCTGTGGTAGCATCCCTCCATCTGGATCAATTGAGGACAAAGAGACCCTCTACAACCACCCCTGGAGATAATAGTGGTTGGCGGATGTACAAGGAGTCATGCTGAGCCGGGGGAAGGGGTGGGGGCACTTTGAGGTGCTTTTGTAGGGTTACCTGAGATTGTGAGGGGGACTGGCAAGGCCCCCAAAACCTCTAGCTCTATCCTGCTGTCTGTGGGCCTGACGGTTGCCTCTGACTGCAGATTAGTAAAAAGTACCCCCTGCACTCACCTCTACCTTGGGCATGGCACAGGGATTTTACTGACCTCAGAGTGTTTCCAGGTGACTTGAAGATTTTTTCAAAGCTTCTTCAACATCATGGCCAAACAGTTCCTGATCCCTAAAAGGGCCATTGAGCACTGTTCATTGTACATCAGTGGCAAAGCCTGCTACCCTAAGCCACGAGTAGTGCCTGATCCAGTTGCCAGAGTCTGCAACCTGGCTGAGGGATCAGAGGCATCATAAGCTGTGTGGATCAAGTGCTTACCCACTCAGCACCAGCAGTAAGAGTTTTGATTAGCTCTTTTTTGGCAGCACTCTCAGGTAAGGCTTGTGCAGCAGCTGTAGTCTTCCTCCACAGGGTATTCTGATATTTTATAAGATGGGCCTGGTAATTGGCAATACATAGGCCCAGAGAGGCAAAAGCATAAGTATGTCTGCCCAGTACATCCAACCTCCTGGATTCCTTATTAGGAGGGAGGGAACTTAGGTGTCTAGGTGCCCTAGGTCTGTCATGGGCATCTGTAATCACAACTGAATCAGTCTCAGGGTGATTAGCATAATAAGGCTTGCCAGATGGAGCACAGTACATCTTGTCAGCCTTTCTTGGAACAGCTGGTATGGTGTTTGGGCTATTCCAGGCTACATAAATGGCACCTCCAATGCTGGGTATAGGGGGAGGAACAATAGCAGAAGGAGATTCTAGCATTTTCAGAAACTCCAAGAGGTTCCTTTTAGTGGAATCTTACTCCTCTAAAGTAAATCCCATGGCAGCTTGCATTTGCTGCATCATGAGAAAGAAGGATGGCTCCTCTGGAGGTGACCTTAATGTATTAACTACAGAGTCCTCACTACAGGAAGATACTGTGGAGTAGGTGCCATGCACATACTCCTCAGCATGGCCTTCTTCCTCTGCCTCATCCATTATGAGATCAGGATTGTATTCACATTCGTCATCTCTGTTATCGATGGGAATAAAAGACCATGCCAGTGACACCAGCAGCAGCTAAGGAGGCCTATTCCACAGTATGTTAGATTGTGGCTTCGATGGGGTAGTTGTGGTGTTAGGCCCTGTCAATACAACCACAGTATGTGGAGGCAGGCCTGGCAGTAGTCGCTGTATCATATATCTGAAAATGATAGCAGCACTGCCTGTGCATCGATACCACTTAGAGTGATTGTGATCACACCAGTCTACAGTGGAGGCTGAATCTCTCTCAACGATGGCGACATACCGGCTGTATTAGGCCTGGCAGTGCCCACGCCAAGCCCCGCCCTTGGTCTCTAGTCAACAGTAGGTGGTGGTGGTCATCACCACCGGAGCAGATGATGTTGAATTTTGGGACATACCTGCAGTCTGCTGCGGCAACCTAGATCTCACCGGGGAAGCCTTATCCTTGTTCCGGTGTTTGCGTTTATGGCTCCCCAAGGAAGATTTGTCCTGGGAGTGTGGCAATCACGATTCGGTCAACTGGGTAGGTGACACAGACTTTTTTTGTAGCTGCTGTTCCATTGCAGCCAATGTCTTTTTAAGGAGAAATGTTTCCAGAGTTCCTTTCCTGCACTGCCTGGTAGCGAAGTTGAATCCCCGGCAAATCTCACAGGCTGTCATGTTGTGAGAGAGGCCTAGACAGCAGACACATTTTGTGCATGACATCCTTGTAGATATTTTCTCCATAGTTGCAATAAAAGAAAAGCTTTGACACTTCTTTCAGTGGCATACAGGTCGCCAGAAATCACTAAAACAGTGATTACGATTTTAAACTATGAAAAATAAAAATGGTGGCTTTTTGCAGCACTGTTTCCGATGGCAGGTCTGAGGAGTCTGATTGATGGCTGGAAAAGAACTGAGGAGAGGAGGAGGCTCCTACGTTTATGTAGACACTTACGCATGACGTCATCGTGGGTGGCCCCTAGCTTGCAAAGTTTCCGTGCGGTCCTAGTGCTGACATGGGTATAGTTCCAAAGGTGTGGCCTGATGAAAGAAATATCTTTGAAGAAAATTGTGCCTGTTTCTTTTTGTGTTTCCAGTAGGACTGTTCTTCCTCCCGAGCACAGGACTGCCCATCATTAGAACCCCTCCTTGATGGGGAAAGTGGACTGGATATGGTCCTGCTGTCGCAGCAGCTTGCCTGAGAAGGCATTTTACCATTGTCATCCATGGTTGTTGACTATTGACTTGGTAGGGTTGTAGCATGCTGGGTGGCCTGGGCTCCTTTCTGGTGCCGGGCCCTCGCCATGTCCTCCTTCTTAAAGCACAATGTTGGAATAGCTCTGTGACATCAAAGCCGAGTGTGGCAACCTTGCCAGATGACGTCATCATGTTAGCAACGGTGCCACACCCCTATTAACAAAATTAGAGTGCCTATGCAGTGCTATGTGTCCAAGCATGTCTCCCTGAGTCAGGACACCTTTATTACCATACTATGCTCTCCCAGCATTGTGCTTTAAGGAGGAGCATATGGTGAAGCACATGATGTGACAAACACACACACCTATATTAATTTTGAAGACCATGACCCGTGAAAAATCCATGGTTAAGTGGCAAAACATAGGGCTTAGTTTGGTAGCCAGTAAACCACGAAAAAAAATGAACTGAAAAACCTTTCTGGCCTGCAAGTGTGAATTACCTTTCGATGCTTATACTTTATGTTCATGGGATCAGATCTTGCGGGCTTTAAAACCACTCTGCAGTCATACTCTGTGGAAAAACTTTACTAAATGTTGATGTTAAAATTCAATGCCAAAAACTATAAGGTGATGCAGACTGTCAACAATTCACAGACTGACTATGTCGCTATCCTATGGGGTAGTCACATATCTATACACATCTCAATCTAGTCTCAGGAAATGGGATACCACCTACAACAGTATATGCAGGTATGCCTCTGCTTCCCCCTGGTCTAAACACCATTGCCAACTCTATGAGGACCTAAACTGGCTCCCCCCCATTTCAGTCCGTGCTCTGGCCCTTAGCACCCTGACAGATAACATACTCAGAAACGGTATCCCGACTGTGCTTGCCTCCTTGTTATCTCCGTTGACCTCCTTGCATGGCCTTCAATCAGCAGATAAATCACTGCTGCTTATAACTAGATGTAAATCTATTTGCTTTTGTTAACTGGGTAAGCACACTAGACAGCCAAGTGCCTATTTTCAGGCACTTGGCTGTCTAGTGTGCTTACCCGGTTAACAAAAGCAAATAGATTTACATATAGTTATAAATCTAAGAAAGGGACCCTAGCTTTCACACACTTGGCGGCCAAACTCTGGAACTCCCTACCTCTGGACATCTGCCTAGCTCCCAGTCATGCCCAATTCAAAAGCAAATGTCGCTCCTTCCTCTTTAGTCAGGTCTCCTGTACCTGCTTCAAACTCCCCTAAACGTGCCATTTCATCTTTACGGTCTCCACTGTCCTGCTGACTTAACTCTGACTGCTGCTAGCTGTACCCTAAACTTATCCAGCCTACCCAGTCCTGATGTTCAAGGTACTTATGTCTCAAACCAGCTATGCCACTTATAGCAAACTGTTGTTTGCTAGTTGTGCTACTGTTATCTGAACCCTGTTTCATATCCAATCTCTATAATTTTACTGTAAGCAATCATGTACTTATGTACCTTGGCTTCTCTTGAATACCGTTCTCTCCCCTACCCAAATGTATTCCCATTTGTTCTACATCCTTGTCAGTTGAAATGCTGGCTATCACAAAGTATGTTGGTATCAGTCATGTTTGTTTCTATATGCATTGATTGTACTGTACCCTCCCAGGTTGCACCTGAAAATAGTCATTTCCATGGCTAGTGCACCCACCCGGTAAACAAAAAAAATAAAAAATAAAAAACTAAAGAAATCTCTCTCTTGTACATTCTAACACTGTTAAATTTTAGCTGCTCTTGACCTGTTACCAAGTTTTCTATTCATGATTATAATTCCTATGTGTTCAAATTGTTTCTATTATGTCAATTCATTGAATTTCTATGTGTACATGCTCTGTTTTGTACTGTACCCTCCAGGGTCGTGCCTGAAAATAGTCATTGCTATGGCTAGTGCACCTACCCAGTAAATGAAAACTAAATAAATAAATGATCAATGGAATCACAGCAGAGCATCCAAGGGACCTAGGGGTTATAATAAACAGCAGTTTGCAATTGTCTTTCAATGTGGGATAGCATATAAAAACTCTAATATGATGTTGGGAAGCATCTGGTGGGATTTCACTTATTGAAACAAAGAGGGGATACTGCCTCTGTACAGGCCACACCCAGAGTACTGCGGGCACTTTTGGAACCCACATCTGCAAAAGGAACTATACTATTCAGCTGAGGGCAGCAAGGCAGGACCAATCAGGAAAGACTAGACAACTTAAACATTTACACATCAGATGGCAGGAGAGACGGGGTGACAAGACAGAAACCTATATATACATGCAGGGGCAAGTAGAGCGGTCTAATCAGATTTATTTAAATTAAGTAGCACGACCACCAGGGGCTGCAAACTCAAACTAGTGTGTGTGTGTGGGACTTCAAGGAGAACTCAAGGAAATACTTGACAGAGAGAGCAGCAAATAGATGGAACAATCTACTCAGAAATGTAAATAATGCTAGAACTATCACTGGGTTCAAAACTCAATGGGATATGCACAATGGGGCAAGTAGAAGCAAAAGGTGGAGCAGGTGGCTCAGCGAAGAGTCTAAAGCCCTTCTGATCTGTAACCTTAATATCCAAGATGGTAATATATTTTTACATTTGACAGGTTCTGCTGTGAAGTTGCTATTTAGCCCACATACAGAGAGTGATCTGGTGGATATAACTTTTCTCATTTTATTTACTGTCTAACTGCTATGCGGCCCAGATGTGGTATGATTTCCCCAAATCACCTTTTGACACACGGGTCATAAGTCGATCACAAAAAGCCTGTCAGGCTCTGTTGCACCAGTACTACACCAGCACACTAAACAAAAAGTCACATCACTTGTCTGAGCTTTTACTAATACATGAGACATTTCTATTGACTGCAGCTCAGAAGTCTTACCCATCTCTCTAATCTCCAAACACAAGGAAACTGAATCTGGGATCAAGATAGCCACTGCCAGAATGTTATTTTTTGTTTCTAAAGTCATTGCCAGATGAAACTCAGTTAAGGTGCCGTTTACATGGGCAGAGACCCTTGCCGTTCACCCAAGAAGAAGGTGAGGATTTTTTTAAAGGTTCTGACCCATGAGAATGGGAATGTGCTCTTGAAGTTAATCCCGCAATTGTGTGTCAGTCAGAGCAGAAAGACTATTTGCTAACAGGGAACACTAACGTGGATAAAGGCCTCAAAGAGATCATCAGAGAGAGCTCTGTTTTAATGTCATGGAAGGGGGACACATCAGAAGTTTTATTAAAATCCAGGGTGGCACAGGATGGGGATTCCTAGGCACTGTGTGGTTTTGTGCATACACGGAAATGTTCATAAAGGCTGAACCCTTAAATGACATGAACCAATTTATACGAAATCTACATTTCTTACTTGTAACTAGTTTTTCTTTACTGCTATCCTTTCCCAATTCTTACTACAGCAGTCTTCGCTGAGCATCTGCAAAGTCATCAGAACATCATTAACAGGAAATACCAGTAGTTAAACAACAGCTACATTTATTCACACTACTGCAGATTACAAGCAGTGTCTGTGCTGAAGGGACTTAACCTCAAGGGAAGATGGACTTAAGGTCCGAGGACCCAATGCAGCATCACTGTGTGTCTGCAGGTCTAGACTGAAATGGTTTATACATAAGTGAATGACAGAACGGGCAGCAACCCAGTGGATCTTACCCAGTGGGATGATCCTGGACACAGACGTCAAACTAGCCGTGTGCCTGGTACCCCCATGACTTCCTTGCAAACAAGCCTCGGCTCAACTGGAACCTTCCTGGTTAAAAATAATAACACTGGAGGCATGGCAAGGCAACAGAAAGTAGCAGACGTGTTCTTGAATAGCTCCTGAGAGTGATCAGATTATACATAAAATATTGCTCATGGTGCAGTTTTTGGAACTTTATTTTACATTCATCTTTTGGGGATAGCTTTACTTAACTGAAAGATGGGCTCCCAAAAGGTGCGATATCTCACGCAGACTTTATAAAGCTAAAATACAACACACTGCCGACCAGCAAGCCGACTGTAAAACCGCCATTATCACAGCAGCCCCAGCCTGGCAACGGTGACCACTGTTCTCATCCAGCTCTGCCGATCAGTCCAAGACATGGATAAAAAGTTAAATGACTTGCCTAGCAAAGGGGCAATTTTCTCGGGGGAAGATGAGCACTTTTGGATAATCTAAAATATACCAGTGCCTATCTGACCTATGGGTCCACATAATTAAATGGTATACTGCGCTTATCCTGAACTACCTAGGCACTTGAGGTTCTTTGGCTACTGTAAGCAGTATGGGTTAGATACAGTAAAAGGCTTTTGTTTAAGCTACTTCCCCCTATGATGTAATGAACTGGATGTGTCATTTAATTTTCTTGTTGTGAGACTGCCTGTTTATAGGTATTTGTATCTTTTGATGCCTTTGATCTGTATGTTTTTCCATGCAAAATTAATAAAGAAAGTAAAAAAAAAATTGGAAACTTGGTAGAATGAGTATGAAAGCTCTAAGGAGCTGGATAGGAGGTCAAGGTGTAATAATACATTATGCACAACATGTTCCATTACAAGATGGTTGGCTTAAAAGGCCAGCCTTGGGCAGAGCTGTGACAATGACTGTAAGGACCGCCATGCAAAATATTTTTTTGGACCCTACCTTCCCACCAATATGCATAAAATAACCATTGGTGCACAAAAAATATTAATAGTGTAGGTTCTTTTATTTCACACTTGCCGAGTACCACAGTTTTTCTATACTGCCCCCTTCCCCTTGCTGACACAATGATCAAGGAACTAAACAATGTCATTTGTCCCTGCTTCTCCTGGGGACACTGGCACCAAGATTAGATGAGTAAGAGGCCTTATTTCTTCTTTGTTCTGTACAACCCCAACCACCAACTGGAGATGGAATCTGCATCACTGACTCCACTGATGCCACAGCCGACAGCCCCAATTTCAAATGGTTAAGCAATTTACAAAAAGAAAGTTCAAGTTTGTGACAATAAAACACTTTTCTCAATGCTGATCTCTAAGCAAGTGGGCCCCCTGATGGTGCAGCCCTTCTGCAACCGCATCTCTTGCACCCTCTCACCCTGGTCATGGCCCTGGCCTTGGGAAGACTGAGTAGGATACAAACAGCTGTCTGGTGGCTCCTAAAATGGCTTCAAGTTCTGTCCCCTGTTGGTAGAATGGAAGCCCCCTTGTGACTTCCAGACAATGCAGCACTTCCTCATCGAGGCTAGCATACAATCTGGGGCAGAGGACAGGCAGCTCCAAGTACTAGTTAAGGTGAAACCCAGAAATCACCTTGGGCAAACATTTCAGGCTAGCGCACAGCAAACTCTTGTCTCTTTGAAAACCCAGCTATGGGGATTAATGGAGAGCACATACAGCTCAATAACCTACCAGGCAGATGACATTTCCTCAAGGAACACCACTGTTCAAGATAGGAAATATCTACTTACAGTAAGAGTACAGCTTCAGTAGAATCTTCTCCATAGCACCCAACATACTAAATTGTAAACCGTCAGCATCAGGACCACTCGGACATTTTGGACTAGCTGGGACCACCCATGATGATGCATACCTGTGCCATCTATACAATGTGGGCATCCCTTTACCTCTTCAGTTTCCCACCTGAAAAATACTCAAGAGCTGTAGAATTTTGACAGAAATCGGGAACCAAAACCCAACCAGGCCGATAGTGGGGGCAGGAACAGACATCCCACATAGGGGCACACAAACGAGAAGACCAAACATGCAGCAGTTGACAGGTCTTCAGCATTACTCCACCTGAAAATACAGAAAGACGGATTTTCTTCCAGATCTGCTGTTACTGGTAAGTAACTAAACTATCTTCTGTGACATCTCCCACCATAACGTTATACATACTGAATGATTCCCAAGCAGTTCAGCACTGCAGAGTGGGAGGACAGCCAGACAGGGAGAACACTTAGCTCCCAAAGACAGTAGGCCTTGAAAGGTGCTATGGCTTAAGCCATCCAGTCCGTGGGAGACTAGATCCAAACAATAATGTTTAGTGAAAGTACAGAGTTTATGCTATGTAGTAGCAGAGCATATGACAGCTGCCAGAATTGAATGGAAGCAAGCCACTAACGTGGCCACACCATGAATGGCAGATCCACAGACAGGACTAAGAAGCTCTAAACATGCCTCTAGCAACAGAAGGGAATGCAAGATGCCAACCCTTTAGAAAGGAACTACGTAGAACAGGGCCCCCTACCATCTTGGGGCTGAACAAAACAAACAGCTACTGTATGAGGACTTCCTACAGTCCTTCCTGTGATCCTAATAGAAATGGTAATGCTTTATGGGCACCCAGAAAATGCAGGATAGTTGCTCCAGCATTCTGTGGTGGAGGTGAAATACAAGAAAGTGAACAGTCTGACTCAGGGTAAATGTAGACACCACCTTGTGCAGGAACTGAAGACAGGTAAGAAGTAAGATCCAATCTGGATGAAAAATAAGGCACAAAGTACCCATAATCCTTGCAGCTCAAAAATAAGTTTATGCCGTAAGAGAAAATGAAGCTCACAAGTGCCAGATGGCCCAAAGTAGCCCCAGTAAGGGACTTTACAACCAAAGCAAAGCCCCAAACTGGAATCTAGAGACTGACCAGGGAATGCATATGCAGGAGACCATTTAGGCATCTGTGGGATGCCTCCAGCTGTTCCACAGTCTTGCCTTCTAAGAGGGCATGAAATGCAGAAATGTCCATAACATGTACATTCACTGAAGAGTACAGGAGACAGGTGGCTAACAGGGACAGAAGGTAGCCTAAAACCCACTATACTGGACAGTAAAAGTGTTCCTGGGAATCAGAAACACAGCAAATATTGGACCACAAGTAGACGGCTTCCTAGCTGCTAAAAGAATTTTCAGTACAGTGCAGGAAAATGCAAACTGGGACAGTTTTATGTCTTCCAGACCAAGGAATGAAGGTATAATGCCACAAGACCTGGAGCAACAGGCTGCAGAGGTCCTGAGAAAGGAGCCCTGCCTGTAAAGGGAGGGGGACTGATGGCGAGTGCTATGTGGCATAGCAGTGGAAACACAACTGGCCTGGGCCAGATCAGAGCCATCAGAATTAGAGTGGCCAGTTCTGCCCAAACTTCACCAATACTATCTGGATTGGGGGACTGGGGGAAATAAAGGAATCTCCTCTTTGTCACCGGGTGTGGGTTTAGGATAACACAATTTCAGGCAGACCATAAATCAGGCGCATAAAAAACGCATGGTTGTGTTTATCATTTTATTTTTTATCAAGTAAAGTATACAGAAAGTAAAATGGTAAGTTAGACAACTGCTTAGCTTCAACAGTTTCTAAGGCTTTTCTTCAGCCTAGCATGAATCAAACAGTGTGAAACCACACACTACCAGGAGGTCTTCCACCTTCCTGTGTCAGTATCAAACTGACCACCCTATCTATCCAACCTCTCTCAGCACTGAGGTAGGGCTTTTTATAAGCTCACTAGCAGTTGGAAAAACAATTTCTCCTGCCTTTTGATTAACAGCAGACATAACATAAAACTAGCCGTTAGGGGCCACTGTTGCACCACAGGAGAACAGTTATTTGGCAGCCACCTAAAGCACATTACATAACTTGTTTACAACATTGTTAAAGGTCAGCCGAGGTCAGAACATGCTGTGCTCTTCTAAACTCTCCTGCAGGGTCAAATTACCTCATGCTGTCTGCTGCAAAATATATCTTAGAAGGGGGCTGCTAACATCTAGAAAAAAACAGACAAACTTTTGTTATTCCTATATCAAAACTACCATCTTAGTTTTGCTTTATGGCCAAACACCAGAGAAGGAAACAATATATAACTTCAATATTCTTTGAGAGTTTTGGCTGGTTTCAATTTATTCCAGGGTTGTCCACTATGACAGGGGTGACCCTGTCACACATCCCCCCGCATAAGAGGGCAACCGTCCTACAGTTGTCCAAATCTCAACTAACACCCTGGAAGGGTGTGGAGCTTCGGTCCTTCCTCACCTGAAGCTCCATCTCAGGGTCCCTAAAAAAAAAAAAAAAAACATTTGTAAAGTATCCTATTCATAACAATACAAATACCCTAAGACATCTTAAATTATTCTGAAATTAGTCTCTCCATTAGTGGACTACAATCACATCACATACATTTAGGAGAAAGAACCACTAACGGCAGTTTTATGCCATCTACTGACTTTCCCTAACCAGATGCACTCCCAACAGCTGGACAGTCCAGCACCCAGTAGAACTGCCTTCGGGGAGTGAACTACCTTGCTCTGTCCCCATTTAGACATTTAAAGGTAGGCTAGTAACATACCACACTGTATGCCTAACAGCCTGTCCCTAACCTCTGGGTTTTAGTATCGTATCTTATACATTTCTAATGGTGTTGGCTACCACCTTGTCCCTCCTGTTCTATGTGGGAGTCTTCCCTTTTTCCATGGGTGCCATTTCTTGCCCTTCACCCTCTTGGTTACTCCTCCCACATCACTATCAGGGGTCGATATCTGTCTGCCCCATAACAGGTCTTATAGTATGCTGTCACCTGTCTATACATGCCAGGCCAATAGAAATACGGGGTGAGTCTAGCCAATACCTTCTCAAGTCTCAGCCCCGAGTAATTGGAGTGCGCATCTTCAATCACCTTTTTCCTATATGCCATGGGCACCACTACTTGGGCATCCACTTGCTTTGTCCGGGGATTGGGCTTCATATGATAGAGAACTTCCTTCCTAAGTTCAAACCACCATAACCTGTCCCTCAAACCACCATTAACCAGTCTCCCATCCTTGATTTTTACACATTCCCTTAACTGGGTTACTTCAGGATCCCCCACCTGTAACTTTTTCCAGTCAACATCAGAACAATAATTTTTCATAGGAGGAGGTTTAAAACATGCAAAAGTCCCTTCAGCCAAAATGGCTCCTTCCATGTTGCTTGAAGTCTTCTGCCCCAGTAATACATTGCCAGTCAGTCTTACCTGGGGTCTCCTCTTCTTGTTCGCTGTCCTCCACCAAATAGCAGCCCGGAAAAATGGGCAACAACAGGATCTACACAAACATTGGTCACAAATGCTCCATCAGGAGGTCCTCCTCCTCCAGAACTCATGGATCCTCTTCCACCGATTCTTCCTCGACATCCTCTGAATGGGAACTCTCGAGTAGCTCCCAGCATCTGAGCTCCGCCTCTCTCCAGTGTTGATCAGCCTCCAGCCATCTCACACTCATCCAGAGAAGAAGCCATATCAGGGTCTCCATTTGGCCATCGGGTCCATCTGATCCCATCCATGGTGCCTCGCCGGGTCACCATCTCCAGCAGGTGCTGTTCTCCTCATCTCCGCTGGTGCCATACACCTCTGACGTGTATCCTCGGTATCAGGTCTGGCTCCAACTGACTGGACTACCCCATGTTTCATTGGACGTCCAGTCAGATCCCACTTCTACCACAATATGTCACCGGGCGTGGGTTTAGGATAACAATTTCAGGCAGACCACAAATCAGGTGCATAAAAAACACATGGTTGTGTTTATCATTTTATTTTTATCATGTAAAATATACAGAAAGCAAAATGGTAAGACAGACAATTGCTTAGCTTCAACAGTTTCTAAGGCTTTTCGATAAGGCTTTTCTTCAGCCTAGCATGAATCAAACAGTGTGAAACCACAAACTACCAGGAGGTCTACACCTTCATCTGTCAGTATCCAACTGACCACCCTATCTAACCAACTTCTCTCAGCACTGAGGTAGGGCTTTTTATAAGCTCACCAGAGGTTGGAAAAGCAATTTCCCCTACCCTTTGATTAACAGCAGACACAACATAAAACTTACTACTAGGGGCCACTGTTGCACCACAGAGAACAGTTATTTGGCAGCCACCTGGAGTACATTACACAACTTGTTTACAACATTGTTAAAGGTCAGAGCCAAGGTCAGAACATTCTGTGCTCTCCTAAACTCTCCTGCAGGGTCAAATTACCTCATGGTGTCTGCAGCAAAATTAGAAGGGGGCTGCTAACATCTAGAAAAAACAGACACAAACTTTTGTTATTCTTGTATCAAAACTACCCTCTCAGTTTTGCTTTATGGCCACAGACCAGAGAAGAAAACAATATATAACTTCAATATTCTTTGAGAGTTTTAGCTGGTTTCAATTTATCCCAGGGTTGTCCACTATGACAGGGGTCACCCTGTCACACCCTGCCAGAGGAGGAACAAGTCTCACCAAAAACTCCAGGTCCTTGAGAGAGCGAACAAAAATGCAGCAGTTTTGCACTGTGTGGGTATGCAAAAAAGTCCAGCTTGGGTTGATCCCACTGAGTAAAAAGCTCAACAACCATGTTATTCAGCAACACTCACTCACTGGATAGAGCTAAACCCCTCTGAAACCCCGCATTGTCTCTCTGCAGAAAGGGTAAGAGTGGATGTCTCAATTTGATGTGGCAGTCCATAACACATTTATCGTCTATCCATACCAGAAGAGAATGGCCCTGAATGTGCGGGGCAAAGGTCTGAAGGCAAAAAATAACAGCCTCATCTCCAGAATGTTGATGTGGAGATAGTGGTCGGTTAGGGATCAAATACCCATGGTTCTTAAGGAACCCAATTGGGCACCCCTCCCATCCTAGAAGCATCTGTGGTAAGGACTAACTTAGGGGACAAAGAGAGGAGAAAAGCTACCCATTCAAGATGAGAACCTTCTTGCCACCAGCAAAGGTTGGTCTGTAATGGTGAAGTGACACAAACTAGGTCGATCCACGAGCCGAACAGCTCAGATCCATTACAAGCAAAGCATCCACTGAGGAACCCACATCTGGAGATCGGTCAGTGGGATTTATTTATTTTAAAACTGGTAACCAGGAAAGGCACACTGAGCCAAGGCTCTTTTCCAGGTGTGACCCGGGCGAGGGGGAAATGGAGTAGATACAGAACAGTAAAATTACAAAACATCTAAGAATTCAAAATACTGTACAATAAACAAATCAGCAACAAAAGCAGTAGATGTAATGAGTCAATAAAGTTAACAACTGCATTATGCACAAAATGCACAAGAATGATACAAGTGCGAACTGCATGAAGGGTAGGGTCAACAGCATAGTTAGTCCCAATTTAGGGAGGTCTAGGCTGGGGGGGGTCAGCAGAAGTAGGAAAAAGGAGTCAGGAGGGGTCAAGAGGGGGAATGACAGGTGCAGGGATAGTCACAATGGCAGAAAGAGGCCCATAGATCTTTGATCCTTGTGCTCCCAGGTCGCACCTGTAAACAAGCTTTCAGCTTAGTGTGTCTCTCCTGGTAAAATAACAAAAGAAATTTAAGCATGGACTTGGCAGTATAGTATAGCCCAAAAGGCAGTGTAGTGCAGTGGTTTAAGGCTCTGAGCTGTAAACCTGGAGACCTGGGTTTGAATCCCACAGCCCCCACTTGCATACTGTTTGACTCTGAGCAAGTCACTTAACTTCCTTGTGCTCCCAGGTCGCATCTGTAAACAATCTTTCAGCTTAGTGTGTCTCTCCTGGTAAAATAACAACAACAAAAATAAAGAACTCTCAGCGTGGACTTGGCAGTGACCAAATCGCTGGAGGCAATCATGTGTACCTGAATGCTCAGGGTAGAGGGATGGTTCTCTGGAAGAAATGCTGTAGCCTGTGTGATTATCAAGACCCCACCTTTAAACTGGAGTCTCTGGTATGGAATCAGAAGCAACTTGGGTTCACTGACCAGAATTCCCAGTTGACTGAACAACTGGTGAAAGGTTTGTATTGCCAGTTCCTTGGAGGATGCCTTGAGTAGCCAATCATCCAGGTACAGGAATACATACAGTGGCTCTTGAGGAAGGGCCATAGCCAGCACAGCAAAGCACTTTGTAAAGAACCACGGCACCAAGAACAAGCCAAAATGCAAGACATGAAATTGGTAGTGCTGTCCCTCCAGAAAGAAACGTGGGTACTACTGGTGGCAGCATTTGAATTTGACAGCCAGGTAAGCATCTTGAATATTTAGGGTATAAAATCATTCCTCCTTTAATAACAGAGGGAGGAGGAACTGAAGAGAAACCATGCAAAACTATTTGTACTCTATGTACTCGTTCAGATCTTGGAGGTCTAAGATAGCATGGAGATCTCCTGTCTTTTTTCAAACCAGAAAATACCAAGATTTAAAACCCAGAGTTAGTTTAAGAAGGGGCACTGAATGATTCTCCCTTTTTGCCAACAGAGTGCACATTTTGGTTTGCAGGGCTGACAAGCACACCGGTGGTGAAAACAAGGGCTGGAGGGTACACAGGATGCTGTGCCAGTAATTCCAGAACATTGCCCTCCTGAATAATATCCTGGATTCACCTGTCTGGCATAATGATATGTCACTTGGGCAAGAACAGAGAGATCCTGCCCCCAACCATTGGGGGCCTTAAAGAAGGCACCCAATGACTGCTGTCCTTGGTTTGCTGCTGGGGCAGTCAACCTGCCCACACCATGGGAGGAGGAGAAGCATGATCCCTTATAAAATCAGCTGCCACCCTGACTGCGAGAGGGATGGGGAGCAAGGAATTTAAGGGAGCATAAATTAATTTTGGACTCTGGCATCTCCATAATGGTCATTTCTACATTGTGCCAGAATAGTTTAAAGACAAGGAAGGGAGAGTTAAAGAGCAACTCTCTACTATAATAAAAAGTTTTAAAAAACACTAGATTTACACCAATTATGTTTTGCCTCGTTTTGTTTTCTAGTTATTAGTTGTTTTTTTTTACTTTTCCCTGTTGTTGCTTTACTAAATATTGTAGATAATGCAGTACTTACTTCACCAAGTCTTTCAAAATGTATCATGCTCTCCCCTTCGACATCACAATCTGCTGTCATAACGAGCACTATGATGTCATAAAGGCATTGTGATGTTAACAGGGGAGAGGCAAAGGTTTTTAATACAGACTCTTTACATAAATTGCCAAGATGTGCTGTAAACCTTTGAAAGGAACACAGAAAATGAAAAAAAAAAAAAAAAAAAAAGAGTATTCTCTAGCACACTGTAATAGGATCAGATTGTTAGGATCAAGAATGGCAGTGGTTGGGCTGAAAAGGGGGCAGAGCAGGCAGAAGTACTCAATGAGTACTTCTGTTTAGTATTCACCAGGGAGAAGACAGGGTCCATACCTAAGGTGAATGGTGGGGCCGGAGTAGGTGGGAAGGTGGTCACGGATGGGGATATCACAGTGGGAAGGGTGTTGGAGGGCCTTAAGTCGTTGAGGGTAGATAAGGCACCTGGGACAGATGGAGTTCATCCTAGAGTCCTGAGGGAGTTGGAAGAAGTCCTGGCAGGGCCGCTGGTGGACCTGTTCAACACCTCTCTGGACACAGGGTGCGTGCCCAGGGATTGAAGGGTGGTGCATGTGGTGCCCCTCCATAAGAGAGGACCCAAGGACGAAACAGGGAACTATTGACCAGTGAGCCTTACTGCAATTGTAGGAAAGCTAATAGAGACTAGCCTCAAGGAAAGGCTGATAAAATTTCTGGAGGACAGTGGTCTCCAGGACAGCAAGAAGCACAGGTTTGTCATGGGCAGATGCTGCCAGATGAACCTGGCTGACTTTTTCGATTGGGTGATGCGGGCACTGGATAAGGGTCAGGCAGTGGACGTCCTTTACTTGGACTTCTCCAAGGCCTTTGACTCGGTGCCTCATGAAACACTGACCAGCAAGTTGAGCAACCTGGGAGCAGGGAGGAAACTGGTGGGATGGGTCAAGAGCTGGTTACAGGATAGGCAGCAGAAAGTAGTCATGGGGAGTGAATTATCGGAGCCAGCAGCAGTCACAAGTAGGGTCCCACAGGGCTTGGTGCTGGGACGAGTGCTGTTCAACATTTTCACTGCCGACATATCAGATGGGATAAAAAGTAAGATCAGCCTATTCATTGACAACACTAAGACCTCTGCGGAAGTGGATTGGGGGTATGTGGTAAAGTACTCCAGGAGTATTTAGCGAGACTGGAGGGATGGTTGAACACATGGCAACTTGGGTTCAACACCAAGAAATGTAAAATCATGCACTTGGGAGCCAGGAATCCCAGAAACAGTTATGGGTTGGGGGGAGTGCAGTTATCCACATCCACGGAGAAGGATTTGGGTGTACTAGTGACAGGGGAAATGAACCACTCAGCCCAGTGCAGGAAGGAAGCAGCAAAGGCCAAAAGAATGCTGGGATGCACTGCAAAGGGAATCACATCTAGGAGGGGTGAAGTCATCCTACCCTGTACAGATCCCTGGTGACGCCACACTTAGAGTAATGTGCGCAGTTCTGATGCCCCTACTTGAAAGAGGACATCAAGCTACTGGAGGGGGTACAGCGCAGGGCAAGGGAAATTATCCTGGGATTGAAATATAAACTTTATGAAGAGAGATAGCGAGCCCAATATGTATTCCCTAGAGGGCAGAAGGGAGAGAGGGGATATGATTGAGACCTACAAGTACCTGAAGGGAATGAACAGAGTAAACACCGAGCGTATTTTCAAATGAAAGGGTGGGAGGGAAATCGGGGGCACAGTCTGAAATTGGAAGGAGGAAGATTCCGAAGGGAAATGAGGAGGCACTATTTCATTAAGAGGGTGGTTGCAGGGTGGAAAGTGCTGCTGGAGGAGGTGGTATCATTGCAGTCAGGGAGCAGCTTCAAGAGGCGGTGGGACAGGATCAAAGGCAGGGTCCAAACTGAGCATGGATGGGGGAGGGGTGTGTGTGAGAAGGAAACGAGGAAAAACAGTGGGCAGGGAGGCAAAGGGAGGATGACAGCTGTAGTCTAAATGGCTGAAGTGCTGCACACTTGAGCAAACTAGATAGACTGTAAGAACTGTATCTGTTGACAATTTCGTATGATCCTATGAAAGTATATGCGGAAGTGCAGAGTTGCTCTTTAAAGATTGATACTTGCACATCAGTGACAAAACCATGAACACCCAGGCAAGAGTATCTACGATGGTAGATACTAGAGGCTGCAGCACAAATGTTAGCATCAGCAGTATCATAGGCGGAATACAACACATGCTTGCTAGTCTCCAAGCCATGGGGAACATACTGCTTGACATCAGTTTTGGAGGTTCCATCAGGCATGCTATTCAGAATAGTAGAAACCGTCTTCCACAGGATGTTCTGGGTATTTAATCATGTACACCCTCTTGTTGGAAATGCATGTGCCTAATGAATTAGAGGTGAAATTTTGTGTTCCCATGGTATTCAGCTTACTGGGTTCTTTGTTGAGGGACTCAGTGCACACATGACAAAGTGCTTTGGACCAATCATGAGCTGCCATAATGATGACCGAGTGCCTTTCAGCAGGCAGACATAATAGTAAGACTTGGCTGAGGAAACAGGATACTGTCTTCCTTCTGCCTTCATAGGAACCACTGGCAGTTTGCTAGGCCTACGCCAAGCTGCCATGGTAGCATACTACAAACCTGTATAGATAGGAGGCATGACCACAGAAGAGGAAACAGGGACTTCCAAGAATTCAGATAGATTCTTTTTAGTGAAGGCATCCTCTTCAAAGGAAAACTGGAGCTTTCCCTGAATAAAGCACATGAAAGCCTGAGGGGGAAACTGGAATATAAACCAAAGTGTCTTCATTCCCAGAAAAAGCAGTGCATCTGCAGCCACACCCATTATATATGGGAGCGCCATCCTCCTCACCCCTTCCTTATCCTGCAGATCTGGACTTATTTATCTTCTTCCTTCTCATCAGCTGATGAGGCTTCAGAGGAATAACAGGAGTCACATTCCGGGACACAGAAAACTAGACCCAGACAGTGGGAGGTGATGAAACAATGACAATACCATTGATGGCAGAGTAGGCAATAGTCTCTGAATAAATTTAGGGAACATTGCCAAAACTGTGGTATGAGCATCAACAGCACCAGGCAGCATCAACGACAGCAGCATAGGCTAGAGTGTACATCCAAGATTGGTGTCTTGATGATGGTTGGGCCAGCAACAGAGGCCAACAAAGCTGCCTTAAACTTACCCTCATGCTGCAGCAATAGAGACCAGGAGATGAAGGGAGAGGTATGGCAGTGATATTCTGAAGTTTTTTTCATATACTTTGACAAATAACACTTTTTCCTGAAGGTGAGAGTATCTCTGAATGGCGAGGAGAGTGACTGTTTTCCAGATGCGTTTGTTCCACAGAACTCTGTGCGGACCCTTTTGTAGATAAGTTGCACGCTTGGCATTCTTGATTCTCTGCAGAAAGTTCTCCAGTCACTTCTGATAGTATCTCTTCATGACCAGGCTAAAACCTTGGCAGTGAAAACAGGACTTTATACAATGTGAAAGGCCCAGGCGGTGAACACACATTTCATGAGCATCATCAAAAAATACCTTGCAGTTGCACCGGCAGAGACAAGAAATCAGCAACTTCTTTGATGTGCTGGCAACAGCATAAAAAAAGGTAGTAAGTTAGCAAAATAGCAAAGCAGAAAACTTCCATGATAAAAATCAACAAAGGCATTTCATCTGTTCGACAAGGGAGAAAAGAAACTAAGGAGGTATGGAGCTGCCCATGTTATATATACACCACTGATGGACATCACTGTGAGTGGCCGCAGCTAGGTAAAAGTTTCTGAGTGACCCTGACACCAATGGCTTACAGTTCAATATATGTGGCTCTCAGAAGGAGATGTATTTGAAGAAGATTCTGGTTACACTCTGTCAGAGACTCAAATGGTGCCTCCATGAGATTTTTGGGGACAGATTAAGGTTCTTTGGAGGAGATTCATGGAGAGAAGGAAAAATGTGGTTTCATCTGCTTCCTTAAGTCACTGTTTGGAACCCCTGATTTTTGCTATAGGCTGAGACAGCAGCCATGCACCTCTGAAGATTTGAGTTTGGCCCCTTAAGAGAGTAAAGACCACTTAGTCAAGGATCCATGAGGACTCACAAGTCACTGGTGACAGACTATGGGCTCCAGATGCCAAAACCAAAATCTCTTCCACTTGAAAGCATAGGTCTGGTAGCTAATAGACTTCTGAGAGCCTCTTGAAAGTGCATAGAACTCTAGCCTGTAAGGAAGTGCAATACTGGATTCAGAGACACTAAGTCCAGGTTTTGCACTGTCACCTTAAGCAGGCGAGATTAACAGGCCTGAGTGGAAGTGTGACAGGTAGCTTGCTGCTAAGGTCATACAAGTGTGGATACCAATGCTGATGTGATCAAGTCAGTGCAATTGGTATCAAATGAGTCTGCTTGCAGCAGGTCTTTAGTATGTTTATGTGCAGCTGGGGAGAGGGTAGGAATGTACAGAGAAACTTGCAGCTCACTTTCAGAACAAGGGCCTTATCCAGGACTATCCCTCTTGCTGGGGGGAGGAGCAAAGTGGTAGCTTGGGTTTCTCCCAGGATGCAAACATGCTAATCTGGGGAGTCCTTTGTCAACAATAGTTTGCTTACAATAGCATTTCTCTGGATTCAGAACAAAGTCCAGATTGGAGAAGGTCTCCATAGTTAGTTTCTGTGCCTCTGACTGTTACACAGAAACAGAGAATGTGTCAGCAGAAAAGGACCTGTAATCCCATCTAGTGAACACTATTTCCCCTGCCTATTATGACACCCTGGACTCTATCTGGTCACAGGGGTCCCTCCCTTCTCCCTTTCCTCAACCTATTATGCCCATGTGCCTATCCCACACATGCTTGAAGTTCCCCACCGTCTTCTCCCCCGCCACCTCTTCTGGCAGGCTGCTGTAGGCACCCACTACTGTTTCTGTCAAGAAGTATTTCCTCACACCCCTCCCCAGCTTCATAGCATGCCCTCATGTTTTGGTGCTGCTCCTTTTCCTCTGAAAGACACTCCTCTCTTGCACCTTGCTCACTCCTTTGAGGTACTTGTATATTTCAGTCATGTCCCCTTACATGCCTCTGGATCAGGAAAACAGCACTCAAGCAGAAATTGTATATAAGAGTTAAACTTCTTATTTATTTTAATTGTGGCAACAGGGATCTGCCAACCAAAATCTTGGTGCTTCGATCCAAATCCGGGTCTTCGTCATGAGGCAGATCTATTGGTTGTCAGGTGAATACACCTTACATATCTCGAGTTTTCCTCGTGATACAATACACTTGTGACATTGCTAAACAGACTTAAAGCTATATAGTAAAATTCATTCTTGTGATTTCATTTCAAAATTGCATTGTACAAAATCAGTGAAAAAACAAGTGTAAACAATTTTAAATTGCCTAAGGAGATAAATTTGAACAGAATGAAACATATATATAAGCATTTCTTATTTCTTGGTAATTTCATAGTTAGTAATAACCAAAGTGACTGTGAGTTGGTAGATGGTCCCATCCACTCAAAACTGCAAGAGGACAAGACTGCGATGTGGAAATGCATCTCCTTCAAATTCAGATTGCAAAATCAGTCTCCTTGTTGCGGAGATGAGATTAGCTGCTCCATGATCACCTTTCTGATTTTCTGCCTCATAAGCTGCCTGTTAAGGGTATGCAGTTCTGGCATTAGGCACATCAACCAATCTTCTTTGTCTCCAGGAAGTACCTGGTGTGAACTCCCAACCTAACCTTTCTGGGGCAGCATGCTCTGGTATGTAGACAGGGTGGGAGGAGACCAGCCAGTTCCTTAGGGGATCCCCCATTTGTTCCCATGCCCCCACCCCCAATCACCAAGCAGAGTCTGCACAGCTGGACCATAGGGCTTAATTAACTTCATTTAGGAAGTATCTGACTTCCCAAAACAAGGTAAAATCTTCCAAAATTAATGTAAAAGAAGTATTTGACTTCCAAAGAGGGGGTTAAAAAGGCAAAAGGTGACTTTCATTTTTTTAGGCATGGAAATTGAAAAATGCTGATTTTTTTCTTAACGAAACTGTATTTTACCAGTATTTGTTGAGACGAACTCCGAAAAACGTGATCTCTTGACAACTTTGATTTCCATTTGTACCTGGAAGTATTATGACATCCAAAACACTGAACTAAATTCCAAATTTGGAGTCATGGAAGTTGTCGACTTAAAAAAGCCTCTGTCGGGCCAGCTATGATATAAACTCTAAGGAGAGAGCTCCTGAATGACCTCCAGCATACACTAGTTTGATGTAGTCAATGACCATTTACATAAGAAAATAAGTCTGTGGCCCTTGACTGGGAAATCTAGGATGGACAACTTTCCCCTGCCAGCAAGGTATTCATTTGCCTTTACTTTTGGTAGTCGCCAACTCACCAAGACTGCTGCCCTTTACTAACTGGCGAAGGTCATGGAAAGTGCTCTTCCTCCTGTGATGACCTGAATGGCTGTGGAAAGAGGGAGTCTGCTCTTGTGGGGCCACTGTTGGTCTGAGCCACTGATTATGGACACAACAGAATGTTAAGTAATCTTGTAGTCCTAGATCCACATGGGGAACCCCTTAGTCTTGGCCAGAAAAATAGCTGCCATTCAAAGGGGTCACCACCCATTAAAGAGTCTCCAAGAAAAAGGGGGGAGCATGTGACTATGTCTTCTCTTGAAGACCCATGTAGCAATGCACATGGAGGTAGCATCTTCCTGGCCCACAGCCATCTGCAAATGAGCCTTAAATACTCAGTGTGGATCAATCTTGGACCATTTTAAATGTTGTGTCAGTCGATAACAGACAGTGTGAATAATGAGACACTGGAAATAATTACTCATTGTAGTAGTGATGTTTCTTCTAGAGGCTGTATTTGCATCATCTCAGCCATGAGGTGTTGCCCTGGAGACAGAACTTTAGAATGTTACCCTGGAGAAAGAACTTCAGAATGTTAACATCTAAACTCTGTAGTGTGGCCACGTTCCTACTGACCCCAACAGTAGATGTATACCTGAAGAGCCAAAGAGTACTGACTACTTAACTAATCTATGCTATGTCTATATATTAAGACATGAGCAATCACAAAATGAGAAAATGTTAAAAAAATGTAAAGTTTTACTAACAGTAAAATAAATGCGATTTTCATGAGTCCAAGCGAAAAATTGTAATAGCAAGCCCTGTTGGAGAATAAAGTTTTGTCTTCATTGGCTATACCATCCATGCATGTTTTGATAAATAAACTAAATGAAACAAAAAAATGTCAACGTGAACTGGTTGTTTTGAGGCAGGCACCTTGATCTCCCATTCAGAATCGTAGCTCATGCTGATGACTACCTCCTGAGATGGTACCAGGTCTACTGTTTAGGGCCGTGACCAGGACTTACGTGGAGTGTTCAGCTGAGTCTGACTCACCCAAGAGACAAGCCAAATGTTAGTTAAGGGACTTTGGCTGCATGGCTGGATAGGACTTGCAGTACCTGATGTTATATAGTTATCCCAGGCATGCCAGGCATAGACCATGTCCATCCACAATGGACAACTTCCGTCTGCCCTGTGTTTAACACTTGAGAGCAGTCTTTGCCACCATCTTGTTCACAAGGCCTGACAGAAGGGAAGCCTACCACAATGGTGTCAAGAAATGCTTGAAACATTCTCAGAAAACTACAGAAAGAGTAATTGCCTACAGAAACTGAAATAATTGTCAAATGAGTTGAAAATCTTAGCAAAACTGTCGAAAGCCACAGAGAAATCTTATCTTCAAGTAAACCCTTAAAAGAACCTTGCCTTTAAGAGGAAAAAAGATTTGAAGCAAGGAGAGGTGCGAACACAAAAAAAGGGAAGACGAGGTTCCCTTTCCACCAGGAACCCAATCTGCCTGACAATTTTACACATGCTCAGTGGAGATTGCTTTTTTGTGAATGTGGAAGGGATCCAGGATTCAGAACAGATGTTCATGCAGATAAATTCCAAGCTACTGTATTATTAAGCAGCTACAAAAATTAAAAAGCACTAACATTTTTTCATAGAATTAGGACAGGCATGTGTACTGGTCTCCTACATTGGTCTGTCAGTATAAACTTTAATGCCGCTAGTCCTGGATTAGCCATTTAGTTTCAGGGAGAGAGAGCAGCGAGCTGTTACAAATTCTCTAGGTCTTTGTTCATCTGGTTATGGTTTAAAAAACAACTAATAGAAAAATCAGCACGCTATGTTTTTGGAAGACTGCTGTTTGAATGGTTGGCTGAACAGGTAAATGTTTGTCTCACTTCCCATGAACTATGTTCTTCCTACCAGTGTAATGAGGAAATAGCAGTTACGTAAGAACTTACCATAACAGTAGATCTTCGAGAGAGATTCCTGCAGTAGGTCTTCATATATAGGACTGTGCCCCCTGACGTCAGGTCCGCATGGCAAACTTGTAGATAGCAATCATCAGCTGGGACCGCCCCCGACATTGGGGCGTTGTGACGTCAGCCTGACTATAAAAGGGGCGGTCCTGCACCCGCTCTCCAGTTCTTTTCCAATGGAGACCAAAGAATAGGTAAGGAGAAAACCAGAGTGAACTCCAAAGACCATGCTTCCACTCTAGTCCAGCCAGACTAGACAGGATGGAAAGTAAAGCATCCAAAAACCATGGGAAGGAGGGAAACTAGACCTACTGCAGAAACCTCTCAAAGATCTACTGTTATGGTAAGTTCTTATGTAACTTCTATATCTTACTTTGAGAGGGTTCCTGCAGTAGGTCTTCACATATAGGACTGAATACCAAGCAGTCCCAAAGAAAAATAAGGTATAGGTGCATCCGGGAGGAGAAGTCGCTAATAGTAACCACGACAGAAGGCCTCGCTGGACCGCAAGACCAAAGCCAGTTCTGCGCCTAGAGGCAATGTCCAGACTGTAATGCTTAGTGAAGGTGTGAACAGACGACCAGGTGGCCGCAGCACAGATCTCTGCTGTGGCCACATTTCTGAAAAAGGCAGTAGAGATAGCCACGCTATGGGTGGAGTTGCCTTTGACTGGCCCCGGAAGGGACTTCCCATATTTCGTGAACGAAAAATGGATGCAGTTAACTAGCCATCGGGAGATGGTCTGCTTGGAAATAGCCTTGCCCTGGCACTGAGGGGCAAAGGCTATGAACAGTTGGTTAGATTTTCTAACCTCTTTAGTCCTGTTCCTATAGTACCTCAGGATCCAGTGCACATCAAGCGTGTGCAGCAGGTGTCCCCCCCCCCCCGTTGGAATACTGTGGATAGTACACTGGTCATTCCATGCTCTGGTTCAAAGTGGTTTCTGAAACAACTTTGGGCAGAAAAGAAGGGTTAGTCCGAAGGACTACTTGGTCCTTATGAAAAATCAAATAAGGTTCTTTACATACGAAGGCCTGTAGTTCGCAAACCCTTCTGGCCGAAGTGACAGCGACTAAAAACAAAGTCTTCCAAGAGAGGACGCCGGATGGTGCAAGAAGAAGCTGGTTCAAACGGTGGTAAGGTCAGCTTCTCAAGCATGAAATTCAGGTCCCAGGGTGGACAAGGATTCCGGATCGGAGGTTTCAAATGAAGGATGCCTTTTAAAAAGGTTTTGGCAACCTCCATCTGAGCCAAGGTTTTGCCCTCCACTGGGAGGTGGTAGGCCGACACCGCAGAGAGGTGGACCTTAATGGAGGAATAGCTAAGGTCCACCTCAGAGAGATGTGCGAAGTACTCTAGAACCTGGGATGCCAAGCACGAAAATGGATCCCAGCTCCTTGCTTGGGCCCATATCATGAATCTCTTCCACTTCATAGCGTAAGTGGATCTAGTGGAGGGTTTTCTGGCCTCCACTAGAATGTGCACAACCTGCGCAGAGACCCCATAGCGAAAAATCGCTATGTCCACAGGTGCCACGCATGAAAGTGGAGAGACTGAAGGCTAGGATGCACCAGGGTGCCCTGCTCCTGAGTCAGAAGGTCGTGAGAAATGGGCAGAGGAACCGGAGGCTCCAGTGCCAAGTGTCGCAGAAGAGGGAACCACATTTGGCGTGGCCAAAGAGGAGCAATCAGGATTGTGTGGGCCCCCTCTTGTTGAAGTTTCACCAAGACCTTCTGAATTAGAGGAAAGGGAGGAAAGACATACAGAAACCTCCCTGTCCACGAAAGAGACAGCACGTCTCGCCAAAAAGCACCATGCCCGGGAACGAGCGAGCAGAAGATGGGTAGTTTTGCGTTGTATGGGGAGGCGAACAGATCCATCTCTGGTCAACCCCATCGAAGAAATAGGTCTTCGACTACCTCTGACTTGAGCTCCCATTCGTGGGCCTGGGCCACTGATCGACTGAGACTGTCGGCCAGGACGTTGGTGACGCCCGGAACATGAACTGCTGTCAGATAAAGGCTGTGCTGAATTGCCCAGTACCACACCCTCATGGCTCCTCGGCAAAGAGGGTAGGATTTGGTTCCCCCCTGCTTGTTTATGTACTAGACAGTGGACATGTTGTCCGTCTGTACAAGGACAGATCCTGGAACCAGCAGCAACTGGAATGCCTGGAGTGCGTAAAGAACCACCCTGGTCTCCAGAACACTGATGTGGAGCATCAGCTCCTGATTGGACCAAGACCCCTGTGTCTTTTGAGACCCCAGATGAGCACCACAGCCCAGATATGAGGCATCCGTAGTGAGAATTTGAGTTGGAATTGTCGGAAGGAAAGGGACCCCCTTTGACAAATTCAAGAGATTCTGCCACCAGCGTAGATCTCTCTGGAGGCTGTTGGAGATGACTTTTTGGTTCATGTCGTCTGTCCTCTGGTCCCATTGGACTCGAAGAGACCATTGGGTGACCCTCATGTGAAGCCTGGCCATTGGGACTGTCGAAATGGCGGCTGTCATCAGACCCAATAAACGAAGCACCGAGTGTGCAGGGATCCAACGGGCCTGTGCCACCAGTGTGGCTTGAGAAGCAAGAGTCTCGGCCTGATTTGACGGTAGGAAAACCTTGCCCTGAACTGTGTCTAGTACAGCTCCAATGAACTGGACTGTCTGTGAGGGTGCTAGTCGTGACTTGGGAAAATTGACCGTTATGCCCAGTAAAGCAAACAAGCTCAGGGTGAAAGACAGAGCCTCTTTCAGGCTGGTAGGAGAAGGTGCTGAGAGGAGCAAGTCATCCAGGTACAGGAAGATATAAATGCCCTGGCAGCGCAGAAAGGCCGCCACCACCGCTAGACATTTGGTGAACACTTGGGGGGGGGGGGGCCGAAGAAAAGCCAAACGGGAGTGCTCAGAACTGAAAATGTTTCTCCCGGAAAACAAAGCGGAGAAAGCGGCGGTGGGCCGGGAGGACAGGGATATGCAGATAAGCATCCTGCATGTCCAGGGAGCACAGCCAAGAGTTTTGATGGAGCAGGGGAAGGAGCCCCTGAAGGGTCAACATACAAAATTTCTTGTGTTCAACAAAGATGTTTAGTGTGCTGAGGTCCAGGATTGGTCTCAGGTCACCCATTTTCTTTGGAACCAGGAAGAAGTGGGAGTAAAATCCCCTTCGTATTTGGCTTAATGGGACAGGCCCTATGGCTCTCTTTAGGAGAAGTGCCTGGATCTCTTGAGAGACTATGGAGACCTGATCCCAAGGATAGAAGAACCATCCTGGAGGTTGAGGGGTTGGGATTTCGCTGAATTCTATCGAGTGACCTCACTGGATGAGCTGAAGCACCCAGTTTTCTGCTGTGATGGACCTCCAACCTTCCGGGTGGAGGCCGAACCTCCCTCCGACTGGTTCCTCCTGATGTACTGGAGGTAGCGGAAGGAGGGGAAAGGAGTCAGGACACCGAGGGGAGGGGAGCTTTAGCCCCAGAGGCCTGTTTTTGAAATTTGGACTGTGGGGTTTGAGCTCCTGATCCAGGTGTGCGTTTCTTTGCCTGGCGCTTAGCCTGGGATTTGTTCCACCTTCTTTGGTGGCGAAAGGGCAGCTTTTTCTGTCCTGTCTTGTATAAGGAATGGACATCCCTCAAGGAGTCTTCGCTCTCCTGCAGCCCGGTAATTGTGTCTTTAGCATTGCCGCCAAAGAGGACGGAACCCTTGAAAGGGGCATCCAACAGAGAGGATTACATGTCCTGCGCCAGTCCTGCTATACAAAGCCAAGAGAGGTGTCGGAGGCAGATCCCCATGGCAGCTGCTCTCGCCACTGAGTTTCCGAGTCGTAAGTAGCCCGAAGAGTGTGATGGCACGAGGATTTCCCCATCCTTACTTTATCCAAGCACTTCTTCCTCAGGGTTTCATTTTGAACATCCTGGAGGTCCCTTTCAAGGTCCAAAAGAGAAGCTTTTTGAAAGGCAACCATGTGCGAGAGGTAATTGAGGGAATGAATTGCACAAGAAAAAGACAAATACATTTTTCGCCCAAACCGGTCAAGTTGACGGGAGTCCTTGTTGGGAGGTGAAGAATTCAGATGTTTGGGCTCAGCTGAGCGGTCGTGAGCTACCATGATGACCATAGAGTCAGCCTTGGGATGGGAGTTCAGGTGAAAAATCCCTTCCAGGGGATAATAGGTGCAGTCAGCTTTGTGGGAGACCACGGGAATGGAGGACAGTTGTTGCCAGACTGTGGTAACTAGGTCCTCGTGAGGTCCCATCCACGGCAGAATGGGAATAGGGTCCGAGGTGGCCAGATCCAGGTCCTCTGCAAGGCGTTTGCATTGGGCATCAACCTCTTTGCACAGCCAACCACCAGCCACTTGACTTGAATGTAGCAAGTCTCCGAAGGAAGGATCCGCTGGCGGTGACTTTGGTGGGTCTTTCAGAGGAACCTCCACGGGAGATCTGGGGTCCAACCCGTCCGAGTTGGAACTAGTGTCAGAGGAATCAGAGCCAGAAGGAACAGAAGGGTCTGGTTCAGTAATGCCTACCAAAATAGAAGTAGGGATTCTGGAGACAGGAAGCAGTGGAGAGGTCACCATAACCAAGGATGGCTCCCTCACCGGCTGTCGCAACTCTGACACAAGCTGCACTCTAGCCTCTTTCCACCAATGAGGGACGGACTCAAGTTCCGTCACCGGAGGAGGAGGTGGTGGTTGATAACTCGGATAACTCTGGTACTGCGGATAGTGCCAGGACGGATAATACAGGTACTCTGGATAGCCCGGTGTGGGATGTTCTGGAGTAGGATAACCCATCATCGGGAATGATGACGTTGGAAAGCCAGGCGTCTGAAAACCTGGCATCGGATAGCCTGGCGTCGGAAAACCCGGTGACGAAGGCACCTGACACGACGTCGGATAATGAGTAACTGACAAAGGGGCACCAGCTTGTGGGAAGGAGCATTCCTGTGGAATGAACCCAGATGAATGGCCCGCAGGGGGAGGTGCCGTGGAGCCCAGAGGGTGCATTGGGACCTGGAGCGCGCCCAAAGTACTGGAGGGGTTGAGGCTCCATACCCAGGTCTTCTGTTGGCAGCGGAATGAACTCCGGCGACGGAGGAAGACCTGGCAAGGGGGGGGGAGACACTAGGGACCCCCGACGGCAGGTCTGATCGCGACTTTGCTAATGCAAGCAGTAAAGGGTCAGGTGGCGAGTCTCTAGGGTGGAGGACCCTGGGAGATGACGGGTTGACTGGTCCCTCACTCTGTCCGACGCTGGGGGCCAAACTGGAGCCTGATGGGAGAGTGGGCAGATCTACACGGGCATCAGAGGAGCCGGCATCCGAATGAACAGATCCGGCCAGGCTAGAAACATCTGGGAGGCCACCGCTAGGCTGATCGGCGGAGGCTGTGAGCCCTTCGTCGGAGGCGAGGGGTGACTTACCAGCAGGATCAGTCGACAGAATTACCACCTCCAAAGAGGCAACCCCGGCTGCCTGCTCACCTCGGCAGGAGGGGGAGAAGGGGCCCAGCCCAAAGAAGCGGACAGGGCACTCGAAAAAGTACTCACGGTTGCCGGCCTCCCAGATGGCGAAAGACTCCTGTCCCGGTGCTTCTCCTTACTTTCTGTTTTCTTAGGGGCTGGCAACAACGACCTTTCCTGAAGTTTTTGAAGCTCCCTTTCCATAGACGCCAAGTGTCAGGTCAATAGATGGGCCACAAGGAACCTCTTGCGCTTGGTTCTGGTCACCTGGTTGAAGGCCTGGCAGATGGAACACTCCAGGACATCGTGCTTTGAACCGAGGCAGAGGAGGCAGCGGGAATGGTTGTCCCCGTGCGGGATTTGAGCATCGCACTTGTAGCACTTTTTCTTCTGTCTAGAAGACATCAATTTGAAGAAAAATGTTTGTAAGAATTTTACAAGAGGCGAAGAAATACTTCAAGAAATACAACGTGGACGTTACCTGTTCTGACACGAGCCAAACATGACTGAGGCGACGGCGGGAAAGAACTGGTGAGCAGGCGCGGGACCGCCCCTTTTATGGTCGGGCTGACGTCACGATGCCCCGACGTCAGGGGTGGTCCCCGCTGATGATTGCTATCTACAAGTTTGCCGTGCGGACCTGACCCCAGGGAGCGCAGTCCTGTATGAGAAGACCTACAGCAGGAACCCTCTCGAAGTAAGATCTAACATTCCTTTCTTGGTCTTTGGGCAGAGTTGTCCCCTGTAAGCAAGCTTAAGGTGATTTGACACTACTGAATCTGCACCAGTGTCAGAACAGGTGCAGATCCGACAGTGTAAACAGATGGCAGTGCACTGCAGCCGCTCCGCTGCAGTGCAGAGCATTCCCTGGTTTGTTGGGAACATGGACCAGTATGTACTGGTGCTGGTGGTTTTTTGCAAGTGTGGAAACATGCTGTGTTGCCTGCACTGGTGCCACTACCACTCTTTTACAGGGAGCCTACCCCTCTGCCGGAAATGCTCCCAAAACAAGGGAAGCCTAGTGGGAAGGCTACATAGCCGCAGAGTGTAAACATAACAGCGAGCGCTGCAGACAGAGTCGAAGGAGCCAATTCCAATGGCAATGGTATCAGGTAGGCTCTGTGTAAAAGGGCCTTTATAGTCATGTTAATGCAATATGACTTGGAAGTAGGAACTGGGAATGTGTTTTGTTGTATGCGAACTACTAACTGACTAATACACCAAGATTACAACTTATTGTTCTTCTAAAGGATAACTATCCTAAGCATCTGCCTATTGCTCATTACCTAAATGCTAGTCTTGTAACTCAGCAGAGTGTCCCAATCTGCTGCTACCTGGCACCCTTATAAAATAGGATGTCACATGTCAAACAGTTATCCCACTGGGCAAAATTTCAAATAAATAAATTTAATAAATCTTATAAAACCTGTGCAAGTCTGACTAGAGGTTTATAACTCTCAATGTTCAAAAACAGAAATACAGCCAACCTCTCAGCAGATTTAAGTATTTTTTTCCTAAGGTAAAACTGCTTACATTGCATTTTAGGAAACCCAAATCTACCAAGCCAAAATCCATTTCCAGCAGTCTCATCATCCAGTGTAGTAAATGAGATTCTGCATTCTGCTTCTTTAGAGTATATGTTACTAAATAGTTTTACTCTGTGAATTTAGAAACATTTAGCATTTTTCCCCTAATGAGTAATCCACATCAAGATAGATGGCAAGATCAGATATACAGCTTACTCAGCTGAGCATGGCAGAGTTAAACCGGCTTAGTATGTTTTCACAAAGACACTGAGCACACAGCAGAGCAGTCAAATGCCATGGCTGTTGATCATTCCTCTGCTGACCTTGTGCTGGCTTTTCAGAACTACTGCTGTTGTTATGACAATATAATTGGTTACCCCGTATTGCCTCTAAAACTGGCAGCAGGAGCTCAATTAGGCCACTTTCAGAGATAACTGGTCAAATACAGCAATTTGCTGGGTGAGTGGTCTGATAATTCATCATTAATGCTTGGTAGTCTTACCACTTCAGTAGGCCTGTAGTACTTGAGATCAACCTTCACGTGAATCTTGCCTGTCTCTTTACAACGGCCTATTTCATTTTCATTCTTCCCTTCCCACCTGTAAGGAAGATAAACAGTTTTTGAGAAACTCGTTACTTCAGTGTTGTGCTTCCAGAAGTATTTGGCTACTCTAACTCTTTTCAAAGGAGAGCATCAGACCCCTCTCTACAGGAGAGTGTAAACTCAATTACCACAGATGTTAATGCAAGTTAAGAAATAAAAGACTTAACTGCAGCAGCAAGTGGCAATAATGGGCTTTGAAAGCTGGCATACTTTGATCCACTGTCAGGGTTTTCAGAGTGAGATATATAACAAGATGCTGGCTCTGCACAGTGGGCAATAAAGAAATGACACCTTTCTAAGCTTTAATCCATGGAGATCAAATGATCTTAAATTATTCCTAGACTGTGGTTTACCATGAGCAGATTTCTATGTTTTTGTTAACTAACTGCTTTGGTTTTAAACACCACACATGCAACACAGCAGCGGAATGAGGCAAAGAATGCCTGATAAATAATGTGTGCATATACTGTACTGCATTTTTTCCCCCCGGCCAAAATTTGTCTTAAATCATGGAAGAAACATCTGAGTGCAATTTTTTTTGCAAGAGTTGCTAGAGGCAACTATTGCACTACTTTGCCGAGTGAAACAAAATTAATTGCAGAAAATTTGTCAAGACAAGCAGTTGCTTGTTTGGTTTACTTTCGCATTGTTTAATCTATTGGAGGCAGATTTGGCCTTAAATTATTTAATTAGTAACAGGCATACAGTGAAGAAAAGTATCTACCATGCTGAAGTGAATGTGGTATTCAGAGCTCAAAGCCTTTTCCTGTCAACACACAGGATTAAATGCAATCATTACAAGCCACCGTCAACCTTCCTTTCCAAATTCTTCTAATCCAGGCATTTCAAAAGGGCATCAATGGATGCTCAGTTCTTCAGATTTTTCAAAATATTCTGAATTTCACAAAAGCAGAAAAAATGGAAACTGATTTTGCTTCATCTGTTTGCACCTGGTCATGTTTAGGTAAAAGTCTTAAGATCACAGTGTGAAGAATAACATTTCATTTATGTGTTCAGTAACATTATGAACTGTTTATCTAACATTCTAACCATCACCCCCGATGGGTTTGGCTAATCAGATTGCAGCCTGTGCTAGCTTTGTCTCATGACAAATCCTGATGCTGCATTTCAAACATCAGGAAACAGCCATTCTAAAAGAAAAGTTATTGTATATGGCCACTAGAAAGTGATGGGTTATTCCAGGTCAGCAAAGAGTACAGAACAGCACTGAGGAACTGCAAAATTAGAATTAAGAAGAATAACGAGGGGCTGGAATTCAGGACAGCAGCAGCAGGAGCTGCAGACAACACCAAAGCCTTCTTATAGTGCATAAATTAAAGGAGGATGGTGAACGGGGGGATTGAGCCCTTGAAAACAGGGTGGAATGAACCCTGTGAGAGCCAGAGTTGATGGCTATGTTGCCTAATGAATATTTTGCTTCAGTGTTCATCAAAGGGACCCTAGTAGTGGGAGGGGGGGCTCAATGGGAGGGCCCACAGCATTATGGGTAGCCAAAATGCAGCCAGTGGACCTCACCCTTGCCCTGCTAACTGATTACCTGGCAATGATTAAGCCAGATAAGTACCAGGTGGTTGCTGGGACACACTCCAGGGTCATAGTAGAGATAAAGGAACAATTGGAGGTGCCAGCTGCAGTAATCTTTGAGAAGACTGACTAGACAGGTATGGTATTAGAAAACAGCACAGTGGTCAATGTGATCCCCATCTTTAAGAAGGTGTCAGGGTCATACCCATGCAACTAGTCTGGTCAGCCTAACATCAGTCCTGGGCAAGGTCCTGGTGGTCAATATCAAACAGAGAACACGGAAACACTTGGTCAAGGCCAAGGTTGTCATCCCTTCTTTGCATGGGTTTAACAGGGGCTATCATGCCAAAGCAACCTGATCACCCTCTTTGAGAGGGGCCAAACAGGGAGGTGGACAGAGGCAGGCTTGTGGACACAGTTCATCTGTACTTTAGGAAGGCCACTGATACGGTGGCACATGACAAGCTTCTGGGCAAAGTACAGTACATAAACAAAGTAGACTGCTAACTTTGGGTTAAGAAGCTGAGTGTGGCAGTGGACAGGCACTACTCTGAGCAGAGAGGAGTACTCAGCAGCACCCCTTAGGGACCAATGCTAGGGCCACTTCTATTCAACATCTTCATACACAATCGGGAAGCTGCCATCTCCAGCAGGTTGCTTAAGTTTGTGGATAATAATAAGCTGGCTAGGGTGGTGGACCCCCCCTTACAACAGATACAAATTTGAAGAGGGTCTGAACATCTGTGCAGTTTGCCTGACTCCTGGAGCCTCAGAATCAATATAGACAAATGCAAGTAGCTACACTTGGGGAAGATAGGACCTACACACTATGTTGGGTTCCTCCTGCAGCAGCTGAGCAGGAAGAGGACTTGAGGTCATAGTAGAAACAAAGGAACACAGAAATTGATGGCAGACAAAGGGCCACTGGCCCATCTAAACTGCCTGGCCCTATCTATAGTATAATGTGAATGCCCTACTGGTCACTCACTCCCCCCCTTCCTTATGTCATACTCCCCCACTATTCTCAGCAGCCTTAAATGTCTGTCTCAGCCTTGCTCAAATCCCTCCTCTGATATGGCATAGACCAGCCCCTTCCACACCCTGTTCCACTTAGCCACCACCTTCTGTATAAAGAAATACTTTCTGAAGTCCTTCATGAACCTCACGCTCACCAGCTTCTTTATGGTCCTCCTTATGCCCATGTTTCTTTTAATTGTGAAGGGTTTCCATGTGACTACCTTGTTTTATTCTGTGAAGACACTTCAAAGTTCAATAATGCCCCCCCCTTTCCTGGTTTCCATACTGAGCTCCGCAAACCTCTCCATGTTGGACATCTCTGCTGCCTTGAATCATTTTTGTTGCCCTCCTCTACATCACCTCAGCCCTATCCCTGTCTTTTCAAGTGTGTACTACAGAACTGCCAGCAGTACTCCAAGTGAAGCTGCATCAGGGATCTGTACAAGAGCAGGATCACCTCCTTCTATCTGCTATTGAGTCCCCTATGTATGCCGCCCAGTATTCTATCTGCCTTCCCTACTGCTCTGTTGCACAGCGCTGACTGCTTTGAGCTGTCTGCTATTAAGACCCAAGATCCCTTCTCCTCTGTCATATTTTTAACACATCACCCATTCTGTACAATCTTCACAAGAATAACAAGACTTAAAGGGACACTGTTAACCCTCTTAGGCCTCAAAGTGTCCCTTGTTTAAAAAAACACATTTTATGATTGCTAACATTCTGTAAAGATTGTTGATGTAGCTGGTGGTTTGATACTGATTCTTTTTTTCCTTTAAAAAGTGAAAAACAGACTGTCCACCATACAGGAGTTACCACACAAAAACAGGTTTGTTTACATTCCTTGATCAAATCCTGCTGCATCTTTCCTGGACTTAGGAACACCCCAACACAGTCTAGCCACTCATGATGCATTGGGAGTTTGGGTGGCTACTGCCTCATGAGTGACTGTACTGTTAGGGGGTGCTTCTAATGTTTAGGAAGTATTCAAGAAGCATAGATTCAGTATTTGAAACAAAACAAAGTTGTTTATAAATATACATTAACATGCATTTCAGTTCTACTAAACAAGGAGACAAACAACCAGCAACATCAATGAATTTTAGAGAAGGTAAGTAATCAAACAAAGTGGGCTTTTAACTAGAAATAATATGATGCAAAACAGATTGACAGTATCCCTTTAATAATATGGTAACAATGTTTGATGCAGGCTACTCATTTCTATTATAAAATGGACATAAAAAATGCTGTATTCTGATTGGTCAGTTGGTACTTTTACCTGTGGGTAGAGCCAACCATAACATGCAGGAAAAGTGCGAGCCAACCTCACCATGTAACTCAGATAAAGAAAAAAAATCACTATACCACACTTCACAGAAGTTTCAAATTCATACAAAAGTTACAGCACATAGCAGTGGATAAAATAAATATTGTGATATGTTCATGTAATGCATTTTGAACAATGAAGACCAATTTTGACTAATAGCAATAAGTAATGGATAGGCAAGTGTGTGTTATGGATTTTTTTTTTTTTTTACACCCGAGGTGTGTGATGACCCATAAACCTCGACAGCGAAGCTCGAGAGGTTTATACAGTCATCACACACCGAGGGTTTGTAAAATAAATCCATAAAAACACACTTGGCTTTTATTTTTTATCATTGCTGTTTTTTGAGCAGGTTTGTGCGGCTTTGTGCGACTTAGCGCGGTATATTAAATGATGAGAATGCCGTAATAACCCAATTTCAGGTTATTATGGCATTTGACAGTACTCATAATCCGGTTGTTAAATAGGGTCACCAGTTATTATACTATCATTCCTGTCCCATAATGCTGCTGTTGGGAGCTCTCAACGATAGTACTATCAGAAAAACTGAAGAGCGCAAGTGCAAACCTCTCCGACACTGTAGGCCAGATGCTATGGTCAGCATTCTGACGTCCTTGAAACTGCACCTTCTGATTTTCTGCTGTTCACCTGTGGGCAGGCAGAACAGCTCTAAAAACATGGCGTCCATCTCTCGCTTACTGACAGAAAATCGCTCCCTTCGGTCTTCCGACAATCCTTTATTTTTCTAATTCTACAAAACTGTCTGGTCGATCCTACCTTCATTCACCTGGGAAACATCTCAAAAGTAGGATTGCTAGAAAAGATAATAACCAGCGCCACATGGAAAAGTCTCTGGGGTAGGGGTGGAGACAGAGTGAAGGTGAGCTCACTGCACCTGTCGGCCAGCCCGGCCCTCGTAGCATGTGTGCAAAAATGAAAACTAAACAATTCAGAGCCACAGAATTTTTTTAAACTTGGATCCACATATTACAAAAAAAATAATTAATAGGTGAGGGTGCATCACTTGGGAGTAATACCATCTCGAGGCTCTGGGGACAAGGGAACCTCGTGAGCGGTTCCCTTGTCCCCAGAACCCCACGATGGTATTACTCCCTTGTAATACATCCTCACCTATTCATTATTCTAGTATTTCAGTGATCTCTTTTGTACAAATGATTACATGTATAACTTGTACCTAAATGTCTCTTAGCACTCTGTATCTATATAATCAACCACTACTTTGTATTAATTTATGTCTTATTCTGCCTTGAAACTGTCCTCATGGTGTCACCATTGCTGTTGCAACCTCCTGGGTCATGCCTGAAAACCGGCAATTGTTTGTCGGGTGCACCCTACCCAGTTACCAAAAACCTAAATAAATAAAATATAATCAAGCACTCACAATCAGAGTTGGCTATTAGGCTTCCCCCATATTGAGCTTTAAATAGGGAGTTAGAAGAGAGGGGGCACTGCATTCTAGGGAGGCTATTCCAGAGGCTAGGGCAACAATGGAAAAGGTCTTCTGATCCACTACATTAGAAACAGGGGGCCAAAGAGAAGCTGCTGAGTGGCAGACCTTAGATTTAGGGTGGTTTGTTTCCCCCTTGAAAAAACATTCTTTTGATAAATTATCATAATTTTTTCTCTTATGGCATCAGATGGTGTATAATCACATTAAAATTACTAGGGAGCATTTTTAATATCTGAATAACATTTTCTTAAAATCACATTACAACCGCCAGGTTGCAATTCTGCTTTACAACCGGGCGGTTGTACTCAGTGCCTGTCAGTCAAACTGAGATAGACATGAGCAAACTCACACAACTGCCTCCAGTAAAATAATCAAAACATTTTACAGAAAACCCCATTTACGATTCTGTAAACAAATCTTCAAAAACCCCAAAGATTAAAAATGCTCCACTAGTAATTATAAAAAACATGCAAAAAAAACAATACGTGGGTTGGTGTGTAACTCAGAATTTTACACATGTCCTCAGTATAAAATGCTTTCATAAACTCCTTGAGCTTCACTCTCAGGGTTTATGTAGCATCCCATACCTCGGGTGTGTGTAAAAAAAGAAATCAGCAGACCTCTTACTTTTATACTGAGGGGACAGCCAATGCATTTTGACCTCCCAATTTTTAAGCAATGGATTAGTATTAACAACAACAAACAAACAAACAATCAAACAAAAAAAAAGACTAATGGAAACTCTCCAATGACATGGGGAGGCTGTTTTTAAATCTTTTGGTACTCAATATACATTGAAAATCCAGGCAGCAAAAAGTGTATTTCTGGACAAAAACATTATGGAATACTTGGTTTTACTGTTGCAGGTGTTGCACGGTGTATTATTCTGGCTTTCTTTCTTCCTCTCAGTCTCAAATCCTTCCAAAAGCTGCTTTTTTCTGACCCTGTTTTGTACTATTAATCACGAGACACCCACAAATTTCTAGTTAATAAATCATGGCTTATTTATGACACTGCACAGAGTATTTGGGATTATAAAAAGTTAGGTAGGTTGACTAAAGTACTTTGTAGAGAAGGGAGAGCCATACTCGGAAGCTGCTGCTCACAGCAGAAGTGCAGATAAAGCATGAGACCAGATGAGAACCGCATCAGGTAACATACCCTCCATGTCAGTAGGGTCTGCACGTGTTTAATATTTGTACTGAAATTGATACAATGAAGCAATGAAGTGAAGCATTTATCTTGGGCTTCTTGTTCTGCCTGATGGTGAGTGACCAGCTTTTACTCCATAGTTCAAGTTGACTAAAGTGTATGTTCAAGAAGGGAAATTGTTTGCCCAGTGCCCTGGGCTAAAGTGTTCTATGCAATTCTGACCCCACCCCCATACTTTTTAGTACACTCCTCCACCACTGCTTGCGGGGACAAGGAAGAGACCTGCCAAAATGATGGTTCGTTTCCGAGATCTTCCAATGATGCTCCTTAAACTGGCAATGTACCCCCTCCACCCCATCCTGTAGGACAACAAAGGCCTGAATCCTAACAAACTAACCGCCCTGTAGTGGCCTCCTTCACAATTCAGTAAATGAGGGGTGGTTAGAAACCGCTTTCTGATTATGGTTTAAAGCAGCAATTCATATTTAGAACATTTTTATACACATCTTTATGCACTGTGCAACCTCAGTGTTGATCCTTGCCATTCACTTTTGGTTCCAAGTCCATTTATATACTGCTACTTTTCTTTTTTAGTGGCTCAGTAGGTAGCACACTCATCCATAGGTCCAGAAGGTCGGATGGTCGTGGGTTCTAGCCACACACCAGGTTCTTTGGGTAATGCCCAGAACTGACACTGTACACGAGAAAGTGCTGCACTAGTGAGGTACTGTCCTCTGAATAAGATGTTAAACCAAGCTCCCCGCTGCCTGTCTCTGGTCACTGTCAGGGTGGAAGTAAATGATCCAGTGGCACTGTTTGAAGAAGAGTAGTGGAATTTTTACTGAGCAAAACGTAACAGCATACACACCCCTCATTCCCAAGGTGAAAATAAACACATTATATCAAAAACTAAAGAAACATACAATGTCATTCTTCAACCAGTAAGGAGAAAAATATCTGTAAATGCACAACTGACAGTATCTCTCTTGCCTAATTACAGAGACATAAATCAAAACAGCTCATTCATTTAACCAGTTACAGCGCTTCCAAAATACTTTCCAGTGTCTGGTGCTGAGACTTTGGCACTCCTTCACATAAAAGGAAGATATACAGTCAATTCCTGCTATATGCACATGCTTGGGACACCCCATTTTTGTGCACACATTCGAAATGGTATACAACCAAAACTGTACTGAAATCAAGGGAGCCACTCAGTAACACACACATTCTCATCTACTACTCACTTTTACTCAGTGCATCAAACTCATTGAAAACATGCATGTTCCTCAAATGTTGCACACACCGAGCTGTTGAAGCAATTTGTTTTCTCCATGGTTGTTTGCCCTGACAAACATGAATGAAGCAGACTAATACTTATATGTTTAGCTACTGACAGCACAGTTAGCACCTGTTTAACAGGTGTGATTGACAGTATTAATCTCTGTGGAGCCACTGTCTGGAGAAAAATGTGTGCATATAACCCAAATTTGGTGTGCATACAAGCACATTTTTATTATGAAGTATACAGGATTGGGAATGGGACATGTCCTTTTTGTGCATATAACTGAAATGCGCATACATCTGATATGCATACAAGTGGAATGTAATACGTCTCAAAATTATTTGTAACTGGGCCTCCTGTGCTATATATTGTTGTTATCCTACTAAGTGACATCTTGCTTGCCAGATATGAAATTTTGACTGAGAAAATTACTCCAAGGTACTCTCATGGAACTTAGTCCAACCTTGGGTGTATATACCAAGTACCAGGGCATCATAAGTAACAGTATTTAACTCCAGGACAATACACTTATTGCCTGTCTTTTCCCCAAAATAACAATATATGGCATTCCAAAAACAAATGAGTCTGAGTATCCAATATACCATTACATGTGTCCCTGGGACAATATTGCTCAGTTAAACTTTTATGTGTATCTGTTTCTCTGACATTAAGGCATCCATAGCAGCAAAGCCATACTGTGTCCCACATCTGTGTTGGAACTCTTGGGTCTGTCAATTGTTTAATGATGCCTCCCTAGACTGTACTGGAAAAAACATAGGTTCTGTAAACCAGTTTTCTATAATACAGGTGTACAGCTGTTTCCTTGTATTGCTTCTAAGTTGATTTGGGGTCAGTTTCCATAGTTTGATATTTTTTTTTAGAACTACAATAATGTAGTAGGCAAAGGCAAGGCAAATTGTTATTTTTGAGCACCCAATCCCAGAGGCTCTGGGCGCCGTACAGATACAATATACAAAAAGCAATACAAAACATATACAGATAAAATAGCTAAATAAATATAATAAAACACCAGGCCTATAGCAGGATGAAGCAGATGCCTGCGAAAGAGATAGCCATAACTTAAGACTAAGAACCTCTGTGCGCAAACACTGAGGCAAGGGTTACCCCAAAGGGCATTTGGCTGGGAAGCCAAGTTTCAAGAAAATACAAAATCACACATGCCCCCACAATGCAAAGCATCATGGGCTGCATATGCAAATCACCACAGAATGTTATGCTGGTCCAACTTTAAGCAAAATTGCATGGTGCCGAAAGGCCTCTCACACAGTTTGCAAAGGGTGCTAACAGAAGACATAGACACGTGTTTCGTCTCTACCAGGACTCATCATGCCTCGCCTGTTTGACACCCCAGTGGAATGGACCAGCTACCCTTAAGGCAGTGTGCCTTGGATATATTGTGGTGAACCCATTAAAATAAAAAAACTATTTAAAGACAAAGAACCTCTGTGCGCAAACACTGAGGCAAGGTTACCAAAGGGCATTTGGCTGGGAAGCCAAGTTTCAAGAAAATAAAATCACACATGCCCCACAATGCAAAGCATCATGGGCTGCATATACAAATCACCACAGAATGTTATGCTGGTCCAACTTTAAGCAAAATTGCATGGTGCCGAAGGCCTTCTCACACAGTTTGCAAAGGTGCTAACAGAAGACATAGACACGTGTTTCTGGCCCTACCAGGAGTCATCAGTATGCCCGCCTGTTTGACACCCCAGTGGAATGGACCAGCTACCCTTAAGGCAGTGTGCCTTGGATATATTGTGGTGAACCCATTAAAATAAAAACTATTTAAAAGACAAAGAACCTCTAAAGCAAACACTGAGGCAAGGGTTACCCTAAGGGCATTTGGCTGGGAAGCCAAGTTTCAAGAAAATACAAAATCACACATGCCCCCACAATGCAAAGCATCATGGGCTGCATATGCAAATCACCACAGAATGTTATGCTGGTCCAACTTTAAGCAAAATTGCATGGTGCCGAAAGGCCTCTCACACAGTTTGCAAAGGGTGCTAACAGAAGACATAGACACGTGTTTCGTCCTACCAGGATTTATCAGTATGCCTCGTCTGTTTGACACCCCAGTGGAATGGAACTTAAGACTGTACTTTAAAAACTAAGTCTGGGAATGCCTGATTAAATAAATGGGTTTTGAGGTGGGCTTTGAATGCCTCAACTGAAGGGGCCTCCCTAACGCCTGGAGGGAGCGAATTCCACAGGATGGGGCCAGAGACACTTAAAGCTTTGTTGCTGCTTGTTTTTAGCCTTATCCTGGGAATTGCAAGGAGGCCCCTAGAGGAGAAGTGAAGGGAGTGGACAGGTGCGGCAGGTGTTAGAACGTCAGTCAGGTAGCCAGGGCTGAGTCCATGTAGGGCCTTAAAGGTAAGCAAGCCCACCTTGAAGAGAACCCTCCACCTGACTGGCAGACAGTGCAGTTCATGCAAAACCAGGGTGATATGGCTGTATTTAGACTGTCCAAGTCAACAGCTTAGCAGCGGCATTCTGCACTAGCTGCAGCTGGCGCAGAGCACCCACAGAGACCCCAAAGTAGAGCGCGTTACAGTAATCCAGCCTGGACATCACAAAGGTGTGTATTAAGGTGTGGAGGTCCTCAGGCAGAACTAGGGATTTGAGCCTAGCGATATTCCTCAGATGATAAAAGCTGGTTTGGACAACAGACGACACCTAAGAGTCAAGTGTCAGCCTGTCACTGAGAATAACGCCCAGATCGCGCACACTAGAGAAGGCCTTCAATGGTGTAGACCCTAGGAATAACCCTGTTGCCACACCAGAGGCTAACCTATCACACCTTCTGTTTGACTCCACCACCAATACCTCCGTCTTATCAGGGTTCAGTTGCAAAAAGCTGGAGGCCATCCAGTCATTGATCTCGGCGAGGCAATTATTTAGCACTTCCACTGCACTGGATGTCCCAGGTGCAAAGGAAAGATACAACTGGGTATCATCTGCATAGCAATAAAAACTCAAGTTGTACTTCCTAATGAGCTCACCCAAGGGTAGCATGTACACAGTGAACAACATTGGCGACAGGACCGAACCCTGAGGTACCCCGTAAGACAGGAGGCTTGGGGAGGAGGAGAAATTCCCCATCACCACCTGTTGCCTCTTGTTTGCGAGTTACAACTCAAAACCAGCAGATGACAGTGCCAGCAAGTCTGCAGTACTCTCTCTGGCGGTTGAGTAACACACAATGGTCCACCGTATCAAACGCTGAGGAGAGATCGAGGGAGAATGAGAACTGACCCCCCTCCTTGGTCCCTAGTCCTGAGGAGGTCACTGTGCACCCGAATTAACGCAGTTTCCATGCTATGCCTCACACAAAACCCAGACTGCAGTAGCTCGTACTGATCAAGGGTCACAAGGTGCTCCTCAAGCTGTTGCATCACAATCTTCTTAATAACCTTTCCTAAAAAAGGAAGGGTGGAGACAGGTCGGTAATTCACTTTGATGTCAGGGTCTAAAGACGGTTTCTTCAGAAGGTGTCTCACCAGTGCCTCTTTCAAGGAATCTGGGAAAACCCCTCTGATAAAGAATAGTAGGTAATGTGCAGAGCACTTTGAGGTGAGGACACTACCATACAGCCTGACACCCATATTGTATAGAATGGTGTAATCCATTCCTGTACCCAAGGGACACACAAGGTACTATTATTGCTTATGATTTTTGAAATTCAGTATTGCTTTGAAAGAAGATGAGGTAAAAGAAAACTATTGTATTGACCATAGCTAGGCCACCTTTTGCAACCCATAGGTAAGTTCGGGCTGGCAGTATAACCTAGAGGTTAGAGGAATGAGGTGTGAACAGCTTGATACATCCAGCAGACCAGACCTGAGTTTGATTCTCACAACCTCCACTTGCATACTGTGCGACTCTGAGCAAGTCACTTAACCGCCCAGTGCTCCCAGGCTGCCCCTAAAAATAGGCACTTGTGCCTAGTGGGCCTTATCCAGTTACCAAAGACTAAAATAAAAAAAAAAAATTAAAACGTTTCTTTCTACAGGGTTCAAGCTGCTACCCCATAGTAATTGAAAAAAAAACAAACTGTATAATCTAACCTCTAGGTCAGGGGGTATGCAGCTTAAAAATAGGAATACTGGAAGTAACTGGGTTTTAATCACATAAATGCTTTTCTTTTTAGATAGTTGAAGTGATTTCCACTGGGCTACTTTTCTTTCCTCTTCCTGTACTTTTCCAACCCATTTTCTTTAGCCATATCCACATTTCCAGATGTAATTCCTAACACCTTATTAGGTGGTAAAGAAATCGGGAAAGTACAGATATGTGATCTCTCTGGTTGCACCTGGGGTCCTAAAATTAAAGCTTTGCTTGTAGAAAAGTTAATTTTTGCACCCGAGACCTGAGTAAAGTTTTGTAGGAGTTTCACTGTCTGTTCACATGACTCTATGTCTGCCATAAATAAGCTTACGTCATCTGCATAGGCCTGAATTGCTACAGGGGGTGGTAGAATTAGAGACTTTTATTCCTTTAATGCCTTGATCCTATAGAATGCCCTTAATCAGTATATCCAATCCAGTCCCTTGTTCACAGGTATGCAACTGACCTTTAATTTTCTACCCTTCTGTCCAAATGTTCACAGTGTCTAAAACTGGGGATGGCTTGTCTACTACAACAATACCTCTCAGCACTAAAATGCAAAGCTTCAAAATGGGCCTTCAAAATTCAGAGCAAATTGCCAGAATGTGTAGCACTTTCGAGAATAATATTTCAAAGAATGGCGGGACCCATATGTTCAGTGTTAAGGAATGTTTCTATCAAGTTAGGTCAATGTTTAATAGGTCTATGTGATAACGGTGAAAGCCTAAAAGCGATCGCCGTTATCAAGACGTCAAGAGTGCTTAAACATTTTTTAGGCACTCTGACACCTCGGCACACAGCAAAATGGCGCTGGGGATTTACTTTTAACGTTTATGTAGGGACTGTACTTGCACACCCACCCCATGGGGTTTCTCACCCACACACTCTACTAAAGGATTCTTAACCCAGGAGGTGCATGTCGGGGTGTGTGTGAAAAAACATTGAAAAATTAAAGGTCTCGGGCCGGCGCAACAAAATGCACCAGCACCTGAACCTGAACCCAGTACCCTGCCGACCAGCACCGGCAACCACCCACCATGACACGGGATCGTTAGCAGCACCACCACGGCACAGACCCCTCACATCCTCCACCCCTCGCTAGTGTGTTTGCTCCCCCACGCGATGTATAGCGACATCCTGCCGTTGTATTCGCCGATACCTCCCCAATCCGCCACCCTACCTTACCATAGCCCTCGAGGGATGCGCTGGGGAGCGGGTCACCATTATTGTCGGTGCCCTTTCCCCAGCACCCTAATCATGGGATACCATTTTAATAGTTTGTGTCTTGAAATAGCTTTAACATTATGAGGAACATCAATAAACCATTGAAAAGCAAGGCAAAGTTGAGTGTACAAATCATAGCGCTATGCAAAATTCATAGCATCTAAGAGGTATGAGTACATCAGATCGTTACTTAACCCAGAACAAAATTTCAGAAATATTCACACCTTTGTTCTTTTTTTCCAAGTTAATAATTTTTATTACAGATCAACAGTTTTTTTACCTTACAGGCTTGTAAAAGTTATTCCATTGTGTCAGATACAGTACAGTGTGTTATGTCCGTTTACAATTGTTTATTCAGTCACAATTCTCTTAACCATTAACATTATAACTTTTGTTTTTGAACAAAATAGTAACCATTTTATCTGCTGGCTTTGTTAGTAATATGTCAGTAAAAGGATTGGGGGGGAGGAAGAGTCAGTCTCTGACAGAGTGAAACTTGTACCAGAAACATTCTAGTAAAGCCAGAATTTTGATGCTGACATTAAACTGTGTATCCCCTGAGGTATGAATAAGGGCATAAATGTCTGTGGCTGAGAAATAAAGTGAGTCTTTATTTAAATAGCTTTCTTGAAACATGTACTCTGCCAGGGAGCTCTTCCAGATCCCCCCTTCGTATTTTAGCCCAACAGAATTCTTCTATCTGACTGGTTCTTCCATGATAAAAAAAATGGGTACAGTCATTCTAAATGGTCCCCCCTTTCTTTGTCCTCCACTTCTGTCTCTCTGAGGACCCCATTACTCTCACTACGGTTATCCCCACTGCCATCTCTGAAGGGATCCTCATTACTTTCCCTGGAAGGCTCTCCATTATTATGCTGCATACCGGTGTTATATTATGGGTTGGACTCAGAAGCTACATGTCTGGCACTTGTATTGTTTATGGGTGTTTGAGTATTTGTAGTGTTGTAAACAGTGTCCTCTGCAGAACTGACAATTGCAGAAGCAGGACAGTTGGATTTTTAGCTGCAAGGCTAGTGGATGGTAGATTTGTAGGTGTTTGATTGGTATCTTGTGTGTAACCATTATAGGGGCAGAGAAATCCATCAATTCTGTCCAGGAGGTATTCAGTGTACACAGAGTACCAGAAGCCAATCCAGGGATTTTTTTTTTTTTTTTTTAGGAAACTTCCAGTAATGTTGTTTTGGACAAAACTTTGTGTATTACCAGAAGGAAAGTGACTTTTTTTTTGGGGGGGGGAGGGTTAGTATTTTTTTCTGCCTTAGAGGTACGATCCTGTTTTGTTTCAACAACAGGCAAGTCCTTTGTATCTAGAGCCCTGGGACCTGGTGTAGCCTCATTCTCAGGTCTGCCAACTCCTCGGGTTTGGCTAATGATCGGAACAGCACTGGAAACAGGAACTGGAGTCTGTGTTAGTACAAGGAGTCATCTCCGTATTTGGATTTCTAGGCTTAAAGGCAGGCTCAGGGTAAATGATGCCAGCGGGAAGTATGTAATGCCGTCCTCTGACTCTGGGGTAGGAACCGAGGTATGTACAGTACACTGTCCATATCTGCTGTCAAACCATTCAAGCTGGAAGGCTCATTATTAACAGTACCACACATCTGTGTATAATCTACAGAGCACGCCATACTGAGAGACTATGGGAAAAACTAGGATTTACATTTAGGGTACTAAACTACAATACGAGAGTTCATCCATTACAACTGGCATGGAAAGGTATTCTACTACTAAAAGGAAAGTACAGTTACGTAAGAACTTACAGTAACAGTAGATCTTAGAGAGAGGCTCTTGCAGTAGGTAATTACATATAGGACTGATGCTGGTCGGTGTCAGGACCCAATGGAAAAATTTCTAGCTAGCAGTCTCTGGTGAGGGACTGCCCTTACTGCCAGGTGACCACGCTATGCGAAGGCTGCCAGTATAAAGGGGTGATCCCCACGCCCGCCCTTCCAGTTCTTTCCCGCCAAAGGCCAAAAGGCAAGACAAGAGAGACGAGATATTTCCCTTCCTGGAAAAGGAGCTGAAAAAGCTTAGGGGATGGGAGGGCGGAAGGTATTACCTACTGCAAGAGCCTCTCTCGAAGATCTACTGTTATGGTAAGTTCTTACATAACTGTACTATCTTACTTTGAGAGGGCTCTTGCAGTAGGTAATTACATATAGGACTGAGTCCCAAGCAGTCTGGAACAAGGAGAGGCAAACGGTGGGAGGAAGCTACTCAGAAGTAGACCCTCTGGTTGTGAAGGCCTTATTAAAGGAGGCCTTGCAAAACAGCCAGCCCAAAGCTTGCTCTACGGCAAGAGGCAATGTCCAAACTGTAATATTTCATAAAGGTATGTAAAGAAGTCCAAGTGGCAGCTGCACAAATGTCAGCCGCTGACACGTTCTTGAAATAAGCCTCAGAGGCAGAGACCCCTCTGGTGGAGTGGCCTCTAACTTGACCCAGCAGGGTCTTGTGGTACTTGTCAAAACAGAAAGTGATACAATGAGCCAACCATTTCGATAGGCATTGCTTAGAAACTGCATTGCCTTCTCTTTTATGGGCAAAAGAGACTAACAGTTGATCAGTCTTTTGAGATCCTTCATCCTGTTGGTGTAGTATCTCAGAATTCGTGAACATCCAAAGTATGCAGGAGGTACTCTCCTTGGTTGGAGTGCTGCGTAAAAAGGCAGGCAACTCTATGGATTGATTCAGCGTCGATTCCGCTACCACCTTAGGGAGAAATCTAGGGTTGGTACGTAGAGCCACACGTCCCTTGTGAAAAATCAGATACGTGATTTTACACATCAGGGCCTGAAGCTCGGAAATCTGTCGAGCAGAAGTAATGGCCACTAGGAAGAGAGTCTTCCAAGAAAGGAACTTTAGGTCCACTGAGGCTGCTGGCTCGAAAGGAGGCAGAGTAAGTTTCTCTAAAATGAAATGCAGATCCCACAGAGGGGCAGGAACCCAGATAGAGGGTCGTAAGTGAAGGACCCCTCTCAAAAAGGTCTTAGACACCTCCAGCTGAGCAAACGTTCTGTCTGCAAAGGGGACATGATAGGCCAAAATGGCCACCATGTGAACCTTTAAGGGTGAATGGCTGAGACCCAGATCGAAGAGGTGTCGCAGGTAATCCAGAAGTCGGTCGACAGAGCACGAGAAGGGCTCGACATCATTGGAGGCAGCCCAAATAGAGAACTGCTTCCATTTCATGGCATAAGTAGATCTGGTTGAGGGTTTCCTGGCCTCCACCAGAATCTCAGCTACTCTGGGGGGAAACCCCGAATCAGGCCTGAGCTACGTCTGCAGGAGCCACGCGTGCAACTGAAGGGACTTGAGGCCTGGATGGACCAGGGTCCCCTGATCCTGGGTCAGCAAAAATAGCGACAGAGGAAGAGGAAGAGGAAGAGGAGGTTCCTCTAAGTACTGCTGCAGAAGAGAGAACAAAACTTGCCTGGGCCAGAAAGGAGCGATCAGAATCATTCGAGCTCCTTCCCAACCAAGTTTCTGCAAGACCCTCATAATCAGCCAAATTGGGGGGAAGGCATAGACGAATCTGCCCTTCCAGTCTAGAGACAGAGCATCTCTCCAAAAAATGCCGTGCCCTGGAGCGAGCGAGCAGAAGACGGGAAATTTTGTGTTTTTGGGGGATGCGAACAGGTCTACCTGTGGAGTTCCCCAGCATAGGAAGATGTTGTCTACGACCCCCTGATCCAGTTCCCATTCATGAGCTAGAGCAGATGACCGGCTTAGCCTGTCTGCCAGCGTGTTCTCAATCCCCAGGACATGAGATGCTGTGAGGTGAAGGTTGTGCTATACTTCCCAATCCCAGACTCGCATCGCCTTTCGGCAAAGGGGGTAGGAATGAGTTTCTCCCTGTTTGTTGATGTACCAGACCACACACACATGTTGTCCATCTGTACCGCTAGGTGACCTGGAGACATATACAAATGCAGAGCCTGAAGAGCATACAGTACTGCCCTTAGTTCCAGGACATTGATGTGGAGGGACTTCTCAAGCTTGGACCAGGAGCCCTGGGTACTGTGAGGACCGAGATGGGCTCCCCAACCTTTGCCGGAGGCGTCCGTTGTCAACGTCTGTGAGGGGGGGAGGGGAAGGAGACTGAAGGGAACTCCCCAGCAGAGGTTCTCCTGAACCATCCACCACTGCAAGTCCCGAGCCATGGGAGTGGAGACCAGGACAAGTTGATCTAGATCGTCCACCAGCTGATCCCATTGAGACCGAAGTGTCCACTGAGAGATTCTCATGTGGAGCCGAGCGCGAGGGACTGTCGGAATTGCAGTCACCATTAGCCCAAGGAGGCGAAGGACTGACTGGGCGCTGACCTGCCTGTGGCTGGACAACAGGCTGACCTGGGCCTGAAGAGTGGCCGCCCTGTGCGGTGGCAAAAAGGCCTAGCCAGAGGTCGTGTCCAGGATCGCCCCGATAAACTGGAGCCTCTGGGATGGGATCAGATGGGACTTGGCTTGGTTGATGGTAATACCCAGGCAGGCAAAGACCTGCTGGGTAACGGAAAGGAAGCGCAGGAGTTCCTCCCTGGACAGGGCCACCAGGAGCCAATCGTCCAGGCATGGGAAAACCTGCACTCCCTGGGTAAGCAGGTAGGCCGCTACCACTGAAAGGCATTTGGTGAACACTCGGGGCGCCGAGGAAAGACCAAATGGGAGGGCCTTGAACTGGTAATGGTCCCCCTGGAACGCAGAACGCAGGTATTTGCGATGGGAAGGGTGGATAGGGATATGCAGTTAGGCATCCTGCATATCCAAAGTGCACAGCCACAGTCCTGGCCGAATAAGGGGCAGGAGGCTCTGTAGCAAGAGTATCCTGAACCTCTTGTACTCCACGAACAAGTTCAGGGAGCTGAGGTCGAGAATCGGCCTCATGTCCCCTGTTTTCTTCGGGACCAGGAAGAAATGGGAATAGTATCCCGTTCCCTGAAGAGGAATGGGGACAGGTTCTGTCACCTCCTTCAGCAAAAGTGCTGAAATCTCTTCCTGGACCAGAAGATGATGTTCCTGAGAGTACGACGACCTTGGGGGAAAGTGTCGAAGGGGTTTCTGAAGAAACTCTATTGAGTGTCCTTCTGTGATCAGCTGGAGTACCCAGGAATCTGAAGTCATCCTCTCCCAACCTGGGAGGTGGAGGGAAAACCTCCCTCCTACCAGTTCCTCCAGAAGGCCCAGAGGCTGTGGGAGAGGAAAGGAGTCAGGTGCTGTGGGGCAGCGTTGAGGCTGAAGCACCCGCTGCTTTTTTGGGCGGAGGGGGCTTGGCAGCCGGAGGGGCCCAGCATTTAGCGGCCCGCTTTCCCTGGGGTTTCGCCTATTCCCGATTCCGCCTGTGAAAGGGACAGCACTGCATTTGATGGGGATGATACATGGAGTCCACAGACTTCAGTGCAGTCCCCTTCTCCTGCAGATCAGTGATAATGTCCTTGACATCACCACCGAACAGCACTGAACACCGGAAGGGCGCTTCCTGAATAGTGGACTGCACTTCTGGGACCAACCCTGACACACTGAGCCAGGCACGATGCCGTAAGCCTATGGCAAAAGCGAAGCTCCTACCAGCAGTGTCCACTGCATCATAAGTAGCACGAAGCATGTGCCGATTGGCTGAACGTGCAGAGCAGACAAGGTCAACCACTTCCTGTTTGACTTGAGAGTCCGGAAGGGAGTCCAATTTGGATTCCACCTCACTAAGAATCGCCTTTTGGTAATCCTCCAGGTGACTGACATAATTTAGGGCCTTAATACCCAGAGTGGAAGAAGCATAGATCTTCTTCCCATACTGGTCCAGAAGACGGGATTCTTTGTCAGGTGAAGACGAGCTAAGATGTTTCGGGTTAGTTGCTCGGCCATGAGCGGCCCTAACCACGACCGAATCAGCTCGAGGGTGAGAATCTAATAAGTCAATACCCTCGGGAGCCTGATATAGCCTGTTCGACTTCCGAGGAAGCGTGGCTAAAGCCGACGGTTGCTTCCAAATAGTGGAAACAAGGTCGGCATGAGGCTCAGTCCAGGGTGGCACCAATGTAGGAGATGCCTCAGGCAGGTCCAGATGTTCAGCGAGTTTCTTACGCTGTGGATCCGGCTCCAAGGAATGCCACTTGTGAACCTCCTGGATTTTGCATAGCAACACCGTAAAGGAAGGATCTTCCGGAGGAGACTTCGGAGGAGTCCTAGGCCTGGGCTTAGATGGAGAGCGTGGCTCATCATCTGGCTCGGAGCAACCATCGGAGTCGTCTGAGGTGTCCGAGGATGAAGAGGAAGACTCCATCTCCTGGCAAGGGGGAGGAACGGAGCCCTTGGAAGGTCCTCGGGGAAGCGTATCCTGCCCTGCCCTGGAACCAGAGGGCTCGCCCTTGGAGTCCGGAGGTGGGGAGGGAGTCTGCAATGCGGACGTACGGGAGCTGCAATCCGCACCGTCGTCGTGAGATGACTCTCCACCTCTCTGGTGAGTTGAGCCTTGGCCTCAGCCAACCAGGAAGCCAGAGTCTCCTTCAAGTCCACCGGCGGCTGAGGGGGCGGTGGAGGTGGAGGAGGAGAGGGATATGGGTATTGATTGTACCTGTAAGGTGCATATCCATAACCCAATGGCGGGAAACCCGACGTCGGGTATTGAGGCTCTGGGTACTGTGGGGTTGGATAGGCCGGCGTCAGGTACTGGGGCGTCGGGTACTGTGGAGCCGGGTAAGACGGTGTCGGATACGACGGCGTCGGATACCCGGGAGCTGGGGGTCTGCTGGAGATGGTATGGCTGGAGGGCCCACGGGCAGGCCTGGAGCAGGAGGCCCAGTGGGCAGAAGGCCCGGCGTTGGAGCGGCATCCAGGAGTGGGATGTTGCTCAGCGTTGGAGCTGGCATCTAGGGAACCGACGTCAGATCAATCGGACCAGCGGGCAGACAGCCTGACGGGGGTGCAGCAGGAACCTCGGCATCGCCTGGGGATGGAGGAGAAAAGTCCCCGGGGTCAGGCTGAGGAGACCCAGGGTCCCTGGAGGGCAGCAAAGGCTGTGGGGAGCCAGGAACGGCAGACGTGGGAGGGTCAGACGTCGGCTCAGCTGCCGTGCGGTCGTCGGGCAGGCCGACTTATCAACGAAATCTGGGTGGATGCTGGAGAAGCCAAGGTAGGTCCAAGGCAGGTCGCGAAGGAGGAGCGGCCTTGTCGGACGGAAGAGGGGCCATGCGCCGCCCCGAAGGGTCAGGCGACTTATTGACTGTCTCCGTGCAGGCATCAGAGGAGCTGACGTCCGGCTTACTGGAGCCGCTCGAACCAGTAGGCTGCATGGTGGCGGCTTTACTGGGAGCGGAGGCTCCAATAGCCCGGAGGCGCCCGAAGGGTCCGAGTGCGAGCCAGACGGGCGGGCTGATGCCACCTTGGAAGCCTCCAAGGTAGCTGTTGTGGAGTGGTCTCCTGAGGGACGTTACCTGTAGCATGGCGACTCCCGAAGAAGATGCGGTGGATGAGGAGCCCTTATCCCGGTGCTTCTCCTTGTCTTTCATCTTACGATGGCCTTCAGGGGAAGTGGACGCCTGCCAGAGCTTTTTTAACTTCTTCTCCATGGAGGACATTTTCTTCTTTAGTATGTGAGTCTCCAAGGACTGCTGCCTCTGTCTGAGGGTGGCGGCGTTGAATTTTAGGCAGTGCTGGCACTTCTCCACCTGATGATCCCGGCCTAGACAGAAGAGGCACTGGGAATGGCCATCCTTGTGCGGGAGTTGGGCACCGCACGAGTCGCACTTATTTTTGTGCTCGGAAGGTGTAGGGAACGACATACCGATGAATGCCTGACGATTTTAATCGAAGAATCGAAAAAAAGACGGTAAAAACTACCGACGAGAGAGTTGACAAGTGCTGAACTTTACCACGAGGCGCTGACACCAGCTAATGGTGGGAAAGAACTGGAAGGCGGGTGTGGGGGACTGCCCCTTTATACTGACGCCGCATAACGTTGGTCATCTGACGTGGGGACGGTCCCCCGCCAGAGACTGCTAGCTAGAAATTTTTCTGTTGGGTCCTGATGCTGACCGGCATCAGTTCTATATGTAATTACCTACTGCAAGAGCCCTCTCGAAGTAAGATGCACTGTTTCAGTGTTAGAGTGGTGCCAATATGGAACCAGCTACCAGTGGAGATAGTCGCTAGCAAAATCATGAATGAGTTTAAAAGAAAATTAGACAATTATTTCAGGGTGAGAAATATAAAGGGATGCAGCTAGAAAATCAACTGGCAAGCAAAACAGACTTTGGTCTCCTTTGCTTTGTAACAACCTATGAAACCTATGAATTCACAAGACTTGTACCTGATTTCTGAAAGCAAGTTTCTGTTGCCACTCCTGCAGGTGTCATAGCAGGGAAGGGAGCCACCTTTGATACTGCCATATCAGCAGCGCTTCTAGCTTCTAGTTTTTGTCACTTTGCTGTTTATGGATTGAAAGTCAGGACAGAGATCTGCTGTCCATCCTCCGCTCCCTGGATCCTTTTTCCATCTGTCTTCTAGGACTGCTTTTTCTGCATGCCATCTGTCTTTGTTTGGATACTGCCTTGAGGGCCGCAGTTCATTTCTTACTCTTCACATCCAGGGGTGTTGGCTTGCTCCCATTAAGGTTACTCTGCTTTTCCTAGGGTGTTATAGGTACTGTGGGGATACTGTTTATTTTGCAGCTGTAGATGTTGCTGCAAGGCTGGTTACCATCCGTATGCAAATGGATACCTTTTGTGTTGTCAAAGGCTTGTTGTGCTTCAGTACAGATGATGGAGGTTTTTTTTCCTGTTTATTTCCGATTTCCTCCAGTTTCTTCTTTTCTTTGTAAAAGGTTCTGCCCCCCTTCCTCTGCATGGCAGGCAGAATCTTAATTCCTTTAAGGAACTTGAAGGTCTCTATCATATCGTATATCTCATGTATCTTATCTCATATATCATAACTATACTTGTTCATTCACAACATCATCAGGACTGAGACTTACCATCACAAGAGTAGAGGATTTTTAATTAAAGAAATAGTATATGGTTAGGGCTTATTATGTATAGAAAGCAGTGGCTTTCAAAATCTTGTTGTAGGACAGTTCAAAGGTCAAAAAAGCTGTTGTACTATCAGTCTGACATCACATCGATAGTACAACAACTTTTTCTGAGATTTGAACCGCCCCATTCATTGTTACCGTTCTGGAGTTGGTTTCTAAGGTGCGCCACTTAAGATTAATACAACCACCTGTTACCCTTTAGCCTTAGAAAAGTAGCAAAACACTGAGTTGGAATATCTTTTTCTTTTCTTATTAGTAGCGCGAGCCTGTCTCTATGGATTGGGCTGGCAGCAGTTTTTTAGTCGCAGTCGGGAGCTGATAACGAAAGTCATTTCACATACGCTCTAAAAAACACTTCATGTAATGTAAGAAATGTTTTTTTATTTTTTTAAATCTTCTCCACGTATTGCAGTTCAGGGACATGAGAGCGAAGAGAGGTGAATGAGGGAGCAGGCGGTTGGGGGAAACAAGCGAGTAGGTGGTTAAATGAGCGAGCGGGTGGGGAGAGATAAGTTGGCAGTCTGTTTTCTCTAGCGAGCAGGCAGGTACGTGATCAATCTGGTGGGGAAAGACAAGCTGGAAGCCCATTGTGTCCTGTAGTTTTTTAACCATATACTATATAAAATAGTATAGTGGGCAACTACAGACAAGCAAAGGCTGCAGCTTAATTAGCTTGATGATGAATGGGGACCTCTCTCGAAGCCGCCTCGAGGTCGCTGTGATGTCATCTCAAGCCCTCGATGGAAACATAGCCTTGTTGTGCATGGTTGCCCATATACTATTCTATATATCATATATAGACGCAACAGAATCATACAAAAGGAGAAAACTCGCTTGTAGTGTTTACACAATGCAATAACATAACAGAAGCATAAGAAAAGCTGTGAACAAAGTCAACAGGAAAAAGAGTGAAACATAAAAGAAAAAGGAAACCAATAAACTGGAAGAAAAAAGCACAGTACACCATTTACACATAAAAACATGCACCCCCACTATCCCAAAGACCATAGTTGATTCCAGTTTATACATTTATATTAATATTCCACTCTATATCATATGGTCAGTGGTACTATTTACCCTCGTAACCTGAGGGGAGAAAAAAATAAATACAGTAAAATACATAGTTAGGCTAATGTTCTAGTATGCAAGAACCCCTGGCAATGTTTCCAATAAGTGATCATTCCTTGTGGCAAGTGTTCTTAAGGTGATCTACCACCATCTTCACTATGCTTCGTGGGGGTATATGTTTCTGTTGCTAAGGCGATCAACCACCATCTTCACTATGCTTTGTGGGGGTATATGTTTCTGTTGCTAAGGCGATCAACCACCATCTTCACTATGCTTTGTGGGGGTATATGTTTCTGTTCCTAAGCCGATCAACCACCATCTTCACTATGCTCTGTGGGGGTATATGTTAAATGCACACATTGCCTGCAACAGAAAGTGTTTGCAAGTAGCAAAACAAGGTTGCAACGTAATTTTCTGAAATTTCTTCTGGTTCCCCACGTATATGCTCAACACTATAGTTCAGCAGGTGACTACTTTCAAATAACGGTTCCTGACATGTAAAGCTCGAAAGTTTCCAAAATACTTTACTGAAGGGACAAGCCAATTAGAGTGCTGTAGTGTGTCCAGTACCACGTCACAGGAGGAGTAAAGGCACATCCTCTCCTCCACTATCTTATGTTTAAAACAGCCTCTGACTGCCATGTTCTTGTGTATCCCCAGCCATGTTATATCCCACATACGTTGAGGTATACGGGGATTTGTTAGTTGAGCAGTTGTCTCTGATACGTCATCTGCTGGACAAAATTTCAATTCTCATTTTTCTCTACTATGGTACCATATAGGCTCTTCCTAGATTTTGATTGTATGTCTTCTTGGGGTCAGGTGCCAATTTCTAATTTTCATAAAAGACTCCCTAATGTACTGGGGTACAACATGCATATGTTCTTTCCGAATGCATGATATCTTTCGGAGGCTCCATTTCTGTACATTAGGTCTCAGCCAGTCTTCCATTTAAATGAAGTCAAGAGCAGTTTGTGGCACATGGGAGTTGAGTAAAATTACTGTGCAGAAACACTATAAATAAAAAACTAATGGTGTCATCATTTTTATCCCACCCTGGGATGTATTCCTAGATGTAATTTTCCTTTTTATTGGGTTCAACCTGGACCCCTACATACCCTGAAATAAATACTATATGTTTTTGTCTCCATCTCAGTTGGGGACATGGCTTAAAAATATAAAATGGGGAGAAGTAACTGGTCTGCTAAATATACCCTTTTAAGCTTCAAAAGGTGTCTACTTTTCCAACAAGCTACTGTAGTTTCCTGTCTGCCAAGTGAATGCAATCCTGCCAATTTAGGATTTCATCAGCATTGTTAAAAGTCACTCCTAATATTTTAATAGGGTTGGTGACCAGTCTAATGCCTGCTATCTGTTGGCTGGAGTGAAGACTCCCATGGGATGCCCAACTGAACAACAGTGCTCTTATCATAACTAATACATGAGCCTGACACTGTTGAGTACTTAAGCACAGCCCTTTTTTCTTATTCTACCATTCCATCCTTCAAATTGATGTAGAGGTCATCTGCGTAGGCTAGTGTTTTCACTTTCTGGGACTTACAGTCATTTTTATACCACATACAAGGTGGCTGGCTTTTAATATAATCGAATCAGTGGGTTTAAAAAAAGATCTATACAATGGCGCTCAAAGAGCAGTCATGTTTCAGCCCCCTATCTACAGTTATCAGAAGACCTTGCTAGGAATTTACAGGAGGTATCATAACAGCACTGGCGTTCAACAGCTTAATCCAATGAATGAAGTCACTGGGGATACCATAAGTTTCTGAAGTTTTAAACAAGAAATCATGGCTGACACAGTCAAAAGCCTTCTCCTGGTCTAGTGAGAGTGGGTAGCCCTCGACTGAGCCCCACCTACCTCTTTCCATGAGTTCCTTAATTATTATCCAGTTGTCATGGATATATCTCTGTAGGACAGCACAAGACTGAGAAGGGGATATCAATAACAGGGAGACCACAGATAACCTGTTGGCCAGAATTTTGGATAGAATCTTTGGGTCCGAGTTTAGGAGACACAAAGATCTTCAGTTTCTTAGTAGGGATCTCTCTGCTTGTATATAAAAAAAAAAAAATTAAGGCAGCCTGAGTCAACAAAGGGGAACGTTTTTCTGTGGCCGAGAACTGATTATATAAAAACTGCAGAGTCGTACATAGCAGATATGAAAATGACGTACCTATCGTAATTCTTGATCTTTCTGTGCATCTTCACCATTCGTCACTGCTGGGTTCTGGCCAGAGGAGCAGGACCCCGTGGGAGCATTTTTTTTTTCAAAGGGGAGGAGCTGGTGCTGTGGGTGGTGCTGCCCTCAAGGCCGATGCACTGTGTGATGCTCGCCGGTTGGCCAGTAACCAAAACTGACTCCTCCTCCATTCCAGTTCTGCACGCTGGAGAGTGAAGTCAGGAAAAGAAAGAGGGTGGGGCAAGGGAGCCGGAGAGATACAAAAAGGAAAGGATATAAACAGAAGAGATAATATTGGCCAAGAGGACAGAAGGGTGAACCTAGAGGTTTGGACAGGGGGCCCCAAACCTCTGAGCAGGCAAGGGAGGGACAGAGTAAGGGAGGGAGAGTAAGAGGATAGGAAAGAAGGAAAGATAAAGAGGAGAGGAAAAAGGAGACACTCTACCACACCTGCAGAGGTCCAGAGGACTCTCTGGGGCCCCGGGGAGAAGGGCACTACTGTCTTAAGCCATACCTGAGTTTTTTATGTATATATATATCTCAGCAGAAGAGGAGTGGGAGACAACACCCCCAGGTTTGTGGAAAACTGGGGTGGGGGGAGGGCTAACTGGGCAACAGCTCAGAAGACAGTAAGCAAGCCAGGGCACCAGACTTGAAGGTGCCCTCTCTGCCAGCCCAAAAGAGGTGGAGTGGGTGGCAAGCATCTCCTATGCCTGTCCTTAAAAACATCCTGGGGTGGGGACAGAACCCACACCGCTGCAGGGTCCCCCTGTAGAAAGATTCCTCCCACCGAGGGTCTAGAGATGACGCACCCCCTTGAGAAAGGAGGAGGAAGAGGATGCCAGGAGGTTGAACCTCCCTTGCAGACATATATTGTACAATCCAGAAGGGGACACTGCACAGGAAGAAGTTGGCTGGAACCAGTGGGGGAGAAAAGGGAGTCACAGCTCCTGAAAGGAAGGGTTCTAAGGGTCACCAGGGCCCTCACAATTGCTATAGCCCCGAGGAGAATCCCATGGGTCGAGAAGACCAGAGCTGGCGATTCATACCTTCAAACAGATCCAGACCATAGCCGGAGGAAGAGGTCCTCATCAGGAATGCAAGAAAAGGGCCCAGGTGAGCCCCCATCAAGAAGGAACAAGCGCCCCTGCTTGCCCTCCCCCAACAGTGAACCTCTGTCGCTTTCACCAGAAAGAACAGAGAGCTCAGAGGTACCAGCAGGACTAGGCCCACAATTGGCCTCAATTGGGGAAAAACAAGCAGGGAAGAAGCACTGCCCAGAGTCTGAGGTCCAAGGGGGGGAAGGAGTGCAGGAAGCAGGGATGAATGGTGAAGATACATAGAAAGATCAAGAATTACGGTAGGTACGTAATTTTGATTCCATGTAAAAATAGCAAGTGCTCAATGGCGTGGAAAAAATTAGCGAAGTAGTCATAGTGAGTGTCAAAACAGAAACGCTTCATAATGGCACTGCATAGTATAGCTATTAGTGAATTTGAGCGGGTCATGGGTGATAACTGGTAAAGATGAAGCCATGCCGTCCGCCTGATGCAGATCGCTGTTCCCGCTAGCCTGGATGCCACCTGACTGGTGCCATACGATGCCCTTGCTTGGTGCCTCGCAAGCTCCAGGCCATGTGCAGAGAGGGCAATGGCTTGTCTGGTTGCCTCCGTATCAAGCATAGATGCTAGGATTTGTCCGAGCAAAGACCATAAATGCCTGTTATAGGCAGCATGATGGGCCTGATGTGCTGCAATGGAAATAGGGAGGGACAGAGAGAGAGAGAGAGAGAGAGATGTGTCAATGAAAAGACTCTTCTCCCCCAGGAGTTGAACTCCACGGAGTCTGCATCCGAGGACTGGTCACGTCTTGGGCTTCTATGGCTGGAGGGAGTGTCCAGGAGCATCACGCCCAAACAGGGGTGAGGTAGGTCTCCCAGAGATCCCTGGGGTGCACAATACCTGCATCGGCAGTCCATCGGGGCTGGGGAAGGGACTGATGGACGCTGCTGAGCATGGTACGATGCCTCCTGAAAGTTGGAGGGCCAGGCGGGCACCACCAGGTTGCCTGCACTGTACTCGCTTAAAAAAAGCACACGTCACCCACTCAGGTTTGCGTCTTGTCAATCGCGAAATGTGGAGCTCGTCAACCAACCTCGAAAGGAAACGCTGATAGGAGGTCTGATCAGCATCCGAGGATAGGTGGACAGAAGGATCCTCTTCCTCATGTGAGGAAGACGAGGAGGCCGACGAGTCCAGGGAGTCAGAGTCCGGCTGCTGCAGGACTGAGTGGAGAAACATCTGCTCGTCCATGGAGCTAACAAACATAGGTTGGGAAATGGGCAGCCATGGCTCTAAACTGCTCCCAGGTTAAAAGCCCTGTAGGATCAGAGTGGCCTGGAAAAAAGAGAGAGGAACCTCCCTGTTCAGCAAAGAGATAGTGTGTCTCACCAAAAAACACCAGGCGCTGGAATGAGTAAACAAAAACTTGGGTAGCTTGGCATTGTATGGGGAGGCGAATAGATCAAGATCTGGGCGACCCCACCAGTCGAATATGTCTTCGACCACCGCTTCATTTAGCTTCCACTCGTGAACCCTGGCCTGGGTGTGGCTGAGACTGTCCGCTAGAACGTTCTGGATGCCTGGAACATGAACTGCAGTGATGGAAGTCTAATGCTGAATTGCCCAATTCCAAACTCGCATCGCTTCCCTGCAGAGGGGATATGGCCGAGTGCCCCCTTGTTTGTTCAGGTACCACACCATGCACATGTTGTCCATTTGGACAAGCAGAGAACCTGAACGTAAGAGGTGCTGAAAGGCCTGAAGGGCGTACAGCACTACCCACATTTCCAACACTTCCAACACATTAATGTGCAGGGAGAGCTCTGTTTGAGACCACATCCCCTGTAGAAACATAGAAACATAGACTTTGACGGCAGAAAAGGACCACTTGGCCCACCCAATCTGCCCATTTCCCTACCTACTGGATAAGCTGCAGATTCTAGTTAACCAACAGCCTGCTTCCTGCAACCCCGCACTATAATTGCTTTGTGTCTGTCCCAAGCATGTTTGAATTCCCCCACTGTTTTAGACCCAACGACTTCCTCAGGAAGGCTGTTCCATGTATCCACCACTCTCTCCGTGAAAAAGAATTTCCTCACATTACCCCTGAGCCGTCCCCCCTCTATCCTTAAACTGTGCCCCCTTGTTCTTACACATCTCTTTTTCTGAAAGATGCTACCCTCCTGGACTTTGTTGATTCCCTTGAGGTACTTGAACGTTTCTATCATGTCCCCCTGTCCCTCCTTTCATCAAGGGTATACATATTAAGCTCTCTCAGTCGCTCTTCATATGGTTTCTGATGTAGACCTGCACCATTTAGTTGCCCTCCTCTGGACTGCTTCCATCCTGTCTATGTCCTTCGTGATGGGGTCTCCAAACTGCACACAGTACTCCAGATGGGGTCTCACCAACTGTCTGTATAGAGGGATAATCACTTCCCTTTTTCTACTTGTGATGCCCCTTCCTATGCATCCCAGTATCCCCCTGGCTCTCCTTACTGACTTCTCACATTGCTTACCCATCTTTAGGTCATCTGATATGACTACCCCCAGGTCCCTTTCCATTTTGTTGTTGTTAGTACCTCCCCTGCTATTGTGTACTCTTCTCCTGGGTTTTTGTTTCCCAGGTGCATTACTTTGCACTTCTTTGCATTGAATCTAAGTTGCCATATGTCTGACCATTCCTCCAACCTTGCCAAGTCCCTTTTCATCTTTTCTACCCCCTCTTGTGTATCAACTCTGTTACAGATCTTTGTGTCATCTGCAAAGAGGCATATCTTTCCCTCAGACCCTCTGCAATGTCACTTATAAAGATGTTAAAGAGGATTGGACCCAGTACTGAGCCCTGAGGTACTCACTAGTAACCCCCTTTCTTCGGAATGTGTTCCATTCACTATTACCTTCTGTGTCCTGTTGTGCAGCCAGTTCGCTGCAGGCTACCACCCTGGGACCCACTCCCAGGCTGGCTAACTTGATTATTAATCTTTGTGCGGGACTGTGTCAAATGCCTTGCTAAAGTCTAGGTAGGCCATATTCACAGCCCCTCCTGGTCTATTACTTTGGTCACCCAGTCAAAGAAATCAATTAGATTAGTCTGACATGACCTTCCTGCTGTAAATCCATGTTGCTTTGGGTCCTGTGCCCGCTGGCCTCTAGGTGCTCAACAATTCTTTCTTTCAGAAGTAGTTCCATCATTTTCCCTACCACTGAGGTCAAACTTACAGGTCTGTGAGTTTCCTGCTTCTGCCTTGCTCCCACTTTTGTAAAGGGAATCACATCTGCCCTCCTCCAGTCCTCAGGTACCACCCCATCCTGCCATGATTTGTTAAAAGTGTGGTCAGTGGTGTCACTAGGTCCCCCTTAGTTCTTTTAGGATTCTGGGTGAATCCGTCAGGCCCCATTGCTTTGTCCACTTTGAGTTTTAGGAGTTCTTTCAGGACTCTTTCTTCTGTGAATGGACTGGTATCAACCCCCTACCCAGAGTGCTTCTATTGTCTGGTTTAGGTAACTGCTCCTCATCTTCTTTTGTGAATACTGAGCAAAAGTATTCATTCAGTATCTCTGCCTTTTCACTGTCTCCCTCTGTCCTCCTCCCCTCTCCTTTATTAATCTTCACTATCCTCCCTTAACCTTTCTATGCTCCTAATGTACCTATAAAAGGTTTTATCCCCCTTTTTGACCGAGTTGGCTATTTTTTCCTCGGTTTGTGCCTTTGCTATTCTGACTGCCTTTCCTTCTTCTTTCTGCTTTAATTGATACAGTTCCCTGTCGTGCTCCCTCTGTGATTCCTTATACTTTCTGAATGCAGCCTTTTTCTCCTTAACCTTCCCTGCCACCTCTTTTGAGAACCATAGTGGTTTTTTACTCCACTTTGTTGTCTTTATTTGTTTTACACAAAGACTTGTTGCCTCTCTGATGGCAGTTTTGATTTTTCTCCATTGTTCTTCCACCCCTCCTATTTGGCCATTTGCTAGTGCATTCTTCAGGTGTTCACCCATTTTGCCAAAGTCAGCCCTTCTAAAGTCCAGTATCCTTGTTTTGTATGGCTTATCTCCATGGTTGTGCTCATTGTGAAGCACACTGTGCAGTGGTCTGCTTGTCCCCAGATGTCTACTGACTTCTAAATTTGTGATCCTCTCTCCATTTCAGAGTACCAGGTCTAGTATTGCTCCTCCAGTGGGTTCCAGCACTAGCCGTCTAAGGTCTCCCCCTTCAGGTCATCGAGAATGACCCTGCTCTTGGATGTGGCTGCAGTACATGTCCTCCAGTTAACATCTGCATATTCGGTCCCCATCAACAGTATCTCCGTTTTCAGTCATTTTGAGAATGTCCTCTATCATTTTCTTGTCCATTTCCTCCCTTGAGGCGGGGTCTGTATACAACCCTTGATGCGGATTGCGATGCCATTCCCCATCTCCAAGGTAACTAGAGTGCCTCTTGTCCTCCCCTTACTTTTAGTTCTGTAGCTTTGATCCCTTCCCTTATGTATAGAGCTACTCCACCTCCTCTTTTGCCTTCCCTGTCCCTTCTGTAGATTGTGTACCCTGGTATGTTGACATCCCATTCATGGTTCTCGGTGTACCATGTTTCTGTGACTGCCACAATATCCAATTGTTCATCTTCCATCAAAGCTACTAGCTCAGAAAGCTTGTTTCCCAGACTACGGGCATTAGTAATCATTGCCCTCCATTTAATGTTGGCTTGATCCTTTTTTCCCCCATCCCTGCTCTTATTGCTCTTATCTATTTTACCATTTACCCCCATCCTGCCCTGTATTGAGCTCTGTACCTCAGTGTTTACCCTACTACCTGCCCTGTTTTGTGGGGGGAGGCTTGACTTTTCCTGCCTTTTATCAGTACCTCCCCCCTTATCTAGTTTATAAGCTTGCCAAGGAAGCATTTAAACCTGTCACCTAGGAGCTTGGTCCCCTTTGTGGACAAATGCAGACCGTCATACCAGTATAGACCTTTATCTCTCCAGGTGGACCCCAGTCCCCAATGAAGCCAAAGCCTTGTGCTCTGCACCAGTTTTGCAACCATTCATTAAACTGCATGGTGTGCAGTACCCTAGCCTCATTCCTGCCATGGACTGGTAGCACCTCTGAGAAGGTTACTGTGCTTGCTACCCGTCTGAGGCCCTCCCCAACTCCACAAATTCATTCTGCACTGCACTGATCCCATGCTTAGCTAGGTCATTTGTCCCAAGGTGGACAATGATATCTAGTTCTCTCTCCTGTGATGCTGCTTCTACAATTGTGAGGATTAGCTTCTTGTCCCTTCAAGCCATGGCACCAGGCAGGCAGCTTACTTCCTTCTCTCCCTTCCCCAGTTCTACCCCTCTAACAATTGAGTCCCCTATCAGTAGCTGTTTCCTTCCCCTGTGGTGTCCCTTGACACCCTTTTGTGGGTCTCCCTTGTGGATGTCCTCAGCATTCTTCTGGGTCTCCACTGAAGGTGCCATCATAGAGGAACCTTGCTCTGCCAGAATGGCATCTGATTTGTGTAGAGGTACAACTGGGGGGCTTCGCCTCTGGTCCACCACCCGCACCCTCCCAGAACCCCCTGTGTTCTGTGGGTCTCCAGGTTTGACCCCAACCCAGCCCTGAAGCATCTGTGGTCAGGGTCTAGATGGGAGAAGGAGGCTGAAAAGGGACCCCTTTGCAAAGATTGCAGATATCCTGCCACCAAAGGAGATCCTGACGCATTCGGTTTGGAGACCATGCTCTTGTGGTCCAGGTTGTCCGCTCTCTGGTCCCACTGAACCCTGAGTGTCCACTGCAATATCCACATGTGCAGCCTGGCCAGGGGAACAGTAGGAATGGCTGCTGCCATAAGGCCAAGAAGGCGTTGCACTGACCTGGCCGAAACCCAACGATTGGAAGCCATCAGCAGAGCCTAGTGTTTCAAGGTTTACGCCCTATCCAGTGGTAGGAAAGCCGGACCCTGGGCCGTATCCAGCACTGCCCCAATGAACTGCAGGCACTGGGAGGGGATAAGGTGAGACTTGAGATAATTCACCGTAACCTCCACTTGGCCAAATAGGTCCAGGGTAGCCGAAACGGAAAGCTCCACCATTTCCCTCGACGAGGCTGAGATCAGCCAATCATCGAGGTACAGGAAGATGTAGTGGCCCTGACGGCTCACGGCTGCTGCCACTACCACCGGGCACTTAGTAAAAACCTTGGTTGCTGAGGATAGGCCAAAAGGGAGGGCTTTGAACTGGTAGTGTTCCCCCTGAAAGGAGAACCTGAGGTAGCGGTGGTGGGCTTGAAAGACAGGTATGTGCAGGTAAGCATCCTGCATGTCCAGGGCGCAGAACCACAGTCCCTTGTGCAGTAGGGACAACAGGCCTGGAAGGGTCAGCATTCAAAATCTTTTGTACTCTGCATACAGATTTAAGGTGCTGAGGTCTAGAATTGGATGCAAATCTCCCGTCTTTTTGGGAATGAGGAAGAAGTGAGAGTAGTACCCTATTCCTGCTTGGTTTAGAGGAACGTGCTCTATGGCTGCTTTTTGCAGAAGAGCCTCTATCTTTTCTCTTACAAGGGGAATGTGCACCTTTGGAAAGTGGGATGGACCTGGGGGGGGGGCTGTCTGGGGTCTTTCCAGAAACTCTAACATGTGGCCTTGAGAAACTAGTTGATGGACCCACGAATCTGTGGTGATCGCCTCTCACCCTGCCAGATGACCGGTGAATCTTCTGCCCACCAGTTCCTCTGACTGAAGAAGAGAAGGAGGGGAGGTGTACCATGACTCAAGAGGCGGAGCAAGGGTTGGGGAGGGCCGTCCCTGAAGCCCTCTGGTTCTTGGCTGAGGGGGCCCGAGGTTTGGACTGACATCTGGCCTGTTGTTGCTATTTCGTCTGCCGTCTCTGTTGGTGATGAAAAGGCTTCTGTCTTATAGCTAGTGCGGTACATAGTTTGCACTGAACATAGTGCCTTCTCCCTATCCTGAAAGTTTGTGATGATGTCTTGCGCATCTCCTCCAAAGAGGACAGAACCCTGGTGCATGTTGGATGACAGCCTGGACATCAGGTGCCAGCCCAGAAACTCTCAGCCAAGAATACCTCCTCAGACAGATGGCGGTAGCCGTACCTCTAGCTGAAGAGTCAACAGAGTTGTAAGTCGCTCTCAGAGAGTGGCGACAGGCGACTTTAGCTGACCTAATGGTGTCAGAGAGGGTTTCCTTCACTTGAGAGGGTTTCCTTCACTTCAGAGTCTGGCATGGCCTCAATGACAGGCTCTAATTTGCAAAAGAGGGATTTTTGGTACACCAACATGTGCACCACATGATTTAGGGTGCGCACAGCCAGGGTAGAGGACGAATAAAACTTTTGTTCAAATTGATCTAGCTGCCTCGACTACTTATCAGGAGAAGAGGTGCTCATATGTTTAGGTTTAGTGGATATGTCATGTGCCGTGTTAATGACCAACATGTCCACTTTAGGGTGGACGCCACGGTGATCCTTGCCCTCTGGTGTACAGTAAGTCCAGCCTGCCTTCTTGGCCACGGCAGGAATGGATGACTACATTAACCAAATGGTAGAGGCTGGGTCCTCATGATGCTCCAAGCAGGGAGGTGTGAGGACTGGGGATAGTTCAGGCATGTCCAAATGCTTGGCCAACCTCTTATGTTTGGGATCCTGATCATCAGTCTTCCACTCGTAGGCATCCACAATCTTTTTAAGGAGGTCTGTGAAGGAGGGATGCTCTGGAGCAGACTTCGGAGACTCCTTAGCCTTGGGTTCATCTGGTGGAGGTGTCTCAAAGCCGGAGGCTGAGGAAGAGAAGTCAGAATCCGAGTCTGAGTCCGACGAACGAGTCGGGACTGGAGACATAACCCCGTGGTGGAGAACCTCCTTAAAGGTGGCAGGAGGCCTGCCCTTGTCAGTGGTGGTAGTCGTGCCTTTCGTCAGACCTGATGTGGAAGGATGGGACTCCACTGGCGACGGAGACTGATGCATCAGATCTGGGCATGCCATGGTAGAGGCTGCTACTGGATGACAACTGTCCAATTCAGAGACTAACTGCGACTTAGTTTCAGCCCAACAAGACTGGAGAATCGTCCTGAGGTCCACTTGAGATTGAGGAGGTGGGGACGGAGGCGGTGGAGGCTGGCAGACCAGCTGAAAACTGGATCCATAGCCAGGCATCGAGTATCCTGGTGTCTGGTACACGGATGGTGGGTAGCCTGGTGTGTGGTAGTTAGGCACATGGCCCGGCGGCACACGCCTCAGCAAAGGGAGTCCTGACGTCGGGTACCCCAACAGAAGGTATCTGGGGTTAGAATAGTGTGGCATCTGGTAGCTGTGCATCTGAAAATGTGGCAATGTCCCCGACAGAGGAGCCATAGTGCCAGACAGAGGACTCTGAGGAGGCCTGAAAGGCAGGTTAGAACCCAAGGGCAGAGAGTCAGGCGTTGGACTGTTAGAGGGTAAGCCATGCATCAGTCCAGAGGGATCCTCCAGCGGAGGGGCGAAGGGCCCTTCTGGGACAGCCAGTGGCGAAGGGTCCTCAGGATCTGCCAGGAGGTTTGTGTTGGGGCCTGGTTGTGACCCGGTAGTGGTATCGTCAGGCTGTCAGCCCTCTAACTCCAGCTCCAGATGCTTGGGGGAGGCTGGAGGAGAAGAAAAAGTACCCGGGTGGGATGAACCCGCCGGGGTAGACTGCAGCTGAAGTGGCAGCAGGCGCTGACAGTCAACATCGGGCCTCTTGTCAGGGCCCAACAGAAGCGCCTGGGCTTAGCGGGCGTCAGAAGATCCAACGTCTGGCTTATCAGCCATGGCTGGATGTTCACCAGAGTCCCTAGTGCCCGACTTAGCCTAGGCTGGGCACTCGGAGGCTCTGACAAGCAACTTATCAGCCCCGCCAGCAGACTTGGACTCTTTGGCTTTCTGGGGCCTAAGAGTGGCAGGAGTCTCAGACTCGGCTGAGGCGACCACCACCACCAAGACCAGTGGCAGCGGGGGGACCAAGGACTGCTGCTGGGAGGTAGAAGCAGGCTTGTTTGAGGTGGCACTTTTCCTGGAGGAAGAAGGCCGTTGATCGTCCACAGTCCCTGGAGGGATATGCGGGCGGTAAGGGGACCTATCCTGGCCCCGGTGCTTCTCTTTGTCCTTCCTCTTCTTGTGGCAGTGCGAGTCTGATGACAAGCAGGAAGAGGTGCTCCACAGCTTCTGCAACTCCTTCTCCATCGATGCCATTTTTAGTTTTAAAATGTGGGCCTCGAGGGCTTTCTGCCTGCTTTTCCGTGTAGCCTGACTGAAACTCAGGCAGGCCTCACAATCCTCTGTCCAGTGTTCCTGGCCCAGGCAGAAGAGGCAAAGGGAATAGTCGTCCTTATGCGGGGGCTGTGTGCTGCAGGAATTGCACTTATTCTTATGCGACTCAGAAGGTGTCGGAGAAGACATGCATGAAAAATATTCTTACTGGAACGGTAAAAAAAAAAAAAAAGACATTTTGGTGTATACACATCCAAAATGGTGGTCGAACTGTAGCAGCGCTCTCCGCGAGGTCAGACGTGCACAGGTCGACAGCGGGAAAGAACTGTAGGGTGGGCTGGGAAATGCCCACTATATAGGGACATGCTGCTGATACTGGTCACGTGACGTCGGTGGGCAGTTCCCCGCCAGACACTGCTAGCTAAAGTTTTCCATGTGGTCCTGATGCCAGGAGCGCAGCCCTAATGGTTATTACCTACTGCAAGAGCCCTCTTGAAGTGAGATCTATATATATATCGATCTTACTAAGGCCTTCGACCTGGTCAACCATAAGCTCCTATTTAACAAATTTCTCAGCCTGGATTTGTCACAGAACACAGCTGACTGGCTTTACAGCTGTCTCATTAACTGCTCCCAGCGAGTGAAGATTGATAAATCTTTGTCTGACACTAGGGGAGTAGCTATTAGTGTCTCCCAGGGCTCCATCTTGGGCTCTCTCCTATTTCGCCTCTTCATAAATCAATGGCCTGATGCCTGTCAGACAACCAACGTAATCCTCTATGTCGATGATGCTGTCATCTATTCCAAAAACCCTGACCTTGACAGCCTCAGTGCCGCTCTCCAAAGCAAATTCAGGTCACTAGAAAGCTGGTTCTCCAATAATAAACTGTTCTTCAATTACAAAAAATAAAGACCGTGTTCTTCTCTAGTTTCTCCCAGAAGAGGAAAGTTCCACCTTCTGTCACTCAGAATGGCCAGGGACAAAAGTGTGAACAGGTGGAGCCCTTCAAATACCTTGGAGTAAATCTGGATGACACCTTATCTTTTGCCCCCCACGCTGACAGTGTAGTAGCCACAGTTAACATAAGACTGGGTGTCCCGTACCGTAACTGGACCAATCTCACTGAAGATGCTAAACGCCTTACTGTAGCCAGCTCAGTTCTGTCACTTATAGATTATGGCCTCCCTGTCTATGTAGCTGCCTGTGACACGGTGCTAAACAGAATAAAGTTGATTTGTAAGGAGGTATGCTGCTTTATACGTAGTGCAGATAACTGCATTCATAGTTGTACCCTTTACACGCTCACTAACTGGCTACCTTTACCCTGCAGAATAAAGCTTCAAACCATTTTGCTAGCCTAAAAGGTGCTCCTGGGCATAACACACCCCTGCTTTAACACACTGTTTCCATACTGTCGCCAACCAACACAACATCAGCACTATGGTCAGGAATGTCCTTAAGCCTCATTTCCAGCATTCTCAGCTGGGCAAGCAGTCGTTTGCTATCAGGGCTGCTAACTGGTTAAACAAACTGCCTGATACTCTGCTGAATCTCCCCAAGATTAATCATTTTAAGAGATCTTAGGATCTGCCCTTGCAGTCCATTGCAATTGTAATTGTGTAAATTGCCTTATTCGGCTTCTTTCTGTACATATCATAGGAATCATAGGGAAAAACTACACGTCCACAGCCTAAAAGGACATTCAGGACCCGACCAATCCCTAACCTCCCTTCACACCTGTACGTCCTTTGTCATATATACATCCAGTTTGTTCTTAAACACTCCCATACTATCACTTTTGTAGAACATCTAGAGGAAGCTTATTCCATTCCTCAACTACCCTTTGATTAAACCATTGTTTCCTGATGTTCCCCCTGAACTGCTCACCCTGTAGTCTAAGATGGTGTCCCCTGGTCTTTCTCTCTGTCTCCCTATTTTCCAATGCCAAACATTCTCACAGATCCTTGTTCTGTGTTGCTTTAAATACCAAACACAAATCTCAACGGAGTCTTCTGTATGCCAAAGAAAACATGCTCAATGTTCCCAATCTATCCTGGTATGACAATCACTTATTGGCCTTCACCAATCTCGTTACTCTCCTCTGCAGCCTCTCCAATCCATCCATGGCCTGTTTACTATGTGGAGCCCAAAACTGGATGCAGTAGTCCACATGCGGCCTGACCAAGGCACTATACAGTGGCACAATAACCCTTTTGTCTCTATTCTTTATATTTCTCACAGTGCAACTTATCATTCAATTCCCCTTATTCACTGCCTCTCTTCAATGCCTATCGAATTTGAGATCCCTTGTTATTATAATGTCCAAATCCCTTTGCTCTTCAACTGGCTTCAGTTGTTCTCCATTTAGGAAACATACAGCCTCAACATTTCTCCTCCCAAAGTACATTATCTTGCACTTACTGATGTTATATTCCAACCCCTTATCAGAAGCCCAGTCTGCAACAGTCTTAATTTCATTCTGAAAATTTCGGACATTAGCCTTGTTACTTACAAGTGTGCCTATTTTAAGGTCATCTGCAAATTTACTAAGCCATGCTGAAGTACCACATGCTAGTGATGTCACTAGTATGTTAAATAACAGGGGTCCCAGTACTGACCCCTTGCGGCGCACTGCTCGTCACCTCCATCCAATTTGAATAAGAACCCCCCAACGCGACCCTCTGTCTCCTACCATCCAGCCAGGATGTCACCCATTGTTGTATGTGGGAATCTATGCCTAATTTTTTTAAGAGTGGCCAAAAGCCTTCCATGTGACACCATGTCAAAGGTACGAGAAAATCCATATACAGCATATCAACGGGAATTCCCTGGTCCACTGCATGACCTCCCTTCGCTGAACCCATGCTGGTTCAGATCCATATGGCCTGAGCCGTGGAGGTACTCCGTAAAATTTTCTTTTATTATACTCTCCAATATCTTACAAAGTATAAGTGTAATACTACCTGGTCTATAATTCCCCACAGCCCTCTTATCTCCCTTTTTATATATTGGGGTTACTATTGCCTTCAACCAGTCCTCCACTACTGTACTGGTGTCAAGAGATTCCTGAAAGATGACAGTAACAGGTGGAGCTATAACCTCTGCTATATTCTTAAGTAAAGCTTGATGCAGCCCATCTGGCCCCTCAGATTTATACGGATTCAGGTTCTTAAGCCTTAGAGTAATATCCTCTACCCACAACTGAATGTTACACTGGCCCAAGTCCCTCTTGTTTCTACTCGCCTCACCATCCCTGGGTTTATTCATGCTTGAAAAATATTTGTTCAGCTCCTTGGCTATTTCTCTCTCCTCTGATATCTCCTCATTCTGCACCTTCAAAGGACCTACCCGAGTTTTCTGACTTCTTAATCCCCTAATATAATTGAAAAAGGCCTTCTTGTTTTCTTTTTTGTTGCTAGGTTGTATTCGTGTCTTCTTTTGGTTTTTCTAATCATCATCTTATCATTTTTAACCCTTTTCCTGTAAACACTCCAAGCCTCTCTGGTGTCTCTCTCTTTTTCTATATGATAGGCCCATTTTTTTTTGTTTGATTGCCTTTTTAATATTGTTGGAGAACCAGTTCAGTATTCTACCCTTTGTATTGTATTTCACCTTGACGGGAATAAACCTTTCTGAGCAGTCATATAGTTTATGTTTTAAACAGTCCCACTTTTGCTGTAAAGATATTCCCTGAAAATCATTTTTCCAATCCCAGACTCCCAGATGTTCATTTATTTTACTGAAGTTGGCCCTATTATAACACTTTAATACTATGGCCCCACTCTGCTTTTCATGTTTGCATTTCGAATCCTATCATGTTGTGATCAGATCCAAAGAGTGGTTCCCTAACTTTACATCCATCTACTGCCTCCACCATGTTTATTATCACAAAGTCCAAGACATTATTTGCTCTTGTTTTATCTGTAATGTTTTTTACAGCCCATGACCTCTATTATTTCAAGAAACTGTTTCTTGATGGTTGTGCTTCCTTTCATTTGTAACCAGTCTATCCCCAGAAAGTTGAAATCCTCTAGTAAGAGCAGTGATCCATTATCACTCTGTTCCCTTACCACATCCAGATATCCTTTCCCTGATCTGTACTCATAGGTGGTGCCCTATAACATAACCCCACCGTGATCTTACATGATCTTTGCGGTAAGATTTCAAACCATAATTGTTCAAGCTTCAATAAAGCTTCATCAGCAATCATTCTGGTCCTGATCCCCTGCTTAACATAAACTGCCAAGCCACCTCTTTTACTAAGGTCCCTATCCTTAGAAATCAGATGGAAACCACTAATATTTCTGTCCCAATCACAAGCAACCTACCATGTCTCAGTAATACAACAACTATCAAACTTTTCCTCTACTAATATATATTCCGGCACTTGTTTTTTTATTGCTTATACTTCGGGCGTTCAACAGGAGCATTTTTAGGGTTTCTGTCTGCTTTGTCCCCCCCCCCCCCAATTCGAAAGTTTCTTCTGATTCCCATCCCCCTTTATTCCCAGTTTAAAGCTTGGCTATTTCAATATTTATTCTTTCAGCCAGCATTCTTGTCCCTGCTCTATTCAAGTGCAGCCTATCATATCTGTACAAATGGTGTTTACCATTGAATGCATCCCAATGTACCAAAAAACAATGCCCCTCCTGTCGACACCAATTTTTTAACCATTCATTTAAACTCCATATTCCCTGATTTCTTGCTTCTCCTGCCCTTAAGACTGGTAATATTTCTGAGATAATTAGGCCCCCTTTCCTCCTCTTAATTTCAGCAGCAATATTTTGAAATGCTTTATATCCTGTGACTTTTTATATAATGATCTGTATGGATTTTTTTAAAACTGTAATTTCTTCTGAACTGCTTAGTGTGCTTGTAATGTTTTTTGTGACTATGTATTTGACTCAGAACCTTTGTAAATGAGCACCTGTGCTCAAAATATTCTCTGAAGTCTTCAATAAATAAAATAAATACATATATTTTGGATATCAGAAATGAAGGAATTGTCTGTGGAGGAGTGCTGAAACCTAATCAAAATAAAATGAAAGGAGACAGAGAACAAATATGTCCCAGTTAAGAAGAAATATAACATAAAGGGTAAGGTTCCTGCTTAGTTAACTGACAACATTACAAAACAAATCAGGGGATGCTAATAAACAGCAATGAGCGAGGACGTCTTCCCCTGTGCTCTGTCTCGCCAGAGTTAAAATTGAATAAAAATACAACAAAAAAATATTGAGGTCTGTACTAAACTGGTTACCTACCTCCACCTAACATCATGGACAAACATTTAGTGCCTAATCAAGGAAAATCACAATGTGCGGCAGCTAAAAATATGAAAAAACCAACGCCGACTGCACAGGTGGAAAGCGTGGGGCCTCTCTCACTCTCAGCAGCCAAGATGGCAGTGCTGGGCCACGAGGTAACTCAACAAGTCTTAGCAGCACTGAATCCTCAGTTGGAAAAAATAGAAACTAGGCTGGAAAGCAAGCTCCAAGAAATTGTGAGCAAAATGCAGCCCATGCCTCCAGGATAGATGAGGTCGAGCAGAGAGTATCAACGTTGGAGGATGCTACTGGGCCACTAATCTCTAAGATCGCTACTTTGGAAAAGAGCCTGAGGACTTCAAAGACCTCTTTGACAATCAGGAGAACAATCGCCGGTGGCTAAACCTCCGGATAAGAGGATTGCTGGAGGGCAAAGAGGGCCCCAGCGTGGAGTACTTCTGTGCAAAAAACTTGCCGGAGTTGTTGGGCCTGCAGCCAAAAGGTGGGCATTTTAAAAGGAACAAGTGCACCGGGCGGTGATGCCAAAGCCAGTGGCTGGTCAGCCTCTAAGACAGATCATCATGCAGTTCCATAATTTCAAGGACCGCCAGGCTGTGCTGACTGTATACCGCAACATGAAGAAGCTGCATTAAAAGGGGTCCAGATTATACATTTTCCAAGACTACTCTACCAGGCTTCAAAAGAAATGGAAACTATTCAACCCTATCATGGACAAACTGCACGAGGTAAAGGTAGAATTTTATCTCTCCTACCCAGTTCCCTTGAAGATTAAATACGAAGGAGCCACCTTTTCCTTTTGAGAAGCAGATAAGGCATCAGCATTTGTACAAGAACTACAGCGCAAGATCTCTTGAAAGCTTCCAGATGGCTGATCACTGATTTCTGGGTGGCCATGCTTTGCAGGGTGCTGAACTGACTCTTCACCCGTTTGCTGGTGTGGGGACGGGGGTAGATGCCTCCTGCAGACATAGGTGGCTTATGGTTCTCCCCCCCCCACCTCAATGGATTACTTTTCGCCTCCTCCTCAAGTATATGTCCCCGGAGCAGCTTGTAGCATGACTGGAAGCCTTGCGGAAGAACAAAGAACTGGACTGAGCTGGGGCGAGTGTTCCCTGGTGCTAACTGGATGCAGGACCAGGGTAAAGGCCTGAACGATAAGCGGCTTTGGAATCTGGCTGTTGCAGGTGGAACTAAGGGAGGTTTTTTCGTATTCCCAGCACCCGATGAACTAATACAACTGGGCTTCCACACGACAAGGTAAAGGTAGGACGGGGGGTTGGGAGTGCAGGGGTGATCTCAGAGAATTATAGTTTGAGGATGCACTGCTTCTCCCTGCATCTCCTGCTTGGACTGCAGCTGATTCACCCGCAGAGTAAAATGGCCTAATGTTCTGCCTTATTTTATTTGGACTTCAATGTGGGTCAGATTGGGGGTGGGTTGTTGTGGAGGCAGGTATGGAGGGGGGATTGCTGTAGTTTTTTGGAAATTTGGGGGTGGTGGCTATTTCTGCAGAGTGATGGTTTTGGGTAAACTGTGGTCATAGACTGCATGGTTGACTGTTGGCCTCAGACTTGGGGCGGAAGGCTGATCACGTCCCTTACACATCAGGTGTACCATACCAAGAGGAAGGTGTGGAGGGGCAAGGAGGTCAACAACTTAGATCTGCCATTTCGATGGGTTTAGGTGTGATATACATAATAAATGCTGAAACAATCGGTTGAGTATAGTGGGAAAGGGTTCAGGAGGTAGGATGTGAAATGTTGGGTGATCAGATTTTTTTTGCAGAAGGGAAACTGTTTATTTAAAAGATGGAGCTGTGCCTGTGGAGTCCCATATATAGGACTCTGCAATATAATTGATGCGGGGGAACTGGTGAAGATGGAGGCACTTCAAGGGAAGCCCAGGGGGATGGGTATCTAGCCCATCGCTCTTGGTGTGGGAAGGAGGACTGAGGGCTCTAGTGGATTCATCTCTAAAGGTTATTTGAATGAAGCATTGCAATGGGTATTGTTCCAAGAATATATGTTAAGCTCTGAGGGATGTGGGGGACTCGTTTACTGTATGGGGGACTTTGTGACTACAAAGTGTGTAGTACCTCAGAAGGTGTCTGAAGTATGGCACCTGGGGGGTTGGGGGGGGGAGACACAGGGCGGTTTGTTAAGTTGTTGCATGTTATGCAGGGGGGAGAGTGATGTTGTTAGGATTAACTGTTCTAATGTTCTTTTTGTTTGTTATCAATCAATGGTCTATATCTAATGTACGATGCTATGACTTGTGGTGCTCACAAATGCTACTGGAAATGCTGGGCATGTGGAGGGTACTCTCAGGGAGGATGAATTATAGACTGCAACATGGGTACGGTCAATAAAATAAAAACTGTCTCCTGGAACATCAAAGGGGTCTTGTCACCAGTTAAGTGCACTAGTATATTAACAGCATTGAAATGACAGCAAGTGCAAGTGACTGTACTCCAGGAGACCAATCTTGCAGATAGAGAGCATGCTAAATTTGTGTGGGGATGGGTTGGTACTTGTCATGCAGCCTCTTACACCTCCCACAAGAGAGGGGTGGCAGTATTAATTCATAAGTGTCTCCCCCTGCAGGTTCATCGGGTGGTGGCGGATCCCAAGGAGGGATGCTATGTCTTTATGGAGGGAGAGTTGTACGGAGAGAAGGTCACTTATGCAAGTATTTATGTCCCTGTAGTTTTTGACCCAAAATTATTTCAATCCCTTCTGGACATCATTATGAGAGAACAATTTCCTGGGTTAATTTTAGGGGGGATTTTAACAGTGTTATGAACCCTGAACTGGATCATTCAGAAGGGAGGAGTTGCTACAGGGGAGTAATGTCTTAGTGGCAATTGGGGATCAGCGACCTGGACTTTGTGGACAAGTGGCCCACTGCCAACTCCGGAGATAAAGAATATACTTTTTACTCTAACTTTCACAAAACATGGTCTTGCATAGACTACATATATATACCTCGTGTACAGTATCACTAGGTGGATAAGGTTGGCTACAGACCTATAAAAGTGTCAGACCACAATATGGTTATCCTCACCCTGACAGAAGAAAGGCCCACTCCCATGAAAATTCCCTACATATTGGCTGAGGAAACAGGAGTTTAAGACCTACTTCAGAGACCAGTGGAAATATTACTGAGAGGTCAATTCTAGCTTAAACACAAATAAAAGGGCATTTTGGGAGGCTGGCAAAGCCTTCATGTGGGGGGCGATCATCAGCTACATCGCCAAGTATAAAAGAGAAAAGGAAAAAAGGGTGGCCCTGGAATTGCAATTGAAGGACATGGAGCACAGGGCTGCAAGGGGGGAGGCTGATGGGGAGGCTCTGAAACAGCTGACCGCAGTAAGGGAGGCATTAAACCGCTTGCTCACCAAGGAAGCTCACTCATCATGTTTTTTTGCCAGGAGGCAGTTTTATGAGTGAGGTAACAAACCAGGTCCACTCCTAGCTAATTTACTGAAGGGTAGGAAGGGCCCTATCCATATCCCAATCATTAACGACAAGACAGGGAACTTGGTTGGGAACAGAGAGGAGCTCCATGATTTTTATCACCAGTTGTATAAGGCAGAATGTGGGGGGAAGTTAGAGGTGGTATGCCACTTCTTAAGTCAGATCAACATTCTGAGTCTATCTGAGGAACAGCGGTCCTCGTTGGGGGAAGAAATCACCTGGTAAGAGATAAGGAGAGCTATACAAGTTCATAAGAGGGGAAAACCTAGCGGGTGAGATGGGTTCACAGCTCAGTATTATCAGGTGATGGGTGAATCACTGCTAGAACCTTTCTGGGAATTGCTGAAGGAGGTGAGGGAGGAGGGGACACTACCTGCCACATGGTATGATGTGGTACTATGCGTTTTGACAAAGTCAGGGAAGGACCCTACTGAGTGTGCCTCGAATCGCCTGATATCTTTACTAAATTGTGATTTGAAAATCATGGCTAAGATCTTGGTGAGTCGCCTGGACCGTCTGCTTCCGGAGCTGATCCATCTGGACCAGACTGGGTTTATTCGAAGATGTCTCTCCAACCATAATATGCATAAACTGTTAAATGTGGTGTGGGGGCTCCTTGGCATCCGGGCCAAACTTGTGTGCTGTCTCTGGATCCTGAGAAGGCATTCGATCGCATCAAGTGGAAGCATCTGTCTGAGGTACTGCAGAGCTTTGGTCTGGATGAGGAGTTCGTGGGGCTGGTTCCGGCACTTTATAAGTCACCAGTGGCAAGAATACTGGTGAACGGAGGTTTATCAGAGCAACTGTCCCTCTCCCGGGGTATGCGGCAGGGGTGCCCCCTCTCCCCCCTCTTGTTTGCATTGGCCATCGAGCCTTTGGCAATTCATATCAGGAAGGCCTCTGACATACATGGGGTTAAGGGGAAATCAGGACAGGTTCATAAAATTACCTTATATGCCGATGATATGCTGTTGCATGTCATGGAACTGCAGCAATCTATTCTGGCATTGCTTAGGATAATCCAGGAATTTGCAGGGTTTTCTGGTTATAAAATAAATATAGGTAAGTCAGAACTGCTACCCCTGGGGCAGGGGGTCACATGGGGACAGGGAACTGGGTTTGGACTGTGGGAGGTCACTAACTCTTTTAGCTACCTGGACATTCAGTTAGGTAGAGAGCAGCTGTCCTCGTACCAGTTAAATTTCAGCCCCCTTATTAACATTTTGATAGGGGATCTACAGCGCTGGAGGACCTTGCCTATCTCCTGGCTTGGTCGAGTGAATCTAATCACAATGAACCTTTTGCCCCAAATACTGTACATAATGCAAATGCTCCCGATGGGTCTCACAAAAGTTGACTTGAAAAGACTTGATGGGGCATTTGCCTCTTTTTTGTGGCAAGGCAAGCATGCACATATGTGCTTACAGCAGCTTAGGTCTGATACCTCTGGGGGGGGGGGGACTCAGTTTCCCTGACCTATGAAGTTATTACCTGGTTAGCCAACATAGGTACATCCAGGATTGGGTAAACCGACCGCCCCAGGCTGGGTGGTTAGACTTGGAGGAGGAGGGATGCCCTGGGTGCTTGTCTGCCTACTTGTCTAAGTGGCGCTGAAGGGTGTACACAATGATGGATTCAGCCAACCCAATGGCAGTATGGGTAATGGAGACATAGGAACAGCTGTGGCACTGTAGAGGCGCACTTCATGAAGAAACGCTGAAGGTGCCGGTTGCGGGGAATCCCTTTTTTGTGCCAGGTGTCTCGGATGGTGGCTTCCGGGAATGGAAGAACTGGGGTGTCTTATGCATAGGCAACCTGTACACCAGAGAAAGGATACATCCTTTTGCAGAAATACAGGAGGCAACAGACTTGCCCAGTACACACTTTTCCTGTTACTTGCAGGTAAGGGCCTACATGAGGGGGTTGGATAGGGAGCAAGCCACAATGTCGTCACTGGCCCAGGTGGAGCAGTTGCCGTATGCAGCTAGACGGAATCCCAGGGGTATCATACGAAAGGCAGTCCAGGTGGAGAGGAGTAGTTTACCAGACATTACACGCAAAGCCAAAGCGTTATGGCTAGATAGCTCTAGCCATTAACGTTATGCTGCTGTTTGGAATTCATTATGGACAAATGTTTTAACTGGATTTTATGGAATGTTAATATTGTATTTGATGCGTTTTATTTTATACAGCACCTTGGTTTTGAAAGGCACTTTATAAATAAAATTATTATTATTATAGAAGAGAGATTTGGGAGTACAGATTTGGGAGGAAGACTGTAGTTTGTTGTTAAGGTCCTACATGGGAATTTTAATATGTAACAAACACAAGGAATCACTATATAAGTTTATTCATAGGTTATACTGACCCCCTCTGATAGTGAATAAATTTAATCCTGTAATCTCGCCAAGGTGTGGGAGGTATAGGGCAGAAATGAAAATTACGCACCTACCCTAATTCTTGATCTTTCTGTGTATCTTCACCATTCATCACTGGTGGGTTCTGGCTGGAGGAGCAGGATCCTGCAGGAGCATTTTTTTTTTGTAAAGGGGCAGAAGTCGGTGTCGTGGGTGGCATCGCCCTCGAGGCCGACGTACTGTGTGGCGCTCGCAGGTTGGCCAGTAACCGACGCTGACTCCTCCTCCATCCCAGTTCTGCGTGACAGAGAGTGAAGTTAGAAAAAAGAGAAAGAAGGAGGGTGGGGCAAGGGAGTCTGAGAGATAGGAAAGGGAAAGGATATAAACAGAATAAGAGATAAAGCCAGTCAAGAGGACAGAAGGGTGAACCTAGGGGTCTGGGACAGGGGGCCCCCAAACAACTGAGCAGACGGGGAGGGGGACAGAGTAAGGGAGGGAGAGTAAAAGGGTAGGAAAGAAGGAAGATAAGGGAGAGAGGAAAAGGAGACACTGTGCCATGCCTGCAGAGGTCCAGGGGACTGTCTGGGGCTCTGGAAAGAAGGGTACTACTATCTTAAGCCACTTCTAAGGCAAAGGCAAGGCAAATGTTATTTTTCTGGCGCCCAATCCCAGAGGCTCTGGGCACCGAACAACAACAGCAAACTATCAATACAATAATATAAAACAATAACATATCAGTATGCATAAATAAATTAATAAATATATATCTAAAAGCTGATACTCAACAAATAAGCTGGATGCCCAGGGTGGATTAATGGCTAAGGTCTGGGAAGGCCTGATTAAACAGGAAGACCTTGAGGCAGGCCTTAAAAACCTCAACTGAGGGGGCCTCCTGAATTGATGGAGGCAGCGAATTCCACAGGATGGGGCCAGCGACACTGAACGCTCTGTCGCCGGTGGTTTAAAGCCTCGTCTTGGGAATCGCCAGGAGGCCCCTAGATGAGGACTGGAGGGAGTGGACCGGAACGGCGGGTGTGAGAAGGTCTGACAGGTAACTGGGACCCAGCCTGCGTAGGGCCTTAAAGGTGAGCAAGCCCACCTTGAACAGAATCCTCCACCTAACTGGCAGTCAATGCAGTTCACGCAGGACCAGAGTAATATGACAGAATTTAGGCTGCCCAGTGAGAAGCCTAGTGACCACGTTCTGCACTAGCTGCAGCCAGTGAAGGTTCCCCTTCAGAGACCCCACGGTAGAGTGCATTACAGTAATCAAGTCTGGATGTCACAAAGACATGTACCACGGTGGGGAGGTCCATAGATGGAACTAGGGGCGTAACCTTGGCAATATTCCTAAGATGGTAAAAGCTGGTCCAGACAACGGATGACACTTGAAAATCAAATGACAATCCACTGTCGAAGGTCACGCCAAGGTTTTGCACCCTAGAGGAGGTCATCAATGGCACAGATCCCAGGAATAAACCAGTATTGGCGCCAGAGGACAACCTGTTCCATCTTCTGCTGGATTCCACCACCAGTACTTCTGTCTTGTTGGGGTTCAGTCACAATCAGCTAGAGGACATCCAGTCATTTGTCTCCGCGAGGCAGCTGTTTAGGACAACGGATGACACCTGAAAATCAAATGACAATCCACTGACGAAGGTCACGCCCAAGGTTTCGCACCCTAGAGGAGGTCCTCAATGGCACAGATCCCAGGAATAAGCCAGTATCAGCGCCAGAGGACAACCTGTTCCATCTTCTGTTTGACTCCACCACCAGTACCTCTGTCTTGTACGGGTTCAGTCGCAACCAGCTAGAGGACATCTAGTCATTTGTCTCCGCGAGGCAGCTGTTTAGTACTTCCACTGCACTAGACGTTCCCGGGGCAAAAGGAAGATACAGCTGGGTATCATCGGCATAGCAATGAAAACCTAGACCATACTTTCTTTTTTTTTTTTTTTTTTTTTACATAATGTTTTTATTCAGCATTTCAACATACCATACAATCCAACTTCAGGTCATTACTAAATCACTAAGAACACCCAAAAGTCTAATACATTTGCTTGCTCCCAGTCTCCAGGGTATTTAAAGTCCACCTATTCATACTATAACGGAAGCATCAGCCATATTACGACCTGTAAATTCAGGTTACTCACCTGTAACAGGAGTTCTAGGAATGGTATATGTTGTTCATCCACACTGTCTGGCAGGTTCCTTGCCACTTTAAATCTTGCCGGAAGGTCTTCAAGCTGGCTCCTCCCACCCACCCGGGTGGTAAAACTCTCGGCTCCGCCCCATGACGCCAGATCTAGCTCGCTGGAAGCCAGGTTGTGCGTCGAAGCCGGGGAGGTCGGGTGGGTCGTCGGGATGAACAACATATACCAGTCCTAGAACTCCTGTTACAGGTGAGTAACCTGTATTTCTAGGGACATGGATATGTTGTTCATCCACACTGTCTGGCAGACTCCTAGCAGTTCTCCGGGAGGAGGGAGGCAAGGAGCACACCCCCATACTTACTTGGGAAATAGAGACTGAAGAACAGAGGCCCCAAAACCAGCATCCCGGTGTGACTCAAGGTCGATGTGGTAGCGGATGATGAAGGAGTGTGCTGACTTCCAGGTAGCAGCCCTGCAGATTTCCTGGATAGGGACATCCCTGGAAGCAGCCACCGATGCAGCGGTATGGCGGGTAGAATGAGCTCTTATCCCTCTGGGAGGCTCCATGCCCCCCAACCTATAGCAGAGATCTATGCAGGAGGTGACTCACCTGCCTATCGTCCGCTTGGCTGCAGGTCTGCCAGGTGCGGCTTCAGCGTAGGTGACAAACAGCTGGCGAACCTCTCCCCGAACTTCAGCCGTCCGCTCCTTGTAATAAGCGAGCGCTCTTCTAGGGTCCAAAGTATGGAGCCTATATTCGGCCTCCGAGGTGTGATTGGGGTAGAACACCGGCAGAGTCAACACCTGGTTAAGGTTAAACTCCGACACCACCTTCGGAAGGAATTTCGGGTGGGGGCGCAGGACAACCTTATCCCTGTGGAAGACCAGATAAGGAGACTCGATGGAAAGCGCCTGGAGCTCTCCCATCCTTCTGGCTGACATGATAGCCACCAAGAAGGTGGTCTTCCACGACAGGTGAGAGATGTCACACCTGTGCATCGGTTCGAATGGCCTTCCCATGAGCTTAGCCAATACCAGCAGTAGATCCCACGGAGGTGGAGGTTCTCACACCGGAGGGGATATGTGATCAAGGCCTTTGAAAAAGTGCCCGACCACCTTCTCCTGCACCACCGACTGCTTGCTGGCCTGCGCCCGGTAAGCCAAGATGGCTGCCAGGTGCACCTTAAGGGTCGTCGACCAAAGCCCTAGCTGAGAAAGGGACCACAGGTAGTCCAGTATGCTTGCCAAGGAACAGGAGGAAGGGTCCAGGCCCTTGCCCTGACACCAAATGGAGAATCTCTTCCATTTGAAGGCGTAGCATTTTCTGGTCGACTCCTTACGGGATGCCTCAACGACGTTGAGGACCTCGTCGGAAAGACCCAAGGCCTGGAACTCTAGCCGCTCAGGAACCAGGCCGTCAGGTGCAGGGATTGAAGGTCCGGATGGAATACCTTCCCCTGACTGACTGAGATCAGGTCCGGGTGGGCTGGAAGCCGCCTTGGGAGCCTGGAGCTGAGACTGAGGAGATCTGGATACCAGAACTGGCGGGGCCAGTCTGGGGCTACCAGAATCACCTGCGCCTTGTCCCTCCTCACCTTGAGAAGCACCTTCTGGATCAAGAGAAATGGGGGAAAAGCGTAGAAGAGGCCCGGGGTCCACGGCCTCGAGAAGGCATCCCCCTGCAGCGAGCCCTGCTGAGGGGGGAGGGCATGAAACAGTCTCAGCTTCGCATTCTCCCTGGAGGCAAACGGGTCCATCTGAGGTGTGCCCCAGTGGGAGAAGAGATCTTGTACTACCTCCGGCAGGAGAGACCATTCGTGAGACGCAGCCCCTATCCAGCTTAGGGCATTGGCCAGGGTGTTTGGAGGCTCCTGCCATGTGAATGGCGAGGAGATCCGCCTCCAGGCTGTGCACGAGAGACCAAATGCGGAGAGCTTCCCTGCACAAAGGCATGGAGCGCATCCCACCTGGCGGTTTAGGTAGTACATGGTCGTGGTATTGTCCGTCTGGACCTGAACCACTTGACCCCATAGAAACGGAGTGAAGGCGGTGAGGGCTAGATGAACTGCTCGAAGCTCCAGCAGGTTGATGTGGCATCAGGACTCCCGAGGGGACCAGAGGCCGTGCGCTCTGTGCTCCCCCAGATGGGCACCCCAACCCATCAGAGAGGCATTGGTCGAGAGAGAGACCGTCTGCTCAGGGCGGACAAACGGGATGTCCTCCTGCAGATGTGCCAGAATGGTCCACCACTGGAGAGAGTTCCACATCCCCTGGGTCACTGTCACTAGCTGATCCAACGGATCGCAGTGCTGTGACCACTGGCTGGCCAGTCCCCATTGAAGGGAACGCATGTACCAGCGGGCCCAACGGACCACGCTGGTGCAATGCCGCCATGAGGCCCAGGAGGCACAGGAAGTCCCGGGCAGGGCACCATTGCCCAACCTGAAATGATTGGGCAAAGGAGGAAAGAACCTCGGCCCTGTCCACCGGGAGCCATGCTCTGGCTCGAAGAGAGTCGAGCTCTGCCCCGATGAAATGTATCACCTGCTTTGGCACGAGTTCCAACATGGCCTCGTTGATGAGGAGGCCAATCTGAGAGCAAACCTGGAGGGCCAGATCTCTGGACCGCTCCACCTCCGCTCTGGAGGGGGCTGCAATCAGCCAGTCGTCCAGGTAGGAGTACACCTGGACCCTTCGGTGCCGCAGGAATGCTGTCACCACTGCCATGCATTTGGTGAAGACCCTGGGAGCTAGGGAGAGGCCAAAGGGCATGGCCCGGAACTCGTGAAGGGATCCCTCCGCTCTGAAGCGGAGGAATCTCTGGTGAGACAGACGGATTGGGACGTGAAAGAACACGTCCTGGAGGTCCAGGTAACAGAACCACATGCCTCGTTCCAAGGATGGGATTATCTGAGCCAGAGTGACCATCCTGAAGGTCCGAGACCTTAGGAACCTGTTCAGGTCGTGCAGGTCGAGAATGGAGCGCCAGCCCTCCGTCCGTTTTGGGACCAGGAAATACCTGGACACAAATCCTGGGTCTGGAGGAGGATCCGCCACCTTCCTGATCACCTCTTTTTCGAGGAGCAGGGCAATATCGGCTCGGCGGGCCGACAGCGAGGCTGCGGACCCAGTGGCCCTCCAAGGGGCGACGGCGCGAAAGGGTGGAGAGGAAGAGGCAGGCCCTTTCCAACCACCTCCAACACCCAGCGGTCCGTGGTGATAGCAAACCAGGTGGAAAGGAAGTGGCGGAGCCGTCCCCCCACCGGGGGAACCCGGGGGGGGGGAGTGACGAGACTGGGGGTGACACCCCTCAACCCATCACTGGGCAGGCTTGGAGGAGGGACCGGCCGAGGGACCTCCTGGGCCTTTACCTCCCTGCTTCCTACTAGAGGAAGCTGCGGGCTTGGGTTTGGGATGCCATGCGCGAGCCTGCTGGCCCTGGTGCTGTTGGGCCGGACGTGCCGCAGGCGCAGAAGGACGAAAGGGCTTGTGCTGCTGATGTCGGTGGCCTTTGTCCTTCTGGGCAGAGGTGATCCAGTCCAGAGTGGCATTGGACTTCTCGATCCGCTGGAGGTGACCTTCCACTCCAGGGCCGAAGATGTCGGTCCCCAAGAAGGGGACATCCGCCAACTTGTGCTTGGTATCAGCCGTGAAGGTGGATATCCTCAGCCATGCTCTGCGGTGCATGGCCACCACGGCCGCAACTGATCTGGCACAGGAGTCCCCTATGTCCAGAGCTGTTTGGAGCTGCTGCTTCGCCACCACCCTACCCTGGTCCCGAACCTGCCGGACCGTGGTCTGCAGGTCGGACGGGAGATGAGGGATCACCTCATCCAGGGAGCCCATGAGGGCGTGGGAGAAGTGTGCCATCAGCACGGCCGAGCTGGCCTGGTGGAGGCCAAGGGAGGACGCAACATACACCTTGCACCCAGCGCAGTCCAGCTTTTTGGACTCCTTGTTGGGGGTCTTGTCCACATCCCTAGCGTTCCCGGAATGCCGGAAAACGCTGTCGGTGACCAACCCCTCGGCAGAGGGATGCTCCGAAAACCTGGGCAAAGAGCTGGTAGGGACCGCATACTTCCTGGCCATCCTGGCTGAGGGTGCAGGACAGGAAGCAGGCCGCTGCCAAAGCTCCAAGGCTGGGCCTACAATGGCCTCAGCCACCGGAAAGGCCTCAGTGGGTGAATCCCCTCGGTCCAGTATGTCCGTCAGGGGATACTTGGCCCATTTGGATACAGGCTCGAGCTGCATCCCGGTGGACTCCGAGATGAGCCGAAGCAGACCCATAAAGGACGATGGGCTTTCATCCAGTGACTGGCCCCTGGAGGACTCCAGGTCAACTGGCCTGGAGAACAGGGAGGAGTTGTCGTCGGACTCCGAAGAGTCCGCGAAGAGCTGCCTAGGGCCTAAGCAACCCTCTACCTGCCAAGGACGGTCGGGAGTGAGGGTGACCGACAACCTGTGGGGCAGGCCGTGACCCGACCGAGAGTCCTTGGTCGGTGCCCCCGATTTCGGTTGTGGAGGCGGAGGTTTCACCACAATCGGTGGGGCGGCAGGTTTCGGCCGAGCAACCGGCCCAGGCTTGGGCATCTCGACTGCAGCAAGAGGTTGTTTCGGCCGTTCGGGTGACAGCCACTTGATGGCCGGGGAAGGCGTCAGTGTCGACTTGCTCCCGGACAAAAGTAACTGCTGCCATATCAGGTCCTCGTAGCGTCGACGCAATTTGCGCCGAAGCCTCTCCTCTCCTCTCCCGAGGAGGAAGACAAGGACGAACGGCGTTGCCGCTTACCTCAGTGCTGAGACCAAGACCGCCGATGTCGGCGGGATCGGCTGGACCGAGAAGAAGTCCGAGATCCTCGGTGTTTCTGAGGACGGGCCTGGGAAGGAGCGGGGGACACCCGCTCTTCCCTCGGCTCGGACACCTTAACCGGGGACTGCTGCACTGGGGGTGCAGGCAGATCCTCGGTCTTCACCGGGGGAACTGGCAAAAAAGGGTTGTCGGCTTCACCAGTCGACAACCCGTCCGACGGGTCGAAAAAATCTTGACCACGTCGATGGGTGTCTCGGCCGGCTGACCTGACGGGGATGCTGTGAAGCCAGCGGCCTTAGCCACAACCTTGACCGAATTTGACAGTCGGCTGTCCGGGGAAGTGGACCTCTCCCACTCCCACGAACGCCAACGATGGGACTTACCCTTAGAATCCTTCTTTTTGGACCAAGAGGAATGTCCCGATGGCCCCTCTCCCTTCGTGAAAAGGGACTGGCAAAGCTCCTTGAACGAAGCAGAATACGAGGTACCCAAAGAGAGTGGGACAAATGCCGCGACTGAGGAGGAGGAAGATGCGGCCTGGGCCGCCTCCTCCTCGAGGGCGATCATCTGCTCGAGCTGCTCAGCTGAGCCAGCCGCTGCCGTAACTGCCCAACGGGTCTCGTTCGATTTTACCGGCGGATAGCACTTCTCAGGGTGCCCAAGCTTCAACCGGGTAGTGCAGTCCTCCAAGACGTTGGCCGAGAACGAACAGCATGACTCGCAGGCCTGCGGGTCGTGTTCTAGGCTGAGGCAGTAGACGCACGTGGAGTGTGGGTCCATCCTGGACATCTTCTGCCCACAAGGGCACCGCCAAAAACCGGGAGTCGATCTGTCCATCGCAGCCGTGAGAGAAAAGGAAGACCGAAGTCTTGAAAATTTTAAAACAAGTTTCGGATGAACCGAAGAGTTAGGATCCAGTCTATCACGCTGAGCGTTAAGGAGGAAACCTGAGCTTCCAAGTGGTAAGGAAGATCTGGCGTCATGGGGCGGAGCCGAGAGTTTTACCACCCGGGTGGGTGGGAGGAGCCAGCTTGAAGACCTTCCAGCAAGATTTAAAGCGGCAAGGAACCTGCCAGACAGTGTGGATGAACAACATATCCATGTCCCTAGAACATACATTAAAACATGGACATATGTCTACTACCCTTAACAACCCCCCCACCTTAGACACACAAACACAACAAAGAAATACCCAAACTAAAATCGTAAAAAAAAAAAAAAAACACACAAAAAAACTATTTCATCCTAATAGCTGTGCATGTTATATTTTACATTTTAATCCATCCCAATCCCATACTAAACACTAAATCACATTCCTCCCCGGAGTGCTATCCCTGCAATCCCTTCATTAGCACCCCCGCCTCCCTTGGCAACAATGATGACATAAATGGCGCCCAGATGGTCCAGCAGCTCTCTTCCCTGTTTTTAGTCACATAATTTAACCTTCCTAGGCCCAATACCTGCAGACACATACTTTTCCACTGCCGAACAGTGGGTGTTTCATTGGATACCCAAGTATTCAAAATGCAGTGCCTAGCTAGGGCTAGTAAGACCCTCTCCCAAATGGAAAGGGTCTCCACTCTTCCTCCCCTGAGTCATCAACCCCAAACAGCAGGGCCACCGGTTTTCTTTCCATTTGCTTTCCCCAAATTCTTCCAACTTCTTGGGCAACGCCCTCCCAGAGGTGCTTAAGTGCAGAGCACTCCCAGAAGCAATGAATGTATGTTCCTGTCTCCCACTGGCACCTCCCACAAAGTGAAGGGATCTCCGGGTGAAAGTGATGCACCATATTAGGGGGACAGTAGAGTCGATGTATAAACTTGTAATATGATTATTGGTATTTATTACACACTAACAACTCCTTATGCAGCCGTAGCAGTAAGTCTCACCCCTGGTCTGGGATCACCTGTCCGAGGTCCCTATCCCATAACCTTCTAGTTTTACTTGTATACTCCGGGAGGTATTACCTCCCTAACCTCGCTGCCTGACCAATCAGTCCCCTGGTGCCCAGACGGGTGCCAAGAACCAGATGCTCAACCTGCCCGGGGGGGGGAGGTCCTCCTCCTGACTTCTGCTTATTTTCCTAGCATAATTACCAGCCTGCAGGGCTTGAAACATACCGAGCCTGCCCGCTCTCCAAGCTCCTCTCCTGAGAGTTAACTGCCCTCTTCTCCACAGGTCCCTGATACACCTCACTCCTTTGTTCTCCCAGAGCAGAAATCCCTTGTCCTCCAATCCTATCACACATCCCGGGTTCCCTCTCAAGGGTAATAATAAGGTCTCCTCCTCTTCTCCTACTCCAAACCATCTCAGGAGTTTGTCCCATCCTTCCAGTACAGATGCCACCAATGGGTTGGGATTCATTTGCCTGCTATACGCCTTCCGTTCCCACTTCCCCAGGTACGCCGTAAGCCTAATCGCTCCTTCTCCCTCCTCTAAATCTAACCGTCCTGCTTCTGGCTTCCTATTAACCTAGTCATCTATATACCTGTAGTGCATGGCTAAAGCGTAATTTTGAAAGTGAGGCAAATTTAGCCCCCCTCTATCCCAGTCTGCCTGCAATCTATGCAGACTTACTCTGGGACGCTTTCTTCTCCACAGAAACCCTGAGAAAGCCTTCTCTACCCTCTTAGCATCTTTCTTACTCAGCTCCAACAGTAACATCTGCAGTAAATACAGCACTCTAGGGAGGGTATTCATCTTGATGAGATTTATGCGGCTCATCCAGGAAACAGGTATTTCCCTCCATCCCCTCATGTCTTCTTCTATACTACGCACTAACGGAGAGTAATTCAGTCCATATAACTGGTTCAGCTCATGACCTATTTGAATCCCCAAATATGTAAAGGCTTTACTAACCTTTTTAAACCCCCAAGCTCTGTCCACACATGCCTTTTCTATCTCTCCCCATAACATGATCTCTGATTTATTAACATTAATTTTATAACAGGAGAAAACAGCAAACTTCCCTATCACCTGCAGCAGTGTCATCTGCATATAAAGTTACTTTATGTTCCCTGCCAGACTTCCCTTTCACACCATTGATCTCTGCTAATTCACTAATTTTAATGGCCAGGGGTTCAATAGCCAGGGCAAACAATAGTGGCGAGAGGGGGCAGCCCTACCTAGTTCCTCTCTGGAGAATGAACCGGTCTGAGAGCTCTCCATTCACCAGAACCCTTGCGGTCGGGGCAGTATACATACTCCTTACCCACCCAATAAACCTCTTCCCCAACCCATATTTCTGGAGAACCATAAACAGGCATTCCCATTCTATACGATCAAATGCCTTCTCAGCATCCATGGTTAGGACAGCAATGTTCTTCTGGCCCTGGGAGGCTCTCCACACCACGTTGAACAGCTTTCTTATATTATGATATGAACATCTCCCAGAGACAAACCCCGTCTGGTCTGGATGGACCAACTGCGGCAGGAGCTGATCCATTCTTCGGGCCAATACCTTAGCCAAAATTTTCGCATCGCTGTTTAACAAGGAGATTGGCCTGTATGAACAGCATTCCTGTCCGTCCTTTCCTGGTTTGGGGATTAAACAAATAACCACCTCCCTGAAGGTTGTTGGCAACTCCCCCCTTACACACCTCTGCAAAAACCATTAGCAATGGTTCCACCACATATCCCTGCATCATCTTGTAAAATTCGATGGTAAACCCATCTGGTCCGCTAGCTTTTCCCTGCTTTAAACAATGCATTGCCTGCTTAACTTCACTACTCGAGATCTCTGCCCCCAGCTGCTCCTCCTGTTGTTCAGATACTTTAGGGAGCCTAACCTCATCCAAAAACTGTCTTGCCTCCTCCCCTGTCCCCTCACACTCCGACTGATAGAGCTGGTGGTAAAATTACTCAAACCTTCCCCTTATGGCCTTTTTAACCCGCAGCACTTGCCCTTTCCGATCCTTAATCTCTGCAATATGTGTAAACAACCTCCTCCCCTTAATTAGACGGACCAACAATGGGCCAGATCTGTTCCCCCACTCAAACAAGCGACTTCTTGCATACAACCCAGCCATGGGTTGCCTCTCCTAATAGCAAAGCGTTGAGAGCTTCTCTTGCCGCCCTCAAGTTCTTTATCTTTTCCTCCGTTGATCTCTCCACTAACACCCTCTCTAATTCTTTCACCCTATCTTCCAACTCCAGCATAGTGGCTTCCTTTTCCCTTTTGTGTCGGGCTACAAACTGAATAGTAGCACCCCAATGAAGGCCTTTCCTGCCTCCCAGAACACACCTGGTGACTCCACTCAACCCTCATTGGCCTCTTTATAAAACTTCCATTGTTGCTCTAGGAACTCTATAAACTCCTTATTGCCTAATAAGTACTTAGAAAATTTCCATGGGGTTAGCCAGGCATCTGGTTATTTACCCTGAGCACCATCTGAACCATAGCATGATCTGACAGGAGGATTGGACCATGCTCCACTCTCTGTATTCTCCCCAGCCAAGCCCGTGGCAGATACATATAATCCAGCCTAGTCCAAGTTTTGTGTGGGTTGGAGTAAAAAGTGAACTCTCGTTCCCCTGGGTGCAGGGCTCACAAACTATCAATTAGATCCATATCCAGGACCCCCTTCCACCAAGGTCTCAACCCCCCACTATAGACCGTACTTTCTAATGAGCTCAACCAGGGGCAGCATGTACACGGCAAACAACACTGGTGACGAGATCGAACCCTGAGGTACTCTACACGACAGGAGGCTAGAGGAGGAGGAGGAGAAATTCCCCATCACTACTCTTTGCCTCCTGTTCATTACGTATGACTCAAGCCAGCCGATGACAGAGCTGGTGGGCCCCCAAAGTTCCCTCAGGTGGTCGAGCAGCACACAATGGTCTACTGTGTCAAAGGCTGAAGTGAGAGATCGAGAAGGATTAGAATTGTCTCCTCTCCCAATCTCTAGCCCTGAGAAGGTCATTGTGCACCCACAGCAGTGCGGTTTCAGTACTATATCTCGCATGGAAAGCAGACTCGAATGGCTCACAGAGATCAAAGGCCATGAGGTGCTCCTCAAGTTGTTGCCCCACAACCTTCTCAACAACTTTCCCCAAAAATGGGAGGTTGGAGATCGGACGGTAATTTGCCTTGACGTCAGATTCTAATTATGTTTTTTTCAAGAGGGGATGAACCAACACCTCTTTTAAAACATCTGGAAAAATCCCCTCTGTCAAAGAGCACTGGACAATCAAGGCAAACACCAGGTCAACAGTGTCGACACATCTCATCAAGGAGACTGAACTGTAGGGGGACTGCTGGAGCTAGCGACCGTGTCGGCGGCTGCAGAGGGGGCCAGAGCAGAAAAGGCAGCAAATTTCGGCTGCATTCGGAAGTGCGAGGACTGGCCCTGCAGTTGGGGCAAGGTAGAAGACTGCATCGGCAGGGGAGAAGTGACTTGGATCTCGCGGTCGCAATCGGCGACCAAGAGGAGCAGGAGCATCAGTGCCAGGGGGCCTATCAGAGAGGCAAGGCGCGAAATTCAAACTTGCTTTGTTGGCGGATGGGCATATAAGGGCAGGCCCTTCCGTGTGGGACTTGAAACTAAACTGTAGGGAAACTGCTGGAGCTAGCGACTCGGTAAGCAGTTGCAGAGGGACTGGAGGCGGAAAAAGGCAGCAAATTTCGGCCGCGATTCGGTGGCGAGGACTGGCCCTGCAGTTGGGGCAGTGGGGCAAGGTAGGAGACCGCATCGGCAAGGAAGAAGGGACGTGGATCTCGTGGTCGCATTTGGCAACCACGAGGAGCAGGAGTGTTAGTGCCAGAGGGCCTTCCAGAGAGGCCAGGCATGAAATTCAAACTTGCTTTGTTGGCGGCTAGGCATATAAGGGTAGGCCCTGCCGTGTGGGACTTGAGACTGAATGGTAAGGGGATTATTTGTCCCGTACACCCACCCTGGTCCGACCTCTATTAAATGGGATGAGGGGGTGTGTCCTAGTGGAGATGGATCACATAGTAGGGTCATAAAGGTGTCGATTGGTTACTGAGCACATGGTATGATAAATTAATGAAATCTGGCTGAGCTGTTAGCCACTTCAAAGTTGGCACTGTTTTTCTGTGTCATCACTTAGAGGAAAAGTGTCTATTAAGAGCAGGGCTGTTTGTTAGAAGTGAATATGACTGATCTAGTACACCCCAGTATGGCTGCTTGGAGAGGGGGAAGGTTAGTATTCCGGGGGAAGGGACTGGGAAAAGGGGGATGTGCCCATTATGAATAGAGAGGGACAAACAGGGTGGCCTCATTCCACCACAGCAGGCATCTTTGGAAGAGTTGTAGGATGCACAGGCTGTGGGGTGGCAATAATTCTCAACTGGGCCTGGTGAGAGGGAGGCTGCCCACCCTGTAGACAGCTATCTTGGATCAGCAGTGAAGTATATTCGTTAAGGAGTAAGCTGGGAGAGTTGGGTGTGTGTCCAAGGATAAGGGGTGTGGATATGGGCGGCAGACGGGTGGGGTTAAGGGGAGGTTGGGGGCAATGCCCAGCAATTAGAGGAGGTTACATTACAGCAAGCAGGAGGGGGGATATTAGGGATAGAGGACCCTTAGATAGGGATGTTTACGCTAAGGGGAAAACTTATGGGGCAAATGCTCCGAATGTACAAAGATTGGAGGGGGTAGAGTCAGGAGGGGCTGTTGTGGGGAAGCCTAGAAGAGCAGATAGTGGGAAGGGAGCTCCTAAGGAGGACAGGGCAAGTGGGGAGGAAGAGAGGCAGCGTAGAGGGGCAGTCGGGGGAAACGCGGGTCATTTTATGGAGGCTGGCATAGAGTGTTACAATAAATTTGAGCTACTAAGCAACCTGGGTGGGGTAGGGGTTGGTGGAAATGAGGAAACTGATACAGAGGCCAGAGGGAGGGAATCGGATATCCATAGGGCATCATAGGACAGAAATGGAAAGGATAGAAATAGTCCCAGAGGGAGAAGGGGAAACTTAAATGTTAAGAAGATGGGGGAGATGCAACACAATGCAGACACCAGGGAGGAGAGCACAACTGGAGAGAAACTGGAAGACAAGGAGGCGGGGGGAGGGGCCCCCCCTTTAGGAGGGGGGTCCGTAGCAAGGATGGGGCCCTAGGTAAGGGGGACTACCAGAGGGCCTCTGGAGGTAGGGGTACTATTACAAGGGGGAGGATGACGGTGTGGGAGAAGGGGAAACGATCAGGGCCAGGATAAATGGCTCGGATAAGAGAGGGTTAAAGGACACACCCATTCGGGGGGAGGGTTCAGAGTTAAGTTGGCGAAACAATAAGGGAAGTAGAAAGGGGAAGGTGACAAGGGGGTCCCTCATAATAAGGCAGGAAGACTCCCATGGAGTTGAGATCACGGATAAAAGGGGGGTTGAGAGTGCACAGTGGGGGTAACCATAAGGACGATGGCGGGGTTAAGGTCCTGTTACTGGGAGACTCAATGATTAGGGGTATCCATTGAGAGGGACGGGGGGGGATGCCTTAGCCAGGTGAAGGTAGTGAGCATCTCTGGGCTGATGGTGCACAGAGCAAAGTTCATGGTGTAAGAACTGGTTAGGGATTGTGGAGGGAAACCGGATTTCCTGGTGCATTTGGGGACTAATGACACAGAGGGTAATAGCGTTTTGGAAATCCAAGCAAGATTCTGAGAACTTGCCAGAGTCTGTCGGGATAATGGATGCAACATTTCCTTTTCAAAAATACTACTGGTACCAAAGGCCTCAGTGGAGAACAAAATGAAGATCACAGAGGTTAATGACTGGCTGAGGAAGTGGGGTGAAGAAAGTGGGTCGGGGGTGTTAGGGAACTGGGAGGGAGTTTGGAAGGATAAGGGACTGTATGCCAAGGACAGGCTTCATCTTACCCCGTTAGGGAAGGAAGTCCTTAAACAGGGGTGGCGGACTACATTCAAGAAAGGTGGGGTTTAAACTTGTGAGGGTGGGGATGCGAAGCCCTCTCCTCTAGATAAGGAGTAGCCTTAAAACCCAAAGGGAGGGGGAAACAGACTGGGGAGGATGTTTCAGGAGGAGCAGAGGGAGGATGGAAACATAAGGAATCTGGGTGGGGTTCAACAAGGGGAACAGGGATAAGGGCGAGGGTGGTGTTAGTAAATGCCAGGAGCTTTAGAAACAAGCACAGAGTTCCAGGCCATGCTGGTCGGGGGGGATGGATGTGGTGGTGGCTACGGAAATGTGGGCCAACAAAAACCATGATTGGGACCTAAACGTGAGGGAGTACACTATGCTAGGAAGAGGATAGAAAGGAGGGCAGAGGGGGTGGAGTGGCTAAGTACATTAGAGACGGCATAGAAATTGCCAGGGTAGAAGAGGCAGAGGGAAACATGGAGGCCTTATGGGTCACCTTACATACCCCGGCAGGAGGTAAGGTCAAGCTGGGTGTAGTATATAGGCCTCCGGGATGGGTGAAGTTTTGGAGGATGGTTTGCTGGACAGCATTATTGCCCAGTGCGGACCAAAAGCGGAGGAAGTGGTGTTCATGTGGGACCTTAATATGCCAGGTACAAACTGGTGAACCACGTCCTCTAAGGTGGTCAAGGAGCAGAGGCTGCTGGACGGCTTCCAGGATGTGTTCCTAACACAGCACATGATGGAGCTCACTAGGGAGGGGCATGTCCTGGACGTGGTTCTAGCGGATGGGGATCTGGTAAGAGACCTGTTGTGGAGGATCCCCTGATTGGGAACGACCACGACAATGTCTGGTTTCAAATAAACATGGGGGTGGGGAAGATCTAGGACACTGGCTGTGGACTTCAGGGGGCAGACTTTATGGGCATGGGAAATATTTTCAAGGATCACTTGAAGGGGATTACATCAATGACAGATGTGGAAGAGAGATGGGAGGTCATAAAACAGGGACTTCTGAGGCAGTCACGACCTGCGCTAAGGTGAAGTGTAAAGGAGCAAGGTCACATAAACCATGCTGGTGGTCCAGTGAGGTTCAGGTAGCGGTCAGAGAAAAGGCGGCTGCCTATAAAAAATACAAAACAATGAGAGGGGATAGGGGAAAGTAAACATACCGTCTTGCATCTAAAAAAGTCACCTGGGTGGTGCGGGGGGCAAAGTCCAGTAAAGAGCAGTGGCTGGCACAGAGGACACCGGGAGGGGAAAAGGGGTTCTTCCGGTACATTGGGGAGCGGAGAAAAACAAAGGGCCAACTCGGCAGATTGAGATCAGAAGATGGGTGGGTGGAAGAGGCGAGGGACCAGGCAGAGGTATTAAATGAGTACTTCGCCTCTGTGTTCACTAGGGAGAGGGATGGGATAGTTACAAAGCAAGGCACAATGGGGAAAGAAGCTGTAGTGAGTGGGATTGGGGGAGCAACAGAAATGGCGCATGGTTGGGGGAGAGGTACCCCAGGGGTGTCGCATCAGGATAAGGATAAAAAGGCCAGTAACGTGGATGGGAAAGACGACGCTATCCCTGCCGAACGATTGTGGTAAGCCCTTAAGGCCCTAAAGAAAGATAAACCTACTGGGATGGATGGCATTCATCCAAGAGTACTATGAGAATTGGCGGACGTACTGGCTGCACCCCTGGTGGAGCTCTTCAACAGGTCGCTTGAGACAGGGAGGGTACCCAGGGACTGGTGAGAGGCACACATGGTGCCAATCCATAGGGGGGGTCGAGGGAAGTACCAGGTAACTATAGACACATCAGTTTGACCTCGGTGGTGGGAAAATTAATGGAGAGTATACTGAAGGAATGACTGGGGTGTTCTTGGAGGAGGTGGGACGTCTGGACAGTCGACAACATGGATTTGTGCCAGGTAGATCATGTCAAACCAACCTTTTGGAGTTCTACGAATAGGTAACATTGGAACTGGACAGGGGAAAGCCTGCGGATGTACTATTCTTAGACTTCAGCAAGGCGTTTGACTCGGTCCCCCACAATGGTCTGGTGGAGACACTGACAGGGTTGGGTGTGGGCCCATTGATGGTCAGATGGATAGGAAACTGGCTAACTGGACGCACACAGACAGCAGTGGTCGGTGGGGAGCTCTCAAACCCTACAGGGGTGAGCAGTGGGGTACCATAAGGCTCGGTCCTGGGTCCGATCCTGTTCAATGCATACATATCTGACATCAGGGAGGGTATAGGGTGTGAAATGAGTGTCTTCGTTGACAACTCCAAGATGGGAGCAGTAGTTGAGGGGGAAGAGGGGAGGTTGGCCCTGCAAGGGGACCTGGATACCCTGGAAAGGCGGGGTCACACCTGGAAATTAAATTTAAATTCCTTCAAGTGCAAGTTGTTGCATCTTGGGTGGGGGAACCCCAAACATGGGTACACCTTGAGAGGGGAGGTGCTGGGGTCCTCAACAGGGGAAAAAGACCTAGGGGTCATGGTGGATGCATGTATGAATAACTCTGAGCAGTGCAGGAGAGCGGCTAGCAAAGGAAACAGGATGCTGGGATGCATCATAAGGGGTATCACCTCTAGGAGCAGGGAAGTGATAATGCTGCTGTACAATGGACTGATTAGACTACACCTTGAGTACTGTGTACAGTACTGGAGAACACACTTGAAGAGAGATATATAGCTCCTGGAGAGGGTACAGAGGAGGGCTATCAAGATGATATGAGGACTAGGGGATTTGACATATGAGGACAGACTTGAGGAGATCAGCCTGTTTTCATTGGAGGAGAGGAGAGGAGAGATGGGGGACATGACTGAGGTCTTCAAGTACCTCAATGGAATAAATAGGGTAAACATGGAGGGGATATTTAGACTAAAGGGGAGAGGTATCACCAGAGGATATGGTTTGAAGTTGGAAGGTGGAAGGATGAGGGGGAGAAAGGGGAGGAGGTTTTTCACTAAGAGGCTGGTGGATCCTTGGAACGTGCTACCTGGCGAGCTGGTTCAGATTTTCACAGTGGAGGGCTTCAAGAGAGGGTGGGACAGATGCAGAAAGGGGATGTTTTCTGGAACAACAAGGTGGGGGGAGGGCCTTGGTACCCAACTAGGGGTCTGAGGTTCGAGCAGACTCAATAGACCGTAAGGCCTAATCTACTGGCAATTAGTATATTAGTATGTTAGTAAGAAATGCGTCAGCACCGGATCCAGCTCACAATATACGTGCTTTAACCTGGCAGCAACCCCAATGACCTCTGACGCTTCCACTGGTTTAAACTCCCCCCCCCACCCAAACTAGGCGGAGGGCTCTCTGGACAATCCAGACAATCACTGTAGGCCGCTGTCAGGCTCACTGGCGGCACTCCCCACTGGATGGCAGATACCCTGTCTGAGACTAATTGAGCGAACTCTTTGCACAAGGCGTCAGAAAAGGTCTTTTTCGGCTGGAGACAGGCTGGATTTAAGAGCCTGTCTACAGTCCGAAAAAGCACAGTCTGTCGATTCTTCCTGGCAGCAATTTCTCTGGACAGGAACTCTGCCTTCTTACGAGTGATTGCCCCCTGATACTCAAAATAGTGTGAGCGTAGGGCCAGTCTATCCGCCTCCAGGCGAGACCTCCGCCAGCAGTGCTCCAGCCTCTGACCCGCAATCTTCATCGCCTTGAGCTCCCCATCAAACCAGGGGGACCTCAAGTAAGAAGATTTGGGTCATACACGGGCTGGTACAAGGGAGTCGAGCGCCGCTGTCATCACCCTATTATAGGTGGCAACAGCAATGCCCGAACCCCCTACACATGCACTGTCCACACTAAATAGGTCAGCTACTGACAGAAACCCCTCCAGGGTCAAATCCCTCAAAGGGTGGTAACTGACCATGTCTGCAGGGAGAGGGCTCAAGGGTGAGCCCTGAGCAAAAACCCCACTGTGCAATGATCGGACCAACAAACCCGATCAATCTTGAGGTTGCTAACCTCAAGCCCCAGTTTTTTCACATCTCCACCGAAGTGGATCTGGAGGCAAAATCCCAAGGTTTGAGGAAAACTATGGGGAAAAGACTAACTGGGCAACAGCCCAGAAGACAGAAGCAAGTCAGGACACCAAACTTGAGGGTGCCCTCTCCTCCAGCCCAAAGGAAGTGGAAAGGGGGGCAAGTGTCTTCCACCCGTCTTTAAAAACATCCTGGGGTGGGGACAGGACCCACACCACTGCAGGGTCCCCCTGTAGAAGGATTCCTCCCACAGAGGTTCTAGAGATGATGCACCCTCTGAAACAGAAGGGGAAAAGGGATGCCAGAAGGAGAACCTCTCTTAAGGTATAAACTTACAATCCAGAGAAGGACCCTGCATAGGAAAAAGTTAGTGGGAACCAGCGGGGGAGGAAAAGGAGTCACAACTTCTGGAAATGAAGAATTATAGGGGTCACCAGGGCCCTCCCAACTGCAACAGACCCGAGGAGGATCCCAAGGGTCGAGAGACCAGAGTAGTTGAATCGAACCCTAGAAGGTACAGATCAAGCCAGAGGAGGGGTCTTCATCAGGAATATAAGGCAGAGCCCAGGTGAGCCCTCATAAGAAGAGACAAGCACCCCTGCTTGCCCTCCCCCACCAGTGAACCTCTGTCTCTTTCACCAGAAGGAGCAGAGAGCTCAGAGGTACCAACAGGACCAGGCCCACAATTGTCCTTAGTTGGGGAAAAACAAGCAGGGAGGAGGCACTGCCCAGAGTCTGAGGCCCAAGAGGGGAAGAAGGGTGGGAAGCAGTGATGAATGGTGAAGATAGACGGAAAGATCAAGAATTACGGTAGGTACGTAATTTTCATATCTTATCTGTGTCAATCTTCACCATTCATCACTGGTGGCTGATTACCAAACTCCCCAAAGGGGACACAGTACCTCCGTGAGGGAAGAATGTCCCTCAGCCTCCTGTGGGGGAGACACAGAAGGGGGGAAACCCTCACAGGCCTAGTTAGGCCTGGAACCGGTCAGGGTGAGGCGGGTCTCCCTCTGGCTGTGAGAAGGAAGTCACCCATGAACGGAATATGCAAAAAATAAATAAAAAAATCAAGAAAAAAGAAAGAGCATACTGTATTTCTAAAAAGAATCCTTCTGAACAGACAAAATCTAGATACAGGGTTGAGCAAAAAGCAACCAAGAATATAATTAAAAAAGAAAGAAGGAAACTTGAATTTAAAATATCACATACCAGGGACAATCAGAAATCCTTTTTTGCGTACATAAACAACAACAGAAGTAGTGACAGATTGACTGGATCACTGACTCACAATGGTGAGATTATACCGGACCCTTCTGCTAATGCAGAAACATAAATACTTTTTTTGTACTGTATTTAATGATAAAACACAGTCCTCTTTAAATGCACTTGGTACTGCCTCCCAACCCCACACACACCACTACTACGACAAAGCCCTCTGGAGCTGCTCCCCAATCATAGCCCCCATTTCACTAACCCCCACCTCTCGCTCTCATCGGTTGGTTTCAAACCAGTCCCCTTGTTTCACTATCACCCAGTCTCTCGCCATCTGGGATAGCGTTAAACGCTATGCAGTTACTCTGCCATAGTCTAGCAATGGATGTGGAGGTTTCCAGGGGTGTGCTACCTAGGGCAACCGATTAGAAATAGCTTAGTATTCAATTACAACTGCTCAGTTTTTTTTCTCCTATTTGTCTAATTGTTATGTAATCGCTCTTTTAATGCCTAATGATCAGGCCTCTGTAACCACTGAATATGTGTATTGTCTTATTGTCCACCCTGACGTGGAACCTTTTTTTGTAAAAGAGCTCACGCTCAAAGGTCGTTCTGAAATACTAATTAAACAAATTAAACAAAAAACCTGTGATTCATTCACAATGGAAGATCACGTGTTCACTAGCGATGAAGCCCAGACAGTAATCAACAGAACAAAATCAAAATCAGCCCCTGGGCCAGATGGGGTTCACCCTGAGTTTCTCAGAGAAGACCACTAAGTATTCCATTTACAATATTATTCAATAAATCATATGATCAAGGCATGGTCCCAAGGGACTGGAAGAGAGCATATATCACTACTATACGTAAAAAGTGAGTAAGACATTAGATGGAAATTACAGGCCTATAAACCTGAACTCTGTACCATGCAAAACAATGGAAAAGTTATTGAAATCACGCCTTGACAATGAAATAACAGCTGCAGAGAAGCAAGATCAATTCAGCATGGTGTTATTATAGGAAGATCATGTACCATGAATCTGATAATATTCTATGATAAAGTCAGTGTGACTTTGTACAATGAGAAACCTGTGGCCGTGATCTTCCTGGACTTTGAGAAGGCATTTGATACTGTACCACATTACAAACTTGTGGCCAAGTTAAACATGTGGCATACTCAATCCCATGTTGATTAACTTGGCCATTAATAAGATGGGTAGAGGAATGGCTTGCCGATAGAACTCAACAAGTGAGGGTCAGCGGGAACATCTCCACAGAAAAACCCTGTTGGTAGCGGTGTGCCACAGGGTTCGGTCCTGGGTCTGGCTTGGTTTGGTGTATTCACTGGGGACATACACCGTGGCTTGCACAATAATATCACATTTGCTGATGATGCAAAAATCAGTGCAGAGGTGGACACTGAGGAGAAATATAGGTCTTTAGTGAATGGTGTGAAAAAAATTGAGGAACGGGCACACAGAAGCAAAATGAGATTTAATCTAAAAAAATGCACTGTTTCACATTTGGGAAGAAATAACTCCTTTAGGACCTACAAGTTGGACAACGTCACACTTAGTCCAGCACCAAGTAAATGAGGCTGAGGTATTATTATAAACGTTACCCTAACCCTTTAACCAATGTAGGAAGGCAACTCAGGCCACTAACAGGCTTCTAAGATGCCTAAAGAAAGCATTTGTATCTAGGAGTGAACAATGTCTAGCCCCACTGTACAGAATATATGTGAGGCCACACCTCAATTATGGATCACCCATTTGGTTCCCCCACCTTAAGAAGGACATGGCATTAGTAGAGAGTGTCCAGAGGAGGGCAACAAAGTCCATCCCTTGGCTAAGGAATATGACATATAGAGAGAGGCTGTGTGTTCTGGACAGGTACACACTGGAGGACAGAAGAAAAAGGGGGTATATTGTTATTTAAAATACTTAAAAACATGGACATTACGAAGTTATGTGTTGAAACTCTTAAAACTAGGACAGCTAATCTTAGGTCTCACAATCAACAACTTTCAATACAAAAAGCTACTAATAAAAGGGACAGTTTCTTTACAGTTAGGGCACTAAAGGTGTGGAATTCACTGCCACAAAATCTAATTGAATCAAGAAATTTGACAGATTTAAAAGAGAGAACTGGACAAACATCTCAAGGCACAAAGAACAATGGAAAAATAAGCCCACTAGGAGTGGGAGACAGTCCAGATGGGTGCAAGCCTACTTCTAGCTTATAAACCAGGTAATACTGAGTAATATTAGTTGATGTTGTTGAGCTCTTAATCCCAAATATTTTAGGTATTTTGCTGTTTTAGATTTGTTCGCCAGTGTTTGAAATAGGTTCTAAAAGTCAGTTTTTGCATCCTCCCATGTTAACACATTCTGACATGTGCTTATTACTATCTTGCCTTAAAGGGGAAAGTACAGTTACGTAAGAACTTACCGTAACAGATCGTCGAAAGGAGCTCTTGCAGTAGGCAACACCATCAGGCCTAAGCCACCAGGCACCAGAACTACACGGAAAACTTCTAGCTAGCAGTATATGACGGGGGACCACCCCCTGACATCAGCACGCTGATGTCCGCCAATGGTGTAAGAGGGATGGTCCCCCATGCCCACCTTAGTTCTCCCACTAGAGACCTGTGAGATGTTCTGACAAGAGACAGAGAGGATTCCTACAGCTCAGAAAGGCCAAGATGGAGACAGAGAGCAGGGGAATGGAGGAAGGGAAAATCCTGCCTACTGCAAGAGCTCCTCTCGAAGATATACTGTTACAGTAGGTTCTTATGTAACTGTACTATCTTAATAATAATAATCTTTATTTATAAAAAGCGCAATTCACGTGTATCAAAGCGCTTTTACAATGGTAAAACATTAAAAAGCCATAAATATTTAAGATACAGTAACTAGACAACAAAGTTCAGGTCATCAATTCTCAGAAAAAGCAAGCTTTAATAAATAAATAAATGAGTCCCAAGCAGTGCCAAAAGGAAAGGAAGAACCCCCGGGAGGAGGATAGGATGGCTCAGTGGGGTCCCTAGTTCAACTTTAGTTCCAAGAAGAAAAAGGCAGCCTTTGACTGCCTTGTCTATAGCAAGAGAGGGCAAGCCCCCAGAACATTAATAGCACATGGCTGAAAATCAACATGAGCCTAAAACCTGCAAAGGGTGCAAATAAGCCCCCAAAGTGGTGGCACCACATAGCCTCCAGGAGGGGGCAAATGGGGAAAAGAGGAGTGAACCAAGGACAAGGTGTTGGCCCCTGAGATCAGCCATGCACAGGGAATGTAGTGGCTTCATTCGGGGAGTGAAGGAGAAGGAAGTACAAGCGGACTGCCAAAAAGGTCTAGTCTGGTACACAGGCTAGCTCATGAGTGAGCCTGTCCTGAGGAAATAGAGAGGCACAACCCTCTAAGTAAAAGTTTGAAACAGATCACCTGAAAAGGCAACTCCTGCATCTGGTAAAAGGACAAATCCTAGCTGAGGCAGGGAGTGAGGAAGAAGCTACAAAGCCCATAAGACTTTATGAAGAAAAAACTAGGACCCTGGGAACCCCGGAGCCCAAGAGTTATAAGAGTCTCCTGGGCTGTGGAGACCACAGCTGGAGACAGGAGGACCATAGAAAGGGATTCCTCCTCAGAAAAAATTGGAGATCCTGGCAGGACCCAAGTCTCACTTGCCAAAGAAGGGTAAAGGGGTGGAGGTCACAGAGAAAGGGACCTCCTGAACCGAATACGGGCAAGAGACACCCCCAAACCGGGGAGCAGGAGAAGGGAAAGAGGGGTACCGACTCTCAAAAGTATCCTGAAATGACCAATGATCCCTCTCTAAAAGAAGAGGGGGGGAGGCTCTGGTGAATGGTAGTTGTTGTCTGACAGAACCATGTCCATATATGGGAAAGAGGATCCCAAGCCAAACAAGGGAGAGATAAAGACTCCCTTCAAGGAGTCACCAGGAACGGCTGAGGACAAAAGCCTCCCCATGTCCACAGAGAGCAAGGCAAGACAGAGCAACTCTTGCTGGTACAAGACTGAAGGCTACCTAAGGCATCGACAGCTATGTAAGACAGCAAGAAGGAAAGATCTGATGAAGCAGGCACAAAATCGCCCCACATCTCCTTTGCTGGTTTTTTTTTTTTAAATCATAACCAGGCTCTAGCATGAAGGAGCAGAGCTGGAAAGCCTGCTGGAGAGGCCAAGGCAGCAAACAGCTGGGGGTATTTGTCAGGCTGTCCTGTGCTCCACGTTCCCGAATGGCTGACCGACGAAGATCACAGCGTATGGTCTCACTCTTTGACCATCCGGTCCCTGAGAAAGGGAGACACGAGCAAGGACTGCCTTATCAGAAGAGATGCTTTGGAGCACTCGCATACCCGCCAACCAGCTGCGGGGATGCCTTGGAAGGTTAGGGTTAGGAGAGCCCGGTGGGTGTGGGAACAAACTCCGCCAGAAGCAAGGAGACCTACAAGGCCAAAGGTAACCCTGACCAGAATTAGTGATGCTTAAGGAAAGAACTTTTCCATCCAGGGAAGAATTGGTAGCAAAGGGTGAAGCCTGAGAAACTTCTGGCCTGCTGGATTCCGAGGGTCTGCGTGTGGAGAGGATCCTTGAGGGCCCGGACAGGGCAACCACACAACGGGCCCCTGACTAAGGGCTCAACTGTCTGGGGAAGGAATGGGTAGCTGCCCAGCGGTTGAGGGAAAACTCCTCGTAGCTCACTTCCTGAGCAACTGCACCCAACCTATGAGGAGAGTAAGGCCTAGGCCACATGGGAGCCTGTCATGCCCCAACTATAGCAGCCTGGAATCCAAAAAGGCAGGTGTCATTCGTGAGGGTCAGAAGGACCGATATCAGGCCTCAACAGGGATCCAGTGAAGGGGGACAGGCCCTGGTGGAAGTTGTAGGGATGCCAGAGGCCAGAAAACTGGCCAGATCTTCCAGAAGAGAGAGAGAGAGAGACAGGCAGGGCCCCAGAGAAGAGAGACCAGGAGGACAGGGAGGAAAGAAAACCCTGGATCCCATCAAGGTATCACCCATACCATCGAGTAAGAGGGTACATGGGAGAAGACCAATACTCCGCTAAGGGAGGGTACCTGCCCAGGCTTTAAAAGAAGCCCAGAGCAGAAGCCCATGAAGACCAGGGCTAGAGAAGGCGTAGGGCCCGAGCGCCGGAGCAGAGGGTGAAGAACCCTGGCCATCTGGAACAGATGGCGGGAGGACAGGGGGGTGACAGACCTGCCCTTCCGAAAGGTGAAATCAGACAGACAAAGCCAAGCACGGCACCTGATACACATAACTGCTGTTGTGCAACATGCGGAAGCATCCACCATGTCATACGAAGCACGGAGGGCATGAAAACCCACGCTGGAGGCAGAACTCAGTAGCTGTTCCAGCTGAGTCCTAGCAGGAGACTCTGGCAATAACTGGAATATGTTCCCCTGCTTGCCCCAAAAGAGACTGCTGGTGCACTAACATGTGTGTGAGATAGTTCTGGGCATGTAAGGCCAGGGTAGGGGAGGCATAGGCCCTGTGCCCAGGAATGTCTAAATGCTAGGACTCCCCATCTGGAGGAAAGTCACCCCGGTTTCTGTACTACATGAATTTCTCCTGGGCCCCTGATAAGACCAAGGGGTCAGACTTAGGGTGGATGACAAAGTGAGGCCGGTCATCAGGGTCGTGGTATAGTCGGTTGGCCTTCCTGGGCATGGAAGGAACTGATGCCAGTTGATGGTAGAGAAAATATTGTCATGTGGAGCCACTAAAGGTGGGATAACCACAGACATGACCTCCGAGAGGCGCAAGTGCTCAGCCAGATGGCAACGCTGAGGGTCCTGTTCCTCAGTACACTGCTCCTGGGAGGCCTGGATAAGTTTCATCATTTCCAAAAAGGAAGGGTCCTCTGGAGGGGATTTAGGAGTGTCCCTAACCCCCACTTCCCCCAGAGGTGAGTGAGGAGGGGAAATCGGGGACTCAAAGGAGTCTGACACCATGTCCACTGATCCCTCTGGTTCCGAAGTGGAGTGCTGGGGTGGTGATAGGCTAGTGCCCGCAACAGTCCTGGCATTCAGTTGGGGCCCCTGCTGAAGTAGGGTGAGCCTCCATATCTGGCAAAGGGGAGTCTCATGCTCAGGAAGGGGCCAACGTTGGCTTTGTCCGGGCTACCACTAGGTGCTGAGAAGATGCCCACCATGCGCTAAGAAAAGTGCTGTAGTCAGCTGACGTCCAATAAAGAAACATCAGGTGAAAAGAACAGCCCAGTGTGGTGTAATGTGTCAGGAGGCTGCAGACGGAATCCAACGACAATCCTGAAGGACCCATTGTATGCCAACAAAGCGCCGACTGGAGGTCTAGACCTGAGCCCGAGGAGGTGCCCAAAGGTCAGTCCTGAGTTAAAACCGACAGCGGTTGCTGGTCAGGTGAAGGGCTCGGGAGGTCCGGGTTCTGAGGCAATGCCTGGGGGACTGAAGAGAGGTCTGGAGGCAGAACAGCCAGGTGTGCCTGGTCCGAAGAAGCAGGACTGGCAGGATCTGATGAATGGAGGCTCGGCACCGGTTCCGATGGTGGTGGAGCGGCGGATGGCGGTCCTGACGGCACCTGGTGGGGAAGAGCCTGGAGAAGGGACCACCGGTGGCAGCTGAGGAGACAGAGGCACCCAGGGGGGAACCTCAAGGGCATGGGCGAGGCCCTGCAGGAGCGAATGGCAGCAGGTATCGGTCCAGAGGACCATCACTGGGCCCCTAACAAGGGTTTGGCAAAGATGCCAGGCAAGCATCAGTAGAGGAACTAGCACATGGAGAACTGGCCTGGCCACCTGGTTGAGAACCCTGATGGTGATAGGGCCTGAGCATCAGGGACGGTAGGACAGAGAAAGAGTCCACTGAACTCGCAGAGGCACTGCCCACCACAGATACCAAGGCAGGAGTGACCAGACGCAGCCCAGAGGGAAGGAAGGCTGGTGTGGCCGCTGAGGTCGACCTCCTGCGAGGGAAAGACCCAGTATCAGCCGTGGCCCCTAGAGGTGACCGTGGCCCTGGAGCAGACCACTTGCGATCCCGATGCTTCTTGTGCTTCTTCTTGGAAGAGGAGGCCTCTGCAGAGGTTCCCACTGCAGATCAGGCCTGCAGCTCTGTCTTCATAGCGGCCAATCTTTGCTGGAGGAGACGGGCCTCTAGAACCTTACGGCATCTTTTTTCACGTGACCTGGTTAAACTTCTGGCATGCCTGGCAGGCTTCGGTATCTTGGTCCGGGCCTAGGCCGATGACGCAAGTGGTGTGGCCGTCCTTTTCAGGAATTTGTTTGCATGAGCTACTTAGAACTGCGTGAATCCACTGAGGACGTAGGAGATGGCATGCAGCTGAAAATTAAGGTCAACTACAATCAGCAAAAAAAATAAAGTTTGAAGAAATGGCGGTCAACTGAAGCAGTGTTCTGCAAGGTCCGACAAGCATAGGTCGACGGCGGGAAAAGAACTGAGTTAAGTACCTAAAGCAGCCCGCTTCCTCATCACAGAAACGATCGGGCTGCAGTCTACTTATTTATTTTCTTTTCAAACTAAAATTGCAGCCACACTCCCTCACTGTAAAAAGCCCCGATGGTAGTAAAGGCACTTGCTCTCGCTCCACCACCAATGAAACAGTGGCACAAGGAAAACAAAAAAGTAATGTTCTCAGAAGAAAAATTACTCACTGCAGTAATATGATTTCTTCCAAGGAGTCCTTTAGCATCAGTAACAGTATGCAGCAAGCTGATTAAGTTGTACAGCCTCGGAGGTGGAGACTATGATAATGAACTAAGTGAATTAGCCAATTAGGAGACAGCTTGAGGGTGTGCTGAGAGGAGACTACCCAAAGGGCACCAGAATTGTTTCGAAGATTAAATGGGAAGCATGCCCATGTTAAGTGTGAACCAACAGGATTTAAAAAAATCATGCAACAGCATGAACAAATAATTAAAAAACATGCAACTCTGCTTTAAATGTAATTCAAAAATTCAGGAACAGATTTGGGAAAGTAATAAAGGAAGCAGAGTCCTCTTCAGTTAGGTTATCTGGGGAGGAAGGGTGGGAGGTTATTGATGTTAAAGGACTCCTTGGAAGAAATAATATTACTACGGTGAGTAATTTTTTCTTCTCACCCCAGGGGTCCTTTAGCATCAGTAACAGTATGCAGACTATAAAGCAGTGTAGCTAGGAGGCAGGTAGAGAACCTACTTAGGGAAGAGGCTTTGCAGGACTGCCCTGCCAAATTTGGCATCAGAGCTTGACTGTACATCCAGGCAGTAATGTTTTGTGAATGTGAGTACAGTCTTCCAAGTAGCTGCTTTACAGACATCGAGCAAGGGGATGTCTCTTGCAGCTACCACTGTGGCAACAGTGCCGCGGTAGAGGGGCCCAGAGGCACTCAGGGGGCTATTTACCAGCCTTGTAATCACAAAACTGAATACAGGAGACTATCCATCGACAGATAGTTCTCCTAGTGGTTGGCTTTCCTCTACCTACCTCCCCATAGGTGAAGAAAAGCTGGGTAGTGGAGCCCCTGAACTGCTTGGTGTGCTCCAAGTAGTAGGATAGGGCTCTCTTCACATCCAGACTGTGGAGTCTCTGTTCTCCAGGAGTGGATGTTTTGGTGAAGAAAACAGAAACAGTGATCGACTGGTTAAGGTGGAACTCAGAGAACACCTTAGGCAGAAGTTTTCTGTTTGTTCTGAGCTCTGCCCTGTCCCTGTGAAGGATAATGTAGTTAGGATCTGTGCAGAGTGCTTGCAGCTCTGAAATCCTCCTCCTCGCAGAGGTAATGGCAATTAGGAAGACTGTCTTCCAAGTGGCATATTTTAGATGAGCCGTAGCCATGGGTTCAAAAGGTGGCTCCATGAGCTTGGCAATGCACAGATTAAGGCTCCAAGGGGGAACAGGTTCCTGATTGCGGGCTGAAGGTGGAGAAGGCCTTTAAAGAACTTTTTGAAAACAGCAAAAAGCAACTTCAAGGATGAGGCCTTCAAGCCTGAGTCCTGCAAGTGCACCAAATAGTCTAAAAGATTAGGGACTGATGCTTTGAGAGGATTTATATGCTGCCTTTTGCACCAGAAACAAAATCTTTTCCACTTAGCAGCATACGTTTTCTTGGTACTAGGTTTCTTGGCCATTCTCATGATCTTAAGGACCTGTCCCGAATACTGGGAATCTGGGTACTCTAACTCCTCAACAGCCAGGCTTTGAAGTGAAGAGACTGCAGATTGGGATGAGTCACCTTTGTCTGAGGAAGAGTCAGGAGAGAGTGACTGAAAGGAAGCCGGATAGGCTTGCTGCAAGCCAGAGCTAGCAGGAGAGAGTACCACGACTGCCTTGGTCAATCTGGCGCCACCAAGACCATTGTAGTAAATTGGGACCTTAGCTTGAGTGGCACTCTGTGTATCAAAAGGAAGGGAGAGAAGGCATAAAGGAACCTCCCTAACCAGTCCAGGGACAAGGCCTCTGTCGGAAGATTCCCCAGTGCTGGGGGCCTGAAGCAGTACAGAGGAAGTTGATGGTTGAGGTGAGAGGCAAACAGATCTATTTCTGGCATGCCCCACCTCCTGAAGACTGTGGCAAGGACCTGCTTGTTCAGGGTCCATTCATTGTGCTCCTGACTGATGCAACTGAGGGCATCTGCCAGAGTGTTGTCCTTGCCCGGAAGGTGTATGGTTGAAAGGCTGACGCCGAGAGAGTAGGCCAGGGACCAGATTTTTATTGCCTCCGTACAAAGCACTGTAGACCTTGTGCCACCCTGCTTTTTTATGTAAAATATTGCAGTAGTGTTGTCTGCTCTGATTTGCACTGAATAGCCCCTTAACTGTGGGGTAAAGGACTTCAGGGCAAGGTAGATGGCTCTGAGCTCCAGAAGACTGATGTGGCTTGCAGATTCCTTGGGGGTCCAGGAGCCACTGACTGAATGACAGTCCAGATGAGCTCCCCATCCCAGGAGTGAGGCATCTGTGGTAATAACCTTTGTGGGAGAAGGAATTTGGAAGGGAATTCCCACCGACAGGTTGGTAGGATCCTTCCACCAGTCCAGAGCTTGAAGTAAGGTTCTTGTGACTGGGACCAGCTTGGACTGAGAATGCCTTTTTTGGGACCAGTGAGCCTATAGGTGGTATTGTATGTCCCTCATCTGGAATCTAACTCCTGGAACAACCGTTGTCATGGATGCCATGTGTCCCAGGAGCTTTAGAAAGTGTCTGGCTGGCCTGGGCTGGCCCAAGACAAAGGAGTTTGCCAGTCGCAGGAAATTCTCTATCCTCTCTGCTGGGAGAAAGGCCCTGCTTTGCTGTGTATCCAGCTCTGCTCCGATAAAAGTAAGGAGATGAGTTGGGATCAGATGGGACTTCTTTTTGTTTATAAGGAAGCGCAGAGCCTGCAAAGTTTGCTTTGTGATTCTGAGGGCCTCTTCCACTTTAGGAGAAGTCTTGCCTACCAGGAGCTAGTTGTCCAAATATGGGTAGACTGAAATGCCCCATTTTCTGAGATAACTGCCACTACAGCAAGGTACTTGGTGAATACTCATGGAGCTGAAGAAAGGCTGAAGGGCATGGCTGCAAACTAGTAGTGCCCTGATGGCAGCCTGAACCTTAAGAATTGTCTGTGGGACTGCTTTATTGGGATATAAAAATAGGCATCCTTGAGATCCAGGGAGACTAGCCAGTGTCCTTGCTGAAGAGAATGAATCACTGGTTTTGAGGGTGACCATTTTGAATTTTGGTTTGAGTAAGTGCCTGTTTAGGTGCCTGAGGTCGAGGATAGGTCACCACTCCCCGGTTTTCTTCTTTGCCAGGAAATATCTAGAATAGAGATCTTTGCCTCTCTGGGAAGGATACACTTTCTCTATTGCTTTTGCTGTTAGCAGCTTCTGTGCTTCCAGCTCCAGAAGAAGTCTTTCTGTAGGAGCTTGGGGTTTTGATAGGAAGGGACCCCTGAGAGAGGGAAACTTTCTGAACTGAATGGGTAGGCTTTTTTCCACTACCTCCAAGACCCATTTGTCTGAAGTTATGAGGGTCCAGGACTGTAGGTAATGGGACAGCCTGCCCCCTACTGGTAGAGGGGAGGTGACCTGGACACAAGAATCAGGGCTTAGTTTGTGAGGCAGGAGCAGGGGTCATGGTACCTCTCCTTTGCACTCTCCTGCCTCTTCCTCTGTAAAAACCCCTCATTTGTGTATAGTCCACTGACATAGGGTACAGAAAGAAGGGTTTGGGGAAGTAACCCCTGCCCCATCCCCTTTGTTCTGAGCTCTTTGTTTAGTGGGAGCCTTCCCTCTGGCCATGTTACTCTGGTAGGCTGTTTTGTACTCATCTACCTTCTTCACGTAGGCTTCCATTCTGTCACCAAAGAGGGAGTTCTGGTCACAGGGGAAGTCCATAGCCTTGGACTGGGTGTCCTGTGACAGACTGGTTGTCCTTAGCCAAGTGAAGAGTCTGTGGGAGATGGCCTGGGCCATAACCCTGGAGGCTGCATCACTGTTGTCTGCTGCCATATGGAACTGAAACTTAGTAGCTTCCAAGGCAGTTTTTGCTGTCTCCATTATGTCCTGGACCACAGTGTCTGGCTTATGCTGGGCAATAGGACAGAGTTCCAAAGAGCCTTTTGGTACTTGGCATTATAAGACAGGTAGGAGGAAAGGTGCAGGAGGAGAGAGGATGAAGTACAGGTTTTTTAGCCATGAAGTCAAGTCTCCTAGACTCCCTCTCATGGGGCTGAGAGGAGAGAGGGACGTTAGCCTTGTCACAAGCTGCCTGCTGTACCACTCCTTCGTGACTAGGATGTACATACAGGAAATCAGTGTCAGTCTTAGAAAGCTGATACTTTTTGTCTATTTTCTTGTCTACCCCAGACAGGGAAGTAGGGGTCTGGAGCAGCTTCATAGTGTTTTCTCTAAAAGCCTTATATATAGGGAGGACCAACTTTTTAGGAGGGAGAAGACCCATCATGTCTCTGTAATCTTTATTCTCCTCATCATCCTGTGTGGACTCTTGTGAGGGAAGACCAGGGCGTCCACCATATGCTGTAGGAAGGTGAGCATCGAGGAAGTATCCTCCTGATTACTGGGGGAAGCTCCAAAATTTGGATTGTGACAGGGAGATCCTGCCACTCTTGAGGACCGAGCTTTTCTTAAATCTTTTGCAACAGTTCTTCTATTTCTTAGCCTAATCTATTCTTTACAATTTCTAGTCCATAAGGTTGGCCAACTATGGGTGCCCTCTCCCCTTTCTTGACTATGCTATAGTGTCCTCTTTAATTTTCCTATTCCCGCTCAGGTCCTTGTACAGGGAGGTTATTGTGGTGACCTCTGAGCTGATGTAAAACAACAGGCTGTGTTCCTCGTTGTTGGATTTAGTATGCAACAACACTATGTCATAAAATACTTTGATGTATATGCCTTATGTGTGTGAAACCTGTAAATGCTGAAAATACCACAGCACTAGGTGTTTTTGATAAAGGTAAAGAGTTACTAGGGGACTGTATTCAAAAAATTAAGTTACTGGGGTAGAGATATCAGAAAACCCCCGTTGTGTTATTTAAAATGCATGTAAATTACAGATTGTCTGAGATGCCCTTTGGCACCATGCATTCCTGCTTTAAGCTGAACCAGCCTAAAATTTCATGGTGATTTGCATATACAGGTACCTCCCATGATGCTTTGCATTATGGGGTTATGTGTAATGATGTTTCTTTGAAACTTGGCTTTACTGCCAGTGCCCTTTGAGGTAACCCTTGCTTCGTGCTTCTGCACTGAGGTTCTTTGTCTTTAGCTTGTTTTGGGTTTTTTCTTTCTTTGGGCTCCCCATCACCCAAACACACAAGACCAACATAGGGGATAGTTAATTTCCACAAGAAAGATAGATCAGTAGATCAGTAGGTGATGACTAAGTGTAGAGGAAGGACATGCATAGTCTGTTATTGCAAACTGATGTATTGAAGAAGGGATATGCCATTGCTTAAGGTTATTCCCTGTGTTTTAAATAAACATCATACAGAGACTGTGTGTTGTACTTGAAGTTATGTGTCTGGTCCATCTGTTATCCCACAAACCACTCAACATGGATCAGATGCAACATCAGACTCTAAGGGACCTTCTCCTGAATCAACATCATCTGCACCATAGTAATCCTCATCCTCCCCAGGAAAGTCGCCTGCATCCGAGGGAACTGCACTGGGGGGTGGACTAACAGTGGCAGGGCTAATAAAAATGGGTCCCCTTACTCTAGAGAGTGTCTGTTACAGATGCCAGGCTTAGGCCATTTCTTCAACAGAGGGCAAATACCCTGGTACGTCTGGGGGATTATGCCTCTGAGGCTCAGTATTTTTTGGTTTTTTCTTTATGCTTTTTGCCTACTGACATCTCTCCATGTGTAGGTGTGGGAGGGGCAGTGGCATGTTTGTCTTTATAAGGCTTCTTGGCAGGCACTTCATCAGTGACCTAGTCTGATTTTCTCTCAGTAGTTAGCACTTCATCAGTGCGCTTAGAGGGTTTAGACTTTATAGGCACTTCATCTGTGCCTTTATTTACATTTTTTTCTTTAGATGGTACTTCATCAGCGCCCTTATTATTACTGTTTTTAGGCATGGAAGGTACTTCATCAGCAACTTTATTATTACTATTCTTAGGTTTAGAAGGTACTTCATCAGTACCCTGGTTAGAGCCTTTAATCTTAGAAGGCCCCTCATCGGTAGCCTTAGCAGCGACCATTCTTAAATTTTTTGCTCTGTTTCTAAGGGTCTTTGAACAGAATTTAGAGCAAAGTGAACAGCAGTGAGCTGGACCTAAGCACTGTAAACACAGGTCATTGGTGTCAGCTTTAGCCACAATTCTGTGGCACTTTACACAAATTTTAAAACCTGTGGGTCCAGTTCTCTTTTTTGGCTTTTCTGACATGCCAATTTGTCAGAAACACTGAAAATAACGGTTCCAAGTATTGAAAATAGCAGTCGGTTCCCTCGTGATAAAGAACCGTGATTTAAAATATCTAAAAACGTTAAGAAAAGGAAAGAAAATAGCGGTTTCCGGTAAAAAGGGGTAACGCTATTAAAATAAAGAACCGTTGAAAACTGTACACGTGGTAAAGTTTTACCTCAGAAAAATAGAAAAGGGAACCGCTGAAAGGAGGAGAAAATGCGGTTCCTGGGAACTGAACGGGAACCGCTAAAAAACCCTTCAAATAGTTGAAGAAAAGAAAATACTCACAGTCTCGGCACAAAAGTAAAAGTTTGGGGCCAAAAAAGTGCTTTTCTCAAGATGTGAGAGAGCACCTCAGAGGCAGTGTTCCTCAGTCAGTCGGAGAAAAAATTCTGGTGCCCTTTGGGCAGGCTCCTCTCAGCACACCCTCAAGCTCTCTCCTGATTGGCTAATTCACTTAGTTCATTATCATAGTCTCCACCTCCGAGGTAGTACAACCTAGTGAGCTTGCTGCATACTGTTACTGATGCTAAAAAGGACCCCTGGGGTGAGAAAAGCCATATTTGTTAGAATGAATGGCACGATGAAACTACAGTGATCAGTAAGCTGCTCGGTCAAGAAGCAGAAGTGCGAAGCAGAAAACACTGATATGGCAGCTGGCAAAGGACATGCTTGCTGTCAATGAAATTGGCTGCTTGCTATGAATCCCACGGCCACTCTGAGCGCTCTTCAGTATCAAAGACACCTTCTATGGAAATATATGTTTGGGGGGGGTCTAATGTAAAAAACAAGCAGAGCTTATACTGTGTGTGTGTGTGTGTGTGAAGGAATAACCTGACCACTACCCTTATGTGTGTGCTCCAATGTGAATACACCTTACCCTGGTTCATCACCTACCTCTCCAACAGTCAGAAGCATGTCAGGGTTGGTTCCTCATTCTCTGATAGCCTTCTCTCGTCCCCCCCCCCACTCAGAGTATACCTAGTGCACCTTAACTGGTCAACAAAAACTAAATAAAAACAAGCAAAGCGTATACAATGTGTGTGTGTGTGTGTGTGTGTGAAGGAATAACCTGACCAGTACACCCATGTGTGTGTGCTCTAATGTGAACACACCCTGCCCTGGTTCATCAGTTACCTCTCCAACAGTCAGCAGCATGTCAGGGTCGGTTTCTCATTCTCTGATAGTCTTCCCTCCTCCCCCCCCCTCCTCCCTCAGTGTATGCCTAGTGCACCTTAACCGGTCAACAAAAAGTAAATAAAAAACAAGCAGTGTGTGTGTGTGTGTGTGTGTGTGTGTGTGTGTGGGGTAAAAAAAATAACCTGACGTGTGTGTGTGTGTGTATGGTGCCCTCTACTGGCGACAACACACTTCATAAATTAATAAGGGGACCATTTTAAGTATTTCAGCTATTAAAACCTCCTTTTTCATATTTTTTGGAGAGTTCTTTGTGCTTTTTCTTCTCAGATATTTACTTGGGGGATCTATTTTACAAGTGGAATAAGACATTCTGATGTGAGGTTTATGGGCTGATAAGAGCACTTCCTGCTAAAGGTACTCGGAGGAAGCGTCTTGTGCCTCATTACACACCTGGTGCGTGCTTTTTTCAGCCCATAAACCACACCTCATCATGTCTTATTCCTTACATAAAACACAGCTCCAAAATTTTTACTATTACATGAATCGCTGCTTTAAAAAAACTATTTTTTTAAGGATTTTTCCCAATTTACCCATTCTATAGATGTAATTTGTTTTTATTTATTATTTTTTATTAAAACTTGATTTATTCAGGGTGCACAGTAAGGATATTTGTCTTCTTTAAAACATGACCCTGTTAAGATGGCAGCCAAATGGTTACATGAAGAGGTTACCTGCTTGTAACCATAGTTCCTTTTACTACATAAAATATATAAAAATATAACTCTTTTTTATTTTTACGTCTCTTCATTAAGGCTAGAAAGTCTAGGTAAACCATCTAAGCCTGATAGGCTGGAGAGAATGTCAGAGAATGTCTGGAGAACAAAACAAAATAGGACAGATGACCCTGAGGAAGAGGTGCGGGACAGGAAACACCAGGGACTAAACTTGGTCTCAGACCTAAAGACCCCAGTTCAGGTAATGGAAAAACATAAATATTCTGCCTGCCAACCTGACAGAGCAGCAGCAGTAGTATCTGGGTTCATGAATGAGCCTGGGTTGTTGGAAGGCCAGCTGTGGGAGGAGGACTGAGTGTCCCACAGGATGCTCTCCTGCTCCAGGGAGAGAGGGGGATCACTGTCACCGCATGACCACGTCCTCAGTGACCGTGAGTGGCACTGTAGGCAGAAGTGTAGTTCTGGGGTTGGTGACAGATGATTGGCTGAATGGATGTACACATTAAGTGTGATAACATCTGTTGGCCAGTGTCCCTTGGAGGAGAAGCAGAAAAAAAGGGAAAATACAGCCGTGCTCCGTGACTGTTCTGGACAGCACACAGACTCCACACCCCACCAATCTAAGCTCACACTGGGATCACCGCATGAAGCCCTTCTGAGGGAACTGGTCCAGCCTGAAGACCTCCACCACTGGAGGGGGACACCGGAGGATGGTACATCATGGGAGATGGGGGAAGGGGTGACAGGGTTGGGGCTGCCCAGAAGTACTGACAAGGACTGCCACGGACTGACTGAGAGGATAAACAGCAAGTTACAAAAAAAACAGTCTGCCTGATAAGCAAAGCAAGAGACAGACTGAACTGTTGTGTCACAGCCACACTGTCTAGGGTGTACGGGTCCCACCAGAAAAAATGTCTACGACAGGCAAAGAGAGAGTAGGTAAAAAAATTGGTGACCTTGATATTCAAAAAAAGTGTGTGACAGGAAACAAAGACAAAAAAATGAATAGTGGGCTCATCTAGTCTACCCCTTTTCCCTGTCTCTTTGGATGCCTCTGATCCTATTTGGTCACTGGTATCCCTCTCTTCAATGAGGATGAATTGAGTGTGGTTCTATACAGAAGATATTCAAGAAGATCAAAAGTTACAGTAAGTAACTTTACTATCTTCTTAGAGTCAATCTTCTCCATAAAGTCACACTTTTTGGTAGAGTCTGCAACTTTAAACCAAATGCCATGGAAGAGGAAGGGTCACTCTACAATTCTGCCCAGGCCTACTGTAACAAAGATGGGACCCTGGCCAGAAGAGTTGCTCAATTAAGTTTCAGGTGTTCTGTGTGAGGATGCAAGAGAAGAGTGCTTGACTTTAACTGGATGAGAAACAACAAGGGAGGTACCATCCCAAGGGTGTGGCCTTGCTGGGCAACCAGGGGATGAAGTCAAAAAGAGGAGCTGAGGTACTTGTGATAGGAGTAGGGGTACAAACAAGCATCAAATGCATACTGCTACAGTTCAAGCTTCAACCTCCATCACATCATAGGAGGATGTTACTAGGTGCTGATTTGTCCCTAGCCCCTGTCCCACAATGTCCAACAGGGAGTGCTGAATATCACTCGGAGGAAGACCGAGTATCTGTACATGCATTCTTTTCCAGAGATGCAAGTGGTAGGCCACCTTACGATCTGGTAGGAGGCTACATGGAGTGCTGCAGATTCTCCAGCAAAAACCTTCCTGCCCAAGGGGTCTACATGTCTCGATTTCCTGGTGGGTGGAAAGGGATGGGTGCCAGAAACTTGAAGCACCATAGTCCGAGGACACAGGGCAATGAAATTAGAGAGGGCTGGGAATGGTGTGGCACTTCTCCACAGAATTGATGTACCTCAGCTTAACCCTCGTAGGAGCTGCAGTGGTAGTGAATGGGTGCCTCCTAGTGGCTAAAATGTTCAAAGTAAGGACTTGCTGAGGTGGAGGAACCACAGCAGAATCCAGGAAGGGTACATTATGGAAAAGAAACTGCCATTCTCTGGTTTAAAACAAACCTTGACTGTCATCTTAAAGCATACTGCAGGATGACAGGATATAACATGATGTGTCCCCTGCCTCCGAAAAAGACCGCAACCTCTGGATGAGGACTCTTAAGCAGTAAACTTCAGGAAGAGGTAAATGTCCCTGAACCAATCCCAAACCTCACTCAACCACACTGCAAACTGCTAGTTACTGAGCAAACTGTGGGTCGAGAGAGAGATGGCGGTTTATCACCACCCTCTGTATCATATCCATTAACTAGTTTCTTACCCAGTTCATGACATTACAATAAGTATCACAGATTAGAACATTACAGTTCATATCAGAACAAGTATCACAGAGCAGTACAGTGTACATACAGTAAATGCAAGACATCTGTGGAGCATCAATTCCATGTACAATTGTTATATATACATATATATTACATTGTATATATTACATTTCGTAGTAGGACAACAGATATCACAGAGCAGTACAGTGTACAGACAGTAAATACAATATATCTGTAAAGCATCATCAATTCCATGTACAATTGGTATATGAATATAAGGTATATAGCCATATCGAGCTATTCCCAGCCATAGGTGCCACGTAGCCTGGGTGCTATAACAAGTGGGAAGGAGCATAGTGCTATAAATGTATAAAGGGATAGGGTTAGCTGGAAGGGAAGAGGAGTGGGATAGGGTAGCAGGGACTATAGAGGTAGAGGTACATCAGCGAGAACAGGAGCAGGAGGAGGAGACAAGGGAGACATATAGGTTGTAACTGAAAAGAGGTACTGTTCAGGACACGTGGAGGAAGAGAGTTCCAGCTAGAGATAGCAGCAAATGAGAAGGACCTCCTAGTGTAGGTTAGGCGCAGCTTGAGTATTTCCAGGAGGGGTTGGGATGCTGAGCGAAGGGTGCGGAGAGTTTGTTTTAAGTTTATTATGTCCCTTAGGCATGGGGGCATGAAGTAATGGACACATTTATAAATAAGGCACATGGAGAAGCACTTCAATTTAGATTCATAGGTTAACCAGCCCAGAGAGGAGAGGACTTCACAGTGGTGCAAGCGGGAGTTGGCTCCCAGCGCGAACCTCCCAATGCTATGGTAGGCCTGGGAAAGGGGGGGGAGTTAGTAGTAAGCAGCAGAGGGGTTCCATAGGTCAGGAGGGGAGAGAGTGATGCAGAGGCAATTCTTAGGCTGGAGGCAGGGATGACAAACGGTCGGATTTGATACAGCAGCCAAAGCTTCTGGTTCATAGATCTGACAACGTTGGAGACATGAAGATTGAAGGAGAGTGCAGTGTCCAGGGTGAAGCCCAGATATTTGAAGGACATGACTGTCTCCAGGGTGTCACCCTTGTTTGATATGATATTTTTGGGGGTCTTTTGTAGAAGGTTGTCGGAGAACAGCATGCATTTAGTTTTCTTAGTGTTGAGGACCAGCTGACGACAGCTGAACCAGTCCTCAAGGGAAGCAAAGTCGTTGGCAAGATCCCTATTAATTGTATCAGTGTTAGATGAGGAGCAATAGATAATGGCATCATCCGCATAAAGGTGCACTGAGGCACCACCACAAGAGCGGGAGAGGTCGTTGATGAAGAGGGAAAACAGAAGTGGACCTAAGATGGATCCCTGTGGTACTCCATGTGTTATGTGCCGGGGTTCAGAGAAGGAGCCATTCCATTTGACTCTCTGAGGACAGCAGGATAGGTAGCTTTTTACCCAGTTCCAGGCATTATTATCCAGACCTAGGGTCTGCAGCTGGTGGAGCAGGAGATCATGGTTTACCAGACCAAATGCTTTAGTAAGATCGACAAAAATGGCACCTGTAGCATGGCCCTCATTCGTGGCATGGTATATGTCTGTTGTTACTTTTATCAGAGCAGTTTGGGTGCTGTGATTCCTTCTGAATCCATGTTGATAGGGGGAAAGAAGGTTTTGTGATTCAAGGTAGCCTTGGAGGTGGTTGTAGACTATGTGCTCCTGTATCTTTGCTAGGTGGCAGAGGAGGGATATAGGTCAATAGTTGTCGATGACAGTATTGGAACCTCCCTTATGTATAGGTACTACCACTGCAATCTTCCACTTATCAGGTACCATGTTGGACTAGAAGGACCGGTTGAAGAGATCTCGGACTGGGCGAGCAAGTGCTGTTGCTCCCAGCTTGAGAAATTTTGCTTCTGAAGAGTCATGTCCAGCCGAACTTCAGGATTAAGGTTTAGAAGTAGCTTCTGGACCTCTTTGAGTGTGGCAAGTTTCAGGTGGAACTCCGGGCACCCCTCAATGGCCACATTATAAGGTGGGGCCAGGTTAGGAGTGGAGGAATTATGGAAAAGTGAGGTGTATTTGTCAAGATCTGTGAAGAAGTTATTAAATTCTGTTGCTATGGATGCAGAATCAGTGAGGGTAGAGCCGTTGGCGAGGACTGAGTTGGGGGTGGAGGCAGTTGTACCTTTCAACAGCGAGTTAATTTGTCGCCAGAACTTCTTTGGGTGACAGAGATTCACCGTTTGGAGAGATTTAAAGTGTGAGCGCTTGGCTTTGTGAAGGGACTGTTTGCATTTGTTCTGAGGTGTTGGTAGGCTTGCCAGTCAGAGGGTAGGTCACTCTTTTTGTAGGTTTGCCAGGCTTTGTCCCTATGTGACATAAGCATTATAATTTCCCTACTGAGCCATGGAGCCTTAATACCCTTTGATCTACATCTTTTCAGGGGTGCATTTTGGTTAATTATGCGTGTAAAAGTTGTGATGAAGAAGTCTAGGGCATGATTTATGTCCGTAAGTGTATTAATGGGTGACCAGTCCGTGTTAGTGATGGAGATGACAAAGTGGCCTGCGTCAAATCTGGACATGTCACGGACTAATGATATCTTGGGAGGGGGGTTAGGGTAGTTGTTTCTCCACACACAAAAGGTGGGTGAGTGATCACTTAGGCAGTCAGAGAGTACACCGACTGCTTTTATCCTCGTTGGGCAGTTTGTAACTATCCAGTCTAGTAATGTACGTTTCCCTGATCTGGTGTTGATGCGTGTGGGGGCTTGTATGAGCTGGGTTAGACATGAGTCAGCCAGAGTTGCATGCAGTTTCATGGCATCTGGGTGCAGCCAGTCCTGGTTAAAATCTCCAGAGTATGAGGTCATGGCCAGGGAGCGTATCTAAGGGGATCCGTACGATTGCCCGGCATGAGGTTTCCCGTCATTACATTTCCCAACTAAATTAGTTACCGTTGACAGTTTCCCAACTAGTAGCACTGGACTAAGTATCAGCACAATTAGCAACGATCCCTTAATCGAACCCTTCAGCAACGAACCCTGCAGCACAATCAGCAACAATCCCTTAATCGAATAATTAAATGAAATCAGCACAATCAGCAGTGATCCCTTAAGCACAATTAATAGCTAATTGAAACAAAATTAGCAATGAACCCTTCAGCGCAATCAGCAGCGACCCCTTCAGCCACTTCAGCAATGGAGAATAGCATAGCATAATCCTTAAATGAACCCTTCAGCACAATTAATAGCTAATTAAAACGAAATTAGCAACGAACCCTTCAGCACAATCAGCAGTGATCACTTCAGTAATGGAGAATAGCACAGCATAGCATGATAGCTAATCTAAACGAAATAGGACTCAGTATCAGCACAATTAGCAACTAATTTAAATGTAATGACAGCACAATTAAAGCGAACACTTAAGCAATGGAGAATAGCATTTTGCATGAAGGAAAAGGAACACATTTAAATTAAATCAGTACAATTAGTACATGAAGTCAGTGATAAAAATAAAGCTTACCGAGTTTTGTCTGCATCCCATCTGCCTTGTTTATTTGATATGTGGAAAAGTAATAGTATCAAACTTTATTAACTTAAAATTCCACAGTATAAAATCTGCATTAAAAATTAGTTGATAGATCTGCATCATAGCACCATGTTATGTGCTATGGGTGCAAGAGGAACACAATGGCTTCCACTTGTTTAATTAATATTAATTACTAGTTGCCAAATCCTGTGCTGTAATTGATTGTACAGGCTACAGGTAAAACATAGAACAATCGGGGAAATGTGTGCCACAGCTTATATCTGACAGTTAAGATCATGTAGCTGATACTGAGTTTAATTCATGCACAGCAAAGTAATACTTTGCACTTTGCGATCAAATGATATTCAGGGAAAGATCGCGTCAGGAAATCTGATGACGGGAAATAGGTCGTGGGACAAACATAGTCGGGGAAAATGAATGACGGGCAACCATACTAGACCCTATCTAAGTACTTTAGGAGGGAGGGCAGACTGGAGGAGGCTGTACTGGGGGGCATGTAGACACATCCAATGATCGGTTTCTTGACATTTCCAAGTGTTAGAGAGGCAAAGAGTGAGCCAGCTATAGGCGTATCCCCACCAGGATTATGGAGTTCAGTGACATCCAGATTAGACCTGAAGTATAGTAGGACACCACCGCCCCACTTTCCTATCCTGTCTTTCCTTAGACAGCTGTAGCCATCAATAAGGGCATGCAAAGCTGAAACAGCAGTTAAATGTACCTTCACAAAGGAGTACTGGAGGCCCAATTCCAAAAGGGATGAGGTAATCCAGAACATGACTCACTGGACACATAAAAGGGTCCAGGTAACGCGTGGTACACCCTATTGTGAAATGTTTCCATTTCTAGGAAGAGGCATACCTAGAAGATAGCTTACAAGTTGCAACCGTACGAGAAACTCCAAAGTGGGAGAATTCTAATTTCTCACAACCCAAGCATGGAGGTGCAGGGACTGAAGATCTGGATATACCAAAAAGCCCTGCTTCTGAGACAGGGGTTCTGCTCAAAGTGAAAGCATGACAGGTGATTGCATTGTCAACTGCTGTAGCAGAGGGGAACCAAATTTGTCTCAACCAAAATGGGGCCACCACAGTCCGTCTGGCTGGTTCCACCTGCAGCTTGACCAAAACTCTTTGGATCAGAGGGAATGAAAAAAATGCATAAAGGAACTTCCCATTACAGGAGATGGACAGCATGTCTCAACTGAAAACTTCAGGCCCTGGAGCAAGAGAGCAAAATTGTTGCAGTTTTGCATTGTGAGGGGATGCAAAAAGGTCTAGCTTCAGACAACTCCATTTGTCGAAGAGGTTGTCTTTGACAGAAGCTCCCACCGATGGAACACAGCCTAGGACTGACTCAGGCAATCTGCCAGGACACTGAGGGAGCCAGGAAGAAACAGGACCATGAGAAACAGTGTGTGTTTGATGGCCCAATGCCAGGCCCTCCTTGCTTCCCTGCAGAGGTTATGGGAGTGAACACCTCCTTGTTTGCTGAAGTAATGCATCACTGAGAAATTGTCCATCTGAACCACTACGGGTTGACCATGGAGAAGACAGCAAAGAGGAACAGCCTTCATCTCTGGAGCGTTACTGTTGAGAAAGCAACTGGAGGAGGACCACAGACCCTGTGTCCAAAACTTCCCAAGATGAGCACCCCAACTGGAGTCTGAGGCATCTATTGTCATGTGTTTGTCATGACCATCAGGGGCTTGGGGGCCCAGAAAAGAAGACCATTTGTTGAGGCTGGAGTGGTTCAACCACCAGAGGTGGGCATGATGAAGAGGGGCAGTCACTAGAATGGGACACTTCAGGTCAATAAAATGCTGAACCCACTGGGGGAACCACTGAGGAATCCTTATGTGCAGGCATACCAGATGGACAGTGAGGATAGCCGCAGCCATTAGCCCGATCATTCTGAGACAGCATCCTGCTAAGACATATTGACTGGAAGACACCAGCTGGCCCCAGGCAGTCAGAGCAGAGGCACGGTTTTCTGGCAGCAAGGCCTGGTTGACATATGCACCAAGCACAATGTTGCTATCCTAGAGGAGCTGACATGGGGTGAGAACCAATTTGGGTTTAAAGACAGTGATGCTCAGCTGATCAAACAGCTGGTGTATCTAAACTAGAGTGTAAATAGCTTTACAGGATGGGGCTTTAAGGAACCAGTCATTCAAACATGGGAATACATATAGACTTTCACTGAAGTACTGTGGCCACAACTGTGAAGCACTTGGCGAAGATACACACCGTCAAAGATAAACGTCACAACACCAAACTGGTAATAAAAGACCTCCAGCCAAAAGCAGAGGTACCATTGGTGACTGTGAGTCACTATGATATGGAGGCACACGTCATTCATATCCAGGGTGCACATCAAATCCCCCTGCAGGAGCACAGGGAGCAGGGAGAGATGCCATTCAAAACTTTTGGCATTCGATGTATAAGTTCAATCCTTTGAGATGCAGGACAGGACGCAAATCACCTGTCCACTTTGGAACCAAAAAATTAAAATCGTAACCTGGTATGAGTTTCGCAGCTGGAACAGGCTCTATGGCCCACTTGTGGAGTAACATCTGAACTTCTTTTAACATGACAGACAGGTAACCTGGAGGACAGGGACAGGAAGGGGGAGAATGCACTGAAGGGACTTTAACTTCCTCCCCACCGTCCCCTGCTCACACCACATCACCACCTCCTCACCAGCTACCTCCTTTCTCCTCCCCGTGTCCCCATTCTTCTACCCCTCCTTCTCTATCCACCATGGACTACTCTATTGCTCTAGTCTTCACTTGGCAGCTATCAGACAGCTCTTCCTCCCTGACCCCCTTTTGAGCCCCCTTCCACGTCCGCAGATTCAAACGCAAGTCCCATGCTCCACACATCCATCTCTTGGTCCTCCTACTGCTTCTTGCAAGGGACATTGAGCCAAACCCTGGTCCCATTAGCCCTGGCACCCCTCTCTCTCAAGCTCTTCCCAAAGGCCTGCGGATCTTCCATGTTAATGCACGCAGCCTTCTTCCTAAACTGGATGACCTAAAAGTGTGGGTCACCCTTCACTCCCCGGACACTCTTTGCGTTTTGGAAACCTGGTTATCCTCCCGTGTTCTTGACTCCCAAATGGCCCTCCCTGACTTCACCCTCTTCTGACAGGACCAAGGAAAACGTGGCAGTGGGTAGTCATCTATGCCCGTACTTCCCTAAACTGCTCCATCTCCCACTGTGAAGCCACCCCCAGCTCTCACGAATCTCTCCTAGCCACTATCACCCTTCCGTCTTCCTCTCCCCTTTTTGTTGGGGTCTTACATGCCTCCCCTAAGCTTCTCCCCTCATCACTGCCATCTCCGCTCTCACTAATACTGGCGAACTCATTCCCCTGGGTGATTTTAATCTTGACTGGCTGTCCCCCTACTCACTCAACTCACGTCATCAGATCGAGGTGCTAAACCTTTCCCAAATGATCAAAGAGCCTACACGTCCAAATCCTAGGACTCAGTCTCACTCACTGCTAGACGGGGTGCTCTCTTCTCACCCCCATCGCATTTGCTCTGCTGGCATCTTACCTGATGTCCTCAGCTACCACTGCCCTACCTACTGCATCAGGAAAGCCCGTCCTCCACCCTTCCCCCCAAATATATCCAATTCCGCCCTCTGAAATCCCTTGACATACATAAACGTCTCCAGGTTCTGGCATTGGCTAACTGGTGCCCCATCTTATCCTCCCTCTCAGTAGACTCTGCCCTCTTCCACTTCACCTTGATCTTTCTGAAGATCTGGGACACCCATGCCCCCCCTTAAAACAGCCAGAGTAAGGCACATCCATCATCCCTGGATAACCTCTGATATCCTGGCCAAGTGCAGAGCTCGTGATCATGCTTGGCACCATTTCAAAGCTTCAGGCACCCAAGCCCACCTCCAGGCCTTCCGTACCCTCCGTAACAACTGTATCTTAAGCATCCAGCGTGCAAAATCTGACTTCTTTAAATCTCAGTTGCACCCCTCTAATAGTACTCCATCCTCCTTCTGGCATGACCTTCGCTCACTTCTTCACCTCTCGTCTGACTCCCCCCCCCCCATTCGGGTGGATGACTCACTTATATCTGTTTCAGCTCATGTTAGCGAAGCCCTCAATAAGTACTTCACTTCCTGTGCCATTCCTGTAGGGCCCCCTCATCCCACCTCCCTTTCCATCTTCCACCTATTCTACAACCTGAAGTGTTGAGAGCCCTCACCTCTCTCAACCTCAACAAGTCTAGTCCCGATGGACTTCATCCCCGGCTCCTAAAAATCTCTGCCCCTTCAATAGTGACCCCATTAACCTATATCCTTAACCTCTCTCTCTCCTCCCCCATGGTCCCAAATGCCTGGAAGTCTGCCACTGTTTTCCCCCGCCACAAAATCAGTGACCCCACTACCCCTGGAAACTTCCGCCTAATCTCTCTTCTCCCTGCCCTTGCCAAAGTGCAAGAATCCCTAATTCTCGCCAGGTTTAATGATTTCCTATCTTCATCTAACACCCTCTCACCATTCCAATCGGGTTTCAGGAAATCCCACTCTACCACCTTGTCTCTCCTATGCTTCATGGATGCCATTCACTCAGCCATGGAACAAGATCAGAGCACCTCAGTTATATTTATCAGCCTCGCAAAGGCCTTTGACTCTGTTTCCCATTCCCTCCTTCTCTCTCTAAGCTAAGCTCTATAGAACTTTCCCCAGTCTCTGTAGCCTGGTTTAGCTCCTACCTAACCGGCCACTCCCAGTCTGTCTCTATCAACAACGTCCTCTCTCCATCCCTACCTATACTTGCTGGTGTTCCCCAGGGCTGAGTTCTTGGGCCGGTTCTCTTTTACCTCTTTATAAATGATCTCCCCTCTGCCTGTGTACCCATGCCTGCATGCACATGTATGCGGTCGATACCATCCTCTTCCTATTCGGTCCATCTATCCATGTAGTTCAATCTCATCTTCAAAAAGATCTCTCATTGGTCACAGCCTGGTATGAAAACAATTGCCTTAAGCGTAATATCAAAAAAACTGTGGCCATGACCTTTGGCTCTAAACAAAAAATTGCCAGGCTTCCCTTCCTCCTAATTTTCTTCTCTGCAGGCAACACTCCCCTCGACAATGTCCCGACCTATAAGTATCTTGGCGTATGGCTTGACCCATCCCTTAATGTCTCCTCCCACTTCAATGCTCTCCATAACAAACTACACCCTAAGCTAGGATTACTTTATCACCACAAATCCAGTCTCCCTCTCCCTGTAAGACGTGACTTCTTGGTAAAATGGATCCTCCCAGCCTTTGACTATGCAGATGTTGTTTACTGTGCTGCTCCAACAACCTTCCTCGCCAAACTGGATGTGTTGTTTCATGCATTCTGTAGGTTCACTTCTAATCCCCCCCCAACTCATCACTGTGACTTTTACTCCTCCCTTTCCCTTCAGTCCCTCTCAGAGGCGCTCCTCTCATTGCTCTACCTTCATTGCTAAATACTGGTTTGGGTCTCTCCCATTCTATCTTGCCTCTCTCTCCTCACTCCTGCTACTCCCTTGCCCTACAACCCTATAACTCACGTTCTAACAGTACCCACACTTTCTCTCTCCCACATGTCTGCACCATGCACCACCATGGGCAAACTCTCCTTCTCTTACAGACTTCCCTTTCTCTGGAACAGCCTTCCCTCTCACTTACGCCTCTCTCCTTCCTTCCCTACTCTCAGGCGCCTACTCAGACCACCACCCCAATACCTCCTGAATCTGTTCTTCCACCTAGGCCTCACCAGTCATATCTGACCCCTCTCTTTTCCTCTCTATACATATATTTGTATATAATTTCTCTCTCTCTCTCTGTAAATAGCTTCTGAGTTGTACTTCTATTTGCCATGCTGTATATATCACTAGTTATGTATATTTCATTTATGTATATTTCATTGCACTCTGTATGTCAATTGTATTTGCTGCTGCTACTCTGTACCCCCGTTCCCTGGGTCACACCTGGAAACGAGCTTCGGTTCATGGTGCCTTTCCCGGTTATCAACTTTTAAATAAATAAATAAATAAAAATAGAGGCATCAGGGCGTGCTTCAATCTAAAAATGTCCAGGACCAATGCATCCATAGAGATCTCCCCCACTTTGGCAGATGAGGAAAATGTAGATTCCCACCAGGATTTCATGATTTTTTGAGGGATCAGGGAAGGTAGAAGGGAGTCTGATGGCTCCAGGGGCGGCAGAGACGCTGCCAGCATCTGCACCCTCACTGTCCCGGGGATAGGCACTGGGGGGGCAAAGGAGGAGGGGTGAGGCATGGGAGTAGACACAGGAAGGACGAGAGTAGGACCTACTAAAGGGTTCTACCCCAACCACAAGGCTGAGTGGTAAGAGCCTTTTTTACACTGTGGCAAAAAAGTTAATGGCAGGGAAAAGGGGCAATTAACATTGTCTGTTGAACATCAGTGACAAAGCCAGCCACTCTTAGCCAGGAGTAGTGTCAGAGGTAAATGCACTAGGCAGCAACATGGGCAAAAGCATCTCAGGCATCATAGTGGACCACAGAAGATTCTTCCCTGCATCCAGGACATGAGCGACAATCTGTTGGATCTCCATTTTTGTGGGCCCATCAGGCAGCTTGTCAGCCACTAGCAAGATAGACTTCTACAAGCTATTCCAATATTTAATTATGTAAGCTTGACAGTTAGCCATATGTAGGCCTAGGGACACCAAGGTATAGGTCTTCTTAACCATAACATCCAGTCTCCTGAACTCACTGTCAGGAGGAAGGGAACTCTTATAACAAAGTGCTTTAGACCTGCTATGGACTGCCATAATGAACACTGAAACAATCTCTGGAAAAGATGAATAGAAGGCTTTAGATGCTGGAGCTGGATACTGCTTGTCAGCATTATGAAGGGCACTAAGCCTGTGCCAAGCAGCCAAAGGTGCATCCTCCAGAGTAGGGAGTACAAAAAGTGCTGTACTTGCAGGACCTTCCAGGAACTCATGTGGGTTTGTTCTGCAGGAGTCCTCCTCCTTGGCTGTAGAACCAAGAGAGTCCTGCATAAGCTTAAGAAGAGCCTGAAAGGAGGCATTCTCAGTGGGAGACCACATGGTGTAAACCATGCTGTTCTCACTACAGGACAAGAAGGTAGAGGTGGAGCCAATGCCCTCAGGCAGGGGTAGGTCAACCTCTTCTTCCTCTTAATCCTCCTCCATATAATGGAGACAAGGATTATAGACCTCCTCTTCCTCATCATCAGGGAGGAGAGGTAGCATAGGATTCCTATAAGGGGCTGGCGTAGATGGCAAAGGCACTAACAAAGGAGGCACAGAGCCAGCAATGGAGGCCTAAGACACAGCACTAAAATCTGGCATCAACGGCCTAGCATGAAGTGTCAATGGTATTGGTGCCGTCGGCAGGAATTGCGTAAACAGAGCTGACAAAGTCTGTAATAAAGCATAAGCGTTGACTATCCCCAGAACAGGGTCGATGACAACATTGTTGATGGGCCAAAGCATGAATATGGAATTGGCTGAGAGCCATTATTAGTGGAAGCGGAGCCAGTGCCACTGCTAGACCCAGATCTTGATGTCTCAGAGACGGTCCAGAGGGTGGGGAGGCAGCAGAACTCAAGGTCACAGGCTTAGCCAAGGTCTTTGTGGACTTACCACTGTCTTCTTTTTAAGGGAAATCTTGAACAGGAAGAAGTCCCAGACCAGGAATCCTTATGTTTTCCCACATGTTAGTGCTTCTCAGCATCTTCAGTAGATTTGTCCTTTGGCTTATCCAAATCCTTCAATGTCCACAGTGGAGATTTTTCCGCTGTAGCTGAATGCCTAGGCAAATGATAGAACACTGAAGACATGAAGTGGACAGAAGAAATCAGTGGTAAACACTGGGCATGCTCCATGTACTTCAGAAAGGCTTCTATAGCCTTTCAGTGATGTCTCCTCTTGGTCTGGTTAAAGACCTGACAATTTCTTCTTTTCTCTTTTGCTTTTCTTCTTTCTTGCTTCTGTTCTATTCTTTTGCTCTCTCTAGATGGCATCTGGGTTCCTCTTCTCTTCTCCGAAAGGGAAACAGAAACTTAAAAGGATCTGTAGGGCTGAATCAGGGGACTAGGTACTGTAAAATGTATAGTTAGTGTTATAGTTACTGACCATCAATAGTCTATTCAGTATAAATATGTTAGGCCAAAACCTAAAGTGTTCTTTTATTTCAAATGAATTGTATTGTTCTGTTGTTATCTGTTTGAAGAATGGTAAGTTGTTTTTTGGTTTTCCTCTTGAAACGTTTTGTTGATATTACTCAGGTTATGTATCAATTCTAGCAGTTGTATAACTGTGCAATTAAAACTTCAACAAAATATTATTGACAACAAAAATATATTGCTGGCCTTAAATCATAAGTAAGTAACAATTTATTTGTCAAGCACACATTCCCTGGAGTTCAAAGCAGAGCAACAAATATACAAATGTACCCTCTCGGGTCGTGCTTGAAAATAGGCAGGGTTTTTGCCCAACGCACCTACCCGATCAACAAAAGCTAAATAAAAAAATAAATAATAAACATAAAAAAACAAATAAAGTAATAAAACAACAAATTATAAACATGTGCAAATACATAGTAAAATGACTAAGGCAGCATCACATAAGGAGCTTACTATTCAGAAGCAAAAGCTTCCTGAAAGAGGAGGGACTTCAGGCCCCTCTTACAGGCCTCCATCGAGAAGGGATTGAGGGAGCCTGTTCCACAGGGCAGCTCCCACGAGCGCGAACACTAGAAGATTTAAGCCTGGCCCTGGGAATGGCTAGGAGGCTCACCTCGGAGGAGTGGAAGAGGGTGGCGGTGAGAGGTCTGATAGGGAGTCAGAAGGTCTCTAGGGTAACCAGGACCCACATCATGCAAGAGGCCTAGGCTGAGCATCATACTTGTAAATTTTAATTTTGCCGCAGCAACCGTGATGGAATAATGGTTGTTTGTTCTTTGACAGCAGCTTAAAGCAACACAGTGAAGTAAGAAAATAATAAAGCAGATGACAAAAAAAGCACCAGCAAAAACAAGTTTCAGCATTGATTCTCTGGAAATCCAATGAGCAGTTGACGGCAGAAGAAAGAAATGAAAATTATGTATTCACATAGAAACATAGACTTTGACGGCAGATAAGGACCGCTTGGCCCATCTAGTCTGCCCATTTCCCTACCTACAGGATAGGCCGCAGATCCTAGTTAACCAACAGCCTATTTCTTCCTACCCCCAACAAGAATTGCCTTATGTCTGTCCCATGCATTCTTGAATTCTCCCACAGTTTTAGACCCCACAACCTCCTCAGGAAGGCTGTTCCATGCATCCACTACCCTCTCTGTGAAATAATACTTCCTCACATTGCCCCTGAGACGCCCTCCTTCTATCTTTAAATTGCGTCCTCTTGTTCTTGCAAGTCTCTTTTTCTGAAAGATGCTACCCTCTTGGACTTTGTTGATTCCACTGAGGTACTTAAAAGTTTCTATCATGTCCCCCCTCTCCCTTCTTTCCTCAAGGGTATACGTATTAAACTGTATCTGTTGAGCTTCCTACATATCTTCACCACTGATTCATACAAAGAGGTCAAGGGCCAGAGAAACTAGGACCCCGCATGAGCTTTTTTCCTCTAGGAAGGGAGCTGATGTCAGCTATTGGCACCACCCACATGCAGCACATACCCTCTGTGGGTACTGGCACTAGCCAATAACTGTCATCGACTCCCTCACGCTCCTCAGTTCTGTTTGCCAGGATACAAAGTGGAGAGAAATAAAGAGAGGATTAGATACTTTCCTGCCAAAAGAGACAGTAAAAGGATATAGAATATAAACTAAACACTCAAATAGAACCCGACTAGCAACTTAGAGACTAAGGGTTGGGCCTACTAGGTGGCACAACAGCAGTGGGTCTAAACAGGAGCCAGAGTCTTTTATCACTAGCCAGACGGAGCGTCAGTAGTGATAGGCAAACAGGGCAGCAACACTGAGCAAATGGCTCTGGCAGAAGTAGCAGAGGAGGCAGCCCAATTTTGGACCTCTGTACAAATGAGATGGCAAGAAGTGCCCAACAATAGAAAAAGACACCTGGACTTCCAAAAGGTAATAGCTTTATGCTACAAGGTAAGTTTCAGTAAACTCTAGAGTAAACTCCCAACCCTGCATTCTGTAGGAATACAGAACAGGGGAGTAGCAAAGGAGTTGAAAGGCTAGCAGACCTGGAAAGTCAAAATGTGAATATCTCCTCTGGCATGCTCTGGGAGGAGTGGGCAACCCCAATACACAGAGAAACAGACAAGGAATACTAACCAAAAAATTCTAACATGAAGAAGAAAAGTACAGTTATGTATGAACTTACCGTAACAGTAGATCTTCGAGGGGGGGGTCTTGCAGTAAGTAATTACTTGTAGGACTGCGCCCCTGGCGTCAGGACCACATGGAAACTTTTGCTAGCAGTGTCTGATGGGGGACTGCCCACCTGACATCACGTGACGGACGTCAGCATGACACTATATAGTGGGCAATCCCCACGTCCGCCCTCCAGATCTCCCGCCGGAGACCTCCAAGAGGCATGACAGGAGAATGGGAACGAAGCTCCTGGAGCTAAGAAAGGACTCAAGGAAAAGGAGCTACTGACTAAAAAGGGTGAAGGAGGGAGGGAGGGAGGAAAAGGTATACCTACTGCAAGAGCCTCCTCAAGATCTACCCACGGTAAGTTCTTACGTAACTGTACTATCTTACTTCAAGAGGGCTCTTGCAGTAGGTAATTACTTGTAGGACTGAGTCCCAAGCAATAAGAGTCCAAGCGACTGAAAAACATGGCAGGCTGGAACTGAAAGGCTAACAAGCAGCCAAAAACTTAGGACAGGAGTCCCTGGAGGACTGCCAGTCCGAAGCCAGTCCTGTGCGTAGAGACAATGTCCAAACTGCAGTGTTTAGTGAAAGTGTGGACTAAACTCCCAAGTGGCAGCCGTGCAAATCTCAGCGGCTGATACATTTCTGAAACAAGCTGTAGAAGCAGACATACCCCTGGTAGAATGCCCTTTAACCTGCCTTGGAAGGACTTTACTATACTTCTGATAACAGAAACCGATGCAGTTAGTCAACCATTTGGAAAGGCATTGCTTGGAAACTGCTGCACCTTCTCTCTCTGGTGCGAAAGAAACAAAAAGTTGGTCCGTTTTTTGGACATCTTTTGTCCTGTTAGTGTAATAAATGGAAATTATGTACTTACCGTAATTATTGATCTTCTTGGACGGTCTCCATCACTCATTCACACTAATGGGATCGCGCTGGAGGCACTAGGACCAAGCGGGAGCCAAAATTTTTCAGAAGGGTCAGCACTGAGACAGAACCACGCATGCGTGGCACCACGAGAATAGCTTGCACCTATGTAGGCTATCTCGGCATCAACCCTGCAACCGCCTCAGTACTTTTTCGACCAAGGAGGCGAAGTGTAACTAATGAAAATAACTTATCCTGAGTTTCTGGGCCTGAGAGGGCCCAGATGGCCCTTGCAAGAAGGGTCAAGAAACAATGTCTTCACAGCCTGAACCACAGGATCATGAAGACCAGGAAAGAAAACGAGTGAACCCAAGGGATGGTGGGTGGGCGTGTGAATGAGTGATGGAGACCATCAAAGAAGATCAATAATTACAGTAAGTACGTAATTTCCATATCTTTCTGGACTAAGTCTCCATCACTCATTCACACTAATGGGAGAATACCAAGCTAAAACCAACAACCCTGAGTAGGGTGGAGGAGATAGGGTTCACTCAGAAAGGATGGCCAAGGACTATCCTGCTAATAAAAAGAGATGTCTTGGAAAGAGCATCTAGAATATCGTGCTTGCAAGATAAGTGCTTGAGTTGTAACTCACCACTTTGCAGACGACTACAATGGACACAAAATGAAACTATGCCAGGAAGCCACAAGCACTCTAGGAGAGTGGCGAAAACCCGGCCTCACAATTTGGTATAGGACCAAAATTAATAGTGTCAAAGATATGTACTAATCTAATGCCAAAGGACGTCAGGAGCTGAAAGAGCTGGAGGTAAAGTCTACTGGTTCAGGGTACACCAAAAAGTGCAGATGGAAACCCCCACTACCAAGTATGGCTGACCTGTGAAGAACAGGTCCAAGAGCATTTGAACTCCCTACTTGGTGAGCAAAAAGGGGGTCCAGGTGGGGTTAGCCCATCAAGGAGAATGGTTTTCACTTAGTCACTGAAAACTTCCTGATAGAAGGGCAAAGCACGATTTTGAAGCCTCTTATGGTGGTCTAGTAGAACCAGATCCTACCCACTTTATGTTCCAAAAGAAATGATCCTGCCCCTGTGTGTACAACTGTAGTAGCAGTCTCTGAACTCAGGGAAGAGAGGAAAAGTGTACAGGAGAAGGAGTCCACTGCGGAAAAACATTCCAAGAGAAAAAACAGAGGCTGGATTTGTAAGGCAAATAGAGGCAGATGTGCGTCGAGGAGGGACACAGCAGGACCAAATTAGGGCTAACCATTCACTGAAAGTGACTGAATAGTGGCAGAAGTGACTCAATGCAGTGAGCCACTACTCACTATGGCCTCCCTGATGGGAGTAGGAAAAGACTCTAGTTTGTTTGCTGAAAAACAAACATCACAGTTCCATCATGCATTCGGAGAAATAGTTTCGTGAGTGACTGGCATGCAACCAGTGCGCAGGAACTGAAGGTGTGTATATTTGAGAAGCCATCTCAGAAAAAAGACCTACTTGACTTACAGTCAAGAAACGAGTATATCGTCTGTTAAGTGGAAGCAAGCAAGAAAGTAGGAACCTGAGTTCCGACTCGCTGGACAGCCACTTCTGTTGCTGTGAGGCTCTGCTCAAGAGAAGAAGCCTGATTAAAAAAAAGGGAATTAACAGACTGGGCAGTCACCTAGATCCAGGAAATGTCTCTGAATAAAGAAATCTCTCTTGGAAAAGAGATGACCCATACCTCCGCTGGATTGGACTCCCCTTAGGGGTAGAAGAAGTCAGGTACTCTTTACTGTATTCTAGAGATGACTGCCTCAGAGGGCTGAGGCAGAACCTGACCAGATCCAAAAGGTGGTATCGGGTAATTTTGGCTAGGCCCTGTGCTGTGATAAATTCTCTTTTTTTTTTTTTTTTTAACCATTTGTCCGATCCCGACAAGGCTTTCAGGCTGCTATTTCACAAGGATTGCCTGATACAAAAAGAACAAAGATGTCCTCCATCCATGTGTTAACCACCCAGCGGAATAGCCACCGAGCAATATCACAAAGGGGCTATATACCCCTATCAAAGGAGCGGAAGAGCCTGAGCAGCTCCCAACCATTAAATTAGAATGTTCCACAGAGTGTAATTGTCTTGATGACTGTAAAAGTCTAGGTGCAGAAGCGTATGGTCCACGGACGCAGTCTGAAATACTATAGTGGACCCCATTACTGAGGAACTACTGAAAAGATCTTTCATCATGGACTCTGATGATGGAGAGGACATGCCCTTCAGTATATAAAATGAGTCAACTGCTGTATTACTGACCAGAAGGACAGGGAAAGACTCATCTAGATGCACTTCTACCCCAGAAGGACCACTAAGGGAGGTCTAGGTCAGAGCCACTAGAGACTATGTCACCAGGAAGGATGTCGAGGAGCTTGGTACCACATAGGGAGCTGAGAAAATGCTGAGCGGAATGAGAGATTCCGCTGGCAGAACAGTACAGCAGAGTTCCATCAGCAGAAAACTGCTGGATGACACAAGATCCCACATAGACCGCCACTCACTAAGATGCATGGAAAAAATAATCCGCAGAACAGGACTTAATTCGGTGGAAAACATCCTGCCACAAGTTCTGTGCAGAAGAAGTCCGTAAAAGAAAAATGTGTCGCTAATTCTGCCAGACAACACCCACTAGCACTCCTGTGGCACCAGCATCACTCGTGGCACAGGAGGGCACCAAGCACAGCCTATGCTAACCTGAGCAATACCTGAGGGCACCCGAGGCGGTACTTGCAGGCACCCATGTAGCAATGGCACCTGAGGGCACCCCTGACACCCATGGCACCATGGTACCCATGACACCCATGGCAAGAATGGCACCCGAGGGCACCAGAGGCACCCATGGTACCAGTGGCCCTGGCACCACCCATAGCAACCATGGTGCCCATGGCACCTGCGGGTGCTCGGCAACATCCACAGGTGCTCGGCACCACTTAGACACCCGCAGAACCACTAGCAGCACTGACAACCAACGGCAGCAACAACAGCACCCACGGCACCACACAGAGCGATGGTGCTGATGATGGCACTGACCAAGGCATGGCGCCGACCAAGGTACCGAGGCATGGCGCCGACCAAGGCACGGTGCTGAGGCATGGCACCAACCAAGGCACCGAGCCATGATGCCGAACCATGGTGCCGAAGGAAAATGCTAATGGAAATCCTGAGGAGAAGGAAAAAGATGGTGCCTGTGCCAGCCCTGCATGGGTAAAGGAGAGGTAGCATGAGGGGTCGGCATGGCTTAAGGTACCCAAGAGGCACCGCGCCCATCCTGATCCAATCGACCCGGCTTCAGTCCAATGGCTATGAGGCCCGGAGGCCCCGAAATCAGGACCACAGCCAGGAAAACTAGAGAAGTTAAACCCCCTGCTCCACAGGAGCAGCCCAGAAGTAAGACTGCTCACCAGAGCTCCAACGAGGACAGAGATGGAGTTTGGAGTTGAGAATGCAGCCATTAGGAGCGGGGCCAAGGGGAACTCACCAAAGTTGGTTCAGTCCTATCGTCCCTCCCGACGAACAATCCTCATGCAGACGTACCAAAGGGCAACCTCGAGCAGCACCCATTCTTCTTCCCCAACAAGGAAGAAGAGCTTGAGGTTCGAAGCGGATCCCGAACCGCTAGATTTGTGTACTTAGTTGGACTGTCCCCCGCCCCAGGCACAGGACTGTCTGTGGTTGGACCCCTCCCCGTTTATCAAAGGCGTGGGACCTGAAACAGCCCCTCTGCCATAAAAACTTTCAAACAGTTTTCCTACCGTCACTGCTACCGTCTAAGGACGACTCCGTTGATGGTAGTAAATAATTTATTTTCCTTCTTCTTCATAATCTTCTTTTCTTCTTTGTAAAAAAAAAGGAATTACTACTACAATATTAAATTAAATGCTAAAAGCTGCTGTCATATAGACGAAAACTTTGACTCCGGCAGACGGGCGATGCAGACATTCAAGCGCACTCGACGGCAGGAGAAAAGGAATTGAGGCGGTTGGAGGGTCGACGCCGAGATAGCCTACACAGGTGTAAGCTAGTCTTGTGGTGCCATGCACGCGTGGTCCTGTCTTGGCGCCGATCCTTCTGAAAAATGTTGGCTCCCGCTTAGTCCTAGCGCCTCCGGCGCTATGCCATTAGTGTGAGTGAGTGATGGAGACTTAGTCCAGGAAGATCGTAAAATTCTATGAACATCTAATGTATGCAGAATTGTCTCCCCCTGATTAGTATGCTCAGGGTAGTATACTGGCAGCTGAAGAGACTGATTCAAGGCAGTCTCTGAGACAACTTTTGGAATAAACTTATGATTAGTGCGAAGAGCCACTCAGTCTCTGTGAAAAATCAAATAAGGCTCCTTACACATCACGGCCTGAAGCTCGGAAATCCTTCTAGCGGAAGTAACAGCAACTAAAAAGAGCACTTTCCAGGACAAGAAGCGCATGACACATGTACTTGCTGGTTTGAAAGGAGGCAAGGTCAGTTTCTCCAAAATAAAGTTAAGGTCCCAAGGTGGAGCAAGGTTACCCACCAGGGGTTTCAAATGTAGGAGTCCTTTTAGGAAGGTTTTAGAAACCTCTAATTGAGCCAGAATTATGCCCTCCAGCAAAACGTGGTAGGCAGAAATGGTCGCCAGATGCACCTTCAGTGATGTACAGCTCAAGCCCAGGTCAGAAAGATGAAGAAGGTACTGCATGACCTGAGGAATGGAACACAAAAAAGGATCCCATCCCTTTGAGGTGGCCCAGATGGAGAAGCACTTCCATTTCATGGTATATGTAGTTCTGGTAGAAGGTTTTCTGGTCTCTACCAAAACCTGAGCTACCTTAGGAGAAACTCCAAATCTGGAAGCAACTATGTCTTGAGGAGCCACGCGTGAAGATGAAGGGATTTCAGGCCTGGATGGACTAGCGTGCCCCCTTCCTGGGTCAGGAGATTGTGACAAAGCGGTAGAGGAACCGGAGGCACCACTGCCAACTGTTTAAGCAGTGGAAATCATATTTGTCGAGGCCAAAAAGGGAGTGATCAGAATCATTCTAGCTCCTTTTGTCTGCACCTTGATCAGCACTCTCTGTAAAGCTGGAAAGGGAGGGAATGCGTACAAAAACCTCCCCGTCCAACACAGCGACAGCGTGTCCTTCCAGAAAGCACCACACACGGGATTGAGTGAGCAAAACTTGGGACATTTTGCGTCTGATGGGGCTATGAACAGATCCACTTCTGGATGACCCCCGAGGTCGAAGATGTGATCTACTACCTCCTGTTTTAGCTCCCACTTGAGTGTTCCTACCCTGGTGCATCTGAGACTGTCTGCAAGAATGTTCTGTACACCTGGAATGTGAACTGCCATGAGGCGAATATTGTGCAGGACAGCCCAATTCCAGACCCGCATCATGTCCCTGCATAGAGGATATGAGTGGGTGCCTCCCTGCTTGTTGATGTACCACACTACGCACATGTTGTCCGATTGGGCCAACAGCATATCCTGCTGAAGCATGTGTTGAAAAGCCTGACAAGCATACAGAACTGCTCTCATTTCGAGCACATTTATGTGCAAGTGTAGTTCTGCAGGATTCCCAAGATGGCCACCCCATCCCATCCTGACACTTCCGTGGTCAGGGATTGAGAGTAAGGATGGGCCTGGAAAGGAACTCGGGTCAGATTGTCAGAGTTCAGCTACCACCGCCGATCTCTCTGCATCGGGCCGGAGACTAGGACACAGCTGTCCAAGTCGTCTGCCCTCTGGTCCCATTGAGATCTGAGAGTCCACTGCAAGATACGCATATGGAGCCTGGCCAAGGGAACCATGGGGATAGCCGTTGCCACGAGGCCAAGAAGGCAGAGGACCGCTCCGGCCGAAGTGTGCCTGTTGGAAGCTACCATCTGGGCCTGCCTCTGCAGAGTCTCTGCTCTGTCCAGGGGAGGAAGGCTATACACTGGACTGTGTCCAGAACCACCCCAATAAATTGCAGACACTGGGAAGGAGTGACCTGTCATGTAGGGTAACTGACAGTAATACCCAGACACTTGAAAAGGTGCAGGGTAGCTGATACAGATGCCTCCAACCCCTCCCTCGAAGGGGCTGCAAGAAGCCAATCGCTGAGGTAGGGGAAAACGTAGTGCCCCCATCTCCTCAGGGCTCCTGCCACAACTGCAAGACACATGGTAAAGACCCACAGTGCTGAAGACAGGCCAAAGGGGAGGACTTTGAACTGATAATGCTCCCCTTGGAAAACGAACCTGAGGAATCTGTGGTGAGGTCGAAAGACTGGGATGTGCAGGTACGCATCCTGCATGTGCAGGGCTCAAAGTCACTGTCCTTTAGAAAGGAGAGGCAGCAGGCTTTGGAGCATCAGCATCCAAAACCGCTTGCATTCTATGAATAGGTTTAGGGTGCTGAGGTCTAGTATTGGGTGCAGATCCCCCATCTTTTCTGGAACCAGAAAGAAGTGGGAGTAGAATCTCTTCCCGATCTGGTCTGCTGACACTGGCTTTATTACTTCCTTTTGAAGAAGAGCCGTGATTTCCTCCCTTAACTGGGGAATGTGCACCTTTGGATAGTATGAAAACCCCAGAGGTTTGCTTGGGTTTTTTTCGCAAATCTCGAGAGTGTGACCAAGCTTGATTAGCTGAATGACCCAGGCATCTGTTGTGATGGACTCCCAATCCCTCAGGTGCCTTGCGAACCTTCTGCCCACCTGCTCCTTCAATAGGCGAGGAGGAGGAGGTGGGGCGGGCAGTGAGTCAGAAATGGGAGGAGGGGGTTAGGGAGGGCCACCCCTGAAGCTCTCTGGGTTTTGTCTAGAGGGGTGGCAGCACTGTTGGGAGCTCTGTGTTTGAACTGGTGCCTAGGTGAATGTTGTGGCTTCACTTGGCGCTTGTTTTGCAGACGAAAAGGACATTCTAGGATCGTGGATATGTTGTTCATACACACTTATTGGCATGTCCCTTTCCCCTTTAAGAATCAGCAGAAGTCTTCAAGTTGGCTCCTCCCATACACCTAGGTGGTATATACCTCAGCTCCGACACATGACGCCAGATCTTTCTTTCCGTTGGAAGATTCAGGTTGCCTCCCTCGTGCTCTCGCATTTTGTAGGCCCTGGCTTTCAAAACCTCAGTTTTACTGAAATTAAAACTCGTTTGAGTTAGCGATCGCACTTTTGCGTCTTCGATTATGGAAGCAAAAATCTTCCCCCGGATTTCACCAGTGTCCTGCGGCAAGAAGATGTCGCGCACCGATCCCCACCTCACGTGCGTCTACTGCCTAGGTGTTGGCCATGCCACCTTGTCCTGCAGCTTTTGCTTGGCCTTCCATCCCAACATTCTGGATGACTGCCTGGCACGTTTGAAATTGGGGAGACCAGAGAAAAGGAACCCTTCGGTGAAGTCCAGGGAGACTAGGTGGGCGACTTCCAAGGTTGCGGGCTCCGCATAGTAATTGGAATGCATGCAGGCATTCGAGGAAGAAGCGGCTCGTGCTGCCGACACTCAGAGCTTCTTCATTCCATTCAACCTAGGCTCTGCCTTCTCGGGCTCCTTCCAGGAGTTGTGCCAGTCTCGCACTTCTCCCGATTCCGTAGGCGGGAGAAGGAACCAAGTAAATCTTTGTCTCGGCGAAGACACTCTTGGGACCGAGAAAAGTCCCCAGTCCCAGGAGCATGCGGTCTCGACCTCGGTCGAAATTGCTTCTTTGGCCGCTGGCTTCTCAGACCTTCTGTCGGGCCAGACGACTGAAGATCCAGTCGATGAGGTCAAGACTATCATCAACCCCATTGACCCACTGTCGCTGGCTCCGGCCGACGACTCCTTGAAATGGACTCCGGTACTTGTCTTCCCCGATGAGAAGACCCAGCCTGTAGGTGTTCCCATTGAGGACCTGGATCCGGACCCCTGGAAGTCACCAGTCCCGCCGGAGTCTCTGGAGTGACTGAGTCGACCCGCCCGATCTTGGTCGAGATCTACAACCTCCTCGACTGACAGGCCGAGGAAGAGCCATAAGCGCTCTAAGAAGAGGCGACGCCATCGGTCGTCCTCGTCCTCCACGGATGAGGAGAGGCTCCAGCGGAAATTCCGTCAGTGCTAAGAGGACCTCATGTGGCAACAGCTGATCTTCTCTAGGCACATGTTGACTCTGGCTTCTTCTGCAGCCATTACTTGGCTTTCGCCTCCTAGGCCGAAGCCGACCCCTCTGGAGCCGAAATCTTCGGTTCCCCCGCCCGCGGGGCCGGCAAATCCTCCTCTTCGTCCTAAACTGGCCTCTCCACCCATCGTGGTGGAACTGCCGCCTAAGCAGCCCGTGGGAGGGGCTCCCTTGAAAGAAGACAGACCGGACACCAGGCTTCCCCGGCATTTAATCGGTCATGGTCACCCCTGACCGCCCTCGGCGTGTCCAGGGTGATTTGGGCAGCAAGCCGCTATATCCCGACTACTCAGACGCGGATGTCACCAGGCTTCACTCTCATCCTGGGGACAATGAGTCATCCATTGGCTTTGGGATGAAGGAAGGTCCTTCCTCCTTCCAAGGGATCCTTTGCCTCATCTCTGAGTCCACAGGGATTCCCGTGGAACCCTTCCAGAAAAAGGCGGAGTACGCTCTTACAGACATCCTTAGAAGAGGGGATACCCCGATGGAGGCCTTTCCTGTAGCCGAGGCCATTGTTAGTCTGGCTCTCAAACTCTGGCAGCGTCCTGCCTCTTGTCCAGCACTGTCCACCCGCATGGCCCACAAGTACGTGGTTCCCATGGGGTCCCTTGCAGGGTTCACAAAGCACCCTTCGGCCAAGAGCCTGGTGACTACCTCTGTGTTCAGGCGTACTGGCAGTTCTGCCGATACTGACAGACCTCCCGACAAAGAATCCAAGCTCTTGGACCATTCAGCGAGGAAGGTCTATGCAGCTTCCTCCTTGGGCCTTCGTCAGGCAAGTCCAGCCGTCATCATGGCACACTTCTCTCATGCCCTCCTCGGGTCATTAGACGAAGTCCTCCCACATCTCCCCGCGGACATGCAGACCATGGTCAAGCAGGTCCGAGATCAGGGCTGAGCTGTTGCCAAATAGCAGCTCCAGATGGCCCGGGACATCAGGGATTCTTGTGCCCACTCAGTGGCTGCCGCAGTTGCCTCTCGCCACAGGGCTTGGCTGAGGTTCTCCTCCTCCCCGGCAGATACTCAGCACACACTAGCTGACGTGCTCTTCCTTGGGACTGACTTCTTCAGCCCAGGAGCGGCTGGTCACCTTCAGCACATAGAGCAGTCCAATGCCACTTGGATGCCACCTCTGCCAAGGGTTCTTCAGGCAAGAACCAGCAGAAGAAGAAGAAGCCTTTTCTACATTCTTCCCCTGTGGCTCAGCAGTCCTCCTTCCAAGGGGGACAGCATCAGCAGCAGGCTCAAGCTTGGCACCCTCGTCCCAAACCTGGACTCCAACAGCCCCGTAAAGGAGGCCGAGGCTCAGGTCCTGGAGTCTCCTCCTCCTCCTCCTCCAACCCTGCTCAGTGACGGGGTGGGGGCTGCCACCCCTTCTCCCATCACGTCAGCTCTGGATCCTCCCGTGGGGGGCCGGCTCTGCCACTTCCTTTCCACCTGGTCCGCTGTCACTTCTGACAGGTGGGTTCTTGAAGTGGTCGGTCAGGGACTGCCTCTAGAGTTTGAGCAGCACCCTCCCAACTGAGCCCGCGCCCCTCGGGAGGAACGGATATCCACTCACACCCAGTCGGCTCTTCAAGACGTCATTGCTCAGCTCCTCCTCAAGGAGGCAACAGCCCCTGTGGCGGATCCTCCAGCAGACCCAGGCTTTGTCTCCAGGTACTTTCTGGTGCCCAAGTGGATTGGGCTGGCGCCCCATTCTAGATCTCCACGATCTGAATCAATCTCTCAGGTCTCGCAGCTTTCGGATGGTCACACGGTCCCAGATCATTCCATCCTTGGAGCGAAACATGTGGTTCTGTTCACTGGATCTGCAGGACGCATTAGTTCATGTCCCAATCCGTCTGTCCCATCAGCGGTTCCTCTGCTTCAGGGTTGAAGGGACCCTGTACGAGTTACGAGCCATAACGTTCGGCCTGTCATCGGCCCCATGAGTCTTCACCAAATGCACTGCAGTGCTGGCGGCCCATGTAAGCTGTTGGGGGATCAGAATTTACCCCTACTTCGACGACTGGCTTCTGGCAGGTCACTCCCTACAGGAGGTGGAGACAGCCAGGGATCAGGCCCTCCAGACCTGCTCCCAACTCGGCTTCTTAATCAAAGAGGCCAAGTCAGAACTTGTGCCTTCTCAGGTGATGGGCTTTATCGGGGCAGAGCTCGACTCCCGGCAGACAGGGCAGAGGTTCTTTCCTCCTTTGCCCAATCATTTCTGGTCGGGCAGTTGCGCCCTGTCCGGGACTTTCTGCACCTTCTGGGTTACATGGCGGTGTGCACCCCAGTGGTCTGTTGGGCCCGGTGGCACATGCGCCCCCTCCAGTGGGAGCTGGCCGCCCAGTGGACTCAGCACCACGGTCAATTCGACCAGCTGATCGCTGTAACCCAGAAGATGTGGGGTGCTCTCCAATGGTGGACCACCCAAGACCGGTTGTAGGAAGGGATCCCATTTGTCCGCCTCGAGCCAACGATCGTCCTCACGACCGATGCCTCTCTCATGGGCTGGGGAACCCACATGGGTGACAAAAGGGTCCATGGATTCTGGACCCGAGGAGTCCCGATGCCACATCAACCTGTTGGAGCTCAGAGCAGTCAGACTGGCACTGTCAGCTTTCGCTCCTCAGCTTCAGGGTCAAGTGGTTCAAGTCCAGACGGACAATACCACGACCATGTACTATCTCAACAAACAGGGCGGCACGAACTCCCGTTTGCTGTGCAAGGAGGCGCTCCGCATCTGGACCCTCCTGAACCAGTTTGAGGCGTATCTCCTAGCCATCCATGTGGCAGGAGCCTCGAACCATCTGGCGGATGCTCTCAGCTGCTTAGGCCAGACATCTCAAGAGTGGTCTCTCCATCCAGAAGTAGGTTACAGCCTGTTCTCCCAATGGGGCAAACCAATGGTGGACCTGTTTGCCTCCAGGAAAAACACCAAGCTGAGGCTGTTTCATGCCCGGCCCCCTCAGCAGGGCTCACTGCAAGGGAATGCCTTCTCGAGGCCGTGGATCCCAGGCCTCCTCTACGCCTTCCCTCCATTTCCCTTGATCCACAAGGTGCTTCTCAAGGTGAGGAAGGACAAGGTGAAGGTGATCCTGGTAGCCCCAGACTGGCCGAGGCAGTTCTGGTATACAGATCTCCTTAGCCTCAGCTGCAGGCCCCCGGAGCGGCTTTGTACATGCCCAGACCTGATATCACTCAATCACGGGAAGGTATTCCATCTGGACCTTCAATCCCTTCGCCTCACAGCCTGGTACCTGAGTGGCTAGAGTTCCAGGTTTTGGGTCTTTCCAAAGATGTCTACATTGTGGTAGAGGCATCTAGAAAGGAATTGACCAGAAAGTGTTATGCCTTCAAATGGAAACGGTTTTCCATTTGGTGTCAGGACAAGGGCCTGGACCCTCTGTCCTGCCCTGTGGCTAACATTCTTGACTACCTTTGGTCTCTCTCCAAAAGGGATCTACGGTCATCGACCCTTAGGGTGCACCTGGCCATCGCTGCTTACGAGCACGGGCGGTCAACCCGCGTTGGCGCAGGAGACAGTGGTCGGGCACTTTTTCAAAGGCCTGGATCACATATCCCTCCGGTGTGAACCTCCACCTCCGTGAGATTTACTGCTGGTACTGGCAAAGCTCATGGGCAAGCCATTTGAACCCATGCACAAGTGTGAGTTGTCACACTTGTGCGTGAAAGAAAGCTCCTGGTGGCTATCCGTCAGCCAGAAGGAGGGGAGCTCCAGGCACTTTCAGTGGACTCCCTTATCTGGTCTTCCACAGGGACAAAGTTGTCCTGTGCCCCCACCCGAAATTCCTTGCGAAGGTGGTGTCAGAGTTTCACCTTAATCATGTGTTGACTCTGCCGGTATACTACCCTAATTACACCTCGGAGGCCGAATACAGGCTCCATACTTTGGACCTGAGAGGTGCTCTCTCCTATTATAAGGAGAGGACGGTGGAAATTCGAGGAGAGGTTTGCCAGCAGTTTGTCACACATGCTGAAGCCGCTTCTGGCAGACCTGCAGCAAAGCGGACTATTGCAAAATGGATCACATCATGCACAGGTCTGTGCTATGAGTTGGTGGGCAAGTAGCCTGCCAGAGGGATAAGAGCTCATTCTACCCACCATACTGCTGCATCGGTGGCTGCTTCCAGGGACATCCCTATCCAGGAAATCTGTTGAGCTGTTACCTGGAAGTCAGCAAACACCTTCATCACCCACTACCACATCGACCTTGAGTCACACCGGGATGCTGGTTTTGGGGCCTCAGTTCTCCAATCTCTGTTCCCTAAGTACGAGGTGTGCGCCTTGCCTCCCTCCTCCAGGAGAACTTCTAGGAGTCTGCCAATAAGTGTGGATGAACAACATATCCACGATCCTAGAAGAACACCTGTAACAGTAGTTCTAGGAGTGGTATATGTTGTTCATCCACACGGACCCACCCAACCTCCCCGGCTGCAGACACACAACACCTGGCTTTCAGCAGGCTAAGATCTGGCATCACGGGACGAAGCCAAGGTATACACCACCCGGGTGGGTGGAAGGAGCCAGCTTGGAGACTTCCAGCAATTCTTAAAGGGGAAAGGGACATGCCAATAAGTGTGGATGAACAACATATACCACTCCTAGAACTACTGTTACAGGTAAGTAACCTGTTCTTTTGGCTGAGGTTTCGGGCGATACATTGTACGCATCGACCTGAAGGCAGTGTCTTTATCCTGAAGGCTCATGATAATGTCCTGGGAATCCCCGCCTAACAGGACAGAGCCTCTGAAGGGGGCATCTTGAATAGCTGTCTGGCCATCAGGAGCCAGACCTGACACTCTTAGCCAACAGAATCAGCGAAGGCTCACTGCCATGGCCGTGTCTCTAGCAGAGGAGTCCACCGCCTCATAGGTGACCATGAGTGAATGACGTCCTGCCACCTTAGCAGACCGGAGGGTATTCACCAAAGTGGTTTTAGATTCTGAGTCCCGGGACGGCCTCGACTATGAGCTCAAACTGGTGCAGCAGAGACTTCTGGTACACTAGCATGTGTGCCACGTAATTAAGGGCACGAATGGCTAGTGTTGAAGAAGAATAGAACTTTCTCCCGAACTGGTTCAGCTGTCTGAATTCCTTGTCAGGAGGGAAAGTACTAAGGTGCTTAGGCTTGGCGGACCTATCATGGGCCGCAGTTATGACCACCGAGTCAGCCTTTGGGTGTATGCTGAGGTGGTCTTTGCCTTCCAGTGTCCTATAAACCCGATCAGCCTTTTTGGCCATCACCGGCATAGAAGAGAGCATCTGCCAGATGGTCCGCGGACAGATCCTCTTGAGGTTCCAGCCAAGGAGGGCTAAGAACCGGACTCATTTCAGGAAACTGAGAGGCAGCCCTAGGGGTCTGGTCTGGGCATCCTACTTCTAACAGTTGTGGTTGTCTGCTGTCTAGTTCCAAGACTCATGTACCTATATTATGACTACTGTGATCTACCTATTACCAAGCTTGTACCACCAGTGAATTCCTGTAACATTGGTTGCTTTTTTAATCTAAGCATTATATACTGTACTGTTTTGTTTGCTGTGATGTATTGGTCTCTTGACAAGGTGCCTTTGTAAATGAGTCTTTGACTCTAAGGTCTGTAAACCGATGATCTAATAAATAAATAAATATAAAATCTAGATGCTAGGCCAACCTCTGACATTTTGGGTCCTGAGCATCAGACTTCCAGCCTTGTGCCTCCGCCATTTGTCTCATGAGGTCTGCAAAAGATGGATTCTTGGGAGGAGACTTGGGGGACTCTCTAGGGACCAGCTCCTCTGGAGGAGGGGTCTCGAATCCTGAACCTTCTAAGAATGACTCGGAATCCGAATCATCGGAATCTGCAGGTTTCTTGCTTGGAGGAACAGACAGACTCTTTCCCTAATGGAACCACATCTGACATCGGGGTCTGCGTATGGCCTTTTGTCAGGCCTGATGTCGAGGCTCAAGGGGTGACCTGAGAGGCAGCCCTAGAGGTCTGGTCTGGGCATCCTACTTCTAACAGTCGCGGTTGTCTGCTGTCTAGTTCCGAGACTGAGATTTTGTCTCGGACCACAATGACTGCAAGATTTCTCAGAAGTCCACCTGTGGTTGAGCAGGAGGTGGTGGAGGGTAAAATGTCTGACACCCTCTATGGTAGCCTGATCCCACAGCATGGGTTCTGTGCATCTGGAAGCTTGGTGCAGCATAATGATGGGCATAGCCTGACGATTAAAGATGAGGCATTTGATACCCAGGATATCCAGGGTAGTAATAACCTGCCAAAAAAGGTCCAGTGTTGGGCCCGACGGAGGGTAGCCTGACGGCGGAAAACCTGACGGGCATTCGTTGAAGGGTCCGATGAGCAGCTTATCATTTGCACTTGCCAGCTTATAGCCTGTGGTTATGATGGGCCTAAGGGCGGCAGAAACCTCAGACATGTCCGAAAGGTCTGACACCATACATTGTAGCCTGATCCCATAGCATGGGTTCTGTGCATCTGGAAGCTTGCTGCAGCATAATGATGGGTGTAGCCTGACAACTGGAGATGAGGCATTTGATACCCTGGATATCCAGGGTAATAATAACCACCAAAAAAAGGTCCGGCGTTGGCCCTGATGGAGGGCAGCCTGATGGCGGAAAACCTGATGGGCATTCGTTGGAGGGTCCGATGAGCAGCTTATCGGCTGTGCCTGCCAGCTTAGGGCCTGTGGTTGTGAAGGGCGGCTGAAACCTCAGACTTGTCCAAGGCACCCGCAGACACTGTTACCAGTGGTGGCGGGGGGCTGAAGTCTGCTCAGTGGAAGAGGCGAAGAGCTTGGCCATGGCTCTCGTCTTTCGGAGGAAGAGGGCTGCTGCTCACCAGAAGTGCCCGGGGGCAGCTTCGGATGAGAGGGGGACTGCTCCTGGTCCCAGTGTTTTTCTTCACCCCTCTTCTTCTTCATCTTCTTGTGGGAATCTGTCAGAGAGAAGGAGGCGCTTTTAAGTTTCTTGAGTTCCTTTTCCATTGACACCATTTTCAGCTTGAGGAGATGGGCTTCGAGAGACTGTTGGTGCCTTTTCTGTGTGGTCTGGTTGAACTGGGAGCATGCCTCACACTCCTCGATGTTATGGTCCGGCCCTAAGCAGAAGAGGCAGAGGATATATTGATCTTTATGCAGTAGCTGGACGCCACAAGAATCGCACTTGTTTTTATGCAATTCTGTCGATGAGGTGGAAGACATACATGAAGATACGTAAACTGTATATTAAAGTGAAATAATGGATATTTATCCAAAAATTGTGACATCGGATGGGTGGTCCCCCGTCAGACACTGCTAGCAAAAGTTTCCGTGTGGTCCTGAAGCCAGGGGGCGCAGTCTTACAAGTAATTCTTCCAGAATTCCAGAATATCTTCACCATTTATTCACACTAATAGGTCATAGCCAGAGGCACTAGAACTCCATGGGAGCAAAGTCTTTTGCAGTATGGGATGGAAAGGGGAATGGGAAAGGGAACACCAGGAGTAGCACACTAAGTCAAAGTTTGTTTCCAGATGCGACCTGGGAGCACAAGGAAGTTAAGTGATTTGTTCAGGATCACACAGTATGCACCTAGGCGGCTGTGGGATTCAAACCCAGGTCTCCAGATCAGAGCCTTAACCCACTGTGCTATACTGCCTCCAGGAATCAGGAAGGGATCAGCATTGGTGATGGTGCTGCCCATGAGGCTGTCTTATGTATGTCATGCACATGAGCTAGCCAGTAACCGACAGCTGGCCCCTGCCTTCCTCATTTCTGTTTGCCAGTAGAAGAAAACAAGTAGGAAAGAAAAAAAAAAGAGAAGGCTACAGACTCAGAGCCCACAGGGATAAGAAAAGGATATAGGGTATAAAAATAAAAATAGCAAGCAGTGCCAGAAGGAGCCTTGATCTTGTGGCTGGCATACCACCCCGCTCAACAGTACCGATAACAGTACATGGAGCTGGGGTGGCACCAAGATGTGATGCCAAGGTGGCCATCAGTGTGGATCATAAATATAGTTTCAGCCTCACCACTGTGGTGTCCGCTGTCCAGGAGAGATGGACTGGGGGGGCACTCAGCCGACCCCTCAGAAGGAATAGGCTGTCCACCAGAACCCTCCTCTAGGATCTCCAACGCCTCAGCAAGGCGAGCATGAGAGGACCCTGGTCTTCCTTGGTACCAGAGGAACTGGGAAGGGCCCTAGAGGAAAGACCTAGAGAACTCAATTGGCATCATGTTTACGGCACCTGCCTCCAAAAGTGAGAGGGGAGGGCAAATTATTCCATAACTCATGGAATTCAAAGACACACTTGTCCATGGAAAAGTAAGCATCACACTAGTCCATGCCATGATCAGGGCCAAGGTGGGTGTGGAATTTTGGATGCCAGTCTGACTCTGCGAAGGCGCCCTCACAGGAGAACTGATGCATGGGGAGATGCAGGCTTTCTTCTTCTTTTGCCCCTTAGAGCTCATCATCTTGGACAAAACAACAAAAACAAGAAAAACTTATTCAAATCCGCGTCGAACTTAAACCAGAGCTGAAAGTGAAAAATGGAACTGAATTGGCAGAGTATACATTTGGCGTCAAAAACAGCAAGATACAGTGGCAGCAAACTAAGGAAAACTATTGCTGATGCAGTTTGACTTCAACTTCCCCAACAGTGCATACTCTATGGTGGGAAAAACAGAACTGAAGAAGGTGGGGGGGTTGTCAGTTACTGGCTGGCTCACATACATGAGGTCAGTATGCTGGCCTTGAGGGTGGTGCCAGCCCCAATGCTGGTCCCCTCCAAGCTGCAAAAGACTTTGCTCTCGAGGGGTCCTAGCACCTCTGACTAAGACCCATTAGTGTTAATAAATGGTGAAAATTGATTCCTGGAAGAGCATGCCCACTTCTCCCTACAACCAGAGGGACATATCTTGTGTGAGACTAGTACACTGTTCCAACCAAGTGTGTTGCACCCATCCACAACTACAGCATCTGCTCACAGGAGTTAGACTGGATAGCTCCCAGGGCACATGGTGTATATAGCAACTAACAGAGATATACCCTAGAGGGGATATACCCCAAGCAGGGAGAAGGAGGGCAAAACAATGGAGGGAAGATGCCTGCCTACCCACGCCATGAAAGGAAAAACTAAAAAGGCTCGCCTTTGTTTTTTTGGTGGTATGGGGACCAGAAGCCCCTTCCTTTTGTGTTTTTGGTGGGGGTCCTAACCTCCTCCTTTTTTTTAACAAGCAGACACCTGTAAGGGCCATGGCAGAGGAGACAGGGGTAGAACAGCTGCCGGCACCCACAGGGTGAGCTGTCAGAGGCCCTGGCTTACAGCTGAGTGAGGGACGGAAGGTGGGCATCTGAATCAATGGTAAAGATATTCAGGAAGATCAACAATTATGGTGAGTACATAATTTTCATATCTTCCAAGAATCAATCTTCACCATTGATTCATACACATGGGTCAAAGTAGCAAGCTTCCCAATTAGGGATGACCTGGTTCCCCTGAGGGTGAAGTCACCCTCAGTCCTATGTGTTGGGGAGAACACCAGAGACCAGGGACTCCTCATGGACCTGGCAAGGCCCGAGAACGTTCAGAGTCCATCAGGAGGTAGTAATGCCCGCCAAGTTTGGGCCTGACTCTCCGGGATAAAAAATGTGGGTCCCCTGGAACTGTGAGTTTAGCACTTTATGCTGGGCCAGAGGTACCAGTCGAGAAAGGCGAAGCCACATCATCCACCGAATGCAGACTCTGGTTCCTACCATCTTGGAGACCACCTCACTGGCATCATAAGATGCCCTTCTCTGGTGCCTTGCCAACTCCAGGCCCTTGAAAGAAAAGCACATGGCTTACGCAACTCACTATGTGCAGCATGGCAGCTAAGAGCTGTCCTAGCTGTGCCCACAGGTGCTTGTTATAAGCTGCAAGGTGTGCCTGATGTGTTGAGATGCACACCACAGAGCGAGCCAAGATGGAAACCTTCCTCCCCAGTACATCTGTCTGTGCAGAGTCTGCATCAGGAGGTCGGTTGCACACTGGGCAGCAAGGCCTGTCAGGAGTTTGCAAGACCTGAATCCTCGAAGTGTGGTGAGGTACTCTGCCAGCACAGCCCGAAAGTGCATAACCACTGGTAGACGTGCCTTGGGGTTTGAAGTAGAGTGAAGGGACGTCTTCAAACTGTCCAGAAGCATTCCTTGAAGGGCCTGAGCCAGGGAGGGATGACAATGTGGTCATCACTGAAAGCTCCCAGGAGTCCCAGCTGTGTGGACAGGGTACAGCATGTTTCACTAATGCCAATGTCCAGCGCCCACAGGACGTTGATCAGGAATCTCTGGTACAGAAAGTACTCAAAGGCAAAGGATTGATGCAAGGATGATTCTGCATCCTCTGAGAAGGATACAGATGGAGAGGAGGTGCTGGCCCTGGAAGTTGGTGGCAGTTGGGGACCATGCAGGAAGTAGATATTGTCAGTATTGGTATGATACTGGAGCAGCATACCAGCTGTGCCTCCATGCTGACTCCAGGTGATGAGCCTGAGAGGACCCATGATACCTGGGAGTTCAGGCAGGAATGGCATTGCCCCAGGAGGGAGAGAAGAGTCAGGCTCTAGGATCTATGCCCAGGCTGTGGGATAATTCAGCAGACCTCGCACTAGAGGAGGGCATGACAAACCCGCTCAAGGAGAGTCAACCTACAAAAGAGGAATAAATGTGATAGTGCCTGTAGGGGAAAATCCCCAGGTGAGAATAACAGAGCCATTTGGTCCCCTTGGGGCAGTTCCGGACTTCACCAGAGACGAGCTCAGCCAAAAGACCAGGAGAGAACTCTGCAACCCCACCGGTCTCTGACCCCGGGCTGGTGCTGCCTCTGGGACTGAACTTGGGGTCAGAAAGCAACGCAGTTATAGGACTACGCCTGGCCCTGCGACTGGTGCCCTTCCGTGGTGCCGGACCTGGTGTTAGGTCTGGCGCACCTGCAGATCTTTCCCCACTCCCAACACCAAAAGCAGTGCCAGAAGCTATCCCAGTGCCACTCACAGCACCAGGGACAGAGCTGAAGGTGGTGCTGTCACCAGGCACCATCCCCAGAGTTGGGCCCAGATCCAACACCGGAGCTGGCACTGCATCTATTGCAGGGTCCAGTATCAACCTCCTCCTTGGAGTTGTGAGGGCTACTCGAGTCAGAGAGCAACATCTCAACCTCCGCAACAGGATGCCACCCAGCCCCGGTGTAGGTCCCTCTCCTGGCACCGCCAACGGTGTCAGAAGGGGGCACAGTGTTACAGCCAGCACTGCCTCACTCCCTGACACTGTGGGCGGTATCAGGAGCCAGGGCAGCACCAGGCTGCGACACTGAGGTATCCTCCAGAGTAGACTGAGCTTACAGATTCAGCCTCACCACTGGGAATGTTCATTATCTGGGGGATGAGAGCAGGGGGTGCTCAGCCAACTGCCCAAAAGGAACCAGCTCCACCAGACCCACTCCTCAGGGTCTCCGATGAAGTCAGGGAGAACCCTTTGCTTTCATGGTACTAGTGGCACCAGGAAGGGACCCAAGGGAAGGATCCAAGTAACTGAACTTGGCAAACTGGGTTTGTAGTCTGCACCCCAAGGTGGGAATTGGATGACCCAACTTCGGCGTGCAGAATTTGATGGTACGGTGATCTATCAAAAAACAGGCATTGCAGGAATCCATCATGTTCAGTACCAAGACAGGACCAGGAAACTTGACGTTGGTCCTCCATAACTATCAACTTCCTACAGGAACACAGACACATAATAGGGTCTTCTTTGGGCCCATTTCTCTTATTCTCGGATTGGACATCAAGTACAAAATAATAAAATGAAAGCGACATCACGAAAAGAAAGACTTTGGTAATGTCACAACAGAAATAGAAGTTAGACAACATTTGAACTGAGGCACTGCTCCTACAGGTTTTTGCACTAAATGGCAGGAAGAATAGAACTGAAGTGCATTAGGGAGTGAACGATGGTTACTGGCCATGGTGCAACACTACGTGGGTGAATGCTGAACGCAGATGGCACCAGTAGCTGATGTCGGCTCCCTCTCTAGGAGGAAAAAATCTTCCATGGGGTCCTAGTGCCTCCAGCCCAAGACCCATGTGTATGAGTCAATTGTGAAGACTGAGACAGGGAAGAGCAGAGAAATGATGAGCCACACACATTTTGTAGGTGGCACCAATGTACGTCAACTTGGGTAACCCCAACTGACAAATGTTTCCAGGTTGTATTGATGCTGATAGCTTACAGTTCTAATGGTGTGGCCCAATAAAAGAAGACGTCCTCAAGTAAGAACTATTTTATGAAAAATATTCCATTTTAGCATGTTTGATTCCCCCTAACTCCGCCTAACTATGCATTTTATAAGCACAGTGAGGCCCTTCAAGGTGTTGGTAGTGCTGCGACTAACCTTATGCCTTAGGTCCTTGGACATGTGTTCATGGCAGCGCTACCGTAACAGTTTCATGTCTTATCAGCTCTATGCTCTATACTCTCTAGCTCAGTTTTAGTCTCCTTTCTTATTAGTGACTGCTGCTTCTCTTTATTGTTAGTGAAACAAGGCTTTTCTTGCCAAGTAGGACTTTGGCCACAATAAAGAGGTTTTGCAGATTTTCAACATCTGCCTACAATTTACCATCAAACTTAGCCACAGAACTTGGATTTGTATAAACAATAGTTATTGCAATAGTTCTTGTTTCCTTTTTCCACTATGATCTGCTGGACTATCTTTGTAACATGTTAATACTCACATTTTTCAGCTCTTCCAGTTTTTGCCACAGGATGCACCTAGAAACACGATTGTGCCTTCCTGCTTAAAAAAGTTTAAATACATAAAATGTCATCATCTGCACAGAGGTGCAAAGATGAGTGTTGCATATCCTCAACAATGCCTTTAATATACAGTAAAAAGAGGACTGGTCCATGAATTAAAACTTAGGGAACCCCATTTTGCTTTTCTTCTACACTAGACACTTCTCCATTTATTGCAATGACTTGTGACTTACATTGTGCTGTTCTCTAAAACAAGACTGTTCTTTAAAGATGGTATTGTCAGTGTTCAAAAACACAGCTGAATCTGCAGAACCTTGGACATTACACTTAATCAGATACCACTGTAGTAATTATTTGGATTTGTAGAGCCCCCCTCCCCAACCTTTATAGTTACCACTTCTCTTATAGATAGGGCCCCTAGTTCTCCACGGCACTTCCATTCTGATTTCTGTGGCAGGGCTATTAGGCTTCTTGGGCAGCATTTGTTCATTCCTACGGCATAAATTATTCATTTCTGTGGCAAAATACAGTCCTGCCATTGGCTAAAATATTACGTGATGTCACTGATGACATCTCATGCCAATCCTAGGGCATGGATTTCAAGATAAACAAGAACGGGAAGGGAGTCTGGCACCATGGGAAAACTCTAAATTTGAATGAAAAATGACTAAGATCACTGAATCCATGGCACTTCTGTGGCATGATGCAAGTTATGAGGAAAATTCTGAAGCCATGGAACCGCAGAATTCCAGTGGCCTTGCTTACTGATGTATTAAATTGGGGTGCCAGAGGATGACATATGATAAGACACTTTAGAGTGTGGGCTGGAGTATAATAACAGCTCTTCCAGGTGGCTGAAGGCACACGGCTGCACCTCATGTCTCACGATATCTGTCATGTCTTATGGCTTACAGAAGACCCTTTTGTTGTGGTTGCCAAATTAAGTTCTTTGTGAGCCACTGAAACTTAATTTCACCAGAAACCTTATCTGGTGATAAAGCCATTGGAATAAAGCTTACTGCTTCAGTATTTGAATGCCTTTTAGTACAATTTACTATATTTACATACATGGGTTATTTATTAAACAAAACAAAAAACTACGCAGGCCATTTAAATATTTTTAGTTTTACAATGCCCAAGATCAGACTTATCTTTCAAAATTTTTATGTGTGGCTATTGAAGATGTCACACTCTCCACTCTGACTGGATCCAGTTTGCCTGACTAGGAAGGTGCTAACTATTGCCAGTTACTCCCCCACCCCATCCCACCACACACACACACACACACACACACACACACACACACACACACACTGTAGTATTCTGCATTCCCAAACAAGAAGTGTGCAGCATTCAACAAACTCAGGCGTGTGGGAAAGTCCTGCAGACAGGTATTGCCTCAACTCAGTGAAACTAACAGTAGAATCAACCTAAGGCTTTTCCTCCCAGTGGGACTGAGCCTGCCCTGTTCCTAGTAGTGCGTCCTTGCCACTAACACGGGATTCTGATATAGTACATCTTGTTCACTTCATCAGAGGTTGGAACTAGTTCCATATGGCAGACACACAGCCAAAACAAACTGTTGAGCATGTCAAAATTGAAGGAACCTAGAACATTACTTTGGTATGGCTGCTGCAGCTCTATTATATAGACACAGCCAGCAATTTAAAAAACGATAGAAAAATGTTATGTTGAGCAAGAGGTTCAAATGATACTTTGTAATAAGATCAAATACAGCGATTATGTTTCTGATTAGAGTTGTTTTCTTTAAAGCAGATTATTTCAAAGCAGTTAACCCGTAACTTTGTGCCTTGGGTTTTCCTCGGGTAGAATACCAGCAGAAGCTGACACTTCAGTTCCATTGCTTTGAATATATCACATTGAACCATAAGCAATGGCATCAGAAAAAGACCAATGGTCCATCCAGCCTGCCCATAGTTTTCTATTAAACCCCAGTGCATCTTGTTCATACAAGGCAACTGTCTTCACTATCCACTGGTCCTCTTATTGGCCTCCTCTTGAATTGCTTTTTAGGAAAGTCATCAGTGCCATGCCATGTGGTAAGGCCCAACATGTTGGAGGCATAAAAAACAACAACCATAAAAATGGTGATCTTCATTAGGGATATCTCCTTCACTGGGTCACACCTTTGGTACTGCAAGCCGTCAGAGCCAGGACCTTCCAGAAACCTTTACCCAGCAGGGCCCACCCACTATGGTGTACAATGTCAGCACCTATAAAACCTGGGCAGCAGCCTCACTCTTCAGTTCTTTCTTTGACCACCGACAAGCTTGTCTGACTTGCAGAGAAGCAACTGACGTTGTCTTTGTAACTTGCATCATTGTTTTCTGAGTTAAACTCACCAGATATGGTTTCCACTTCTACAGTATCTGGTAGTAGAACTGCCAATTTAGTTGCCCCTGTATTGGTGTCTACTGTCCCAGGACAGGGGCCCTGGTCCACCCGGGGTCTCTCCAGCTACATGCTTGGCTCCTGAGAACATAGCTATTGCATGTTTTGGGGTGTCCCCAAGTGGCTAATGTCTTTCTGGCAGCTAGGAAGATGTTCACCATACATATGCATTCCCTAAAGTGGAAGCGATTCGCTATCTGGTGTGTTTCTCCCTCTGAGGACCCTTTTATGTGTCCTGTTAACACTGTACTTGCCTACCTCCTGTCTCTATCAAACTCTGGTCTGCACTACTCATCTATTAGGGTGCATATGGTTGCCATTTCAGCTTTCCATGCCCCTACTGATGGACACACAGTGGCGCAGCCACATGCGTCCCCCGATCTGTAAACCAGTTCCGCCATGGGACCTTAATATTATCTATGAGATGTTGACTTTGGTTCATTTGTGCCCACTGCAACTTGTGAGCTACTCTTTCTTTTACGGATGGCTCTTTTTCTGGTTGCTATCACGCAGGGCAGATGGATTTCTGAGCTTCAGGCTGTGTGCATACCCTTACCTGATTATTCACAAGGATAGGGTGGCACTGTGTATGAATCCTAATTTTTTTTTTTTTTTTTTTTACCTAAGATGGTGTCCTCAGCGACTAAGCAAATGGCTGGTTAACTTTATCACATTCTGTTATCAGAAGTACAATAAAGAACTTCCTGGGGCTGTGTGTGGCCACTCTATGTGTGGTATGGCCACCATCTTTGTCGCCTGTTTCAAGGTTGTGGCTGCTGCTGATATTTGCACTGCTGCCACAAGAAGCACTTTTGTCCACACTTTTACTGAGCATTTAAGTCTGGATATTACTCCTCACAGATGTGCTGGTATTGGTCTTGCTGTCCTGCAAGGTCTCCTGTCCTGATTTCATGTCAGACTTACCAGCCTCCCTGTGTGCTCTGTACCACTTGGGAATCATTTCAAATGTGTGGCCCAATGGAGGAGATATCCTCGATGAAGACAGAACAGTTACCTATCAGTAACAGTAGATCTTCGAGAGAATCTCCTCCACTGGTCCACAGTGCACCCTCACTCCTTCCCCCCTTTTTGAGGTACCAGCTGGCAGACTGTCCCACTGACTTTGTTGGAGGTATGATTATATGTGCTTTTATGTCTTCTATCACCAGTCCAAGCTTCTCCTTGTGTGCCTGGTCCTGGTGTGGTCTCCTGGCTTCTCTTGGTAAGTGGCCCTTCGAGCTCATCTTTGGTGGGGAACTGAGGAGTGAGAGAGCCACCCATGTTCCATAGGCGGTAATGTTGTACGTCGTTGTGGGCAGCTCTACTAGGCAAAAATTTCCAGAAGGTCACGGTGCCAATAGCTTACAGTTCCAACGCTGTGGCCCAATAGGGGAGATTATCTCGTAGATCTACTGTTACTGGTTGCTAACGGTTCTTTCTCCAGTACTCTGGCCCCATTATAAATGCATTATTAACCAGCTGGCCCACAAGAGAGCACCATTTCAAAAGGCTGAGGAGAAACAGCCTGAAATTCTTGTCTTTTATCCAGACACAGTATAAAACATAAAAAACTGAGGGAGGTTAGCAGGAGCAACTACATTAAAAGTGCATTTCAGACAGTTATCTTGATAGGTGATTTCAATACAAACTGGCTTACTCCCTAGACATCCTCCCTCAGTGATGCAGCTGCTGCCCAAAATCTGTCCCAAATGGTCCCTACTCCTGCTAGAGTGAATAAAAACTAGGGCCATAGTTCCCTCCTTGAGCTCATACTCACAAATCATCCTGAGCACATACAGGATGCCCAGGTCCTGTCGGACTCACTCTGTGATCACTCTCTTGTAACTTGTCTCTGGACAAATAGCTTGAAGGCCCCGCCACACAGGATCTCCATGCATTGCCAACTTAAAAAAAGAGGCTTTGGTACATCTCCGAAACCAACTCCGAAATTTCAACTAGTCCCCACTTGAGCACCAGGTGTCGGTTGATGCCGCCCTGTCGTCATTCATAAGTTCATTCCAATCTACCTGTGACATATTCGCCCCCCTTGTAAAATGAATTGAAAAATCAAAATCCTCCCCCTGGGTAAATCGGTCCTTGCTTGACCAAATGAAGGCACGTGATGACCTGTGGCACCGTGCTCTTCAGACAGGTCGCCCCTCTGACCGACAACTGTGCCGAGCTGCCCGAAACACATGCACCTGGGCTATACTGCAGGCAAAGGCTGCTTACTATCAGGCCAATCTTACTGCCACTTGGGGAAATGGAAAGAGGTTCTGAGAAAATATAAAGGAACTCAGTGGCAAGTCTGCCTCCCCTTCCCCTACCATGCTTATTATTGATGATGTCCCCACCCAAGACCCCCACAAAATAGCAAATGCTTTCAATATATTATTCTCTAACCTAAGTACTATTCTCCCTCCTGACTTTTTCACTGCAGATGCTGGACAATTCCCGCCACCCTGCTTGTGTTCCGCCTTTTCACTTCAAAACTATCTCCACTAGTGATGCCCGCTCATATACTGCCATGTTCCTAGGAAAGACTAGACATAGTGGTGACTCTCTTGATGCAAAACTGCTATCCTTAAACCTTGACGCTGTCCTTACACCCCTCACTAAAATACTCAGTATGTCCCTGTGCTTAGGGCAGTTTCCATCGTTGTGGAAAAGGGTGGTGATTATGCCAGTTCATAAAAATGGCTGCCGTACCTCAAGTAGTAACTATAGGCCCATTTCCATACTCCCTCCCCTTCCCTCTCAAAAGCCCTGGAAAAAATAGCGGCCGATCAACTTATCGACTATCTAAACTCACACTACCTACTATGCCAGCAACAACACGGTTTCAGGAAAGGACACAGCACCACTACTGCCCTACTAGAATTCACCTCCTTTATTCATGACACCCTTGACCATGGAGACTTGGCTGGATCAATCTATATCGATCTCTCCAAGGCATTTAATACTGTCAATCACAACATGCTCTTAAACTCCCTCCTCTCTGTTGGTGTATCCACAGAAACCGCTGCCTGGTTCTCCAACTATCTTTATGGCTGCACTCAACAAGTGAAGATAAATAACACCCTCTCTACAAACCTTACCGTCCGGTCGGGTGTCCCCCAAGTGTCCATCCTTGGTCTGCTCCTTTTCTCACTATACTTAAACTCCTTACCGCTGGCCTCCTCAGGGCGCCTCCTCCTTTATACTGATGATGCCGTGATTTTCAGTCAGCACCCTGACCCTACACAGCTCCAAAAATCCTTGCAGGGCCCCTTCACACAAATAGAAGCCTGGTTTTCCTCCCACAAGCTTGAGCACTACCAAAATATCTATACATAATGCGTTGGGCAACATACTGGAAGAAAAAATTACTCACCTTAGTAATGTTGTTTCTTCTAATGGAGTCTTGCTATATTATGACAAGTGCAGTTTGTCCCACCACTAGAACTGCTCCGGAGGTGAAAGAGTTAACTTCCATGCAGAGCATGGAGCTTAGAGCGCGAGCTCGGTTAAAGAAGCTCTGTTAGGGTGGTTTCAAACCAAAACCGTCAGATCTTTATAAGCAAAACTCACTAAGGCTCTGTGTGGAAGCTGTAACATACACTAGCCAACTGGCTACTAACATATTCACACATTTTCCTGGTCCCAACACCAAGACTCAAGTCAGTGGACCAGAAAAAGAAGATAAAATAACTAAATAAAACACAACACCCAAACATGAAAGACGGCATCAATAAATGCCAACAGTGGACTGCCCACCCCATACCCAAAGTAGAAGTTCTGAGAGGGGCAGGCTGGGGGGGAGGTCATAATATAGCAAGACTCCATTAGAAGAAACAACATTACTAAGGTGAGTAATTTTTCTTCAAACAACATGAAGTCTTGCTATATTATGACAAGTGAAGTCACAGCAGTACCTCCATGGAGGTGGGACAGAACCCACTTAGGGAATAGGCTCTGAAGCACGGCTGTGTAAAACCGAGCATCCCTCCTGGCCTGGATATCCAGGGAGTAATGCTTGGTGAAAGTGTGTACTGTTTTACAAGTAGCTGCTTGACATATCTCCAAGATAGGGATGTCTCTAGCAGCAGCTAGAGATGCAGCTGTACCTCTGGTAGAGTGAGCCCTCAGGCCTGAGGGGGAACCTTACCCAGCTTTGATAGCAAAATTGGATACAAGAGACGATCCACCTGGCAATGGATCTCTTAGTGGCAGGTCTCCTTTCCCAACCTCACCATAAGTGAGAAATAGTTGGAAGAGTCAAACCTGTGACCCTTGGTACGCTCTATGTAGTAACTTAGGGCCCTCTTAACATCTAAGCTGTGCAGCCTCCTTTCACCAGAGGAGGAATGGTCAGTGAAGAACACTGGAAGTGAAATAGATTGGTTAAGGTGGAAATCCGAAACCACCTTAGACAAAAACTTCCTGTTAGTCCTGAGGACTACTTTATCCCTGTGAAAGGAATAAAGTCAGTCTCCACTGATAAAGCCTGTAACTCACTTATGCCTGGCAGAAGTGATGGCTACTAAATACAGTTTTCCAAGTCAAATACTTAAGCTCTGCCAAAGACAGAGGCTCAAAGGGGTTGCATCAGCTGAGCAATGCAAACATTAAGATCCCAAGCAGGGCAGGGTCCTGAATGGAGGATTGTATGAAGCAATCCCTTAAAAAACTGGAAAATACAGGCTGAGCAGAAAGAGAAGGGCTTCCCTGCTGAAATGAAGGCAGAGACAGCTGCCAAGTGCACTTTCAGGGTAGCTGGTCTCAATCCCAAAGAATTAAGATGGACCATATAGTCCAATACAGTGGGTAGATCACAGATTCTGGGAAATATGCTTTCAGAACACCATATGGAAAACCTTTTCCACTTGGAGTTATAAGTAGCCCTGGTGGAAGGCTTCCTAGCAGCTTTCAGGATTTCGAGAACACTTTGAGAAAGTTGTAGATCAGCAAACTCTAACTGCTCAAGAGCCAAGCCTTGAGGTTGAGGGATTTGAGATTCAGATACCAAACTCTCCCTGAGCATAGGTTAACAGATTGTGGTTCCTGAGACACGGGGAAGATGGACTGCTAAGGACAGAAGGAGTGGTACCAGGGCTGCCTGGCCAGTCTGGAGCAATCAGGATCATCTTGCAGGGCTGAGACCTGATTTTGACTAGTACTTTGAACAGGAGAGGAAGGGAGGAAAGGCATAAAGGAACTTCCTTCCCAATCGAGGAGAAAGGCATCCAGGGGACTGAGCCCAACACTGGGGCCTGCAACAAAAAGTGGAAGTTGATGATTGTCTGGGCTGCAAAAGATCTATCTGAGGAGTGCCCCATCTGGCAAACACTATCCCCAGTATTAGGGGATCCAGTGACCATCGTGATGGCCCTGGGAAATCCTGCTGAGAGCATCTGCCAGGACATTGTCCTTGCCTGGGAGGTGAACTGCTATGAGGGAAGTGTTCAGGGAATAAGCCAGAGACCACAACTTCATCGCCTCGGTGCACAAGGCCGAAGACCGAGTGCCCCTTGTTTGCTGATGTACCACATTGTAGTGGTGTTGTCTGTTCTGACCTGTACCACCTTGTTCTGAACAGATGCAGAAAAACCTGAAGTGCTAGAAAAACAGCTCTGAGTTCCAACAGATTGATGTGGAGCAGAGATTCCTGAGGGACCATAACCCCTGGGTGGAGAGGTAGCCATGTGAAGCCCCCATCCCAAGAGGATGCATCTGTAGTAAGGGTCAAGGTGGGACAGAGGGATGAAAGGCACCCTTGTCTCAGATTGCTCTGATCCTGCCACCACTGAAGGGCCTGGATCAGGGTTAGAGTCACTGGATTAACTTGGGTAGGGATCTCTTCTTTGAGACCAGAAAGCTCTCAAATGGAACTGAATGTCCCTCATCTGAAATCCTGCTCCTTGCACCACAGCTGTGAAGCAGCCATGTGTCCCAGGAGCTGCAGGAAATGCCTTGCTGGTCAAGAGACCTGCAGAGTGAAGGACAAGGCCAGGGCCACTAAGGTCCTTACCCTTTCCAGGGAAGGGAAGGCTCCAACCTGCTTTGTGTCAGTTCTGCGCCTATAAAGGTGAGTACCTGGACAGGTTCCAAAACAGACTTTGGAAGATTGAGAAGAAAGCCAGAGAGGTAAGCAGCTGCTGGGTAACTAGCAGGTGTGATCTGACCTGGTCTGGAGACTGACCCACAATGAGCCAGTCATCCAGGTAGGGAAAATGGCAATCTTTTGCCTTCTTAGATGAGCAACTGCTACTGCCAGACATTTTGTGAACACTCTTGGGGCAGAAGTGAGGCCAAGGGCATTGCTCTGAACTGATAATGGCCTGAGGGCAGTTTGAATCTGAGGTACTTCGATGGGAGCTTCTGATAAGAACATGGAAGTAGGCATCCTTGAGGTCCAGGGAAGCTAGCCAGTCCCCTGGCCTTAGGGAGGTAAAATCATTCCCAGAGTCACCATTTTGAACTTTGGTTTTAAAAGGTGCTTGTTTAGATATCTTAGATCCAGGATAGGCCGCCACTCTCCTGTCTTTTTTGGGGTAAGGAAGTACCTGGAGTACAGACCCTTGCTCTGGTGTGGGAGAGAAACCCTTTCTACAGCTCTGAGAGCCAGGAGGGTTGAGACTTCTGTTTCCAAAGCAACAGTCTCTTAAGGGTTTGCAGGTGGAAAAGATCTGGCTCTCATCTTTGGAAATTTTTTGAAGCTGAGAACCAGACCCTGGCTCACTACTTCCAGGACCCACCTGTCTGATGATAAAGACTCCCAGTCCTGGACAAAGTAAGCCAGCCTGCCCCCTACAGGTAATGGAGAGCCAACCCTGGGCATCCCATCAGGCTGCCTGTTTGGCAGGGGCTTTAGGCTGAGGGGTGGGAGCAGGCCTGCTCGTACCCCGTCTGCCTCTCCCTCTGAAGAACCCCTTCTGAGCATAGGCTGAAGAGGAGGAGGCCTGGGTCTGGTAAAAAGGCCTGTGAAAAGGCCTACCCCTACCCCTGGGGGGCTGCCTCTGAGGAGTGGCTTGCCGTTCCTTGGCTTGTGCACTCCTATAAGTGGTTCTATATTCATCCATTTTCTTCATATAATTCTCTGTCTGCTCCCCAAACAGAGAATTTCCCACCACAGGAAAATCCATAGCCTTAGACTTGGTATCCTGTGACAAAGTAGTACACCTGAGCCAGGACAATCTACGAAAAGCCACAGATGTAGCCATGACTCTAGAGGATACATCATTAGAATCCACTGCAGCATGGAATTGCACCTTAGATGCCTCAATACCATCAAGAGCCACCTGCTCCAGCTCCTTTGCAAGCTGGCTAGGGACCTGTTTGGCTAAGGCCATGACAGTATCCATCTAGATTTCTGGTATCTGCAACATAAGCCATATAGTTTGCTTGTCTGAGTCCCAAGGATGCTGCCATGTATTGTTTTGGCCATGGCATCAATCTTCCTGGAGTCTTTGTCAGGAGGATGTGAAGCCAGGAGATATTAGCTTTATCACAGGCTGCAGCCTGAACTACCTAACATGACTGCATTGCTGTGAAAGAAAATCTGTATCAGGACCTGACAAAGTGTACCTCCTGTCCATCTTTTGTCTACAGGAGGCACAGAATTAGGAGCTTTAAAATTTTTATTGTTTGTTTCCTAAAAGATTTCTGCAAAGAGATGGACAATCTCCTGGACTCTGGGATATCCATCATCTCTACATAGTCAGGCTCCTCTTGCTCATCCAAAGCCTCCTCTAAGGGAAGCTGGAGGGTCTCAGCAACTTTTTATAACACAAAAATGAGAAGGGACTCAGAAAGCCTAGGGAGATTCACCTAAAGGTCTGTCTGGGAGATGTCAGTTCAATGGGCACATCCAGACTTTCAAAGTCACATTCACACTGATCATAATCATCCTCCCCTCCTCTGGTTCATAAAACTCTTCTATATCATATTCCTGAACGGTGGAACCGACGAACCACCTTTTGCCAGATAGTGGCGGTTCGGGAGGAACCAGGACAGTGACTGGACAATCTGTATTGCCCTGGCTATCTCTGCAGCAGTTGAGAAGAATTTTGGACTCCAAACCTGCTGATTTTTAGTTTTCTTTGCTGGAACTGGCTCCTCAGAGCCAGCTTTCGTGCCGAGAAGTCTAGCCTGGACAGAGGGCACTCCCTCAGTTGGGTTGGCACCGAACCGGGCTGGCCATCCGGTCACGGACTTTTTGCCTCTCGTTCCCTGAGCCTGCCCACTCTCTTGTCCAGGGTGGCTGCAGGGAAATTGTTACAAATCTGGCATTCTGAAATGAGGTGGTCAAACCACAGACAATAGAAATGAACCGAGCAGCAGGAGGAATCTCCGGAGCGACTGTTCAGTGAGGCGGAGTAAAGAATCTGACGGTTTCGGTTTGAAACCACCCTAACAGAGCTTCTTTAACCGAGCTCGCGCTCTAAGCTCCATGCTCTGCATGGAAGTTAACTCTTTCACCTCCGGAGCAGTTCTAGTGGTGGGACAAACTGCACTTGTCATAATATAGCAAGACTTCATGTTGTTTGAACCTGTTTCCAATTTTAAATATCTAGGGGTTACCCTTAACTCCGCCCTTACCTATCGTGAGCATATTGCGTCGACTTGCTCTGAAATAAATAGGAGAATCAGTCTCTTACATAGGTTTAGACCCTGTCTCCCTCCTGAGGCCCTACATTTAGCTGTCTCTAGCGCTATCCTTTCCCTGGTTGACTACAACATGTGGTCACTCATAGGCGCCGCCTCTGACATGGCACTGACCAGCATTAAACGCACCCTAAACAAAGCCTGCAGATTGGTCACGGGCTGTGATCGGCTCACGCGTACCTGTGACTTCTACCAATGGTCAGCATGGCTAAACTTTGAGGGGTGACTATTTTACCAGACCTGCTTACTGGCCAAAAAAGTCCAGTTGGGCCTAGCCCCCATTGGCTGTCTCCAGCTCCTCCAAAAGAGCTTGCTGTCTCGCACCACTAGACATTCGGATCCTGCAGCATTTCATGTCCCCTTTGTGAAGACCACTGCTGGCCAAAGGTCCTTCTGCTATAGGGCTCCACTCTGGATAAACTCAGTCCCTGCCTCTATCCTATCTATCCCCAGGCTAGGGCCTTTTAAACCTGAGTTACTGAGCCACATTTTGTCCAACTCCCACTGTGACTGCAGATGAATCTCCTCTAAAAACATCTAAACAGTTTTTACCGCAGTATTTGCTCGTGTCTCCAATATATGCATCAAATAGTCACACCTCTGATGTTGTCATATGTATGTATTATGTATTTTCACCTCAGTGTTTAGTGTCGTATTTCTGTATTACAGCAGTAGTCTGTGTTATGTATTTGTGTTATACTGTGTGCCAATCTTTATTTATGTATGACGTGGAGCCTTTGCAAATGAGTCTCTGACTCAAAGGGTTGTAATTCCTAGAACACCAATAAATACATAAATGATTAAAAAAGATTTGGAGGGATGCCCTCAAACATATCCCCTCCCTGTGGTTGCCCCGATCAATCCATATGAGGTTGGTTTATGGAATGAAGGGCCTGGAGACGAGGAGTTTTGGGATGGAGGATTAACAATAAAAAAAAAGTAATCATTTGTCCACCACAGTTTTGTTACCCACCTCAGACAAGACTTCACTTGTTAGGGAAGGATAGCTCTAATAAACATTCTGCACTAGCAGTTTCACAGTTTTTACCAGCTGTACAGACTGAAAGCATTTTAAAAACAACTGGCCTATTATATCGCTTGCAGCATCATGGCAAAATGAAGTGGAAAGATCTAGTAAAACCTGAAACAGCATCTCAAATCTGCAGTTCTGCAGATTCATACTCACACAATGGTTTTCCCAACATGTTTAAATGCCTTTTCCACAAATTCTCGAACGCTGTGGACCTCCCCGGTAGAGATGACAAAGTCCTCAGGCTCATCCTTTTGCAGCATCAGCCACATAGCCTGCAGAAAAAAAAGAAATCAAACATACAGTTTAGACTAGAGCACCTGGAAGCATGTCTGGCCTTACCATTTGTTTCTCAGTTTTAACTTGATGAAGTGTAGTGTCTGTGAAAGGTGAAGGCCCAGTGTCACTGGAAATGGAAGCACTCTATTTGTCCACAGGCCAGGTACAGTACAGGCTTGCCCGTGCTGCTTAGCCGATTCATCTCAGTCCTGACATGAAGGGACCACCTCTCCTGGGAGAGAGGATACTTCAGTCCTGGCTTGTTCAGTCCAGGGCCTCTTCTGCCAACTGCAGTAAATCATGTTAAACTGTGTGTGTGTGTGGTGGTTTTTCCTGATATAAACATCTGTCCCCCCACCATCCCCCCATAACTGAGCCTCTTTTAAAAAAAAAATCACTTTTTCAGTCTACTACTCACGGGTGTGCCACCTCGTTTTATAAAAAGAACCCATAAAGCTTGCAAATAATGTAATACTATTACAGAACAGCAAAAACGTCTCACTTTTTTGTAGCAGCCTGAATTAGTATTGGGGCCAACCAAGTACCAGAATCTTAGGTGCTGTTTTAGCTGAACACAAAGGAAGGCACAATGCAACTGCTAGCCATATTTGTATATATAGAAAACTATTTGCCTAAAACCCTTGTTGTTACTTCTTTTCGGTTGTATCCACTCTTCCGATATGACTTACTTTTTTTTTTTTAGTTGGTATACAATGGGCTTTTATGACCTTTTTTTGTTACTGCTACCGAGTCTGCCTTATAGCCTCTCTGACTAGTTCCATGCTTCCTGGGCAATCCATGGACATCAGCTCACTGTTCAGCACTGCTGAAAGAATAGTAATGAATGCATAAGAATTTTCACAGAAACTTAGAACTGTACAAGGGCCTTTGTGAGGCTTTTGACCCTTCACAGTCCTGCTTCAAGACTAGCTAGTCTAAATTCCTTCATGGCAATTTGTATATATTGCCACGATGCCTTGGGTTAGATTAAATGTTTAATTTTGTTTTTCTGTAACACTCGGCTTTATTGCCGTTGTGATTTGTGCAAAACTCTAGCTTCTGTGCTTTTGCACGGAGGTTCTTTTCTAGAAATGCACAGCTGAACAGTGAAGAGTGATAAGACTGGAAGACTTAGTGGCAGTTAAAGAGTAATAAAAATATAGATTGTTCATTATACTGTAATATGCTGCATAGTTTCATAAGCAGTGCTAATTACTATCAGATACAGGGAAATATCTGATTTTTTTTTATAATGGGAAAAATCCCAACCATTTAAGTGATATATTTATTTTATATAGGCATGGTCTTGCCTGTATATTAGGGTTGAGTGAGCACTTTAATCTTAAACCCCAAGTTTTGTACCTTAATAACTTTGCCCCTGTTCAGGGCAACTGATTTACTTGAAGTTGGATAAGCAAAGAGATGGTGCCAGTATCTCTGGATCAGGAACATTTTGTGGTAATCAGTTCACAGGGGCCAAAGTTACAGAGCAGCAGAAAAAAACAAGAATTACATCAAATAAGACTTTTATTTGCTTACCTATAACTAAAAAACGAGGAGTTTAAACCTGAAACATGAAGGCTTGATACAGTTTGGCCCATGGTGTGTGCTTTTGTGGTTTTTATCTCCCAAGCTTAAGTAGTTTTTAAAATATTTAAGAAAAACTGTTCCACTTGTGAGCATGCAGTTTAAAAAAAAAATTAGCATTCTAAAGATAACTGAATTTTTATTATCACATGCAGCCATGTGGTTGTATTACAGATATGTGCTCATTCATCAGCTGGCAGGGCTGGCTTCTTGTCTGTGTATGCTATTCTATTCTGCTGTTTTCATTCAGCAGGCATAGGGCTATGTGCCAGTCCATAGCCCTACCCCTGCTGAGTGTGCTGTGCATATGTTTTTTTTTGCACAGTGTCTGCCATTAGTCACATAAGCAACTTTATTCATCTGATCTGGACACTGGGGTGCCCAATACCCAGTGCCAGTCTAATGATTAATCATGTAGTCCTATACTGGGGTGCCCACCGCCAGTGCCAGTTCGTTCCCACCTCCCTTCTGTAATGCCCCCTCAATGCTGCTAATTTATAAATGCCAACACCGAGGTGCCCAATCCCTAGTGTCAGCACAGACAACCTCCTTTCCCTGACCCAGAAGTCTGATATACTAGGGTGCCCAACCCCAGTGCACCCAAGTGTCATGCTGACACTAGGGGGCCCAATCCCCAATATCAGAGGTACCATCTCCTTTCCCTCCATAATGTCCTCCTCCAATGCCCATAATTTATATTTGCCAACACCACGCTGCCCAGACCCCAGTGTCAGTGTAGCCAACCTCCCTCCCTCCCCCAACCCAGCAGTCTGGGACACTGGGGTGCCCCCAACCCCAGTATTGGAGGTACGTTTTAAAAACAAAACTGTCCCACAATGTCTTTTGCTTATTTTTATAACCCTGAAATAAAGAAAATGGTCCCTTGTTGTCTACTGTCCCCACCCCACCCCGACCCCCAGTCAGCACCCACCACCCACATCCCTTACCCTATTACACCAGCGAGGTCCAACACCGTAATCCTCTATAGTTGGAGACTAGTCTTCACTCTTCAACACCTGACCAGGAACTGAGGAAACTAGGTAAGTGTCATACAATATATTTTAATGTGTTTTGAATTTTTGTTCATAACTTGGTCATTTTTTCATATTTTTTACCCATATTTTCAACATGGACTTTTTGAACTCCACCTCATGAACAACAGTGGTGAAATTATGTTAATGTGCCCCAAAAGGTGATTTCACGGTCGCTGCACAAAATCACCTTTTGCGATGAATTTACATAATTTCAACACCACTGTTCCTGAGGTGGGGGTCCCAAAAAGGCCAAGTTGAAATTTTGGGCAAAAAAATGAGAACATGACCAGTTTATGAGCATATGTTGACACTTTTCTACATTCACTCATAACTCTGGTAATTTTCAATATTTTGACCCAAATTTTCAACATACACATTTTTTCACTCCGCCTCCTGAATGTTACAGCTGTCATTTTTCATATCCTGGCCGAAGCATGTTTTTGCACCTGTGCCAAGAAATTACGTTTTGGCAGGGATTTGAAAATTTTCTCCTACCGGGTTCATGAGGTCGGGCCATAAGAAGACTACGTTGAAAATCTGAGGTCAAAATATCACCAAACAACAAAGTTATGAAGGTAGTACTGTATTTTTTCTATGCATGCTCACAACTTCAGTAATTTTCAGCATTTAAACCCCAAATTTTCAACACAGCATTCTTTCACACCACCTCATGAATGTGACAGCTGTTGTTTTTCAGATTCTGGCCAACATGTGATTTTGTACTTTGGGTGTGAAATTACATTTTGTCCAGTGTGTTATTAAACTAAACTGTCATGTTCAGAATGAAGGGTCATAAAAAGACTCTGCTGAAATTTTGGGGTCAAAATGTCACAAAAAAATTATGAAGTAACATTGTTTGCAGGGACGTCCACTGGCCTAGTGGGGACCACATTGCCTTCCACTGCCAGTGACCTGACTTCAGGTGCGAGTGCAGTGAGCCAGCTTCATAGGTCATGGCTGGGGGGGGGGGTACTGCAGCATGCAGTACCGGCCCCAGCCTGGAAAGGGACAGAGGAGTGTTCTGACACACACACACACACACACATGACACTCTGTGGTGAGCAGGGAAGCCTTCCCTCACAAAGTGTTGACATGTGTGTGGAGGCCTGATGGGCCCATGCACTGGGTCAGGACTATTTCCAGTAATCTATTTATTTCATTTTGTGTGGGTCCCTTTGGGTCCTCTTTTGTTCTGTCACCTACAGGTTCATGAGATGGGGTCATAAGAGGAGTATCTTGCACATTTGTGTTCAAAATTATTAAAAAGCAACAGAGATATGAAGGTATGTTGCAATGTTTCTATGCATGCTTGTGACTGGTAATTTTCAATATCTTAACCCCAGATTTTCCAGCATAGCCGTTTTTTCACTCCATGTGACAGCTGTCATTTTTCAAATCCTGGCCAAAATGTGATTTCACACTTCTGGCGCGAAATTATGTTTTGCCCAGTATTTTATTACGTGACACCCATCATGTTCAGAAGGAGAGGTCATAAAAAGACTGCTGAAATTCTGGGAGTCAAAATGTCACCAAAAAATGTTATGAAGAAACGCTGTTTGCTGGAACATCTGTTAGCCCAGTGTGGGGACCACAGTGACTTCCCCTGCTAGTGACCTGAGCTCGAGTGCGAGCTCTGTTAGACTGCTGAATGGGCCAAGCCTGGGGGAAAAGTGCTGCGGCATACTGCACCGGCCCCAGCCTGAGGAGGGATGAACACCTAGGTCCTCAAGATGAGACACCACAAAAGGCACACACAGAAATTGTTAAAAATATAGTAACAAAATTAACTACATCAGAGTTGACAAGTCACAAAAGAAATGTGATGATCACCCAACTCCCATCCAGCATCTAGCACATAAATGTTTTATCTTCCTGGAGACCACAATGTCCTCTTTCACAGCCACCCAAACCGACATGAAAGAAAAATATTTTACATTTGACAAATACTGTAAACAGCACTTCGCTCTGGAAGCTCCTCACAAACACGGCCACTCTGCTGCTGCCAGAATTCTAAAAGTCTAACTGAGTATTTCTGTTCTTTTAGTTAATCATCTTTATTAGTTTGTTTCAGGTTTTCAGACATATACACACACATATATCCCGTGCGAACCCGGATTCACAATCCCAAAACTGATTGTGAAAACTATATACAGCCCCAACTATGTACATACACAGCTGATGGGGTTGACCCTCCATTACAGTTACAAACACTTATTGCATCTATATCTTAGGGTAACAATATCAGTGACTTAACTTGACCAACAGAGGTAAAACCCCTGAAACAGAAGTTTTGTTACCCCCTTGATTTATAAAACCTAAGCCACAACCTAAATAAGCTGTGTCCCCTGGAAAGAGAGAGAGTCCCCACCACCCTTGAACCTAAGCAGACCAAAACCCTTACCCTAATACCATTTTACTAATACCAACTCAACCCAAAAGCAACTGTATATAATACGTCCAGTTAGAACTGAAATAAATCCGTATAAGACTGTTCATGTCTCCTAAATAGTAATCTTTTGCTAATCACAATCCGACAGACAGGCCTGTGTTTAGGTATTATTAACCTGCAGTGAATAGATTGCCTCTAGTGTCAACCATTTTTATTATATAACCCTTTCCTACCCTCCATATAAATATGCCTCTTTATTCTTCCCAAAGCCCAAATAAGATCTCTCACCCATTGTTCATAAGTATAGATATAGTCATCCTTCCAGTGTTTCAATATAAAAGATTTGACTATCGCTGTCATCAGAAATAGATGGTATTTGGGTGTGGCCCCTGATATTTGCGACATGTCTCCTAATATGCAAATTTCAGGCAATATAAATTCTGAGAACTCCAACAAAGTCCATATGTTGTTTAATTTCAACCCATAGAGGCAATATTTTACTACATTCCCACATCACATGTAGGATATCACCTGGTCCCACGCCACATCTAAAACACAGCTCCGTCTGTCTAAGGTGTCTATCACATAGTTTCACAGGGGTGAAATACATATTGGAAACAATGAAGAATTGCATAATCTTATTCTTGGGTATAAGTATATACTTGTTACTCCTCCAGATATTGTCCCAAGCAGGCCTCTGGGGGGCCAATGTTTTGTCCCAATATAGAACCCTTGTTGGAGAGTTCGGGCTAATATAGTCCAATAGTACCATGTTACTTTAGATAGAGAGTCAGATGTAGGATACACTTCCTTTAGATTGTCCCAGGTGAATGGATTTTCTGGTGGGCACCCTAGCATTCTCCATACCCCCTCCAGCATTTTAGTCTGCTGTAACATTTTGAAAAAATGCACTGCATCACACCTACCTGGGAGAACCACCCTATTATCCTTTATAACATCCATTAATGTTAGGCCCAGGAGCTGAGCTGCCCATCGTTTAGTGATTACCTTACCCCCAATCAGTAAATTAGGGTTGACCAGCACAGGTTGGCCTCGGGTCCCCATTTGATCCCTTCTCTGGGCAGGAGTGAGAAATAACCACCAGGCCACTGCTGATTTAACAAATGGAGTCAGGGTTGTTTTTTTAAGGCATTTCTCTGGACTAGCCAAAAGAAACACCTCTGGACAGAGGCCTGAGTCTTTTAATATTTGCCTTTCTATTTGTAGCCATATTGGAATATATGTCTCTCCCTCCAAGTTTCTAACCCATCGACTCATAAGACCCGTTTTTCCCACCACATAATATAGATGAAGATCAGGCAGCTTGATCCCCCCATGCTGTGCTGTAAGCACAGGATGCTATGATTTTTCCTAGGAGGCTTGGAATTCCACAGAAATTCATATAACAGTTTCCTAATTTTTATAAACCATAATTTGGGAATGCTATATGGGGCTAAGTATATTGGATATAATAACCTAGGCAATAGGTTCATTTTAACTACTCCCAATCTAGCTGCAAAATTCAAAGGGAGCTTATTCCATCTGAGTATGTCCCCTTTAATTGCTAACAGGACCTTGTCCATGTTTGTTGCCGCACCATCCTCCATACTAGCTATAATCCATATACCCCTGTATTTAATCCTATCCATCACCCAGTGTAACTGCAGTGGTACAAAATCTGCTGTGCACTACATGTGGTGTCAAAGGGAGAATTTGTGTCTTGCTCAAATTTAATTTATAGTGCGAGACTTTGGAGAATTGCCCTATAGTTTCAACTGTTTTTTTGAAGCTTGCAGCCGGGTCTTGAAAGTGTAGAAGTATATAGCCTGCAAAGACCAAAAATTTTAGATCCCTCCCCACTATTGTAATCCCCTTTATGTTAGCATCTTTGTTAATAGCCCTTAACAGGAGTTCCAGGTATATATTAAACAATATTGGCGAGGGGGGCATCCCTGTCTGGTCCCATTTTCTAACCGAATCTCCTGTGAAACATACCTATTACATAATACTCTGGCCGTAGGGGCTGCATATAGGTTTTTTATACCTCTGAGGAGGCCCTCAGGGAAACCCATCTTCTCCAATGTAGCAAATAGAAATGGATGGGAAACCCTGTCAAAGGCCTTCTCCGCGTCTAAAGATATCAAGGCTAGAGGTAGTTGGGAATCCGGCGCATAACTGAGTATATGGTGGAGTTTCCTAAGGGCATCATGCACCCCCCTACCCGGCATAAATCCTACCTGTTCATGACTGATTAAATTTGGAGCAATATTCAGTATTCTATTAGCAATAATCCTCATAAGGATCTTAATATCTTGATTCATCAAGGCTATAGGCCTATAAATGCCAGGTAAATCTTTAGACTTGTCTGGTTTTGGAACCAGGGCGATATATGCCTGGTATAGCGGCTGGTGACACACACCCTCTTGCATTATATTATTGAAAAATTCCTTAAGTAGGGGGAGTAAAGTATGGAGATATGCTTGATAAAACTTAGTATTTCTCAGTTCATTAGTTAGCCACTGATACTGACAGCAAAGAAAGCTAAAAAAAAGACTACTAATAAAACCATACTCACAATAAAGTGACAAAAGAAGTAGTCCTAATTGTGTATAGTGGGAAATGGCCATCTTGTGGGCTGTTCGTTTTCTTTAACCACAGCTCACACTGTTGTTTGCACTGACCTTTTCACATTATATTTGGAAAAAGAAAAACAACTAGAGAAGGTCCCCAGATGCTAATTGATACTCTGCAAATCAGATTAATAAAAGCAGAGGGACTGCTCAGTTACACCTTGTAAATACCACCAGAAAAAGTGCACTGCAGATTTCTGCTAACCCAACGTCTGGAGCTCAAACAACACTGCTGGGTTTGGCGTTTTCTTTTTTACTGGATGGGTGGGGACCAAATTTTTGCTTTCCTAAGGACATTTTTTGCATTATTAATTTAAGGTATAATCTAGACCACACACATTTTCAATTTCAGTATGTTTAAGTTAGTATCTTGGAAGTTAATGGGGGCTCTGCCTGACCTGATCCACTGCTCTGGGGATGTGGCATGCTGAGGGCGGGACAACAGTAGCAACTGCCTTGAGCTACCTCTGGGTGACTGCTGAGGGCTTCTGACAGGGAAGCTATCTTACTCAATGTCTTAAAATGTTCCTTGTATATCAACAAATTCAGTGCTTGGATAATATGTTTTCAAAATTTTTTCTGTTTTCTTTTTTTTTTTAATTTGCTCACCCCCACTTCACTGGTTATCCAGCTCTATCTTCTTTCATCAAACTTCTCTTTGGGTTTCTTTATTGACCTCACATGTCATCCTCCTAATCTCCAGCCAGACTACCAGTGCTGCAAGTATCCCACAGGAAAAAAAAAAAAACCTTCATGGAAGTGCATGAGACAAGGAGGACTCTGCCAATTCCTGCTTTTGGCTTACTCAAGTTTGCTGAGCAGCTCCGGCAGTAACTAAGGACATACCTGGGGACTTTACTGGTGCCATGTTGGCGAACCAGGGGCATTCTCCTCTGAACAGCCCCTCCCAATTCCAAACTCACTTGGCCAACCTATGACAGCCAAAGTCACTGCTTGGCCTCCACAGGAGGCACTGCTGCTGTGAGGAGTCTGTCTCCATCCTCTCAAGTTCTCCGTAGTGCTCTCTAGACTCCTCCCACCTAGGGTTGGGCTTGCAGCATCAAAAGCTTCCCACATGATATCATGACGAGTTGCTGCTGGTACCCCGGGCCAAGAAACATTTCGTTCTTTTATGGGCGACTGCATGACTGTGCTTTGAGTTAAGTCGACTTACAGTTCAAGCACTTGCATCACACTGAACCACTTCTTGAAATAGTAACTAAAGAATTTAGGGTGCAATGTACAGTTGCTAGGTGTACTGTCGTGAAATGGGGTGCACACAGGAACCCTGCTGTGACCACACACCATGAGGCCATCCATAAAGAGCTGACTTATTTTCAAGGAAGGAGTCATTATGCAACTAAGTAGCAAAGCAAATGAAGGTCGCCAGATGTTAGTGGTTGCAAAACAGCCTGCATTTGTAAAAACACAGACTTCTGCACATGGCACGGCACCAGATGAATAGCATGGTGCCATGCACAGAAGATCATGCAAAGTACTATTGCCTTAGCTGTCCCCCTACCAACTCAACCAGTACATGAAGGCCCACATGTGGGCTGATGTCTGAAGGCTGTCTTGCTGGTCCCTGGTAGCTCAGTACCCTCTGCTAACACCAGCACAATGTTAAGTCCCTGACATCTCATTGATTCCCACTCCCAAACCCCATTCCCTTGTGTGCAGCTCCACCGCATTGGTACCTCACCACTCTCCTTCCTCTGTCAGCACTGTAGTTCCACTGTGCTCTTTGGTGACACTGCTTAGAAGTGCTTGTAGCAGCTCCAAGATGGAGTGTGCTGATAAAGATACAACTGCACCATGAGGATCCTTATGCCATCAAAGACAGACTAACAGAGTTCTTGGCTGAGAGAAACAGAGGTAGAACCTACACAGAGCGGGGCTTCTCTTGCTGCGGTTGAGAAAAGGACCTGGCGGTCATAATAAATAAGGGACTGAAGCAGGATAAGCACAGTCACTGTCAAAAAGCCGGCAGAATGCTGGGGTGCATCAAAAGGGGAGTGACCAGCAGAGCAGGGAAAGTAATCCTTTCATTTTAGAAGTATAGTATTTATGGGAAGGCAGTATAGAGGTTAAAGCACTAAACAACGAACCTGGAGACCCATCAGACTAGGGTTTGAATTCCAAAACCACAACTTGCATACCGTGCAACCCTAAACAAATTACTGAACCTCCTGGTGCTTCTGGGACCCACCTGGAATCCAGCTTGGGCACAGTGTGCTATTCCTGGCCAAAAATTGTAAAACAAAATAAAAACAAGGCCCTGGTCAGGCCCCATTTGGAACACTGCAGAGGGACAGACATGATGGGCCTAGAATCTTTTGTTACCTTAAATTACAATGTATTAACAATGTGTTAAATTACTTTGTGTATAGCGATTCCCCCTCTCTTCTGTGTGGTTGCAGGTCAGTTAATTTGCTGTGACTCACTCTGAAGATGGTTGGGGGGGCCCGGCTGCAGACAAGGGAACATCACAAAATCACTGGTGCAATTTATTTTACGACTGTCCCTGTCAACTGTGCATCGGGCCCCTACTACTTAATACTGCTCTTCTTACAGTTCAAATGTTATATATGGACTGCAATTTGTCTCAGACATCAATTTTTTCACAGAATTACAAAAAGACAAAAGTAGAAAGTGCCACTGGGTTCATAGTTTATTAAAGAATCCCTTGGAATAAATATAAAGTCGACACATAAATGAGGTACTATATACATCTGACGGCATTTCTGCACTCTACTGTTGAACCCAACATCCCACACTGAACAACCATTAACTTCTCTTAACATTAGCGTTCGTATCTGGAGCATTCCCAGTTCCACCGACTTGTTCCTCCTTCACAAGTAATGTTATTTTATTAAAAATATGCTTCTGTTTTATTGCTGAAGACCGTGGGAACATACAGCTTCATAAATCACTAGCTCCCCTATCATACTTTGTGATAGTCCTACCATCTAGACAAGTTGACCCTGTGGCTGTTTGCGCAGCTACAAAAGAGCTAGGAATCCGATACATTGTCAGAAGAACACTGCAAGACAGCAAGTCTATCTCCTCGCCCACCACACTAAGTGGGAGAAGTGTTGTGTTCCTTCTAGCTGAAAGGCAGACTTGCCCAGATCCTTGACCTACCAACTTAGAGGTATTTCCTCTATGAAATCACACGGCACAAGGCTGCAGGCTGAGAACTGGTAGGGGAAGGGGCCTGTAGCTCATGGTTTATTTATCATCTCTGGCTGGTTTACTGGGTATAACAGAAGAGGGAAGACTTTGTTTAAATTTCTGCAGAGCATAATTAATGGTTATTGACTGGTAAATGAAGAACAGGTGACACCCTGAATTAGAAGATAAATGATCTCAGGTTGTAGCGTGATAATGGGTTAGTAATTGCTGCAAAACTGATGCCTAGTGCGTCCCATCGTAATGCTAGATCATGTCCAGAACACAAAGGCCCCTGTGTGAGAGGTATTCAGCCGTTTACCTCCTTATACATCTGCACAGTTGATCTGGTCCATTTATTCTCTGATGGACTGCACAACTGAGGCAAAAGTTCAACAATTCTCACCTTCCTGTTCACATACTGAACCACATGACCCATGGCATTGCTAGGCCACAGTCTGTGATCAAATCTCTGCCCCACTAGCTTTCAGCTTTCTTGTAACCATTTCATTTCAGAGAAGTTTTAGGATTATCTTTTAGGTTCAAATTCCTCAAGTTGTTGATCTGCTTAACTAGCAAAGCACACTGGCTGCTGGGAGACTTCAAAATAGTTTCTGTAGCTCTGCAAAGTCGTCTTAATGTGGAAAAAAAAAAACAAATTCAGAAAGTACCACAAACCGCAACAGCAGTCGATCTCGAAAACACCAACTCCTGACAGTGCCCCTAACTTATTAATGCTACTGGCTGAGCTGGATGGCTCAATGGATTGATAGTGGGCTGAGCAGACTTTCACCTCTAGGTCACAGGTTCAAATTCAGCTCAGACTGGTAGCGGCTGAAAGCCATTATCAGCTGAGGGCTGTTCAATTGTTCAATGGCCTATGTGAAATGAGTTGAGGTGGTCTCCAGTCCAGTTCCACGTGGACAGGTGTCCACATCACTAAACCACCAATACAACTGGCACTGAATGGCACCCTTACTGGCAGTCTTACAGGCCAAGGATTAAACAGGCAGGGAGTCTGACATATCCCTTTACCTATATGGTGGTCCCTCCATGACAGGGTTGAGAAACACTGACTAGGTAGTGATGGGATGTTTGTACTATGATTGCCTGTGCTGTTTTCATCACGTGGATAAACAGAGGGCTTCAGTTTCCAGTGGTATCAGTCTGGTACTTTTCAAGACTACTGAAGTCACAAATACAACAGAAAAATACTACTGGCATTAAACTGTTCAGAAGCACAAACTATCTCCACATTTGCAAAAATGTGTTCTCAAAAGGGGGTTTCTGACTTGCTGGAGTGTAACAATACGACTCCTCCTTTAACAGTGAATTTGCCAAGTCTATTGTTCATACTGTAGTTCAAATCATTCTTCTTTTCTGCCACATGCTGACTTTATACAAGCACTTTGTGCCTTACCTGTACAAAAGGACCCTATGAAAACATGATTTTACATCTCAGGGGGCAATCCGTCCATCTGAATGAAGTAAATTCAAATAAATAACACCTCAGAAAACCCTGCTCCTGTGTCACTACAACTCACAGACGCACATTCCCATTGCATCGCTGTGTTAAAGTGCACAATTGTAATTATAAAATGCAGTACTGTTTACAACTGCCTAACATGCTGACGTTTCCCCCACTACAGCTTACTCCTAGTGGCAGAACCAACCCCAGCAATGGTATCCTGTGGTGGACAGAGATCCGAAGAATCAATATGGTTGGGAAGGAGGGTTCTTGCCCCAGCACTCTGTATCTATAATATGCAGAAAGTCATTGGACTTCACACAGTGCCTTAGCAGTCAAGCCAAGAATACTCATTAACTATACAGTCATCCTTCAATAAAGACACTTTATAAACAAGATTATCCCTGGTTAAAATATACCCAGAGGCAAATGACAGCAGTTTATGTGCTGGGTGTTGCATACTGTTAATTGTAATAAAGCAGTTTCTTTCTAATGAAGATAAAATATTTAAATACCCCTTTCCCCACATAAAATGCATTATTAAATGGAACCTTAAGCAGTTTTATACAAACCAAGTGAATAGATGCTTTTTTTTTTCCTTTTAATCATATGGTATGGAACACCAACTTTAATAGCACATCACTTTTTAGGTCTGCTGTACTCTGTATTAGTGGGTTTAAAATGTAAGAACTCAGAGACGACATAGTTTACTGGACACAGTGCAAAACAGTGAACTTGTAGACCCATGTTTGAATCTCACCAGGGCCTGTTCTACTGATTATGTCACCTTAGCCAAGCCATTACACTTGCTAAATGTCCCTCAAGCTCATTTCCCTACCCTGGGCTCATCCAATGACTGATGCAGCTGTTCATGGCTTGTAAACTCTTTGGAATAACATGTACAGCGTGTATGCATGTGTAAAAGGCGATACAGAAAGAAAAGTTACTCACCAGTAATTCTTGGTCTTTTTGATTATCTCCTCCACAGTGCTACACTGTTTTGTCTTCGAGGTAGAGGCACTAGGACCCTGCAGAACCAGAACATTTGGTGCAGCTGGCGCTGACACAAGGCAGTGATGTACAGCATCATTCATACATCAGTGCTATATAGCATCCCTGACCTCAACCACCTCAGTACATTTTTTATCAAGAAGAAAAGACAGAAAAAAAAAACTGCTAAGTCATAAGACCACATAAAGGAGCAAACACACCTGAAACAAAATTGTTGAATGGGAGTAACAACTAGAATATCAATGTTAAACTATGTGTCCCTTTAAGAAAAGGAAAAAAAAAAAAAAAAGAAAAAGAGGGCATGAGATGACCACAAGAAGGCCCTAGTAAGAGACATGGCAACAATAAACACTGTCGGGACCAGTTTTTACATTATCATGTTCTCTCTGTCAGCACCACTGTTGATTATTGTTTGTACAGTGATGTTAAATGTCTGGGTCGAGCCTAAAAAATACACATTTAACTGCCCAGTACGCTTACCTGGTTAACAAAGAAAAAATTACTCACCGCAGTAGTCTTGTTTCTTCCAGAGGATCACTCATTATGATTAAAAAAATTCAGTCAGCCTTCAGTGTTGTACTGCCATGGAGAGTTAGAATTAATGCAAATTATGGAACTCTAATTGGTTTGTGCCAATTTCACACTGCTGCCCCTTGTAACTGCTGCACTCTAGTGCTTCAAATTTTTACAAAGCCTAACAGGGTAAAGAACTTCTGGCTATCTGATACAAAAGATAAAAAAAAAACAATAAAACATTAAAATCTCTTAGAAAAAGGGACAACAACAGATACCAACTGGTAAAAGAAATGTAACATCAACTGTGGACAACCTGTCCTTAATGCCAGCAGGGATGCAGAACTAGATTGCTCCCTTTAATAGGTTCAGGTAAGGGAGGCAGGGTGGGAGCTTTAATAATAATGAGTGATCCCCTGGAAGATACAAGATTACTACAGTGAGTAATTTTTTCTTCTAATCCCAGGAATCACTCATTATGATTAAACAAATGCAGACTACCAAGCAGTACCTTTGGAGGTTTCACAGAGAACCTATTTTGGAAACAGGTTCTGCAGCACTGCTGTGCCAAATCTGGAATCATTCCTGGACTGTATGTTCAAACTATAGCGCTTGGTGAAAGTGTGAACAGTTTTCCATGCAGCTGCTTTGCAGATTTCTAACAGTAGGATGTCTCTTGCAGCTGTACCCCTGGTGGAATGTGCCCTGAGGCCCAGGGGGGCTTTCTTACCCACTTTACTGTAACAGAACTGTATGCAAGCCACAATCCAGCGTGCACTGGTTCGTTTTGATTCAGGCTTACCCTTACACACTTCCCCATACGTGAGGAACAGCTGGGCCTATGAACCTTGGTTCTATCAAGACAGTGGCTGAGAGTCCTCTTGACATCCAGATTTTGCAATTTCCGCATGGATGAGATGGAATTCTCAGTGAAGAATACTGGTACAGTATCAGACTGGTTCAAATGAAAATCTGAGACCACCTTAGGAAGGAATTTCCTGTTGATCCTGAATACGACTTTGTCCCAATGGACTGATATGTAGTCCAGGACAGTGCAGAGAGCCTGCAATTTATGGACTCTTCTGGTTGATGTGATGGCAACTAGAAAAACAGTTTTCCAAGTGATGTACTTCAGGTCTGCTGTTGCCATGGGCTCAAAAGGGGGCTCCATGAGCTTGGCAATGCAAATATTAAGATTCCAGGCCGAGACTGGCTCCCTGAGGGAAGGGTGAAGGAGGTTGAGGCCTCTGAATAATTTCTTGATAACAAGGTAAGAGGCCATAGACCTATCCTTACCAGCTGATACATATGCTGAGACTACAGCCAAATGGACCTTCAATGTGGAGGGCCTAAGGCCCAGTGAATGTAGGTGTGTCAGACAGTCCAGCAGGGCAGAGAGACTGGCACCATAAGGATCAACATCACTACCCTGGCACCACTTTGAAGAATAGGTTTTCCTGGTTGATGGCTTCCTGGAGCCCCTGAGCACCATCAGGACCTCTTCAGAGAGGTTCAAGTTTGCAAACTCTAAGTCGTCAAGAGCCAAGACTTCAGACGCAGGGCTAAGATTGGGATACAGGATCCTGCCCTGAGAGGATGTCAGGAGATTGTGCCTCCAGGGTACGTGTATTGGCTGTGAGGCAGACAGAGTCAACAGTAGTGAGTACCATGCCTGCCTTGCCCAATCTGGGGCCACCAGAATCATTGTTGCTGGCTGTGACCCGAGTTTTACCAGTGTCCTGAGCAACAGGGAAAAAGGAGGGAAGGCATGCAGGAATCTGCCTGACCAGTCCAGTGTTAAGGCATCCACCAGGATTGTGCCCCTGTTGGGGGGGTCTGCAATAGAACTGTGGCAGCTGGTGATTGTCTGTGGAGGTGAAGAGATCTGTCTTTGGTGTGCCCCACTTTCTGAACATTGACTGGAGCACTTGTGCATTCAGGTACCATTCGTGATGGTTTGGGCTGATTCTGCTGAGAGAGTCTGCCAGGACATTGTCGTTTCCTGGAACGTGAACGGCTGATAGAGACACCTGCAGTGAGTATGCTAGGCCCCACACTCTCATTGCCTCTGTACAGAGTGGGGTGGACCTGGTTCCCCCTTGCTTGTTTATGTAGTACATGGTGGTGGTATTGTCTGTCCTGACTTGTACCACCTTCCTTTTAAGTGAGAGGCAAATCTCTGCAAAGCCAGGTATACTGCCCTGAGCTCTAGGAGATTTATGTGCAGGAGAGATTCCTGGGGAGGCCATGTTCCGCTGGTAGTTAGGTCCAACATGCGGGCCCCCATCCAAAGAGAGAGTCATCTGTGGTGAGCACCACTGAGGGATGATCCTTTTGGAAGAGAATCCCTTCCCTGAGGTTCTCTGGATCCAGCCACCACTGGAGGTCCTGCAGAAGGGTGTTTGAGACTTGTAACAGTTTGGCCATGGAAGCTCTTCTCTGGGACCAGTGAGCTCGTAAGTAAAACTGTATGCTCCTTATCTGAAACCTGGACCCAGGTATCACTGCTATGGATGCTGCCATGTGGCCCAGTAGCTGCAAAAACTTCCTTGCAGTCCTTGGTCTGTTCAACTGAAATGACCCTGCTAACTGCAAGATGCTGTGCACCCTGTCCTGTGGAAGGAAGACCCTTCCCTGGCAGGTGTCCAATTCTGCACCAATGAAGTCCAGAAGCTGTACTGGCTCCATTTTTTACTTCTGTACATTTATCAGAAATCCCAGTGACTCTAGTGTGTACCTTATGAGGGCCAGAGGGTCCTTGGCATGCTGCAGGGACTGACCCATGACTAACCAGCCATCCAAGTAAGGGAATACTGTCACTCCCTGCCTTCTTAAGTGTGCCACCACTACAGCAAGACACTTTGTGAATGCCATGGGGGCTGAAATTAGGCCGAAAGGCAAGGCTGAAGATTGGTAGTGGCCTGAGGGAAGCCTGAACCTTAAGTACTTTCTGTGGCTTGGACTTATTGATATGTAGGATATCAGCCAATCCCCTTTCTGCAGTGTGGGGATTATCATGGCCAGAGTGACCATTTTGAATTTTGGGTTTGAGATATGTTTGTTTAGTAGTCGCAGATCCAGAATGGGTAGCCAGTCCCCATTTTTCTTTTGAGTGAGGAAGTATCTTGAGCCTTTCTCCCTCTGTAGCAGGGGTACAGGTTCCACTGCTCTGATGGTTAGCAGGTTTGCCACCTCTGCATCAGAGCCTTGTCTGCAGAGGTTGCTGGGGCAAAATGCCTGGCTCTTAGTTTGGGGAGGGGTTTGAAACTTAAGAGACAGCTCTTGGCTCACTACCTCCAGGACCCACTTGTTTGTGATAATAGCTTGCCAGGCTTGGAGGAAGTGAGCCAGCCTGCCTCCTACTGGTAGAGGGGAGGCGACCTGTACTGGCCCATCAGTTTGTCTGGGCCTGAGCCTAAGGCAATTGTGCTGGTCTCCTCATGGCTCTCCTGCCTCTACCTCTAAAGTGGCCCCTGGACTGCTGGTAGTCCATAGTTGCCTGAGCCTGAAAGAATGGCCTGCAGTAGGATCCCCTACCCCTGCCTCCCCTGTATTGGTACCTACACGAAGTAAAGGGCCTCTCTTTGGCTGTAAGCAGCCTTGTATTTCTCCACTTTTTTCATGTAGGCCTCTGTCTTATCCCCAAAGAGGGAATCGCTTTCACAGGGGAAGTCCATGGCCTTTGTCTGAGTGCCCTGGGTCAGGTTGGCAGTCCTGAGCCAGACGGACCTCCTCATGGAGACAGTGAGTGCCATCAACCTTGCTGCTGTGTTGCTGGCATTCACAGCTATGTGGAACCGGTACATGGTGGCATCCAGTCCTGTCCTAGCAGTTTCCATTAGGTCCACTGCAGCACCACCTGGGATCATATCTGTAAGTGCCAGTACTGTATTCAACAAGGCTTTCTGGTATTGTGCTGTGTAAGCCATGTAACTGGCTTGCCTCATCAACAATGAAGCTGCCAGGTACCCTTTTTTCCCATGGCATCTGGCTTTCTGGAGTCCTTATCAGGAGGGTGAGAGAACAGAGGGATTTTGATCTTGTCACAGGCTGCTGCCTGTACCACCCCTTCATGGTCTGGACGGCTGAAAAGGAAGGCAGCATTAGACCTATCCAGCTGGTACTTCTCTCATCTATCTTTTTCTTAACCCCTGGAATGGTAGTAGGGGTTTTAAGAATTTTCAGTACCTGCTTTCTACGAGATTTGTGCATGGGTAGCAGCAATCTCTTTGTGGGGGCTAACCCCATCATTTCTAGGAAGTCTGCCTCTTCCTCTTCTTCCTTGGTTTCTTGGATAGGGTGATTTAAGGTGTCCACCATTTGCTTCACGAAAGCATAATGAGAGGTATAATCTTCTGGACCCCTAGGTGGGGAACCAAACTCCTGTTCAGGGGACACCTCAGGCTCTATAGGCTCTCCCTCCTCCTCCTCCTCCTCTCCCTCTTGCATCTCATACACATAGGCAGGTTCCTGAACTGCTGGTACCTGGGCAGAAACTGGTGTGGATGGTGCAGGAGCTGGCACCACCGCCTGAAGTGCCTGCATGATCTGTAAAGCCCTAGCAATCTCCTTTGCTGAGGGCAAAGCAGGCTTGTCGGCTGAGAGCTCCTTAGCCTTCTCGGCTGGAGGTGTAGCCACGTGCTTTTCTTTTGGTATTTTCTTGGCTGGAACTGGCTCCCCTGTCAGTTCCATAGGTCTTTTAGCTTTGGAAGAGTCAGCTTTATCTGTGGACTTTTTAGACCTGTCTTTTTTTGAATTAGCAGAGGAAGTGGTAGAAGGAGCAACCTCTTCTGAGGATTTTGAAGGAGGAGTGGAAGTAGCCATTTTTTCTACCTTTTAAGCCCTTTTCTTAATAGTTTTGGGGCCAAAAGTTTTACACACAGCACAATTAGCAAATATATGGCTAGTACCTAAGCAAAATATACAAAGATTATGCCTATCAGAGTTAGCAACTAGGCAACCACAACTAGTACACTGCTTAAAACCAGTAGGTCCCGTTCTCTGAACCTCTGGCACTGGTATCAGAAAAAATCTAAACCCTTTCTCTTTTTTTTTGGTTGAGAGACCAACGGTCTGTTCCCCTGAAACTACCAGAATTTAAATAAAAACAATCGTGATCGGTTCCTGACAGAAGAGGGGGAACCAAAAACCACTTGGTTCCTGACATGAAAAAGGAACCACTAAACTCTAAATTTTAAAACAAAAGAAAGGATAAAGTAAGTGGAACCAAGGGAAATGTACAAATATAAAATTAACTAAATATTTCTAAAGATAAACCGCTAAACCTAGCGGTTAAACGGAATCAGTGACGAACTGAAAAAATTCACAAACTAAATGAAAATAACTAACTAACTATAGGGACAGCAAAATGAAATATAAATAATTAGGCGGTACTTATCGACTAAATTAACGTTCAGTCAGAAAAGTCGAGGAGAGCTCTCCAAGACGTCTTCACTGGCAGGCGGAGTAAAGAATCTGAAGCACTAGAGTGCAGCAGTTACAAGGGGCAGCAGTTTGAAATTGGCACGAGCCAATTAGAGTTTCATAATTTGCATAAATTCTTTCTCTCCATGGCAGTACAACGCTGAAGGCTGACTGCATTTGTTTAATCATAATGAATGGTTCCTGGGATTAGAAATTTAAATAAATAAAATACACCCCCCCCCCACTGGGTGGGGGGGAGAGATGAAATAGATATAGGTCAATGTACACACAAAGACGTACAAAAGTCCTAAATAGCTGGAATAATTCAAATGCTCACGCCCATACACTGACGGACAGGAGTGCCCAGATACCCATGAGCCCAGGGGATGGCAGGCAAGTCAAGTGTTGCTCTATGGAGGAGATACTCTGGATTTGTTAATGGTAGGTAAGTAAACAATTCAGAATGTAAATGGGGTTCTCCAACCTGACACTGAGATTGCGAAGCATAGAGCTAAATAACTAAAGAAAAAAAACGTTGTTCCAGACAGCAGCCAGGGAGTTCACCTTCAGCACCTTCAATCCCAATTCATCATCCAGATATCAATCTTCTGGGTAAAAAAGTTTGAATTCCGCAATAAAACAAACTTAATTGCAGCAGCTGCAGCCTTAGACAACCTCCACCTGATTGACTATATAAACATTTCAACATCAAGTCTTTTTCAAGTGCTGACCGTGTTACTGATGTGGGTGCCAATAGTACCAATGTTGGCACCACTGGACTGGTCGGCACCATGGGCATCAAGCTTGGCACCAAGCTGGTGACATTAGGCGACACTGATCTCAAGTCACTGCATGGACACAGGTGACAGACACTAAAGGGTCTTTCTATTTCACAGGCCTCACGTGTGACACCTCAATGGGGCATGCTGCTTTTCTGATGAATGGTCCCCGAAAGACTTCATCCTAGACCCTTTGTGTCCTCCAAACATCACATGACAGCCAGGGTAATTAAGCATTGTGGCATGATCAGGGACTGGGTTACCATCTGTTAATCTATCTCTGGAGGGGTCATAGGACACAAGGTGTATCGGAGTGTCTTGCGTCCTTAGGGCTAGAATAACAAAGGTAACACTTTATTTATATATCTATATCTATATATATATATATATATATTTCTGTTCTTCTTTTTATATATTTCTATTCTTTTCTTCTGGCGCTGGCCAGCCCTTCAGTTCTCCCCCTGCCCAGCCCTGTCATCTGCATTCCCGGGACTTACCTCGCTCCTTTTTCCTCCATGGATGACTCTCCCCCCACCCCCCACAGGAAGGGCCACCTCTTACTCCCAGTCAGAGCTGAGCTTCAGTTGGGGAGCAACAGCCATGGTCAGCAGTGCAGGGACAGCGGCTGGGTGGTGGATGGCATCCTACATGGTCAGGGGATTTTCACCTTTTTTCCCCACCCTCGAGTGTCATGAAGGGAACACAACTGACACCACAAAGTCAGAGTGACAAAGCCCCCGCTCCCTGTTGCTGACTCCAGCCTGCACTGCCACCTGTGGTCTCCAGGTGGAAATACTGTGGCAGAGACCAGAAGCCCTCCCTTCCCTGATGAGGCGAGTGGGATGTTCAGTCTTCCTCCCCCTTCAGCCCTCAAGCGCCTCAGGCTCATTCCTGAACCTGGGTCGCTGGCGTCGCAAGCAGTAGCGCTAACACTGCGCCAGACAGCCTGCAAACAAAGGTAACCTAACACCTAGAGTGCCTTAATGCTATTACACTACAATAATTGTTTTAAAAGTTACAGTTCCAGCTGTTATATCGTACTTGAAAATTTGCAGCCACTAATGCAACCCTCCTAGAATGCTGAAAGCCAACAAGGATACTCCATTTCCAGCCATTGTTGTGGGATACTAGAAAAGAAAAGGTAAAGAAATATCACAAACTAGACATAACTATTGGAAGAAACAAAGTTCTGGTCCCTGGCAAGGCAGTTTGTGCTTTATGGAGGTGGGGGGAAAAGAAACTGAGGTGGTCACGGCTGGTGACACTATATACAGAGGCAATGAGTACACTGTTATACATCAGTGCTGATCATTAGTGCTGCCATCCCCAAAACCTCTACCTCTGGTTCCCAAGGGTCCTAGTGCCTTCAGTCAAAAACCACAGAGTGAGGCTCTGTAGAGGAGATTGACTGTAAGATCACCACATTCCTTTCCTTCCTTAAGCTATGCAAAACAGGGGGCTGTAAAATGCCGTGTTAACTGTCTAGCTCATAAGGGACTCTTGGACATTTTCCACTGGCTCACATTTTTGTTTTTAGCAAAATGGGCATTCATAGCTTTCAGTGATCTTTTTTCTCTCTTTTGCAGGCTCAGGCCTCCCTCGTCTCCAAGAAATCATTAAAGAATATACTGAGAGTACAGCACTGAACTTATAGTTGACTGTAGCTAGTGCACAAATGTAACGCAACAACGCTGGCCCTGATGACACGCACAGAGTATTCATTTATTAATTTTCATTCATCCATTCATTCATTATCATGTTTATTCAGATATGTGACTAGAAAAATCATTGAGCAGAAGCTTATTTTCAGTGCCATCTCACATGTATGGCACTGCCAATTCACATGTGATAAATGAACCTGAACCACTGTCTGTATATAATGAGTAGGAAGTGTCAGTTTATCAAGGTGCTCTTAGGTCCTTGACCAAAGTTTCCAGCAGATAAATTATAAATGCAACTGAGAACTTTCCTATAAAGATTTTCATGGGTTCCATTCAAATTTATTGTGTTCTGGTGAAATTGTATTTATTTACTTATTGAATTTTGGTAACCGGGTGAGCCCACTGAGACAAGACAGTCCCTTTTTCAGGGGCGACCCGGGAAGTGCAGTACATAGGCAGTGTAAGACATTAAATACAAGATTGGTACATGGATCATGCACACATACGGCTACAGCAAACAACTAATACAGTTACGCTTAGCTGCACAAAGATAATGGCTAGGAAAATTAAACAATGGGATGAAAACACTACACTGGAGTTGGAAACGCTGCCTTTGACACTTGGAGCACAGTCAATACTATGAAGTCACAGGATAATCCAACTGTTGTGAAGTATGATTTCGGATTGGAAGATGGACTGAGTAGAGGTATGTTACGCTTGCACAACTGTGCACTTTGGCTTACACTCTGTCTGTCCCTGCTATGGGGACTGCCACCCAGTTTCATGTCATAATAATGATCGCAAAACAGTGATCGCTATTATGGCAAATGTATATCACCAAAAAGCAAATCGGCAAATATACTTGCTAGTGACCTGATATCCAGTAATAAAATAATTGTTTTAGCGGTGGGGGGCACAGCACCCATGGAGTCTTGCTCCCTGCACCCCCGTGGGAGTCTTTGCCCTCCCCACACACCCTGATTTTAGATTCTCAACTCCAGTAGGGTACATGTCAGGGAGGGCTCAGTCTGCATTTCCAAAAAAATTAAGTCCCGCAGCCAGCGGCAAAATTCCAACCCTCCTGGTCCCCAGCCCCGAACCCAGTACCTGTTGAGCCAGAGCTAGCCACCCACACCACCTGGCTAGCTTGGTGGCAGCAAGCACACCAGTCCCCCAAAACCCCTTCCCCTCACTATCACCCCCTTTCCGGTAGCCCTTCTCTATGCTTGCTTTCACACAGGGTCACTACCCTTGCAGGGTACCCCATGGGGATAGCGCTGAATATGAGTCGCCGTTTTGACGGTCACCCTATTTAGTCGCTATCCTCACTGGATACCCGACTGCCCTGCTGTGGTGTCACAAGGGCACAGGAACCCTCATGAAAGGGTTGCAATCCCATGAGGTGAAGCAGTTATGAGGTTTCCAAAAGAAAAAGACACACAGGGATGAAGGCCCATGAGGAGGGGAGGAAGGTGGCAACGAAAAATCTAAGTATCCAGGGGACACTTGGACATGGACAGTTTTATCAGCTTGGAGGGAGCACAGCATTTTGGCCGCTACCCTTCCAAACATCAGGCCAAGCCTTCAATTCACAGGATCATCAGGCTCTTGTGAAGTATGATTTTCAACTGGAAGATGAACTGAGTAGCAGTATGTAATGCTTGTGGAACTATGGACTTTGGCTTACACTCTCTTTCTGTCTCTGCTATGGGGACTACTGCCCTGTTGTGGTGTCATAAGGACATAGAAACCCTTATGAAAGGGTTCCAACTCTTCAAGGTGTTGCAGCAATGAGGCCCCCGAGACCAAAGACTCCTTAGAGAAGAAGAAGAAGATCCAGAAGCACAAAGCAGACAGATAGGCATGTTCCTTCAAAGGAGAGGAGAGGAGTACCCAGAATGAGATCCCAGAACTAGGGAGAACCGTCATCCATCTCCAACACATGCAGAAACTATTCTTATGATCTTTGGCATGGAAGAGAGGAAAAATAACACTTTTTTTTTTTTTTAGAAGGAAACCTCTGGGAATCCAAGGCCTAGTTTGTGATTCCACCAGGCTAGAGGTAGTATTAGTGATGGCTTGGCAATATAAAGCCCCAGTTCAGGGGAAGTATTTTAGAGAAAGGGCTCTCATTATAACCCTCTAATGGGAATGCCATGATGGTGCCACAAGCTGATCTCTGCAGCTAAAGGAGGTTCCCCAAGAAGGAGGCGCACCCCCCCCAAGGCAGGAAGGAGGACAGCAATGACCACTGAAAAGCAATCATCTGGCCTCTGCAACAATGGGAGACCTAGACAGACAGAGGAGCCTCTGAGGGGTGAGGCACTGGAGCCAAGTTCTTGAGGGGCAGAGCCACTTAAGTTGTTGTATAGCTCTTTACCCTTGAGCGGCAGATGAAGGAAAGGGAATTCATAAGAGACCAGGTGGTCCTTAGACATATGTGGGGAGCACAGATTTTGAGTGTGCTGCCAGTGAGGTCTGTAGAGACAAAGAAGCCCTTGAGGACTTACAGGCCCCACCCACTGGTAGCTGAAATCTTACACTGTACATCAAGAGATGCTGCCGAGTCACTCTACATGGTAAAAGCTTCCCCCAGACTGGAGTGCAGGATACTCCCACCTGAATGGCAGGCAGAGAAGGACCCCGCTTGAATCGAGGGACCTACCATTGGGGAGCAGAGTGAGACTGATGGCCTAAAAGGGAGCTCTGGTAGCCAGGGATATGATCATGGTTGGCATGTGTCCATACCTGGTATGAGAGGTGCAGGAGAGTGGTAAGAGGTTGATGGTGATGCCTGGTGACTGTTGGAATACAAACAGTGCCAGCATGAATGAAGTCAAGCCCGACAACCAACTGAAAGCATGGTATGCCAACTTAAGTGTTAGACTGAAGACACTTGAATTGATATGGTAACAATACAAGTCAAAACTGGTAGATGCACACCAAACAAGCTCATACAGAGGCTGCCAATAGAGGCATGAAAATGTGAAACATTATAAGTGCAGCTGCTGTAGCTGGCACAGGATAATGAAAATACTGGATAAAACTCATTCAGCACAAACTGGGTTGGATTCGTTTGCCATGTAAGCTGATACAATGGCAAAGTGCTAGCCACACAGACTATGAAAATACAGTAATGGAGCAAGCACTGTACAGCAGAGGTTACACATGGAGAAAGCTTTCTGGTTTGCCAAGAAACTGCTACAATGATTGGTGAAAAAGCCAAGACCAAAGAAAACTGGAGGTAAACATACCTCTCAGCTGTCCCTGATTTCAGGGACGTCCCTGATTTTGCCTCAAAATTTTACTCTGTCCCTCCTAAAAATTGTGTTTCTGTGACCAATCAGTGGGGGTTGTAAGCACAAAATAATGTCAAACATTAAATTTACAGACTTGTTCTTCCTTAGAAAATGCATTTTACACTAAGCCCCTTATTCTGCCAGCTTCCTGAGTGGATATCACCAATTTTGAAGATATGACCCTGATTTTGGTCCTTTGTCCCTGATTTTTTTTTAAGCTTTGTCCCTGACTTATGAGGCAGGAGGTTGAGAGGTATGGGGGAGGGAAAGGCAGCTGACTCGTCTCAGGAGAGGAGCTGCCGATGACACTGGAGACTTAGCATACATCAGCCTAAATAGAGGGCATTAGGACCCTAGAGTGGTGGAGCCTGGAGGAGCAGCCACTGTTGAAGCGGAATGTAGTTTACGATGCCTGATTACCCGGTCATCCACACAGTGGATGACATACCTCCTTACCATGAGGTGGGCTCTAACAGGAAACCTTTTTGTTTTTGTTCCAGGAAGTGCAGACTGGCGTGAGCCTGCACGAACCATCAGAAGAACACAGAGGAGGCCCACAAGGCAAGTGGCTGTGAATAGCAGGGCAGCAAAGATGACAGGACAGCAGCAGGGACTCCCAGAGGCAGCTGCGTGGCAACAAAAATATGGGAGGGGGAGGAAGGAAATGGTGCAGCCATGCGGTGGCCAATGCTAAAATCAGAACATCCTGGGGATGTTTGGGCATGCATGGTTTTATACCACTTAGTGGGAGAGTGGCGTGTCACCTGCTGTCTCTCCGATCCTCAGTCAAAGCCTTGTAAGTATGCAAATTAGTGACTGCCCCTTTTGAGTCACTTTCTTTTAAAAGCCTACAGCCAGATATCAGTTATTTTATTTGAAGCAGATGATGGAAATGTTTGATATGGTTATGCAAACTCTAATATCCTTGGAAAAAAATATAAAAATGAATCAAGAGTTTTATTTCCCCCCTCGGTAGTCAAAAGTCATGTTTCCACAGTCGCTTTCTCTACTGCAACAGTGTGCATCTGCGCTGCCACAACCTTGGGAGGCAGCAGTATCCTTCTGCACTCACATGGCCCCTCTCAGCGCCAATGCGACATGCGCTAGAGAGGGTCAGAGAGTACTAAGAGGCACTGCTGGAAGCTGAGACAATGCTCTGCACATATCGGAGCGAGCAGTGCAGCCTGTCCACATGGCTGCTTACACTGCTCGCTCCACAGCACATTTGGAAGATTGTTGTGGCACCTTGAGACTAAGGAGTGACTTACTGCAAACTGGTAAGTGTCCACACAGCCACTTTTGCACCACAACAACCCGAGCACTCGGGCTGCTGCAGTGCAAAAGTGGCTGCATAAACTGCCTGTGATGGACACGTGATCTGATCTAGTACTTTTATTTTTTATTATTTCCTTTGTTAAAGGACTCATAAACAGGGTAAAAGCCATCAGCCCGGCAAAAACACAGCACTGTAGGTTAAAGGCTTACCTACATGATGATGTGCTCCGTTTGGCTCCAAATGTGTGAAAATCCACAGTCGCTAGTTTCTAAAGGTCTTTGTGAGTTGTAAACAAAGCTGCAGCCTGTGTTTAAACATCGCGCTTCACTATCTGCCTAAAATGGCTGCTGTGTGCTTACGCAATGACATCAGTGGAGCTACAGTGCTCCCAAATTATAATACAGTATGAATGGGCATTTTAGCAGTAAAACTACAAAGATAATATTAACAAACCGCTTCCTCTAAATCCATTACAGTGCAGGTGTGACGTTAGACTGGACTAAGACTGAAAGCGACACTAGGCGGTATGAAGTATCTGATTCTGTGCTTTGCTTCACTTTTTACATGTTGCTTACTATAAACTATAACCAAATTAGATAATGTTCTTCCTTCAGTGTGGTTTAGCGTAAACTCATATACATGCACCGGCCTTACGCATTTCATCTGAGAAACAACCTGCACAGTTGATCTACGGGTTCATTTATATACTCCTGATTACTTCAGGGTTCATCCTTCACATTTTCTCTTTGAAACAGTGTATTTGAAACTAGAACTGATTCATCAACTCTGAATCAAAGTCTGCCTAACAAACCTTCACCCCCCCCCAAGGGGGGGTCTTTAAAAACATTTCAGTCTAAAAAAAAATAGTTTCTGAAAGATTAATGCAATGCTTTTTCAAAAGGTTCTTAAGAATGAATTAAGGCACAAAATTTGAAAATTCAGGCGATATTAAAATATGGTTGGTCTGTCCTCCCACAGCACCTCTCCAAAGATTCTATAGTATCAGGCAGGATCTCAGGAAACAAACTCAAACAGCATGAAGAAGAGCGTTCATAATGCACCCAATACAACCAAAATTCAAGAATAAAACAAATAAACAAAAAGAGCACAGATGTTGCAGTGTTCAAGGATTCACCGCTACAGTATGCGGATGGTTTGAAATGTTTCCTTGTCATCACTGCACTATCAAATATAGCAATCAGGAAGTTTATTAACAAAACTACGCACAAAACAAACTTTAAAGGTCAACTCTATCAAAGCCTTTCCCAGTATGTATGGTGGGGCATATTTAAGCTATATTTCTGGAGAAGGAACAAACCTCTCATTGTATTTTTTTTAAACAGTAAACTTATGTTGCACTTTTTCTTTTTGCTGGTGTCAACATGTGTCAAAATATTGTTCTGTTAAAGAAATGATACCACACATACAGTGTCATAATTAATCTGTAGAGGTTTGCCAAAGGCAAAGTAAACCAGCAAGACACAGGCACCAGCTAAGAAACTGAATTGACAATTCCAGTGCCTCAAACAAATCCCTAGTCCTGCCAACACTTTCAATGCTTCTTTTTTTAAAAACAGTGTGTTATTGTGAAATATAGTACAATACCTTATTGGACTCATCTGAATATTGAAAGTAAATAGTGTGGTTTCACTGTGAACAAATTTTGTTTTTAGGATTTTCTGACCAAATATATTCACCAGAAGACTAGACTACATGCTAGAAAATGAGAAGTCACACAATAGGAAAATTAGACACTTCCTTTTCTGGGGACAAAGCTGTGATCACAGTTTGTTTTATCTCCAACTTCCATCTTAGCTAGTTGGGAGACCTTTGGAACCACAGAGAAGATTAATGAAAGAAAAGGGTCAAATTTTTTTGTGTGTGTCTTAATGTTTGGGCCCTTGTCTATATCTACCGACAAGTTAACATATAAGCTGTTTTGAGTCTGTCCTTGTTTGTAACTCTTACTTCCAATGAAAGAATACTGCACTAGCCAGTTGGCTATTGCAGTGGCACTGCTACCACTTGTCATCCAAATGACCTAGATTTGTGCCCTGAACCCTCGAATGCCTGGTGCTGACCGGCAAAGTGGGGTTCTGGCATACATCTTGGACATCTCCTGCCTCGGGGAGGAATGGCACCTTTTCTGTTGTACGATGGCCCCCGGTGACCTAGGGAGAAGGCATGTAGTGTGGGAAGTAGCAAGTGGTCCCTCTGGAACGGTCTTACGTGGCACACACCCACTTACCTGGCAAGTGACGCAGAGGCATCACACACTCAGAGTGAGGCTGGCAGAGGAGTACTGAAGGAAAGGCAGGGCTCACTCAACTTAATGATGGAGCCAACAGGCACAGAAACATGGAATTTGACAGCAGATAAGGACCGTTGGGCCCACCCAGTCTGCCCATTTGTCCCTGCTCATTCTGTCACCGCATTACTTGATCTCTGGCTCCCTCCCCCCACTTGCTTCCCAACTAAGATTTCCTTGAACCTACACTATACACGTTTGAAGCTCACCACTGTTTCGCCTCACCGTCCAGTGAGCGACTATCTGACATCCAACCACTTTTCAGTGAAGAAATACAGTGCTTCCTCACATCTCTCCTAAATTTACCCCATTCAGCTTCATTGCATGTGGCCTTGTTCTCGTGCATCATTTCCTTTGAAAAATACTCCACACCTGCACCTTATTTAATCCCGTGAGATATTTATAGGTGTCCATCATGTCCCCCCTTTCCCTCCACTCTTCCAGGGTGTACATACTTCTGTCTCTCCTCATAGGGCTTCTGATGCAGCCCCTGAACCATTTTAGTTGCCCTCCTCTGGACAGCCTCCAACCTGTGTATGTGCCTCCTGAGATGTGGTCTCCAGAACTGGGCACAGTAATCCAGGTGGGTTCTTATCAGCGATCATGGGTGCTGGAACATGGGGAAAAGTGGGGGGCTGTAGCAATTACAAAAGTAACCATTACTGCTTCCCTTCTGTCCTTGCATACATTAAAGGGGCACTCTGAATGCTCATGGGCAAAAGTGGGGGTGCTGTCACCCCCCCCCTTGGCTCACAGGTTCTGGCACCTATGCCAGCGATCTATAGGGTGGCAACACCACCACTCTCCATCTACTGGCGATACCCTTCCCTATGCATCCCTGCATACCACTGCCCAACCTATTGCCATGTCGTACTGTCTTGCCTCCTTGAGGTCATCGGATATGATTACTCCCAGGTCCCTTTCCTGTTTGGTGACTGTCAATACCTCTTCTCCCATTTTGTACTCTGCCCCTAGGTGCATGATTTAGTACTTTTTTTTTTTGCAAGGAAACACAACTGCCATGCCCCTGACCACTCCTCCAGTTTTCTCAGGTCTCTGCACATTCTTTCCACCCCCCTGAAGTGTCTTCCCTATTGGAGATTTTGGTGTCATCTGCAAAGAGGCATACCTTCCCTTCTAGCTCATCTGCCATGTCTCTGTAACCCCTAGATGGTGCTATCCCAGGGGCTACTACCCCTGCCTGATTTGCCACTAACAGGTTAAGGGGCCTGGATCCAATGGCGGGTGCCTCCACCCAGAGGTCAGGGTTTGCAATAGTTAAACTAACTTGGTCACAGCCCTCTGGGACACTGCAACCCCCCTTTCTTCCCACTAGTGGCCCACACAATATATCAGAATTACCTTCACAGTATACACTTACCCCAGGTCTGGTTCCGCACTGGGACCTCCCTGGAAATGAGATACAGTGCAACAATCACAGTACAGTACTTTAACATAGACAAATACCTCAGGCAGTATAACTTTGCTGAAACAAGCAGCTCTGATTTATTTAGGGGATATAACAAGGACAGGGGGAATCAGGTTAATTAGCTTATCACTCTAATAATCTACCTATGGCTCTGTGCAGGCCTATCCCTATCAGTTACTGTCCCTGGGTACCCAAGCCCTAGTGGCTAGTCCAAACCGTGGCAGCTGGTAGGGGCCCTTTCACACAGAGAAAAGGAGAATTAAACAGTCAGCAGTACAGTAATTCCATTTGGGTTTAATGTGGCAATTCAACAGGAGCGACCTGAATTAGTACTCCACGACCTCCAAATAAGATAGGGTCCTTCAATGTCAGCAGGGCTCACTTGAGGTACACAAACCTCTTCACACATCCATATAAAAGAAAGCACTATACCAGGCAGGCTGCATCTGTATCCGATCACAATTACTGCACAATACCCGGGAGAACACACAGCAGATTCAGTTCCTGACAGACCGAGTGCAATTTTCAGCAATTCCTCCAGTCTTCTACAGGGTGAGCCTGGTTTCTACTCTTCAGAGATCCTTTGACTCTTTTCACAGGACGGATTCAGTCCTAACAAGCTGTTACACAAGCTGCAGACCGAACTCTGGGCCTTACACACGTTTTTGACTAAAACTGCACACTGAAAAGCACAGGGCTCCTTCCTTCTTCACTGCCAAAGCTCAACTGAAACTCCAACCGACAAAACCGGCACTTCCTTTGAGTTCCTCCAGTTCTTGACTGGATTGGCTGTCACTCACAATAGACTGCTGCTGTTGGTCCAAAAGGCACTGAAGTCTAAACTACATCTCCCAGAGTCACTGCCCATACAATCCTCTTGTGGCTGGCTCAGATTATGAGTCCAAGTTCTGATTCGTCCAAGGCACCATTTTAGAGCTAGCTTACCCCACACTGATTGGTCCAGTTCAGCAGTTCAAAACTAGAATGGGAACTAGCAGACACAGTTCTGACTGCAAAGAAAGCAGGTTAGACAAACTGTAATTTCATTATTACTCTAAATAATTTCTGGCAAACAGTTACATCTTTCAGATAGGTTCCTTTGCACTCCTAGTAACTGCAAAATGAAGTGAATTGGCAGCAGCTCGAGTGGTACTCAGAGAAGCACACAGTCCCCCATACAAACTAATTATGTCTGCAAGCAGACAGCTCTTAAAGAGACAGTACCAGAGGCTCTAAAACACTAATCACTGATAAATGGCTTAAATGCCAAACACCATTCAGGCTTGGAGCATTCAAGCGAGCTCCTGAGTCTTTTGGGAACCCCCATTTCAGGGGTTACACCCTTCCTGGTCAGGGAAAGCTTGGCGTCCTAAGCAAGTACCCCATAAGTTTCAACTGCAACCATATACATTTGCATTAGGCTCGCATATGTAATCATCAGTCAATATATCATTTTACCAAGAACACATTTCTGAAACATTGCAGTCGTCACTCTTTACAGTATTACATACACATTGTACCATAACTCAAGTTATTACCTCTTGTACATGAAACCTGAAGAGAGGGGCCCTTCCTATCAGTTACCTGGGCTGGATGGGGCAAGGGCACCATATAGAGGGCAACACAAGTAACTTGAGTTAGCACTGATGCTCAGTTTGGGCAATGAGCTGGGGACACATACACTCCTTTATGGACAACATTGAGAGGCAAGTCCACAGGCCTCCCAAGTGAATCATAACTGAGGTGCACCACAGGCTTTACAGCTCGACCAGTCTTTCTAGGGGAACTGTTATAGTCTCTGCACTCTGAGCCTCATTTTCAGCATTGTCCTCACTTGTCAGGAGAGTCTCCATGGGGGTAGAGAGGCTAGAACTTGGGGCACTTTCAGCTCCAGGAGTTACAGTTTCTGAGTCCACAACATTTGGCTCGCATGGAGAGCTTTGGACACTGGCAGTGGACTGTCAGGGCACTCAAAATACTCTTCTTGTTCGGTGTATCACCAGTCTGCCCCAATCTATCATTTTCTCCTGAAAGCTCAAACAGTTCAACCATGCACAATGATTCCATTTCATCTGATCTGATGCTTTGCACTTCACTTTTGGGAGCATTGGCTCCAGGGATGAAGCTGGGGGCTTAGACAGTCCAGAAGGCCCAGCTTTGTCTCCAGTATTGACTAGGGGATTGCCCCAAACAATTGACTCCAGTTCGTAAGAAGGATAGTATTCAAAGTCACTCACTTTCTTCCGATATGGACTGACAGTCATGCTCAACTGGGACTTGTGGAGGGAACACTTTAACTTTGCTTCTGTAGGTGCAGACTTTCTTGATCTTTTCTTAGCAGCAGCTCTAGTCACTGGTCCAGAGGGCATCTTCTAGGGCTCAGACTCAATTAAGATTTGTCCAATGGGCAGTAAATGATTTATATGCATTGTTTTTACATCTTTGAATTATTCTCAGGCCTTACTTTGTACACTGGCAGATCATCTAGTTTGCCCACTACAATGTGAGGGAGATGGTGCCATCTGTCAGCAATTTTGTGCTTGCCATGCAGTCCCAGATTTCTTAGCAATACCGATCTCCTCCTGGAGTTCCTGTGCTTTCACCTTTATCATACCTTTCTTTGTTGGCCAGATTTCTTTTGGCAGCCATGGTTTGAGCCAGTTGGTACGCATGAGTTAGCTGGGCCTTTAACTTTTGCACATACTGTAAATAGTTGTCAGCTTGAACCCCATCAGGAGAGACCCCAAAACACACATCTACTGGTAGTCGAGCTTCTCTTCCAAACATCAGGCGGTAGGGGGAGAATCCAGTGGCATCACTTTTGGTGCAGTTATAAGCATGTACCAGGGTGCTAATTTGTTGGCTCCATCTAGGCTTGTCCTTTGGGTGCAGGGTGCCTAGCATATCTAACAAAGTGCGGTTGAAACGTTCAGGCTGTGGGTCCCCCTGGGGGTGGTAAGGAGTGGTTCTGGACTTTCGCACTCCCCACAGAGAAAGCATCTCTTTGATCAGACGACTCTCAAAGTCTCTCCCTTGATCAGAATGGATTCTCTGTGGAGCCCCATAGTGAACAAAAAAGTTTTCTACAAGTACTTTGGCCACAGTGGATGCTTTCTGGTCTTTGGTGGGGAAAGCTTGGGCATATCTCGTGAAATGGTCAGTGACCACCAGCACATTACTGATATTTCTTTGATCTGACCCCAAACTCAGAAATCAATACAGACCAGCTCCATGGGTGCACTGGTGGTGATGTTAACAAGGGGCAGCCCTCTGGGGCAAAGCTTTCCTCTGTAAGCAGCGACTACAAGTTCGAATGTGTTGCTCCACATCAGCCCCATCTTAGGCCAATAGAATCTGGATCTCACCAAGTCAAGTGTTCTGTCTATACCAAGGTGCCCCATGTGGTTGTGCAAGGACCTCAGTACTGAGTCTCGAAGGCAGTGGCAGCACTAGTTGTTGTTTGTCTACTTGTCCCCTCTGTCTACTGTTTCTCTGTATAACAGTTTATTGATCAGTTTCAACTTAGGACCTTCTTTGTATAACAGTGCAGTTCTCAAATCAGTGGAGCGTAATTTGGACACATCTTTTCCTGCATAGAGGGCTTCTAAAGCTGCTTTGATCATGGGATCGCTGGATTGAGCCACTCGAATACTGTCATTGTCCAGTTGAGGCAGTGCACCAATGTCTATTGCAGAAAAGTGGCAATAAGCAGCAGGTATGCAATTCTCAGAGGGTCCCAAGCAATCCACCATTACAGTCCACTGCGTCCGTGGACATTTGTTCCTCCCTGTCAAACTTCGGCAGAGTGCCCGAATGTCAGGTTCTGCCAATCGGACCCAATCATTCTGGGGAACAGGCCTCCGGGAGAGAGCATCAACATCTATGTGGTTCAGACCTGCTCGGTATTCGAGAGCATAGTCATATGTAGATAATGCAGAAAGCCACCTATGGCCAGTGGCATCCAACTTAGCTGAGGTCTGCACATAGGTCAAAGGATTATTGTCAGTTTTTACTAGTATTTTAGCCCCATACAAGTACTCATGGAATTGGTCAACAATAGCCCACTTCAAAGCTAGGAACTCTAACTTATGTACAGGATAGTTCTTTTCGGATGGGGTCAGGCTTCTACTGGCAAAGGCCACTGGTCTCAGGCCATTCTCGTGCTCTTGGTACAACACAGCTCCCAACCCTTGCAAGCTAGCATCAGTGTGCAGGACGAAGGTTTCTTGGATCGCATAGCCAGCACTGGAGCATGGGTAAGTTGATAATGATCTCATGAAAAGCAGTCTCACAATCAGAGTCCAGCGGGCCCCAAATATTTCACTGGATGAAAATACACTCTTTCAGTCTTGAGGACGCTGACTTTTGGTATTTTTGTGGGTTGGGGATACCCTTGAGTAAGGTTAAGTAAAGGGTGGATCACTCTTGAATAGTCCTTGATGAGCGCCGATAATAACCACAGAATCCCAGGAATCTTTGCAGTTCTTTTAGATTTTGGGCTGTGGCCAGGTGGTCAAGGCCTCAACTTTACTTGGGTCGGTCTCTATTCCTCGGTGGATACTATGTGTCCCACATACTTTACTGATGTTTGAAAGAATTGACACTTATCAATGGACAGTTTAAGGCCAAAGTCCTCCAGTCGGTCCAATACCTTAAATAATCTGCTCTCATGTTCCTCCAGTGAGCTGCCAAACACAATAACATCATCTAGGTATACCAGGCACTCTAGTAAGTTCATGTCCCCACTGCACGCTCCATCAATCGTTGAAAGTGGCTGGGGCACCTGAAACCCTTGAGGCAACCTCATGAATTCATAGAAGCCAAGCGGACAGATAAAGGCCGTCTTCTCACGGTCCTCTGGGCCATCGGGATCTGGTAGTACCCTCGGAGATCCAGCACAGAGAACCACTTGCTCCGTTTAGGCAGTCCAAAGCATCCTGAATGCGGGGCATTGTGTACTGATCAGGATAGTCCGCGGTTTAGGTGCGATAATCCACACACATCCTTACTGTTCCATTCTTTTCCTCACTACCACAATGGGGAAGCATAAGGCTTCTGGATTCTTGTATTACACCAGCAGCTAACATCTCTTGCAGATGCCGCTCACATCATCTATGTCAGCAGGTGCAGCCGAGACCTCTCATGAAATGGTCTTCGTCATGCAGCCGGATATTGTGCTCAGTCCTTGCACGCATCCTACATCCCATTCCTTTAAAGAAACACTGGTCTCTCTGGGCAAGCTTCTCACTGATCCTCACTTTCCATTCAGCTGGCAGCGGGAGTCGCCGAAATCAAACAAGTCAGGCGTGACTCTGTCATTCTTCCTTGAACTCTTGCTGCTGGGTAGCACTGCAGTGTCTGCACAATGCACATTAGCCAGGATGCAACCTCTGTTTACTCGAATGTCTCTTTCAGACACATTATGAACTTGGACCATTACCCTTCTGGCATAAGCATGGCTCTAGCGGGCAAAATACTAGGCTTGACCAGCAGTCCCTCTGGCAATTTTCCATCGCCTGGTGCATCCAACATTAATATTTTATTCTTAACATCCTTTCTGATACGGACCTCTCCCTGTAAGGTACACTGGGCATTTGGCGCCAGGATCAGAGACTCAGGATCCTTCTTCCATACAATTCCGACCGGTTCCTCTGGTTCTGTTTTTCAGCATCTCTGTGCCTCATAGGCCTTCTTAATTAAAGCCAGAACTCTTAAAGCTCTACTAGTCTTTGACCCTGTTTTCATAACACAACTGTGCCAGCCTTCCGAACATATGAGCATTTGTTCCAATCAACAAAGGGACACCATCATACAGTCCAGTGGGGGACACACTAAGGCTAGGGTCTCTACTTGTTCGGCCACTCCAGCCACGGAGGTGGGAAAGACAGCCAAATTCGGATATACCCGAATAGGGGTAGGCCTTCTCACTTAACCCCCATACATGCAGTCCTTCTAATGGTTGTAAGGGTACGTCTGACAAATGCTTCTGATACCAATCCTGGAACATAATTGTCACTGGGAGCCACTGTCTAATACAGCTCTTGTAGACACTCCATTCACCTTTACAGTGGTCTCCATGGAGGACCCACTATTCTGGACCAGTCTGGAGGCGGTAGTGGGGCCTGGGCAACTGACCTTGCCACAAAGGGCGTGGTTAGCATTTTGGTGCCCTCACTGGGATCATGTGTGCACCTCTTAACCACTGATTTCTTCTCCGAAGCTCTCCTTGTAGCCTATATGCAACTTGTCAGTGTCTTTTGGGACTGGCATTCCTTTTCATGTACCCATCTTTCCCACAATTATAGCAAAACATACTTTCTGGAGTTTGAGCTGGCGAGGCGCCACACTGGGAGCCAGGGCGGGGTATTACTAACTGGAAACCTGGGTGCCATCTCTGTCTGCGGTGTGATAAGCATTTGGAGACATCTCGTCAGTTTCTCCACTTCCATGGTCAAGGAATTGAGTTTGGAGCTGTTATCAGCAGGAGATACATGGGTGGTACCCCACCCCCATAGCAGATGCAGTCGATATAGGTCAGGCCTGCGACTTGCAGTAGGCACTTCATAAGGGACTGTTTTTGAATTCCGGATCTCTCTCAACAGTTTTCCCCCATTGTGGCATATCTTTTCCTTGTCAGAGCACTCATTGACTGTCAACCTCTGCCCCTGAACTTCACTTGATGGGTCACCCTCAGTCACTCGGGTCGTAGCCACAGCTGTTGGTGCAGGTACCTCCGAGTCGCTTTTCTCAACTCCTCAATTTCTCTCATTAACTCATCATAGGAGGGTGGGGATTCCAGTCGGTTTGCCAGGCGTAACTGAAGCAACAGCAGTTCTGAGAAGGGGCAGACTTAGGATTCTGTCCAGTCTGGTTCGGTCCAGTTCAATCGCTGGCAAACTACCCTTTCTGAGGCATTCTTGCAACAATTTTTCCAGCTGAGACATACACAGACAACAACTCCCCTTGGTACTGTTGTGCATTTCTTACTCTCCACCATAGGTCCTCATCAGAATCTGGGCTCCCATACACATTCTCCAAGGCCTCAAGATAGGCCTGTGCAGTCGCTTCAGGGTTACTGGCCCTGCTTAGCACGGATGGTAGCCAGGGCAGGACCTCGGAGGCTTCACTAACCCTCTTCGCTCGCTCCGAGCATTGCCATTCTAGCACTTGGGGGGCAACATAGTCTATCCAGGTCTCCCAGTCATTCTCCCTTGGGGGTGGGGAGGTGCCAGAGAAGATCCTCAACCTGGTGTAAGAGTCTGACTAATGGCAGGTGCAGAAATAGGAGTCTGCATTGGTTCAGCCACCATTACGGGCACTGGAGCAGGAGAGGGTGTTGGGGAGGAACACCCCAGGTGGCAAGAATAGTTTTTCTCAAGTCCTCCACAGTTTTCCCTCTCCCAGCAACCATTCAGCAAATTTCTCCTCAAAAGTTTCAGATAGTGGTGGGGCTGATTCCCCGGTCTTTACTGTCCTTAGTTATCACCTCCAAGCAGTGAGGGCTCCCTCTGGGGTAATGGTCTGTGGCACTTTGGAGCTATCTATGGATCCTTAAACTCTACTAGGGCCAGAAAAGTGTGGGTGAGCAGATTAGCATGCCGACCCACCACCACAGGGTTTGTAAACCTTCCACCTTGAAAGTACTCCCTGCACAGTGTCCGTATTGATACCCAGGGGATGTCCAGGATAAACATAGCATTTGGAAGTCGATTCTCTCCCCAGTACACCACTCCACCAGCCGGTGCAGCCACTTCTGTCGGGTACCCATTTTTTTTAACAGTGGTTCGTAAATATGGCCACCAGAGGACACACAATCCCAGCGGTGAGCTCCAAGATGTAACCCCTAGATGGCGCTATCCCAGGGGCTACTACCCCTGCCTGATTTGCCACTAACAGGTTGAGGGGCCTGGATCCAATGGCGGTGCCTCCACCCAGAGGTCAGGGTTTGCAATAGTTAAACTAACTTGGTCACAGCCCTCTGGGACACTGCAACCCCTTTCTTCCCACTAGTGGCCCACACAATGTATCAGAATTACCTTCAAGTATACACTTACCCCCAGGTCTGGTTCCGCACTGGGACCTCCTGTGAAATGAGATACAGTAACAATCACAGTACAGTACTTTAACATAGACAACACCTCAGGCAGTATAACTTTGCTGAAACAAGCAGCTCTGATTTATTTAGGGGATATAACAAGGACAGGGGAAATCAGGTTAATTAGCTTATCACTCTAATAATCTACCTATGGCTCTGTGCACAGGCCTATCCCTATCAGTTACTGTCCCTGGGTACCCAAGCCCCAGTGGCTAGTCCAAACCGTGGCAGCTGGTAGGGCCCCTCACACAGAGAAAAGGAGAATTAAACAGTCAGCAGTACAGTAATTCCATTTGGATTTAATGTGGCAATTCAACAGGAGCGACCCTGAATTAGTACTCACGACCTCCAAATAAGATAGGGTCCTTCAATGTCAGCAGGGCTCACTTGAGGTACACAAACCTCTTCACACATCCATATAAAAGAAAGCACTATACCAGGCAGGCTGCATCTGTATCCCGATCACAATTACTGCACAATACCGGGAGAACACACAGCAGATTCAGTTCCTGACAGACCGAAGTCAATTTTCAGCAATTCCTCCAGTCTTCTACAGGTGAGCCTGGTTTCTACTCTTCAGAGATCCTTTGACTCCTTTTCACAGGACGGATTCAGTCCTATAGCTGTTACACAAGCTGCAGACGGAACTCTGGGCCTTACACGTTTTTTGACTAAAACTGCACACTGAAAAAGCACAGGGCTCTTCCTTCACTGCCAAAGCTCAACTGAAACTCCAACAGACAAAACCGGCACTTCCTTTGAGTTCCTCCCAGTTCTTGACTGGATGGCTGTCACTCACAATAGACTGCTGCTGTTGGTCCAAAAGGCACTGAAGTCTAAACTACATCTCCCAGAGTCACTGCCCATACAATCCTCTTGTGGCTGGCTCAGATTATGAGTCCAAGTTCTGATTCGTCCAAGGCACCATTTTAGAGCTAGCTTACTCCCACTGATTGGTCCAGTTCAGCAGTTCAAAACTAGAATGGGGAACTAGCAGACACAGTTCTGACTGCAAAGAAAGCAGGTTAGACAAACTGTAATTTCATTATTACTCTAAATAATTTCTAGCAAACAGTTACATCTTTCAGATAGGTTCCCTTTGCACTCCTAGTGACTGCAAAAATGAAGTGAATTGGCAGCAGCTCGAGTGGTACTCAGAGAAGCACACAGTCCCCCCATACAAACTAATTATGTCTGCAAGCAGACAGCTCTTAAAGAGACAGTACCAGAGGCTCTAAAAACACTCACTGATAAATGGCTTAAATGCCAAACACCATTCAGGCTTGGAGCATTCAAGCAAGCTCCTGGAAGTCTTTTGGGAACCCCCATTTGCAGGGGGGGGTTACATCTCTAAGACAGTAAAAAGGACTGTTCACAGTACTGATCCCTGAGGCACCCCGCTGGTTATACTCCCTTCCCCAGATATAACTCCATTTACCACCACCCTCTGTCGCCTAACCATAAACCAATTTTTTACCCAGTTTACCACCTTAGGACCCACCGCTTAGCTGCTCAGTTTCCTAATGTGTCTCATATTGGGTATGTGTTGAATGCCTCACTAAAATCTAAGAAGACCACATCCACCACCACACTCTAATCTATTTCTCCTGTCACCAGTCAAAGAAATCAATCAGATTTGTCTTACATGACAACCCCCCCCCCCCCACACACACACACACACACACACACTGCATCTGTGCTGCCTTAGGTCTTGTAACCCACTGGATTCAAGATACTCCACAAGCCTTTCCTTCAGCAGTGACTCCATTAACTTCCAACTCACTGATGTCAGACTCACCAGCCTATAGTTGCCAGCCTTCTCCCTGCTACTGCTTTTATGAAGCAGGACTACATCTGCCCCCCTCCAGGCTCCCAGAACCACTCTTGTTTTAAGTGAGTTGCTGAATAGGGCTGTCAAAGGTATAGTCAATACCTCTCTGAGCTTTCCCAGTACCCTTGGGTGTACCCCATCTGGCCTTGTAGCTTTGCCTACTTTCAGATTTGCGAGTCCCTTAAGTACTCTCTCTCTATTCCAAATGAACATGTGTTTACCTCCCTCCAGTGCTCCAGCTGTTTTTATGTGGCCCATCCCCTTCCTCCGTGAAGTCTGAAGGAAAGTATTTGTTGAGAATATCTTCTCTTTCCTGATCCTCCTCAGCACTGTCCCCCCCCCGCCCTTCTTAACCACACAAACCCTCGCCTAGTTTTTGTCATTTCACTTATGTACCTTAAAAAGGTCTTGTCCCCCTTAGTTACCCCTTGTGCTATTCTTTCCTCAGTTTATGCCTTTGTGCTCTGCACTGCTTTCCCTGATACACCTCCCTACCTTCTTCCCTCTGTATCTCTTCATACCGCCTGAATGCTATCCTTTTAGCATTTACCTTTTCAGTCACTTCCCTTGAGAATCATAGCAGTCTCTTTTTCTCCTGTTATTGCTCATTTCCTTCATGCAGAGGTTTGCAGCCTTCACCATGCCTTCTCTTAACTTAGCCCACAGCCCACTGTTCCTCCACCCTACCCAGGTCATCTCCCTGCTAGGTCATTTCTAAAGCACTCACACATTTTCTTTAATCTGCTCCCCTGAAGTCCAGAATCCTTGTCCTTGTGTGACTTGATTCCATTGCCAGCCTTACGCTGAACCACACTGTACAGTGATCACTGGTCCTCAAGTTGACATCTGCAATACTATCCCTGTTTGTGAGCACCAGGTCCCGTATTGCTCCAACATGAGTGGGCTCCCTGACTAGCTAAGAAACACACCCTGCAGGAAGTCTAGGATATGCCTGCTTCTAGCTGAGGCTGTGGTTGGGAGGCTCCACTCTAGATCCAGCAGACTGAAGTCCGCCACCACCAGTACCTCCCCTTTTTCTGCCATTGTGACAATGGCTTCCCTCAGTGCCTTATCTAGATTCTCCCTCTGTGCTGAAGGTCTGTAGATAACACTGGTGTGAACAGTGGCTCCGGTTCGTCTCAAGGGTGACTCACAGTCCCTAGATAATGTGATAGGGTGATATTGATTTTCCCCATTGTATCCTAGCCCTAGATAGGGTGTCTCTAGTTTTCCCCTTTTGCTTTATTTTTACCCCTTTGTACCCTTACCTTAGATAGGATGTTTCCCCTTTTCCCCACACAACAGATAGTTACTGTTTGTACAAACTGTTATCTCCCTGCCTGCATTCTATCTGGTGGCTCCTCATGACATGACCTGGGAGGGTGTATTCAGGGAAAATACCCCAGTAGCCCCAGGCAGATGAAGCTGCCTGCCCCCATGCCACAGTAGGGACCTATCAAGTCCTCCCGTGCCTCACAGTCTCCTCCTCATGGACATAGTCCATTGAGTTAAGAATTCTCCTCTCAGCTTGGGAAACTGGGGGTGGGTCTCACTCGCAGGGGATAAGCAATGGGCTATGGTCGAGATACTGGCGAGGATGTTGAGCAGCAGCTGATTGGGGGGTTAGTGCACTGGAGGACTCTTAAGGTGGACAGAAGGGCTTGGGCAGGTGGAAGGAGAACCACACAGATCGAGCAGAGGCTGATGACGGGTTGGTCCATTGGAGGACTCTTAAGGTGGACAGAAGGGCTTGGGTAGGTGGAAGGAGCACCAAACAGAGCATGTTAGTCTTGCACTCTTCAATATGTAGGTATACACCCTTGGTCAACTCACCAGCAAAATGAGAATGACCCAGTTTACTTCCTGCTAGATATTGCTCCATATCTGATCACATGTAGCACAATTCGGCATTAAGGTACCAGTTCAAACTTTGCCCCCCAAAAAAGCAATTCTGTACTGAATAAGCAAGGTGATTGATCCCCACCCACTCACGGCCCTTTGACATGCAACATCTGTTTTGCTGTGGGTGGGGTCCATAAAGTACCCTTCTGTCACGTAGCAAAAGCCAGCACTGTGTCTGTCTGTACTAAATCTGGGCTGTGGATACAATGAGGGTTTTAGTTTCCAGTGGCAACATCCACATACGTATCAGAAGCTCTATAAATTAAGTCAAAAGTTGGGAACCAGCATACTAAAGCTACAGCAGAACTCTTACTCTCCTACATAAAAAGGTCTTTCTAATTCAGCCTAAGTTATACGAAAGTATCTTGTGACTCAGTATTTTATTTGAGGTGAAAGGCAATATGTGTGTCACTCTCCTGCTCAATAAAGCATACTGTGGAAGACATGTAATGCTAGCATGTAGTGTACATCACCTTGCATTATTCATCACTGAAATATGCAACAAGGTTTTCATTCTTCACACATGAAGAGTTAGACATGATGCGTTTCTAAAATTCTTGGTTGGGAAGGCTACAGAATAGCATTAACAGCAAGCCTAAAGCATCTGTCACTGTGGAATATTCGCTGTTTGCAATGCTGTTGTACAGGGTCTTGTACACATTTGTACTATATATTTACACTGGATAGACCACATAAGATGTAGTATCTCATTTTCAGTGGTGTCCTGCTTTTACACATTTTTAGACTGTATTTACTGAGAATAGGGCAGCTGAGAGGCAATATCTGATTTTTTAGTGGGCACATTTTGACTCCAAAATTCCAAAGTCTTCTTATGATTTGATGTTATGATCATGACAGGTGGAATATCTGAAATCCCACCTGAAAGGTGATTTCACAGTGTGACTGTGAAAACAAGTTTCAGAGGAGATTTGAAAAATGACACCTGTCATGTTCAGGAGGTGGGGTAACACTGGGATATATGTTGAACATTAGGAACCAAAATGTGTATAAATGAAGGTATAAGTAAATATCGGAACAATTTAACGTTTCCTCATAACTCAGTTGTTTTTTTCACATTCTGACCCCAAATGTTTAACACAGTCTTTTCATAAGCACTCCTTCTGAACATGACAGGTGCCATTTATAAAATAGTGGTGGAAACGTCATTTTGTGCCACAAGTATGAAAACACATTTTGACTAGGATTTGAAAAACGACAGTTGTCCCATTCATGGGGTGATGTGAAAAATGGCTGTGCTGAAAATCTGGGGTGAAAATACTAAAAATTATCAAAGTTCTGAGCGGGCATTGAAAAATTTCAATGTATGCTCATTACTTTGTTTTTTAATATATTTTCTCCCCAAATTTTCATCATAGCCTTCTTCTGACCTCACATAGCCTTCTTATGACCCCACCTCATGAACAAGGGTAGAGAAAATTTTCAAATCCTGTCTGAAAGGTGATTTCGCACCACAAGTGCATAAACACATTTTGGCCAGGATTTGAAAAAAACTGTAGCTGTCACATTCATGAGGTGGTATGAAAAAAATGGTTAGGTTGAGAATTTGGGGTCAAAATATTTAAAGAGACCAAAGTTATGGGTGTCGTTGGAAAAAATTAAACGTATGTTCATAACTTTGTTGTTTTTTAATATTTTTGCCCCAGATTTTCAACATAGCCTTCTTCATACCCTACCTCATGAACAAGAATAGAGAAAATCTTCACATCTTGCCCAAAAGGGGATTTCGCACAACGAATGCAAAATCCACATTCGGGACAGATTTGCATAATTTCACCATCATTGTTCATGAAGTGGTGTCCCAAAAAGGCCATGTTGAAAATTTGGGCAAAATCTCAGAAAATAACCAAGTTATGAGGACAAGTTCATAACCAATTGAAATACAATGAACCGCATACCTGATTTCCTCCGTTCACAGCCCAGTGTTGAAGAGTGAAGATGTGTCTCTGGTCCAGAGAGGATGACGGTGTTGAACACCTGGTAGGTAAGTAAAGGGTGCTGTGGTATGCGGTGGTGGGTGCTGAGTGAGAGGGTAATGCCAGCAGCAGCAGCAGATGATATAGATGGAATAGTTTTCTTTTTGACAGGGTGTATACAAAAAAAAAAAAAAAAAAAGACTATGAAGGACATTTTCTTTATTTCAGGTAACGACACTGGGGATTGGGCACCCCAATGTCAGTATTATGTAAAAACAGGCCAGGCACCTTAGAAGTAAACATATGCAAAGTTAAGATTTCAATCAGTTTAACAGAGTACACAAAAGTTAGCTCTCCTTTTGATGTGGAACCTCAGGGAAGAAACAACACGTTCTAGGCGATACCTTTTATTGTGCTAACAAAACTAATTTAGTCTTGGCTTTCCACAGTTACGTTATGCTTACATCCTTAGCTCAGTGGAAGTAGAGCACTGTTTTCAAGGAACTGACAAAGAAGCTTAGCTCTCAAAAACTAGTGGCAAAAGCGCAATTTTGTTGGTTCAGTAAAACATTTCACCAACAGGCATACCACATTTCTCTATCAAACAATGCCCAAGAAATAAATACAGAATAGGGTCTTGGCTGATGTGACTAAATAAATAGTGATCTGTGGGCATCCCAGATGTAAAGCAAGGGTATTTCAGTTTACAGATTTGACTCGTAAGCTGTTGCTACACGGCAGCTTTTAAGTTCAATCTTCCCTAAACAAGTATGACATAGTATCCAGATTGCAAATCTGCTCCAGTTCTTTAGATTTACAAATACCCTACATTGAGGATGTTTCAGTAAATACCAGCATTGCACTGCAACTAGTATGGGACATACATTGTGTTATGTCACGCTGAAGGCACAAAAAGAGAATTAAAAAAGAATGGGTCATCCACAAGCAAAGGATGAATGGAGAGTGGAAGACAAGTGCTGAAAATAAACTAAGAACTCCAATGTTTGAGATTTGTTATACTGCATATATATTTGCACATCATTTAGTTAACTACTGTTTTTCATCTACTGTATTGTTCTGTTAGGCTAGCTATAATTTAATGTTATTGTAACCCCCCTGCAAATGGGGGGTTCCCAAAAGACTTCCAGGAGCTTGCTTGAATGCTCCAAGCCTGAATGGTGTTTGGCATTTAAGCCATTTATCAGTGAGTGTTTTTAGAGCCTCTGGTACTGTCTCTTTAAGAGCTGTCTGCTTGCAGACATAATTGTTTATATGGGGACTGTGCTTCTCTGAGTACCACTCGAGCTACTGCCAATTCACTTCATTTTGCAGTCACTAGGAGTGCAAAGGGAACCTATCTGAAAGATGTAACTGTTTGCCAGAAATTATTTAGAGTAATAATGAAATTACAGTTTGTCTAACCTGCTTCTTTGCAGTCAGAACTGTGTCTGCTAGTTCCCCATTCTAGTTTTGAACTGCTGAACTGGACCAATCAGTGTGGGGTAAGCTAGCTCTAAAATGATGCCTTGGACGAATCAGAACTTGGACTCATAATCTGAGCCAGCCACAAGAGGATTGTATGGGCAGTGACTCTGGGAGATGTAGTTTAGACTTCAGTGCCTTTTTGGACCAACAGCAGCAGTCTATTGGTGACAGCCAATCCAGTCAAGAACTGGGAGGAACTCAAAGGAAGTGCCGGTTTCGTCAGTTGGAGTTCAGTTGAGCTTTGGCAGTGAAGAAGGAAGAGCCCTGTGCTTTTCAGTGTGCAGTTTAGTCAAAAGAAAGCGTGTACTGAAGGCCCAGAGTTCCGGTCTGCAGCTTGTGTAACAGCTTGTTAGGACTGAATCCGTCCTGTAGAAAAGAATAAAGGATCTCTGAAGAGTAGAAACCAGGCTCACCCTGTAGAAGACTGGAAGAATTGCTGAAAATTGCACCTCGGGTCTGTCAGGAACTGAATCTGCTGTGTGTCTCTCCGGCATTGTGCAGTAAATGCGACTGGGATACAGATGCAGCCTGCCTGGTATAGTACTTCTTTATATGGATGTGTGAAGAGGTTTGTGTACCTCAAGTGAGCCCTGCTGACATTGAAGGACCCTATCTTATTTGGAGGTCGTGAGTACTAATTCAGGGTTGCTCCCTGTTGAATTGCCACATTAAATCCAAATGGAATTACTGTACTGCTGACTGTTTAATTCTCCTTTTCTCTGTGTGAAGGGCCCCTACCAGCTACCACAGGTTTGGACTAGCCACTAGGGCTTGGGTACCCAGGGACAGTAACTGATAAGGGATAGAGCCTGTGCACAGAAGCCATAAATAGATTATTAGAGTGATAAGCTAATTAACCTGAGTTTCCCCTGTCCTTGTTATATCCCCTAAATAAATCAGAGCTGCTTGTTTCAGCAAAGTTATACTGCCTGAAGTATTTGTCTATGTTAAAGTACTGTACTGGGAGTTGTTGCACTGTATCTCATTTCACAGGAGGTCCCAGTGCGGAACCAGACCTGGGGGGGTAGTGTATACTGTGAAGGTAATTCTGATATATTGTGTGGCCACTAGTGGAAGAAAGGGGGTTGCAGTGTCCTCAGGGCTGTGACCAAGTTAGTTTAACTATTGCAAACCCTGACCTCTGGGTGGAGGCACCCGCCATTGGATCCAGGCCCTCAACCTGTTAGTGGCAAATCAGGCAGGGGTAGTAGCCCCCGGGATAGCGCCATCTAGGGGTTACATCTTGGAGGCTCACCGCTGGGATTGTGTGTCCTCTAGTGGCCATATTTACTGAACCACACTGTTAAGAAAAAAATGGGCACCTCGACAGAAGTGGCTGTGCACCGCTGGTGGAGTGGTGTACTGGGAGGAGATCGAATTTCAAAATGCTATGCTTATCCTGGACATCCCCTAGATCAATACGGACACTGTGCAGGAGTACTTTCCAAGGTGGAAGGTTTACAAAACCCTGTGGTGGTGGAGTCGGCATGCTAATCTGCTCACCCACACTTTCCTGGCCCTAGTAGAGTTTAAGGATCCCATAGATAGCTCCAAAATTACAGACCATTACCCCAGAGGAGCCCCTCACTGCTGGAGAGTGATAACTAGGACAGTAAAGACCCGAGGAATCAGCCCCACCACTATCTGAAACTTTTGAGGAGAAATTTGCTGAATGGTTGCTGGGAGAGGGAAAACTGTGGAGGACTTGGAAAACTATTCTTTCCACCTGAGGTGTTCTCCCCAACACCCTCTCCTGCTCCAGTGCCCGTAATGGTGGCTGAACCAATGCAGACTCCTATTTCTGCACCTGCCATTAGTCACGACTCTTACCGAAGGTTGAGGATCTTCTCTGGCACCCTCCCCACCCCCCAAGGGGAGGATGACTAGGAGACCTGGATAGACTATGTTGCCCCCCAAGTGCTAGAATGGCAATGCTCGGAAGGCGAAAAGCGAAAGAGGGTTAGTGAGAGCCTCCGAGGTCCTGCCCTGGCTACCATCCGTGCTAAGCAGACCCAGTAACCCTGAACGACTGCACAGGCCTATCTTGAGGCCTTGGAGAATGTGTATAGGAGCCCAGATTCTGATGAGGACCTATGGTGGAGAGTAAGAGATGCACAACAGTACCAAGGGAGTTGTTGTCTGTGTATGTATCTCGGCTGGAAAAATTGTTGCAAGAATGCCTCAGAAAGGTAGTTTGCCAGCGATTGAACTGGACCGAACCAGGCTGGACAGGATCTAAGTCTGCCCCCTTCTCAGAACTGCTGTTGCTCAGTTACACCTGGCAATCGGACTGGAATCCCCACCCTCCTATGATGAGTTAATGAGAGAAATTCGAGGAGTTGAGAAAAAGCGACCTCGGGAAGGACCTGCACCAATAGCTCGAGCTACGACCCAGTGACTGAGGGTGACCCATCAAGTGAAGTTCAGGGGCAGAGGTTGGCAGTCAATGAGTGCTCTGACAAGGAAAAAATATGTCACAATGGGCGAACTGTTGAGAGAGATCCGGGTAAAACAGTCCTTTATGAAGGCCACGCCAGGCACGGGCCCTGACCTATATCCGACTGCATTTCGCTATGGGGTGGGGTACCCACCATGTATCTCCTACTGATAACAGCTCCGAACTCGATTCCTTGACCATGGAAGTGGAGAAACTGACGAGATGTCTCCAAATGCTTATCACGCCGCAGACAGAGATGGCACCAAGGTTTCCAGTTAGTAATACCCCGCCCTGGCTCCCAGTGTGGGCGCCTCGGCCAGCTCAAACTCCAGAAAGTATGTTTTGCTATAATTGTGGGAAAGATGGGCACATGAAAAGGAATGCCAGTCCCCAAAGAGCACTGACAAAGTTGCATATAGGCTACAAGGAGGCTTCGGAGAAGAAATCAGTGGTTAGAGGTGCGACATGATCCCAGTGAGGGCACCAAAATGCTAATTCACGTCCTTTTGTGGCAAGGTCAGTTGCCCAGGCCCCTACCGCCTGATGTTTGGAAGAAGCTCGACTACCAGTAGATGTGTGTTGGGGGTCTCTCCTGATGGGGTTCAAGCTGACAACTATTTACAGTATGTGCAAAGTTAAAGGCCCAACTAACTCATGCGTACCAACTGGCTCAAACCATGGCTGCCAAAGAAATCTGGCCAACAAAGAAAGGTATGATAAAAGGTGAAAGCATAGGAACTCCAGGAGGAGATCGGTATTGCTAAGAAATCTGGGACTGCATGGCAAGCACAAGATTGCTGACAGATGGCACCATCTCCCTCACATTGTAGTGGGCAAACTAGATGATCTGCCAGTGTACAAAGTAAGGCCTGAGAATAATTCAAAAGATGTAAAAACAATGCATAGAAATCATTTACTGCCCATTGGACAAATCTTAATTGAGTCTGAGCCCCTAGAAGATGCCCCCTCTGGACCAGTGACTAGAGCTGCTGCTAAGAAAAGATCAAGAAAGTCTGCACCTACAGAAGCAAAGTTAAAGTGTTCCCCTCCACAAATCCCAGTTGAGCATGACTGTCAGTCCATATCGGAAGAAAGTGAGAGTGACTTTGAATACTATCCTTCTTACGAACTGAGTCAATTGTTTGAGGCAATCCTAGTCAATACTGGAGACAAAGCTGGGCCTTCTGGACTGTCTAAGCCCCCCAGCTTCATCCCTGGAGCCAATGCTCCCAGAAAGTGAAGTGCAGCATCAGATCAGATGAAATGGAATCATTGTGCATGGTTGAACTGTTTGAGCTTTCAGGGAGGAAATGATAGATTGGGGCAGACTGGTGATACACCGAACAAGAAAAGTATTTTGAGTGCCCTGACAGTCCACTGCCAGTGTCCTAAAGCTCCATGCGAGCCAAATGTTGTGGACTCAGAAACTGTAACTCCTGGAGCTGAAAGTGCCCCAGGTTCTAGCCTCTCTACCCCATGGAGACTCCCTGACAAGTGAGGACAATGCTGAAAATGAGGCTCAGGTGGAGAGACTATAACAGTTCCCCTAGAAGAAAGACTGGTCGTGTAAAGCCTGGTGCACCTCAGTTATGATTCATGGGAGGCCTGTGGACTTGCCTCTCAATGTTGTCCATAAAGGGTGTAATGTTCCCAGCTCATTGCCCAAACTGAGCATCAGTACTAACTCCAAGTTACTTGTGTTGCCCTCTGATATGGTGCCTTGCTCCAGCCCCAAGGTAACTGATGAGGAAGGGCCCCTTCTTCAGGTTTCATGCGTACAAGAGGTACAACTTGTGCTATGGTACAATGTGTATGTATACTCGTGTAAAGAGTGACGTACTGCAATGTTTCCAGAAATGTGTTCTGTAAAATGATATATTGACTGATGATTACATATGCAGAGCCTAATGCAAATGTATATGGTTGCAGTTGAAACTTGTAAAGTACCTGCTGACGGACGATCAAGCTTTCCCAGACCAGGAAGGATGTAACCCCTGCAAATGGGGGTTCCCAAAAGACTTCCAGGAGCTTGCTTGAATGCTCCAAGCCTGAATGGTGTTTGGCATTTAAGCCATTTATCAGTGAGTGTTTTGTAGAGCCTCTGGTACTGTCTTTAAGAGCTGTCTGCTTGCAGACATAATTAATTATATGGGGACTGTGCGTCTCTGAGTACCACTCGAGCTGCCGTAATTCACTTCATTTTTGCAGTCACTAGAGTGCAAGGGAACCTATCTGAAAGATGTAACTGTTTGCCAGAAATTATTTAGTAATAATGAAATTACAGTTTGTCTAACCTGCTTTCTTTGCAGTCAGAACTGTGTCTGCTAGTTCCCATTCTAGTTTTGAACTGCTGAACTGGACCAATCAGTGTGGGTAAAGCTAGCTCTAAAATGATGCCTAGACGAATCAGAACTTGGACTCATAATCTGAGCCAGCCACAAGAGGATTGTATGGGCAGTGACTCTGGGAGATGTAGTTTAGACTTCAGTGCCTTTTGGACCAACAGCAGCAGTCTATTGTGAGTGACAGCCAATCCAGTCAAGAACTGGAGGAACTCAAAGGAAGTGCCGGTTTAAGTCAGTTTGGAGTTCAGTTGAGCTTTGGCAGTGAAGAAGGAAGGAGCCTGTGCTTTTCAGTGTGCAGTTTTGAGTCAAAAAGCTGTGTAAGGCCCAGAGTTCAGTGCAGCTTGTGTAACAGCTTGTTAGGACTGAATCCGTCCTGTGAAAAGAATCAAAGGATCTCTGAAGAGAAACCAAGGCTCACCCTCTAGAAGACTGGAAGAATTGCTGAAAAGTTCACTCGGTCTGTCAGGAACTGAATCTGCTGTGTTCTCCGGGTATTGTGCAGTAATTGCGATCGGGATACAGATGCAGCCTGCCTGGTATAGTACTTTCTTTTATATGGATGTGTGAAGAGGTTTGTGTACCTCAAGTGAGCCCTGCTGACATTGAAGGACCCTATCTTATTTGGAGGTCGTGAGTACTAATTCAGGGTTGCTCCTGTTGAATTGCCACATTAAATCCAAATGGAATTACTGTACTGCTGACTGTTTAATTCTCCTTTTCTCTGTGTGAAAGGGCCCCTACCAGCGCCCACGGTTTGGACTAGCCACTAGGGCTTGGGTACCCAGGGACAGTAACTGATAGGGATAGGCCTGTGCACAGAGCCATAAATGAATTATTAGAGTGATAAGCTAATCCTGATTTCCCCTGTCCTTGTTATATCCCCTAAATAAATCAGAGCTGCTTGTTTCAGCAAAGTTATACTGCCTGAGGTATTTGTCTATGTTAAGTACTGTACTGTGATTGTTGCACTGTATCTCATTTCACAGGAGGTCCCAGTGCGGAACCAGACCTGGGGTAAGTGTATACTGTGAAGGTAATTCTGATATATTGTGTGGGCCACTAGTGGGAAGAAAGGAGTTGCAGTGTCCCAGAGGGCTGTGACCAAGTTAGTTTAACTATTGCAAACCCTGACCTCTGGGTGGAGGCACCCGCCATTGGATCCAGGCCCCTCAACCTGTTAGTGGCAAATCAGGCAGGGGTAGTAGCCCCTGGGATAGCGCCATCTAGGGGTTACATTATGATATTGAAGGATGGTTTTCTTTCCTTCCGGTTGGGGAAGGGAGGACAACAGCAGGCTGATCATGACACGATCTGTTGTGCTTCCTGGGTGGTGTTATGCACATCAAATTAAAGAGCTGCCCTATGATTGAGGTGGTGCCCTCCTTTGAACTACACAAAGTTTCTGCCCAGCAAGCCAGAACAGTGTAACAATCAGCCTAACTGATAACTGGTGTGACACTGACAAACTCCTTGCAGAGTGCCCTGCATTGGACCAACAGTGACACTCCTCTAAAAACCCACTCTCATACCAAAATGCTCGCTGACTGTAAGTGCATGGCAAACATAAAAAGTGTCTACTAGTTCCTATCAGGACTGGTTAAATTACCCAGCTTTCTAACTGAAACACTCATGCAATATTGTCTAGGGGGTCTAAGCACTGACCTGAAAAACAAGAGATCCCAGGTTCAGATTCCACCACAGCCACTGGCTCACTAAATAAAGTTTAGCCAGTCCCATTACCTCTCTATGTTTTAGTCATCTTACTAAAAGAGGGTAGAAACAGGGCCCGGAAAAAACAAGATTTTACATCTCAGTTGGGCCATTCTTGGAAACAACTAAATAAAAAGAAACAAGATGAAAGTGATACAGATATTAAGAGGTTCCAGTACATTGTATTTTCAAACAGTCCGGCCCCCTTTGCAGATTTTCAAGGGTCCCACAGCAAAAATTAAGAAGTTCCATTCCAGCGAAATAACCTATGGAAATAATGCCTAGAAAATAACGCTGAAAAGATTGGGGTAAAAAGCATGGTGCATCTTCAGATCCCCTGTTCACGTGAGTAAGACAAAAGTCTGCTGTCCAGGGACCCTTGCTATGAGGCTAACAGAAGTTCTGTGGCACTAATAAAATATGCTTAACAGATACTATAAAAGCAATTGAAAATTCATTATCTTCTTCTGATGCTTTTGCATAAGAAGAGTAGAGGTTGCTAGAGTGGAGACTGAAATGTTCACAGTATTATTAAGAGCATAAGATGAAGTTGCACACAACAGTTTCTAAACAAATAATGTGTAGTGTAAAAAACATTTTTTTTTTAAAACTGTCAAGTAATTTTACGTATTGATACAAAAAAAGTATCAATACAGTTTATCGGTTCAAAAAGTAGTACTGATTCTATGTGTCTGCTGTTTTTTGGCTGTGTCACATCTAAAAAACATGCATCGATAATATATACAAAAAAACAGTTTGAAATAGTATTGATATAAATAGAATAGTACTGACTCCCCCAAAAACCTATCGATGAACTGAGTTTTTTTTCTTAAATCAGTATTTCCTCTACTTTTTAACCTCTAATCTTCCCCCATCCTGACCATAACTACTGCTATTCTACTGTCCCCAGCCCCCACACCCAACTTCTCTGTGACTTAACTTCGCGCCATTGCCCTCTGCCACAGGATTGTAGCTGAAAGTGCCCAGTCGCAGGTGCAGTGCCTGCGGGGGACCAGGCCATCATCCAGCCATGAACACGTTTTTTTTCCATTTTCTCCACCAGGTCCACACATATGAAATGACGTGATATAGGAACCCTGATTCTGCAAAGATGCCCCCGGCATTTGCATGTCGCTCCCCTTCCCCATGCAGTCACGCTGTGTTGCCACCCAGATTCCTTCAGGTGGCAGTCGACCACTGAGGTGCGTTCACTCTGCTCATTGAGGGAGAAGAGCTCTCTAATAGACATTCAATCCTCTCTCCCTCCCTTTTCTGGCTAGCCCTTAAGACACTAAAGTCCATTCCTGAAGTCAGATCGCCGACGTAGCTGGTTAGTTTAGTTTTTATTTTGCATAAAACCCTTTAGGCAGAGCCTATTTTCAAAGGGTTTAGAGTCAGATACAACAAGTACAGAGTGGAATACAGACAACAATACAGCAGATCAGTTCTACTGGGCTGGCTTGATAGGACTGATTTTTAATGATCTGGCTCCAAGCTTTCCTTGAAAACAAAATTATAAGGTTCTTGCCCCAACGGTTCCAAGGTTAAGCCTTTCCCAAATAAAATTTATTTTACATGGGATAACTTTGGAACCACTAGGGGAAGAAAATTAATTTTATTTTTATTGATAGCTTGGATTCAGGTACACTGATGATACGTCAATACATGATGTTGCCGTAGCTTCCATTTATCGATATGTAAAAATACTAAGTGGTTCAAAGCATTATTATAATCCTGTTACTTTTAATAACATATATTATCAACATGCATAGACATGTAGCCACAAATGGGTACTGTATTGTTATAATCTATTCATGCTGATGCACTAAAAATTTTAAATAAAAAGAGCAAAAAACTTACATTTCTAAGCCTAACATTTCAAAAGTAACAGCTGTCGGGGGCGTGGCCTAGCCCTGATCCAGTATGGTTGCATAGAGAGATAGCTCTTGCAACACGGGGATAAATCCGACATCAGCCGTCACTAAGACCCTCTATTTCTGCCAGAAATTTTATCGTAGCAGAGAGGAATCTCCTGGGCATAATGTTTGGGACTTTTCTTGCAAGTTCTCTTTTGGAAATCACTTGTCTTTTCTCTCAGACGGTGGATTTGCAGTGCAGCCTTCTGCAGAATCATCGAGAACTGAAGCGACGTTCAGCCAGCTTATGACCCAAATGGCACAACTCACAATTGCAATCAATGCCACTATGCAAACTTTGCAAGGGATCGAAGCTAGGCTTTTCCACAATGAGAGACAAACATCCTCCCATGATGCAACTCTTCATGAAATAACTGCTACTCTGAGGGAACAGGCCAAGCTTATCCACACACTACAAAATAAAGTAGATGACCTGGAAAATCGCAGCCGTTGAAACAATATATGGCTTATTGGCTTTCCGGAAGGTGCAGAACAGAAATCAGCCATTGACTTCTTACCGTCAATCCTCCCAAAGCTGCTCAAACTACCAGCTGATTTTCACCCTCAGATAGAACGGGCGCATCGCTCGCTTGCCCCGGTACCAAGGCCTGGAGCAAGGCCCAGACCCCTGCTTGCCAGATTTTTGGATTTTAGGCAAAAAGAATCTATTATGGCTGCTGCTCGAACTGCGGGGGAAATTACTTGGCAAGGGCATCATATCCAGCTCTATCGGGACTATTCTAAAGAACTTTCTGATCGTCATAAGGAATATGCCCAGGCACAGAGACTGTTACAAAAACTAAACTACTCTTACTCACTGCGGTATCCAGCGACCATGTGGATTATGCATAATGGGTCTCCCCTTCTGTTTGAGACCCCAGAGATCTTGATGGACTTCATGCAGGCTAGACACCCTGCGGAGTTTCGGGACCCTAACAATCAGAGTGAGCAAATACAACACTCTCCCTCTCCGTCTGCAGTGAATATTTCCTTGGATCCTAAACAAGACATACCTGAGTCTGGCATGCAGATTTTTGACCCATCGCTACCATCGAGGCCAAGGAAATGGCAACCATCTCATCATCATGATTGATGACAACATCCTACTGAAAGAGCTGGCTCCCCGAGCCCACAGGCGACGGCTCACTCAGACCAACTTTCAGATCAGCAAGATCCCATAGATCTGCAGACTTTCTTCTCACCCAACCCATTTGCTGTTCTACAACCAGACCTGCAGGACTCAGATACTGCACAAGGATTTCAGAAGGGGCAGAGATAGACACATGTGGGTCGACATCCTCAAGACCTATGTTCTCCACATCTCAAAGCAAATCCTGGGCTGACATTGCTGCTGCATCCCCAGATCTTGCAGCTGTCCTTCCCACTGTGAACTCATGAGATGGAACTCTCGATGCTACAATTGGTCTTCCAAGACCTGGCTCAGAACCCCCGGACTGAGGACATGTTTCAAACTGTATGGTACCAGTTTAATATGGGGGATTGAGTATGTAATAAGGGAAAGGGAACCTCCTTTTTTTTGTTTTGTTTGGTTCTCCCTCTATGTGTTAACTTCTCGTCCCTTGGCTTGCCATGGGATCTAAATTGCTGGGAGTATTAAGCTCAGCTCTCCCTATCCCTCTACTATTGGCTGGGAACATTGGAGTATTGTAACTCCTTTTGGGACATGCTTTTGAGGATATCCTGCTATGTGCTTAGGGCCCCATGGTCCTAGGGGGATTCCTCTCATACGTCCTCAGGGGGGTCTTAGCTCTAACTGTATTTTTACACCCCGTAGTAGGGACAAACTGTTCTGGAGGGTATTTCCTCCTGTCCTGATCCCAGGCCAATCCCCACAGATACCAAAGGAGGTCTTGCGACTTCGGTTGGTGACATATTACCTTTGGGACTCCTAATGGCTGTGGACAGGCCGATATGTGTCTATAGTTGGTTAAATGTTATTATCAGTCAACATTATGTTTTACAAGTTGAAACTGTTTATAGGTTTTCCAGATCGTGATTAGTACATGCTTGGGGGACTGTGTGTGTATTTGGGGTTCCTTGCTGGTGGTGGTTAAATTGATTACAACAGATTTTCTGGTTCAGATGATATGGGGCAGACCTTCACTCTCAGTCTCTATTAGGTTCTGTAGCTCGCTCCCTTCTAAATCAGACCTTCCACTTCTAGACTATGGCTGACATTCGCTATATCACCTGGAACGTACGGGGCCTTAATACCCCTATGAAGCATTCTCAGGTGCTGAATCATTTCAAGGGACTGGGTGTGCAGGTAGCCCTACTACAAGAGACTAAGTTGAAAAAGTTGGACCATGACAGGCTGAAAGGCTCTTGGGTGGGACAGGTTGTTTCTTCTTCAGCCTCCACCTGCAAACGGGGGTAGCTATTTTATTTCACAAATCCCTTCAGTGGACACAATTAAAAGTGCAGTGAGATAGAGATGGCAGATGGGTGGCAGCTTTGATGGATACTCCGACAGGTACCCTAGTGATAGCTAATGTGTATGGCCCTAATGACAACCAGCCTGAAGTATTTCACTCACTGGCCCAAGCTATTAGCTCCTTAGCCTCTCTACAGGTCCCTATAATCTTAGGGGGTGATTTCAATCTCCCCCTGGACCCTTTCCTAGATCGCACATCCGCCTGCCCAGATCATCATCAAAAATCTCGCCTCTCACTGCAGCAGCTGATCACAGATATGGGGTTACAAGACCCCTGGCACATTCTGCACCCGCGAGACAAAGATTATTATACATTCTTTTCTCCAGTGCATAACCCACACTCTCAGCTGGACTACTAGCTTGTATCCCCTTCTATTATGAACAGCACCAATGATGCTGTAATTCATCCAATTATCATATCGGATCATGCTCCGGTACAACTTCACACGCTAAGTAGTCCCTTAGCTCCTAGATCCCCGAGCTGGCATTTGGACACGCTTCTCTTGAGGGACCCTAACTTCCCTCAATGGCTTCGGATACAGGTCACTAATTTTCTAGAAGATCATGCTACAATGGAGGTTCCCCCAGCAATGGTTTGAGAGACACTGAAAGCCACCATATGAGGTGCCATCATGAGATATTCAGCATATCGCAGACAGCAGAGAGAACACCAGCTTAAAACATTGGAATCCCATCTTAAAGAACTCGAGACCAAATTTAAAAGTATGCTACACACTTCCTTACATTCCCCGACAGACAAGGAATTCACTAAAATCCGTCATCAAGTACAGGACCTACTTGCCAGGAAAGCTGAATTGGCCTTCCTCAAACTACGGCATAAATACTGGGATGGGAGAGAGAAGGCTGGGAAAGTAGTAGCCTACAGAGTCTGGAAACAGAGGGCCGAGAGCCATATTCCTGGACTCAAAGCACCAGATGGCCCTGTGCAAGTTCAACCAGAATGCATAAATGAAATTATGATAGATTTCTATAAACAGCTATATTCTTCCTCCTCCAGCCTTTTAATGTTGCATAGGTACAAACTTTTCTGACATCTATACCTCTCTGTCATTTAACAACTCAGCAAGCTGCTACCCTGGAGTCTCCCAATACCCCTCAAGAGGTCACAGATGCACTTCGCAATTTAAATCACGGGAAGGCCCCTGGTGGGGATGGATTTCCCCCAGAAATGTGGAGCCTAGTTGCACCACTGATCTCTCCCCTACTTAGTGACGTTTTTAATTTGGCCCTTAGTTCAGGATCCCTTCCCCCATCCCTTCGGGAGGCGATTATTACTGAATTTCCCAAAAAAGGTAAAGATGCCACTTTACCATCTAGCTATCACCCTATTTCACTTATGAATGCGGATAGTAAGATTTTTGCAAAAATTCTGGCTATCAGGTTAAAACCCTTGCTTCCCCACCTTATACATCCGTCACAAGTCGGTTTTGTTCTGGGTTGGCTCAGCAGAGATCATATACGTTCCCTTATAAATATTATATTGCAGGCCAGTAACTTCCCGGTACCAGCTGCTGCAGTAGCAATAGATTTTGAGAAGGCATATGATTATCTCGAATGGCAGTACCTCCAACAGGTGCTAGAAGCCATGGGCTTTGGTCACAATTTTAGAAACTGGGTGACAGCTCTGTATCACAACTCTTTGGCTCGGGTCCTCACCCCTCTCTCTGAGGTGGGGCACGAGGCAGGGCGGCCCCTTTCTCCCTTACTTTTCATAATAGCAGTGGAGCCACTTGCGATTGCCATACACTACTCTTCAGCCATAACAGGTTTTCCCTTTGGCGATATCACTTTTCCCACATTTATGTATGCAGATGATTTGTTAGTCCCATTAGTGGATGTCACTACTTCCCTCCATGCAGATTTTCCAAGCTACTCTGGCCTAAAAATCAACAGGTCTAAAACGGAAGTACTCCCCCTCAATAGCTTGTGACCTTTAGATCAGGTAGCCCATCTCGGCCTTCATTGGGCCCCAAATTCCCTTGTGTATCTAGGGATACAGCTCACAGTATATCTTACTAAAATATGGGATCTGAACCTTAAACCCCTTCTTGACAATATCATGACTGAGTTTGCGCACTGGTGTGGTCTTCAACTTACACTAGCAGGTAAAATATCCGCAATCAAAATGGTGGTAGCCCCTAAACTTTTATATGTCATCTCACATATACCATTTATACTACCGGCCTCATGGGTTAAAGCCATAGACCAGGCCTTCTCCAATTTTATTTGGGAAGGCACCAAACCCCGTTATAGTAGAAATAAACTTAGATCCTATTGGTCACAGGGAGGTTGGGGCCTTCCTTGGCTGGAAGGGTATAAATGGGCCTTCACTGCAGCTCATACCCTAAACTGGTTCCTCCCACAGACATCTGAGCAACCACAATGGATACACATGGAGGCGTATATGGCCCAGACCCAATCCCTAGCAGTTTTACTTTACAATCCCCTTCCCAAACATTTGTCTTCCTGCCAAACAACAGCAGGCTCAGTACTGACATGGCATTTAGTGGAAAACAAATTGGAGGCAGATTCATGCCCCCTTCTGGCCTCCCCTATATGGGGGAACATGTTCACAAAAGTGGATGGCAAACCTTTGCACTGGCCCCTACGGCAGAGTAAAGGAATTTTTACACTAAAGGACTTGATGACAGATGACAGTCTCACTATCAAAACATTCCAAACACTGGATCAGGAGTTCCACTTAGGTAAGCAGGCCTTTTGGCAGTACTTACAGCTCAGAAGCTCAGTTTTAGCTTATATTAAACTCCACACGACCGATATAGCAAGGTGCCATTTGTTAATTAAATGGCTGACCTATGGGGGGGGGGGTAAAGCCAGTCTTATATATGCTGATCTTAGGAATCATCTCCCTGCACAATCAGCTCAGGCTAAAGGTAAATGGGAGCAAACTCTTCAACAATCCATTTCAGATGCCCAGTGGAAGCTATGCTGGAAATATGCTCAGTCTATCTATCCAGATATGAGAAGTAAACTTATGCAAAACAAGATACTGTCGCATTGGTATCGCACTCCTGTTGTCTTGCACGGAATGCATCTCATGGACAACAGTCATTGCTGGCGATGTCTTTCGGGAGAGGGAGACCTTTTGTACATACTTTGGCTTTGTCCACTTCTCATTCCATTCTGGACTGCTGTCTTGGGTCTGGCTCAACAGGCCTCAGACTCTGCTCTGACTCTAGATCCCCTAGTTTGGATTCTGGGCCTCCCCCCTGTGCTGAGAGTGTTCACTCATCAACAGCACAGATGGCTGACACTTCTTAGGCTCCAGGCTAAGAGGCTTATCCTCTGTAGGTGGAGAACCACAGAGGTACCCACCATCTCTGAATTATATAACGCCCTCTCTAATGTAGCAGTACTAGATCATCAGTCCCACTTAGTTACCAACACTCTTTCACAATATTATCTTACCTGGGCCACTTACTTAGCTTATCTCTTCCCACGTGCAGGGATTGGCTGACTTCCCCTGTGGAATGATCTGGACCAACATAGCAGATACACTAGTAGGAAATGGTTTGGAACCCCAAAACCCATCCCCTTCCTGCAAGGACTGTTATCTTTTCTCCTTATAGGATAAGAATTCAGATCTGGACCTTAACGTTGTTACTATTTTGTTATTATGTCTGTGTTTTTCAGGTATCAAGAGACACTTATGTATTATGCCCATATTAGAAGCCTTAACTAATCTAGATGCGGTGGTAATCATACAATCTCTCATACTTTTCTTTTCCTTTTTTTTTCTTATCTTTTGGGCACAATACAACTCACTGTATAATTTCTTACTGTATCATTACTTAGCAATGTCCCTTTCTATGGGCTAGACTTTGTTAATTATATAATGACACTGCAGTCAATGTGTATGTAAATGTGTCATGCTGTATTTTCTCTATGTACCTGGCTATGTCTGATATTATCTTTCAAACGTAATAGAAATTATTAACTAGGAAAAACAAAAAAAGTAACAGCTGTCAAAATACAGTTTCAGGCACGATAAAATATAAAAAAAAAAGTATTCTGTGAAATGATCACATGATTAGTGGTTGTTCTGTGCAAGCATAAAAACATTCTTCCCAAGTTTTTGCAGTCTTAAACTCTTCTGGCATCAAGAGGTCTCACCATATATAAATGTCAGGAGTTAGGTGAAAATAAATTGTTAAAATAACATAATGGATTCTTGTTTCAAAATCCTTTTGCCACCGGCATATAAAGGAAGACAGTTATGCAGGGCCCAAACCATTCAGTTTTTTCTGTCTTGTTTTTCAGTTTCCTCCTGCTTTTGGCCCAGTCCCCCAGTGCAGTCCGTCACTGCTGCACCCTTCCTCAAGCTTGGAGAAGGGGTGAGTGGCTGCCTTCACAGCTGATGTCAGTACTGTTACTCAGTCTGCCAGCAGAAGGGGGTGCCTATGCCAAGTGACCCGCATCCACCCTCCTTCCCTTCCTCCATTGGAGCCAAGTGCCTTCCCTCCACAATGCATCAAGTGTCCCCCCCAAAGTCAACTATATCATAGAACTGGATGGCTTGCCTAAAAGCCATGGTTTCCTAGTAGGTTAAATCTGATTATGAAAATGGATCGAAAAATGCTGAAGCAGATTAGTGGAGAATCAATCTGACCCGTAATATTAGGCCAGCACTTCAGGTCATGTGTCATGCTGGGATAATGTCATTCTCAGGTAGTTGAAGGCGCTCGACTTGTGGGTCTGTACATCACAATGCACCTGAGGCATGATGTTATCCCAGCATGACACAAACACACATACACAACATGTTGTATTGCTGGAATTTACTTCGGTAGACTTTGACAACCCTTCCCAGGGTGGGGAAGCTAAGTCTAGCAATGTACAAGCTGCCCTGAAAGTACAGCATTGCTATCCATGTGTAAGCTCAGAACCTGAAATAGCAAACACTGATGGAGTTCATGCCATCAAGCAGTGTCAATTTATGGAAATCAAAATCCTGACATGAGGTGCCTTTTATACACCCACCCGCACACACGCCTTCCAGCTATTACATCATCAAATGAATACTTTTCTCCCACACACACATACCTTATCTGGACAAAAATAAAACAAGAACTCAAGAATTCAGTTCAGTTTCCCAGGCTCCACCTAGCCAAGGATTTTATACTAAAATATTTGACGCAGGTCCAAGCTTTTTTTTTTTTTTTTATAAACAGGACTCTTTTTCCAACTATTTTTAACTTGCGATGAAAGTTACAATGACCTATTACAAAGAGGTGGCCTTAATTTGATGGGATTACACACTGCCAAACTAGAGGGTCTGACCCAGGCTGCGGTTAGTCAACAGTAGCTGTGATGGGCAGAAAGAGATCCGACAAAAGGTGTTGGTATCTCAAGGAGCACCGATGGTCAGCCACGGTCAAGCTGAGTAGAGAGTACTGCAATAAATAATGGGTTTGCATAAATGACTGCATTGTCAGAGCCAGTGGCAACTGCATCTAGATCTGAAAGGGGTTCAGCCCTCTTGTAGAGCAATGTGCTTAGGTCATATTTTCTTTTGGTTTTCATTTTCCACAGTATCACTCTACAATTATGGTCAGTCTATTGCCATGCCCTCTTGCCTTTTTTCCCCTTCAAAATGATGCATATTCTCCATTTTAGGTTAGTGTAACTGAGCACATCATGGTGTTTCATTCAACTAGGTATTTCATATGTTGTTGTAAAAACAAATAGCAACAGAAGGTAATTTATGTTGACGTGAGAGATGTCTACAATTATAAACATATACTGCCATTTAGCATTTTGCCTTTTTTACTCTACTAACCCAGGAGTGGCTTCTTGCTTTAGAATGATACCGATTTTTTTGGTTTCTAGCATACAATTCATTTTTGGCATTAGCTGAACTATGTTATGGAAAATTCACCTAAAATTTGAATTTCTGGATTTTCCATTCGTTATTATGGAGGACATTTTTATTAATTCTGGATTCTTTCCTCTAAGATGTCATCTGTTAACACAGATTATTCCTGCTGTGAAGTAATAATCCACTGCTCATGACATCACAGCCTACTGCCATGGAAATGATTCTGACATCACAAGCAGTGGATAATGATTTCCCAGAAGGAGACGCAGCACAAACAGATGAAATCTAAGGGTCCAAGAGATTGTTCATATGCAAATATTGACAGTCAAAAATACTGTTTAATCAGAAGACAGCAGGAGTGGGGGCAGGTCCCTGCATTGACCAGTTAGAAGGGTATTAAAATGTCTCTTGGAATTTAGCCGTTTCAGCTGAAGTTGTAGTAACAGAAATCATATATATGTACAAAATGATATTATGTAAAGGAACAAGTAAAAATTTAGGACTGGGAATAGTTTAAAGAGAAGCCAAGCACCTTTCTGAATATTTTCTAAAAAAAAAAAAAAAAAAAAAAGGCCAGTGTCTGTCTAACCTTTTTTTGTTTGTTTTTAAACAAAGAAGAAAAAGACTTTGTTTCTGTCTGAATCTATGGCCACTTGCCCAGTTTGTTACAGAATTTCCATGCCAGCAGTTAGGAAATTCTGAGGATTAGGCAAATATCGTGGTCCACATGTATTCAGGTTGGTTTGTTTGTTTTTTCAATGCTGTAAAGGGATTTTCAGCCTACATAACTTTCTTCTGGCCACATACAACTTAGAAAGGTGTGGATCTCAAAGTGGAGGAGTCAAATAAGGTAATAAATCTGACCTGTTTAAAGTCCCTGCTGTAATGTAGTCTGATGGCAGTGCATCATGTGCATACTGGGCTTCATGTAGGAGCCCAATAATTCCTCTGTGGAGTTGTCTGGAGGGCCAAGCATGTCACAGAGATGAGGCACTCAGCTCACGAAGTGAGAGGGTGCACGCGACAAGGCACTCATACAGTACCAGTTGACCAATCCGCAATACTGGAGTTGCTCATCCGCTGCACAAGCCAGAAGTAGATCAGAGGGGCCCCAACTTTCAGGGGATTAGGGGGAAACTATATAATCTTAAAAACAAAGCCAACACATAGTAAGTTACTGCTGCAGGGCACAAGCACATCAGCCATTCTGATGGCAGAGCAGGCTTTTCCAGAATTCTGTTAAAAGCTGCTCTAGGTCTCACTTGCGTGTTGGCACCAGGTTCTACAAGAAACAAGCAGTACAGTACATACGCCTTAAGCTATGCCTTGCCAGCCCTATGGAATAATCTTCAGAAAGCCCTGAGGCTGTCCACTCTTGTTAAACTGGCAACCTTCAAATCATTGCTAAGACAACATTTCAGAGACTCTCGCAACTGCTACTCCTAACGCTCTGTTTAGCTTGTCTGATTATTTCGTTTAGTCCCTAGGTGCATAAGCTGAATATGTTTCCCTTCTGCCTACACTACCTCTAACAAAACTAAAATCCCACACACCTACCACCATCTCTCCTCCCTATTTACTTACTCCCCTCCCAGATCCTCCTTTACCCTACGTGGGTGTATTACTGCTCCCTTACCGTTCCTATCTGCCATAACTCCATCTGATCTTAGGGTACAGTTGCCGCAGGCCAATATGAAAAATTGTATATACAGCATATGTTGTAAAATAGATTTTTATTCTTGTGCTGTTATTTATTGATGTTTACCTCTACTACATTTTGCTTTGTCTCTGTATTGTTTTAGTTGATATATCTCAGCGTTGTTTCGCTGGCTAGGCACACTTTGTAAATAAGTCTTACTCAATGGTCTTTCACCTGGTTAAATAAATATTGACTGATTGATTGACTTTGGAGCTCAACATCACACTACAACAAAAGTGACAAGGGGCTTCTTCCTCTCCCTAAAACATGCTTGATACTGTGAGCATTAATATATGACTGTAGTGAACCTGAACAATAAATGACATCTGATGCACGTCACAGAGACAAGCCCATCTTTTATTTTGAGCTGCTGCATACTGTTTGGTGCACTTTTGCAGGTCCATAAAGGTGACCAATTGGCACACAAAAACACTAGAAACTGCAGACAAATATGGTCTTGAAATGATGGTTGTCTTATATGATATGGCAAACAACCGTCTCCTAAATAATGATGCTAAATATTGCATATGTAGCCCTGCTATACATTTCTCAGCATTGTGCACTGGAGATCTGCAGGGGAAATCAGGAAATGGGAAGTCAGTCCCTCAGACTATCCACTTGTCTCTGAGTTAATAATGAAACATTGTAAAGGTATGTAATTGGAAAACCTGCCACTGGCTTGTCAACCTCCTCCACACATCACTCAACAGAACATTTACATACAATGGAGTAAGAGGCCTCACACTCAGTAACATATCTAAACCACACTACTTGCTGTGAAACATCCTTGACATACATACTGAAAATGTGGTGCTATAACAGTGACCTTACACTTTCTTCATAATAGTAGTATGCAGTGATAGAACCGGGGGTTTTAAAGCATGGGTCGAATTGGACCCACTGGTGTAAAAAATGTGGGTCTAAAGATGAACCTACTGGGTCAAAACATAATCCGGGCAGATTTTGAACAGTTCACATTCCCATACTTTATATACTATTGTAGAGTAGGTGCATCAATTTGGACCCACTGGCAAAAGGAATAGGTAAGGGTCATTTCTGGGCAGGATGCAACTTTTGCCCTTTTGGTGCATATTAGCACTGTCACTGGTAGTATGTTCGCTGTGCATTCTAAAACTGTGAAGCAGAACACACCTGCTTTAAATACCACTCCTCTCCCTGGGCAAGCCACTTGGTCTCCCCTGCAATTAAATTCTACCAGCTGTAAACTATCCATATCTTAATAAAATGCCCGTAGTGATAAATTGGTAATGATAACAAGTATTATCAGAGCCATGTAATACATACAGAAGAAGGAACATGTTACTGAGGCTCTATGTATGTCATCAATGTCATAATACTGTGTGTTTATGTTATCACTTATTTATGTCATACTTAATGGTGTGAGAGCAGGTTTCACAGTACATGTCATAATAAAGGACCTATGATGCATTCAAAGTTCAGCAGCTGAACACAAGCAAACACAACTAAATGTTCCATAAAGTGCTTATCTACACATTATACTTTTCAGAATGATTGAGACACATTATAAATAATGGCTTGCACTATGATATAGAAGGAATAACACACACCAGAGTGTCTGACTGTGCTGACATAAACTGACATTTCCGGTACACTGTGAAGCATGAGGAACAGTCAAGTGTTTTCAGTCACAGGATGCGTCCATATAGTCAGCACAACAGGACACGCTGAAGTGCATTATTCATCTCATAAAATATGGGAAAAAAACAAATAAATGAAAAATCAGCCAAAAAATCTGAAGTGTCTGGTTGTGGTGTGATAACTGGACAATCCAATGACACTCTTGGTCTATAATATCACCAGGATTTCTTCACCTACCTTACAATCAAATTTGTAACATGGGTTGAATTAAATAATTGGGGAAAGCTAACTGGCCAAACACCATCACCTGACTGGACATGTCCATCAAGCAATACCTGTGGGCAGTGTGGCACTTGTTATGTGTGTGGAAATTCAGCAGTGAAAGGCAGCCGTTAAAAATGCACTGAAGCAAGAGAGAGCCACAGTGGTAAGTTGGTGGCCTCCTGTCAGTGCTGTACCCAATTCCCTTGTCATCTAATGTTCTGTGAGGCACTACTGGCAGCTGTACCCCTGTACCACATCGAGCCCAGAAAACATGAAAATTTGTATGTGCTGCTTCAGTTTGTTGGCCCCCTTCAGACAGTGCAAGCAGCAAAACACGGAGCTGAGAGAGAAAGAGACAGCGAATGCTCACCTCTTGTTGTACGTGCCGGTTCAGTGGCCAAAAGGATATCATTCAGTGTCATAGTTACTGTTTTTGAGGCATGCATTCACTGAAATGCAGTTGTCTGTCTGCGGTTCAGTTTCTGACAGCATTCCCTCTGTGCGGTCCCGTTTCTTTTCTGTCTGGCTGTCCCCTCGAGCACTGCATGGAGACACAGAGAGCGAGCTCCAAGTGTTTCTGTTCCACCTCCCGTCCTGTGGTGAATTGCTTCTTTTTGGTACCCATCTTGTTACTGGGTCGGGAGGCGCTGACTCCCCGCACCTGAGAGCTGCCCCTCCTGACAAGGAGAGAGAGAGAGAGAATGACAGCGACATGGGGACATATAGTGCACAATTCCTGCAGTGTCCTGTTTGTGTGTCTCTCTCTCTCACTCACTCTCACTGTTCACCCATATAGTCCTGTCTGTGTTGGCAGCTCATGGCATGCCCCCAAGCCACGGAGCAGCTCAGCGGGACACAAAGAAAGTCTCCGGACAAGGCATATGTTGTTATTTTATGGACAACAAATGCCAGAAATCATTGCAGGATTGTATTTGTGCCATTTGAATGTTCATAAAATAACTTGACACATGCATTTATTCTGTGGACTACTTTTCAGTGCGGCAGCATACATTAAAATGTTTCTGTTTGAACTGAAAAAACACACCAACTTTCTTGATATTTTTTTGTTGTTTCAACATAACCCATGTTATAATCACAACAACCCACTCCAGGGTATGGGGTTATGGGCATTTAATCCATGCCTTGGGTGCTGTGAGGACACTTGGCCTGCGGCCTCGTGCCTCAAGACGCACCCAAGGCGTGGATTAAATGCCTATAACCCCATACCCTGTCGTGGGTTATTGCTAACTTATCAAATGTGGTCTGGAAAATTCTGCTTCCTAAGTGGTCTTAACCTGGTCACATAGAGTAGGATAGTGTACTTGGTTTCTTCTCATTTGGTTTCTCTGCCTCTCTCCAAATCCCACACGTACACTCTTAATCCTCATCCCCAGTGCAAGGCATCATGGCAGGATTTTAAATAATTGATTAGCAGTTTTTTTCTTGGGACAATGCTAAATGTGCAGAAATCATTTATATAGGTTTTCTAGAAGTGTTATGTTTATTAAACACAGTGAGGCAAGTGTTATGTCAGAGAAGAAGAAGAAGAAAATTGGTGATCTGTCTGGGTGCATTAAGGTGCCTTTTCTTTTAGCTTTGTTCAGAAGTTCATCTCAAACATTGACACCAATGTTAACTATCAAGATGGTTCTAGGTTGGAGGGTCTTTTTTGTGGGGTGATTGGATACAGTCACAAATCTTATCCATTAAATCTAATCTGTTGCTTGTATAGTGTCTAATACAAATTTCTGCAAACCCGGGTCCTCCGCTCTTTCTGCCTCCCTCAAAAGTCATAGGTTAGCTGATTGGACACTGTTCTCTAAATGTTCAAGTCTAAGCTGGAGTATTTTATTCTCCTTTACCAGGCAGGCCCGACCTAAGTGCTGCTGATTTACCCACAATGTCCACAGCTGATTTCATGTCGGATTGTAGTGTGGCTACTGTATGTGGGTCTTGATGGTTAGCACCCACATGCTGAATGCGTCCAGCCTTTTATTTACATCACCAACTGCTTGTCTGAAGTCTGGTCTTAAAGGGGAACTGTCAGCAATAAGAGCCTCACACCCAAGTGTGAGACTGATTCCAATTTGCACTTTGTGTAAAAAAACATTTTTTTTTTTTACTTACCGTTTACTGCGGTATAGTAGATGGTATTAGGCTTGTTTAGGTAATGCAGTATCACTGCACACCCTGTCATGTGTTATCGCCCATTTCTGTCCACTAGTAAAGATGAGACCTTCATAACTCACTTGCGGCATCATCACATGTGAGTTATGCATCTTTTCCTTATACATGGAATACATATAATTATCACAGTGCAACCCATTACATATTCCCTACAGGAGCATGTGCTTACATACAGCATCTTCTACATCATATAGTTATGTATGCATGCGACCCCAATGTGTATCTGTACAGTAGGAGAGGTGTGTATGGGTTGAGAGAACTTCAAAGTGAAGTACAGCAGTTTTGGCACACAGAAGACTTGAGGAGAAACTCTGATAACCATAAGAAAACAGGAATTGTACAAATACTACTAATCATGATAAAGTACTTTTGTTTAAAAAAACTAAATTTAATTTAAAATCAGAATGTTTTACTTTGCAGACTATTAGAGAATCTCCTTTATGGGAAATGGATTATGCCAACTGAACTTAAAACTTCAGAATTTTAGAACTGCACGAGGCACCCTCTTACCGTTATAAGAGTACCCGGAATGTTTAGAAATAATCCTGATTGACTGAAAACAAAGTCATGATTTTTAATTGCATGTGAATGGTTTCCTTTGTGGCACAAACTGCAGCCACTGAGTGCCCAACTCCGGTGGCTCACTACACCGCCCCTTTTGGGTTCCAAACATTGGGTTCCCAATCCCAGTGTCAGGCAAACAATAAACAACCTCCCTGCTCATTGGCATACATTCCACCCACCCATCCTCCTCCTCCCTCCCAATACAAGTAAAAACTACCTCATCCTCCAAACCACGTAGCATCAATACCCAGCCTTCTCTCCCCCTTGCACCCATCTTTCAACCATTATCCATCAAGGGATGACCGGCACAACTTTCCCTCCAGCTTAGTTAACCACCATTAAGTAAAGAAAAAACAAAGTCCTGAAATGTGTTAATCATGCAAGTGTCACTAGTTAGTTTTTTTCCCAGGTTTTTTTTTTCCCTATGCTTATAAAGTTGCCCATTTTGGGCCCAATTATCTGAATGCCTAAGTCACCACCATCCCTTCACAACCATGCAAATGGCACATTGTGAATCTAACCCACAGTGTGTTTTGGGGGATGAAAGAGTTATCAAGTTTGCCAAAAGGAAATTATTGTTGTTGGCATTGCGACCAATGAGATAGTACCTATGAAACTGGGACTTTCAACCATCCCCCCTTTGGAAAAAAATATGAAATCTGCCAATTTATGGGAAATGGGAAATGGACTATGTCAACTGAATTTAAAACTTCAGAACTTTAGAACTATGTACATGAAACACCCTCTTACTGTTCTTAAGAGTACCTGGAATGTTTAGAAATAATCTGGATTGACTAAGAATGAAGTCAAGATTTTTAATTACACAGAAAAGGTTTCCTTTTTTCAAACTCTGTATGTGATTGTTCCTAACGCCTAACCTTAGTGCTCTTCTTCCTGCATACATTTGTCAGCTCATTGCACGGAGTTACTCCTATGTACTTCTCTGCTTCCATCTACCTACCCCCTCTATGCTTCCCCACTTCCTCAGGCAAGTGCCTTGCTGTGTTTCCTTTCTCGTCACTCTTTTGTTTAGCAAATTTTCAGCCTACTGTATGGAATTATAATGTTTTTGTATTCCAATGAATCTTCAATATGTGTACTGTGTACCGCTGATCCTTATGTTAATTGCTTTGTGTCATCCAACTTGTGCATTATACAACTCTGGTTCTTCTGTATATGTTATCCATTGTGCACTGTATAGGTCTACTGATGTACTCTCCCGGGTCGTGCCTGAAAATAGACATAGGTATGCCTCGTGTACCTCACCCGGTAAACAAAAACTAAATAAATTGTTCTAGCACAGGTGTGATACACATGCCTTCCTGCCTGTGTAGCAATATAAATGTGGGCCAAACAAAACACATGTTAAAGTTCACAGTGATGATATGACAGCTATCTGAAGTACACATAAGTATGCTGTGGCAAAATATCTCTCTGAAGTGCAGTATGGATTGACCACACGTCTTAAATTTGTAGAACCAGAAATGGTGCCCTGCAGCCCATAATTAGAATAATGATCCCCAGTACCAGGTAAATATTATCTGACAAGACAGACAGCATGCTCTGATATGGAGAAAGGGTACCCTGAACAACCTTTAGTCGACTACTTTTACCATCAGATGTGTGGTTAACCACTGCCAAGGGCAGAGTTACCAGAGACCCCCCCCTTCCCCAAGGAAAGTGAACACCAAGTGTCAATGTAGCAAGCTGTACATTTCCCAGGGAACAGCACCTCTTGGCCTGTTCTATGAAAGAAGTCACCTTGAGTGAAGGCACCATACCAATGGAACTACAAATTTGCTCTAATGAGCCCAGGGCCATCTGCCCAAAGCCCCTTGTTATGCACTGTGTGCTGGGGCAGCCAATCTTCATTGGTAGGAGTTTCAACGTTGCATATGTTTTACTCATCCTCTGCACATCCCCAATCACAGCCTTCTGCCTGTTAAGGCCACCACTTTTCATATTATAATTTGAAGTCAACGCCTTACTCCCAATAGCCATGTTGCTGGATTTATTTTCGATAAATCAACGTATTTTTTATTTCAGGACAAAGCACTTTCGTAGGTGAAGTCATGCTATTATAAACCTCTACCATCCTCAAATGGTCATTCTAAAAACATTTTGTTACCAGAGGCAAGTTTTAAACCCTACACTTCTCACTAAGAGAAGATCAGTTCCTACCCGCCCCCCCCATTTCCATCATGTTTGCTTTTTTTCCCCAGACAGTGCACAATTTATATCTCACAGATAAAACAAGTGTTTCATTTTCCTGAGAAAAGAACACATGCATTCTCTCTTCAGTCATCTATGGGAGCTATTTTATTTTCACTTGTTCCTGGAATAAAATACAGATGTTGGACTTGCAACTAAACCTTATACATGCGATGTCTATTTTCCTTATGTAGGGGAAGAGTTATTTTAAGTCTTATAAAAGTGGGTGTGAGATTCTGGGCATAAACTGTTACTCAGAACAATGTTAAATTTGGACAGCTACTGTAAACTACAGGCCAGTAGAAAGCGTCGGTTGAACTGGAAATATCAGAATGACTTACTGGCAACTGAAAATGCTGTAACTGTTCACATGCCACCTCAAGTTCTACAATTTACTTTCAGCCAAACATGTTAATTAAAAACACTGAAATCTCTTTGCTGATATGAGGCAACAAACTAATTCATCAGTAAATGAACTGCTTAAAGACAAGTCATTAATTGTCATAAAGGAATTGTGTTTTCCAACAAAAGACTTGATTATTGTTATTACAACAAATATTTAAAAAAGGGCTTTAATTCAAAATTCTATGATAAACAAGGCTATGGTGTGTATGACAGTAGCATGAGATCAAGATGGCTACCACATGACTGGCCCGTCTACCGCCCGCGACACTGGTCACCCGGGTTCAGGAACAAGCCTGGGTGATCAGAGGCCAGCTGGGGGAGGAGATTTGGGCATCCCATGAGACATTCTCCTCCGGAAGGGGGCTGTCACATTGCCCTGTTACTGCCACCAGTGGATGCACCGGTGGCAGCATGGGACTCGTGATGTGGGGAAGGGAGGACGCCGTTAGGCACTTGGCTGAGACATGCACCAGCACGTCTACAGCCTGGACTCACGTTCTTCGTGCCGATGTCCTCGGGGTAGGTTTCAGGGACAAGAAGCAACAAAACAACCTCATAAGAAAATGGGGGGGGGGAGTGGAACACAGATGATCGGGTTATCAGCCACCAAGCCCCGTCAGCAGTGGGCAATAAAATATGGTATTAAAAATGTATATGTGATAATATATATATATATATATATATATACACACACAAAAAAGATGGCTACCACATGAACATAAAAACAAGAGGGGCTTGACTGGCCCAGAGAGTTTTGATGTCACTGCTATCAGGAAACAAGATAACATACAGAAGTTATGGTATCAGTCAAGACATTACAATATCAGGAACTAACTGGATAACAATCATGTGGTCTGGTGGGATGAGAGAATCCATCTGTAGTATAATCTGGATGTAAAGAGGAAGTTGCTGCAGTATTTCTACCACAGCAATATAGCGAATAAAACTTAAACAAGAGTGCCACTCATATAATTCACACACACCCCAACCATACCTACTGCATATGCACTACATGAAAAATATTACCACCAAAAGGCAAGAACAGACTGGAGATTTGCTGCTTCAGACTGTGAAACACAACATTCAGATGCTGATCTCTCTTTCTGATACACATCGGCATGAAACAGAACTGCCTTGCAGGCTCGCTAACCCCTGACACAGCATTAGCCTTTCCTGTGTAGCTGTTTCCAGTGAAAGAATGAGAAACTTGCAGACCTCTCCAGAAAGTGCTGTTTCCCAGCTGTTCCCTACTCTGTCCCACTGCTGGCCATGGGCAGGGCAGACCTGATGGGCAGGGGTATCGTGAAAGTGCTGACAGTGGTGACTGGGGCCTCTGGTAGTTGGTCTGGAGCTAGTTTTTATGGACAGTCTCTGGGGGTTGTGATTTCGCAATTTCTCAGGAATGTTTAATACTCCTTATCCCTGTGCTGGTCTCTCGGGAGGGGCTGCAGAGCCCTGTGACATCCCTGGAGGGCACTGACTAACTAAATTAACACAAGATAACTTTGCACTCTCATCTATACATGGAAATACTTTGGGGGGGGGGGGTTCATTAAATGCAGAGGTCTGAGTGATCCAAGTTAATCCTGGCCCTAAGCTGCCACAGAAATGTTGTGTGTTTATATTTTGATTCAAATCCCTATCACAGAAGTTGACTAGATATACTAAAACCTGTGTTAAGTGCATGACCTGACCGCGGTCAAACTTTAAAACTCAGTTTGTTAATCAGATGGAGAATTCTTCTGCTACAGGCAACTTGCATACAGAATAACTATTTTACCAGTTTATTTGTCATTATGTAAACTACAGTAAGTCTGAAGCAGATGGCTCGAAGAAATTCCTTTGTTGGTTTAGCTGAAGGAAATTTACACAAAGCTAGCGAGGCATTTCACTGTTGTGTACGATATGGTTTCATTTACTTTATTATAAAAAAAAAGTGTCACAATAGTTTAATAAGAAAGACTAGAACAGATCAGCCTGGGTTTAAAACTAAAGAGAAACTCTCAATTTTTAAATTCGGTTTTGGAGGGAATTTCTTTTTCCATACCAGCATATGAGAATGGAAATTAGAAATGGCGTTTGTGTGGGTACCACAGTAACACAGTCACTTTAGAGGCTTGGGTGGGTAAGACTACTGCCTTTGGCTTGAACGTAAAAGCAAATTCTAATCAAAATTAGAGGGATTCCTCTCAGTAGAAGGAAAAAAAACACACACTATAAATACGTCATCAGACTGAGTTTGATCATTCCATGGGACCAGACTCCTGAAATGACTTTCACAATATATATTTGTCTTGCTACGAAACCAATTTAAATGGTCCTAAATGAGTGCCAGCCCACCAGCACAGCTTGTTGCGACACTGGAGAAGCAGGATCAGGAATGAGCTCGGAACTTCAGGGTCTGTCCAGGAGAAGGTGGATCAAGCACCCCACAGGACACTCTTCTCATCTGGGGAAGCACAGTAGCAGACTCTCCCCCGTTTTGGTGACCACATGTAATGGTGCAGTCAGAGTAGCTTTGGGGGGGCGGATGCTGGAACATCAGCTTGCCTTGAGGGGGCACAAATTCCTTGGTGCCCTAGCTGTTGCTGTCTGGGGAAGGGGGTAGAAAATGGAAGGAAGTGTGATGGAATGAAGCTGGCACTCTAGGGTCCAGCTGACCCGACTGACTGCCACCACTACAACAGACTCCATCCCAGAGCAGAAGCTCTGGGATCCTTTGGAGAGTGGGTAACAGCTAGAGAAGGCAAGGACGGGGCCAGGAGCTAAACTAAGCTGACACGAGCAGCTCCAGTGACAAGGGGAGTAAACAATAATAAATAAATGGTCTTATCCTATCAGAGTTGACAAAAGTAATGTTGTAGAAAACCACTTTATATCTCACATTCTAACTAGCTGCATACCATCTTACATAGGGTACATAGTGTACATCCACTATAGACTTCATATTTCTGTTGAGTGCTGTGGAACATTTCTGCCATGAGACAATACTACTTTAGGTTAAATGGAATGAAGGTGAACATAAATTGGAGCCTAACAAGCAGGCTGTTCAGATGGTGGCATTCTTCAGATTGACATTCCCTCCCAGTTATGGCAATGATGCATTTTTATCTTTCTACAGCTAAGGGTATAAATCAACTAAAAATGGAAGCTTGATGAAAATACACGTCAGGTTGCCATAGAAATGCCAATGTCATGGTTCACTGCACTAACAAAAAAAAAAAAGGCATACTTTGAGAACTCCAGAACTCTGATAGTTCTTTTAGACACTTTTTCGCAGAGCACATTTACTACACTGAGTGAGGGGAAACTAGTACATTTAGGGATAGGTTATTTACTCCTCTCTAAATGCATGTAATACAGCATATATCAACCAGCAAAAAGTTCCCCTATATTGGCTTTCAAAACACCAGTCATTTCTTTTTTGGGCAGGCCCCAGTTTCGCTATGATGAAATGTATGCTACATGACCTGAACTAACGAGTATCTACTGCTGTACATTTCTTGCTATAAATCTGCAATGGAATGCAGATGCTGTTGAGTGACAGGTTCACATAATGTTCTTTTTTTAAAGTTTATTTTAACCTTCCTGTTATGGTGACTTGTAGAGTCTGTCTGGAGAAGTTTCCTCACATGAAGTACTTCATCTTAAGTGCTCCCCTCACAACTAATACTGCGCCAGTGACTACTGCATCGGAGCAAATGAGCTATGGAGAGGGCATTTACCTTAAATACAAGGTGCTTCTTTGACAGTCAAGCTAGCTTGGGCACATATCTCAAATAAGAGCTCAGAGTGAACTTTGGAAATTATAACATTCAGAAATAATTGAGTTTAGATCTAATCTATTTTCTGTACTTCTCTTCCATTTATGCTTCATCATGTAGGCCATTTGCATGAAAAAAAAAAGGATTCAGTGGCAATTGGGGAAGACATATGAGCAGAGACTGGAGTGCTTCACCATACATTAGAGGCTTGAAGGGTGGTGGGAGGCACGACTGAAACCTTTAAATGCACAGAGAATAATACATGGGCAACCAAGCACAAGAAGACTGTGTTTCCATCGCAGGGTTCCGATGACATCATAGGGACCATGACAGCAAATCTCAAGAGATCTTGGATATTACCAGAATCCCAAGCTGGAAACATAGCCTAGTTGTGCATGGTTGTCCATGTGTTATTTTGTACAGTATACTGTTTAAAATCTAAAATACAAAAATGCTTTTTTTCTTGCCAAGACATCATGGGTTTAATTCTTATAGATGTATATACAGTATCTGTAAGTAATAAGCCACGACAGGGTATGCAATATTTATTTTATTTATTTATTTAGCTTTTGTTGACCGGGTAAGTGCACTAGACAAATCCTGCCTATTTTCAGGCACGACCCGGGGGAGGGGGATACAGATGAATGCCAACTGACCTTGAACCAGATTAAGCTGTTTGTGGTATTTTTAGTGAATGAGGAAATTTGGCCAGGACACGGGAAATTCCCCTACTCTTCTTCGAGAAGTGCCATGGGATCTTTAACATCCACCTGAACTACCACCAATCCAGGCAGATGGGACCTCGGTTTAACGCCTCAACCGAAGACGGCACCTCTGCAAGTGCAGCACCCTCTCATGCTGCACTACAGTGTCAGTACTGGGATATTAACCCAAGTGCCAGATGTGAGAACTGAACCCACAGCCCTCTGATCTCCCGGCCTCAGAGGCGAGTGTGCTACCTATTGAGCCACTGACACTGATTTAATATGAAGAAGAAGCCAGCAGAAGAAGGCCGTCTGGTCTTCTGGTCTATCAAGTCTGCTCGTATTGCAGAGTCTACAGCTTGAGTTAATGCCCCTGCCCTCCCTCCCCACTCCTCCCATCCTTCCTACCCATGATCCTTATCTTCCTCCTATGCCTATCCCAGCCTCTCTTAAAGCTGCCCACTGTCTTCAACATTGATGACCTCTTCCGGCAGCGCATTCCAAGTGTCCATTACCCTCTCTGTGAAGAAGTGCTTCCTGACCTCCCTTCTAAACCTCCCACCCTCCAGCTTAAGACTGTGCCCCCTTATGTTATGGTTGCCACTCAGCTTAAAAAGACTCTCCTTATCAACCTTATTTATCCCTTTCAAGTACTTGAAGGTCCCAGTCCTGTTCTCTCTCTCTCTCTCTCTTTCTTCTGTCTTCCACGGAGTACATGTTCAGTGTCCTCAACCTCTCCTCGTACGCCTTACCCTGCTGACCCACTATCACCTTTGTAGCCCTCCTCTGGACCTTCTCCAGCAGGTTAATGACCTTTTTGAGGTGTGGGCACCAGTACTGAACTCCATACTCTAGATGTGGCCTTACCAGTGACCTGTACAAGGTTAGTATAACCTCCTTTCTCCTACTACTGATCCCCCTAGATATGCAATCCCAGCATCTTGTTTGCCTTTGCTGCTGCTTTCTTGCACTGCATGGAGTACTTCAGGTCACTAGTGATCATCACTCCCAGGTCCTTCTCCTCTTTTGATGCAGATACTCGGACTCCATCCAGGTAGTACTCTGTCCTGGGAATCTTGGCTCCAATATGCATAACGTTGCATTTCTTGGCATTGAAGCCAAGCTGCCAGATCCTGGACCACCTCTGCAACTTTTCCAGATCTTTCTGTAGGTCCTGTATTCCTTCAGCTGTGTCCACTCTCCACAGAGCTTGGTGTCATTTGTGAACAGGCATATTTTGCCCTTAATGCCATTCCCAATGTCATTGATGAAGACACTGAACAACATCGGCCCCAGCAACAAGCCCTTCGGAACCCCACTGATTACCCCTCTGGTACCAGATAACTCTTCCCCCCACAGCCTCTGGGTTCTGTCCCTCAGCCAGTTTTTCATCTATCTGGCCATCTTTTCCCCAACCCCGAGATCTACCAACTTCCTGATTGGCCTTTTGTGGGGCACAGAGTCAAAGGCCTTGCTGAAATCAAGATAGAGGATTGTCTACCACTTGGCCCCTGTCTACTGTCTTAGTGACACAGTCAAAGAAGTTAATCAGATTTATTTGACACAATTCCCCCCCTCCTCCAAAATGAACCCATGCTGCCTCGCATCCTGGAGACCATGCTCCTCTAGATTTTCCAGGCGTGTAGTAAGGCATGAGGCCAAAGGCCAAGTATCCATATGCCCCTGGGAAGTGCATTAAAATCTAAGATGCACACCCTGGAGTGGCTTATTACACTTATAAAATGGCTCTAAGTATTTTTTGAGGGGAAGGAAAATGAGATCCTGCACCTCACTGTACATTTATAGAGATTTAATCAGGGCCCCCGGTGTTCTGTGGCAGAATTTTCCGATTTCTGTGGCAGGGCTCCTTCACTTCTGAGGCAGCATTTTCTGATTTCCGCAGCATGATTTATTAATTTCTCTGGCAGAATGCAGTCCTGTCATTGGCTAAATATGATGTGATGTCATCGATGACATCATATGCTGAGCACAGAGGAAGGGCTTCAGGATAAACAAGGTGGGAAAGAAAGCCTGACACTATGGAAAAACAGTATATTTATATGAAAATTCACCAAAAACAATGAATTCTGTGGCACTATATATATTCTGCGGCATGATGCAAATTCTGCGGCAAATTCCACAACTGCAGAACCGCAGAATTCCAGGGGCCTTGGATTTAATGCATGGCCAGGTGATGTTTCTCGGTCAAAGAAATTTCTAGATTTTTTTCTTGCCATTTTATAACTATATATATATGAAAAAACTGTCATCCAGCTGCTCAGAACCCACACTGTTGAGGCGTATGTTTTTGTTTTTCAAAATGATGAAATAAGAGTTTGTGTAAGTAGAATGTATGGGTATGGAAATGAAAGTGAAACAGCAAGTGGCATGCGTTTCAATTCTAATTTAACAAGTTATTGTACCACAGAAGGGTACAACAGCATTCCATGACCTCTAAATTCAAGTACAAGAACCTTTTGAAGTAGGATGGAAATCCAAGCACAACAAAGGGTAACCATGTCCTCTACACATGGTTTTATCAAAGTGGACTCAAAGGGAGCTGTTCACAACCAGCAGAAACACTAATACCAAGAGTAAAAGCAAACAAGCATTTGTCAGTGTTGAATGCTCTCCCCCTTGCACTGCTGTTGTACTGGGTCATGCCTGTACACATGTTTTGTATATATTTACCCAGGACAGAGCAGATGAGATGCAGTATTTCATTTTCAGTGGTGTCCTGCTTTTACACATTGTTAGATTGTAATTACCCAGGATAGGGCAGCTGAAAGACAATATTTTTCCATTTTTATTGGGGTGCTATACTCCTCCCTCAAAACTGCCCCAGCCTCGGAGGTCAACGCCATTTCCTCCCTTTCATCCACTGCTAGCTCCAGTGAACTCATCCTACTTAGTGATTTCAATCTGGACTGGGCCTCCTTTGCCCTAAATCCACCATGCAGCACACTGAATCTCTAAACCTCCATCAGCTAATAAATGAACCCGCAAGACCAAATCCTCACTCCCACAATCACACCCTCCTAGACCACATCCTGTCTTCATACCCCCATTGGCTCTCCTCCTCCAACACACTCCCTGACATATTCAGCAACCATCTAATAAAATACTGTACACACAAACTTCAGATTCCTCGATCCCCCCCAACTTTGTTTTTTATTTTTTTTTTATTTTAGTCTTTGGTAACCGGATAAGGCCCACTAAGCACAAGTGCCCATTTTCAGGGGTGACCTGGGAGCACTCGAAGGTTAAGTGACTTGCTCAGAGTCACACAGTATGCAAGTGGAGGTTGTGAGAATCAAACTCAGGTCTGGTCTGCTGGGTGTATCAAGCTTGTTCACACCTCATTCCTCTAACCTCTAGGCTATACTGCCAGCCCAAATGTACTGCTGGATTCATTTGTTACACTTCCTTAACACCCCAAAACTCCTGCATGATATAGCATCCTCTGATTGGGCCCTTTTCTACTCCTCCAACAACACTGACACTGCCCCCCCCCCTCTTCTGCCACATTTTCAACAATGTTTGAAACATTCATGCACCATCACGTTGCCGCAGGATGAGACATTTCCACCATCCTTTATCTGCTGACATCATCAAGGTCTGTAACATTTGTGACCATGATTGGGCACATTACAAAGCTTCATCTTATCTCACTGATCTATCCACTCACCGTACCGCGAGAAATGCATGTACCAAAGCCATTAGGTCTGCTATATCCCACTATTTTAAGCATACATTATAAGAAAACAGGAACCTTCCTTATAAAATTTGGCAAACACTCTCTCCATTCCTCGACCCCCCCATCTAATTCCTCCTCCTCCTCCTCCCTTCTGATTGACAACAAAATGATCTCGGGCCCTCTCACTGTTGCCTCCACCCTAAACAAATTTTTCACAACATGTGCCTCCCTCTGCATCCATCAACCCCCACCCACTGCTCTCCCCTTCAACTCCAAATATCCCTGTAAACCTCCTCCAGATATGCAAACATGTTCTACTCCAAATTCATTTTATTTTTCTCCTATCACTGCTCAAGAGGTGTTCCGTGCTCTTAAATCACTGAAACCTCACAAATCCAGCCCTAATGTGCTTGACAGTCTCCTCCTTAAAATATTAGCCCCTGCCACTGCTCATCCCGTCCCATCTGCTAAACCTCTCTTTCACCCTTGGCATGGTTCCTCAGGCCTGGAAATCAGCTAAAGTGATCCCCCTCCACAAAGATGGTGATCGCTCCCACTTGGAAACTACCGCCCTATCTCCCGCCTCCCTATTCTAGCTAAGCTCCAAGAATCCCTTGTCCTTACCAGACTTACTCTTTTTCTCTCCTCTTCCGTTTCCTGTCTCCATTCCAGGCTGGTTTTCAGAAAAAAACATTCTACTGTCTCTTTCCTTCTCTGGGTTACTGTTGCCATTCTTACAGGCCTTTGATTCTGTCTCTCACCCTTTCCTTCTCACCAAACTCGAACTCGCTGTTCAAGGCTGAATTCTTGGTCCTATTTTATTCTCCATTTTTCTTAACGAACTCCCTGCTGTATGCTCTTCTTCCCTAATTCAACTCTATGTTGACAACACTATCCTCTTTATGTCTGGTCCCCCTATTCCTTTGGTGACCACTCAGTTGCAAACAGATTTCTCTTGCATCCTAAATTGGTTCTAAACCAACCAACTCAAAGTAAACATTACTAAACCAGTCTCTATGATTTTTTGGCACCCACCAAAGACTATCCAAGCTCACCATGTCCCCTTCCTTCTCAACCCTTGATGGCATCCCCTTGGATACTGTTCCATCTTATAAGCACTGTATCTAGCTGTTTGGCTAGACAGTCACCTTGATTTCTCAACACAAGTCAACTATATCCATTCCAAGCTTCGCCCCAAACTTGGAGCTTTCTATAGAAACAAAAATGCCCTCTCCATCCCTGTTCAACCGATACTCCTTACTAAACTATCATACCTCTATTTGACTATGATGACGTCGTCTATGGGGCCGCCTCTGCATCCACCTTATCCAGACTGGATGTTCTTTTCAGCACTTTCTGTTTCACCTTGAACGTCCCCCTCAGGACTCATCATTGCTCCCTCTACTCTCACTATCACTCCCCTCCCTTTCCTCACACCAAAGTTAGCACACCTCCATCATCTTTGCTAAATTTTAGTTTGACTTGCTTCCCCCCTACCTCGCCTCCTTCCTATCCCCCTCCACCAAACATCCTTCAGTCTCCCACATGTGACCCAAATTCTTTCATCCACCCCGCCCACACTTGAACTAGGATAAGGCTTCTTTATCCTTCTTCCCCCATTGTCAAACTCCTTCCCATTTAGGTTGCTTGCTACCACACTAAATCTCATTAAACGAACACTTTACAGTTCCCCCTTCCCGCTCCTGCCATCACCTGACTAAATTTTCCTGTAAAGCCTGAGTTATTTTAAAACAGCCTCTAGTCAGTTTTTCAACGCTTTTATTGTACCATGTCTGCGGTATGTCATTATTGTTTGTATCCTGTGTTCACCCTTGTATCTCTTGCATTCTAATACATCATTTGGCAACCTGAAATTGAGTTGCACATCTTAATTTTTGTACTTTTTGCTGTATTTTCTGCTATCTCCTCAGGCACCATTGTAACCTGCCTGGGTCTCTGCACTATTTGTACTTGCCTTTTTCTCAGGCTTTGTTGTTACCTGCCTGAGACATTGAGACACTGTTTTAACTATCTGCATATTGTAACTGGCCTGAGACACTGTGTTTAACTGTCTCATATCATGTATGTATATTTATCTTTTGAGTCCTCTTATCCCTCCCTCCCTTCCCGGTCACACCTGGGAACGAGAGTCAGCTCAGTGTGCTTCTCCCAGTTACCAGCTTTAAATAAATACATTTTTAGTGGGCTCCCACATTTTGACCCCAAAGTTTCAGCAGTCTTTTCATGACCTGATGCTATGATCAAGACAGGTGGAATTTTTTAAAATCCCATCTGAATGGTTATTTTGCAGTGCGACTGTGAAAACAAGTTTTGGAGGGGATTTAAAAAATGGCGCCTGTCATGTTCAGGAAGAGGGGTAACATAAAGGATATGTTAAACATTAGAGGCCAAAATCTGCAAAAGTAAAGTTATGAGTAAACATTAGAACAAGTCAACATTTCCTCATAATTGTTGTTTTTTCACATTTTTACCCCAAATTTTCAACAGTCTTTTTGTGACCACTCCTTCTGAGCATCACAGCTGTTATTTATAAAACAGTGTCCGAAACATCATTTTGTGCCACACGTGAAAACACATTTTGGTTAGGATTTGAAAAATGACAGCTATCACATTCATGAGGTGGTGCGAAAAAATGACTGTTGAAAATCTAGGGTCAAAATACTGAAAATTACCAAAGCTACGAGCATGTGTTAAAAAAGATCAATGTACACTCACTCATAACTTTGTTTTTCAATATTTTTACCCCAGATTTTCAACACAACCTTCTAATGATCCCATATAACCTTCTTATGACCCCACCTCATGAACGGCACAGAAAATGTTCAAATCCTGCCCGAAAGGTGATTTTGCACCACAAGTGCGACAACATATTTTGGCCAGGATTTGACAACGGTCATATTCATGAGATGACTTGAAAAAAATGGCTATGTTGAAAATTTAAGGTCAAAATAATGAAAATTGCCAAAGTTATGAGCGTGCATTGAAAATGTTCAATGTACACTCATAACTCTCTTGTTTTTTTTAATTTTTTTAATCCACATTTTCAACATAGCCTTTTTATGGCCCCACCTCATGAACAAGGGTGGAGAAAATCTTCAAATACTGTTAAAAAGGTGATTTTGCACAGTGACCACAAACAAAAATCACCTTTCAGAACAGATTTGCATAAGTCCACTGCCACTGTTCATGAAGTGGGGTCCCAAAAAGGCCATGCTGAAAATCAGGAGAAAAATCTTAAAAAATGAGTAAGTTCAGAACCCACTGAAATACACTGAACCGCATACGCGATTTTCTCAGTTCGGGGTCTAGCATTGAAAACATGTCTCCGGTCTAGAAAGGATTACGATGTTGGAGTCCTGGTAGGTAAATAAGGGTGTGGGGTGGGGGGTGCTGAGTGGGACGGTTGGGTGGGAGGAGGGTAATGGCGTCGGTGGGCTGGCAACAGCAACAGACATTGGTGGAATATTTTCTTTATTACAGGACATATATATATATACAATAGATAAAAAAAATAACTACAAGGGACGGTATTCTTTATTTCAGGTAGTACAGATACTGGGGAATGGACACCTGCTTGTTGGAGATGTGTTTGGTGGCATCAGTGGTGAGCTCCCCAATGTCGCACTCTGAAAACGGTCAGGGTGGTGGATGCTAGCCAGCACCCGGGACTGGGAACCACCAGTGTCAGAAAATTAAAAGGGGGGGGGGTACTGTATGGGAGGACCAGGAGACAGGAGGAAATGGCAGCAGTGTGCCAGCTGTTCTCTTTCTTTCTTTTTTTTTTCTTTACAGGATCTACTTAAACAAACTCTGGCCAAAGCCAAATAGGGATGCAGGTGATGAATTTGGGGTAAGAAGCTTGAAAATTACCAGTTATGAGCCTGTATTCCCAAAATGTAATGTTGGTTCATAAAGCTGTTGTGTGTTAATATTTTTACACCAAATTACCAACATAGCCTTGTTATGACCCTGCATCATGAAGAAAGGCAGAGAACATTTTCATCTCTTCAGCTAAAGATGATTTCACGCAGAGACTGCAAAATCACCTTTTGGGATACAAAAACACATTTTGGACAGGAGTTAAAAAATTACAGGTCTCACATTCATGAGCAGCCGTACAGAAATGGATATGTTGAAAATTTGGGCTAAAAAATATTGAACATGATCAAAGCTACGAGCCTGCATATGCAAAATGCAAAATAGCCTATTTTTTTTTTTGGTATATTTTGCCCCAAATTTATAACATAGCCTTTTTATGATCCTGTCTCATGAACAAGGACAGAGAAAATGTTCAGCTCCTGTCTGAAAAGTGATTTCATGCAGGGACCATGTAATTACCTTTCGTGATGTAAAAAAACATCTTGGCCAGGATTTGAAAAATGACAGCAGTCACATTCATATGGTGTTGTAAAAAATGGCTATGTTGCACATTTGGGGTAAAAATATTGAAAATTACCAAAGTTATGAGCCTGTGTTCGCCAGACTCAATGTAGGCTCATAACTTTGTTGTTTTTTAATATTTTTACATCAATTTTCAACATAGCCTTCTTATGACCCCACCTCATGAACAAGGGCAGAGAAAATGTTCAACCCCTGCCTGAAAAATGGCTATGAGGGACAGTTTTCTTTATTTTGGGTACTGTCCCTACACTGGGGATTGGGCATCCCAGTGTTATGTTTGACGGCACCAGGGTTGGGCTGCCTGCTGTCACACGCTGAAAATGTGTGGGTTTGGGGGGTACTAACTTGTACTGAGGATTGGGCACCCCAAAGTCAGAAACATAAGAAGGAGCAAGCAATGGGAGGTGGTTAATTTTATGTTTTGGGGGAGGACTACAGCAGGCTGATCATAATGTGATCAGCTCTGCTTGCTGGGTGGCGTTATGTAGATCAAAGGAAAGAACTGCAGTATGGTTGGGCCAGCTCTCTCCTTTGAACTACACAAAGTTTCCATCCAGAAAGCTAGAACAGTGTCATGACCAACCTGACTGATGACTGGTGTGATACTGACCAGCCCCCTGCAGACTGCCCTACATTGGACTGACAGTGACACACCTCTCAAAGCCCACTGTCATACCAAAAGGTTCACTCTGCATGCAACTGCATGGCAAACATAAAAATTGTTGGGGGAAGGTTTAAGAGAGACATTAGTAAGTTCTACTTCATGGAGATAGTGGTGGAAGGGTGAGAAATGCTTCCTAATTCACTGGTCAGTGATAAAAGAGTAGAGGGCTTTAAGACATGTTGGCATAGACATAAGGGTCAGGCTATGGAAACAGGAGAAGTCAGGTGGGGGGAGGACGGTTATGATCCCCTTAGGGGCCATGTATAACCTAATGGGGCAGACTGCAAGGCCTTCATCTGACAGCAGTTTTGAGTTTCTATGTGTGCGCTTTGGGCTCCATCTGCTCCTGCCACTTGTCTACATTGCCTTGATTTTCAGCAGCCCATTCTGTTGCCCTACATGCGACAATGTCCGTCACAGAGGATTATGACTTCAAGTGTAGACAATCAGCAGGCCCAGATGATGCTGAAGAAACTAATATGCTGTTTTCATTCCAGTGTCCTTTAGTAAAAACATTTGAAGGGAAGACAGACAGACAGAGAAAAAGACAGTGGTACCTCCACTATAGTTAGGGCTGAGTAAGTGTGTCTTCCAGCACTGGGCTACTAGGAGCCCAATCTGCCTCCTTTCCGACACTGGGTGCCCAACCCCAATGTTGGACAATAAATAACAAAATGATAAATAAAAAAAAGTCATATGCATGTACGTATGCATGTATGTTGCGCCCCTATAGTTAGGATTAAATCTTCACTTCCATGTTAAACTGAATGTTTTGTGCTTTAATAACTCTGCAACTGTTCAGGCGATTTGCATGAAATTCAGCATGTGTAATCAGGGACCAGAGATCTCTTGATGTGACAAATTATGTTCTAGTTGGATCTGTGGGTGCAGAGATATGGAGTCTCAAAAAATGTGTAAATTACTGTTTTTTGTCAATTTCTTTGTCACCGCTTTGGGCAAACATTGTGTGGAATTTTGGTCTGAAATGTTTAGAGTATATAGGTCTTGGGTCACACTGGTGCCTGTTGAAGGTTTGGTGAAAAATATTAATTCATTCCAAAGTTATTAAATTATAAAGTTTCCCATTATTTCCTATAGGAAAATTAGGTGTCAGGCTCGAAACAGGAATCTTGATCATGAAACAGGATTCTTGATCATAATTTACACTAAGAACTTTGCAGCCTTTCAGGTACTTTGTATGAAATTTGGTACGCGCCATCGGGCATCAAAGTTCTCTTGATGTGGCAGGTTTTGTTACAATTGGATGTGTGGGCGCGAAGATATGGAGTCTTAAAAATGTGTAAATTAACTTTTTTGGGGGGGTCAAATTCTTTGCCACTGTGTTGTGCAAAAACGGTGTGGAATTTTGGTCTGAAATTGAGAGTATAAAGGTCGTGGGTCACAGTGATGCTTTTTGAAGGTATGGTGAAAAATATTAATCTGTTCCAAAGTTATTAAATTTTAAAGTTTGCCAAAATTTCCTATGGAGAAAGTTAGATATGAGGCTCGAAACAGGATTCTTTGATCGCAATTTACGCTTTAATAACTTCACAGCCGTTCAAGTAATTTGCAAGAAGTGTCGCATGTGCCATCAGGGATCAAAGATATCTTGATGTAACAAGTTTTGTTCTGATTGGATGTGCGGCTGTGGAGATCTGGAGTCTCAAAGAATGTGTAAATTACAGTTTGTCAAAGTCTTTGTCATTGCGTTGTGCAAAAACGGTGTAGAATTTTGGTCTGATATTTTTAGGGTATATAGGTCTTGGGTCACAGTGGTGCCTTTTGATGGTTTGGTAAAAAAATATCAATCCATTCCAAAGTTATTACATTTTAAATTTCCCATTATTTCCTATGGGAAAAGTTGGATGTGAGGCTTGAAACAGGATTCTTGATCACAAAACAAATTCTTGATTGCAAATGCAGAATCTTAGTTCATGCTATCACCATCTTGTTTTCCATTAGCAAGGGAAACAAACTCAAATTTCAAAACTAATACAGTGCTTTGATAAACAGCCACAGTTGTGTTTACCTAATTGGAGCCCGTAGAATCACATTCTGGGGTTCGTTTTTTTATTACTTTGTGAGAAATGCATTTTTTTAGCTGCAGAAATCCTATTTTGCAAATCTCATAAAACTTTTACCGTGAAACAGGATCCTTTTTTGCAATTTGTGAAAAAGGATTTTCTTTTACCGCAAATTACGAAAAAGGGTTTGCGAAACCGGATTCTGTTTTGTAATTGGTGAAATAATAGAAATGTTATACAGCTGTTTCTTTGTCACTTCATAGCAAATAAACGGTTCTGAATTTTGGACTGAAATGTTCAGGGTAGAAAGGTCTTGTTCCACAAATGTGCCTTTTGCTGGTTTGGCGAAAATACATTACTTTGGCTTGTAGTTCTGTGAATTTGAATTTTGGATGATTTCCCATAGGATAACATTGTACTGAGAGGTTTATGGAGCCGCTTCTATGTCACTGTGGTGCTAAGAAACGGTTTGCAATTTTGCTCTGAAATTTTCAGGGTAGAAGGGGCTTATGCTACCAATGTACCTTTTGGTGGTTTCGAGAAAATATAGTAATTTTGTGTCAATTTATACAGCTTTCAAATTTTGCTGTGTTTTCTACAGCATAAGACTGCAATATGAGGTGTTTTTTGATACTGTGTACTATGGGATGGATGCGTAGGGCCCAGAGGCCCCTGTGCTCCCACAGGCAAGTAAGAATACCACTACTATATCTGAACAATTATGCATGGGTGGGAGTGCAGGATACCATTATGGACTGAGCCCTGCACTCCCACATGCAAATAAGGATACAATTATGGAGTGATGGGAGTGTAGGGCCCAGAGGAAATAAGGACTGGATTATACTATATAAAAAATTATGGATTGGGGGGGGCGCTGTGGAGCCCGAGCATGGAGGAGGCTTGGCTGCAGAGCTCTGCATGAAATTGATTTGATATTGCGAAATTCATCTGTTTAATCGGTACATATTTGGATTAAACTTACTGCTGATTATAACCGACATCCTTCTGCTGAAAATGGGAAAACCTAAAGCAGCACAAGCAGCAATGCAGAGTGAAAAACAACAGGCACAGGAGGGGACCTCAGGGCTCAATACTTGAATGGTGCCTCATGATGGAGCGGCAGATACGGGACAGGAGGAAACTCTTCAGTCCCTAAGAAATAAGATGTGCCAGCTCCTGGCTTCAGTCTCGGCTATAAACGACAAATTCGACTCCCTAACCACACATATGGCAACAGTAGAAACCACAGTAGAAACCCTGAAAACCGAGGTGGATGATGTTCAGAGGCAGTCAGATTGGTGTAGGTCTGCTGCAACGCAGAATGCTAAATTCTCAAAACTTACTCATAACCGTTTGGAAGTTTTGGAAAACCAAATAAGATCAGCCATTGTTCGCTTTTTGGTTTTTCTGGAGGGAGTAGTGAGTAATCACCTGCTTATGTTTCTTAAAGCCTGACTCCACAAACAGCTGAAGGATTCCCCAGGACTTACAGAATGACCAATAATTAAAGCCTACAGAATTCAATCACGAGGATGACAAAACTGTGATGCATCTCGCATTGTTATGGTGGTACTCGACTCAATGGCTACCTGGGACCGTTTGCTACAGTTGGCTCGAAGAAACCATCCTTTACTGTATGAGGGCACTAATATTTTGCTATTCCCAGACATTTCTTTTGCCACCAGTCAGAGAAGCAAGAAATTCAAAGAAGTATGGAATGTGCTAAGAGAGTTGGCAGTTCCTCATTATCTTTTGCTTCCAGCCAAACTTTGCATCATACACCAGACCAAGGTCTTTGTTTTTATGGATTCCCCTAGATGCTGGGAAATGGGCAACACATCTTTAAACATTGCAACAAAACCTGGAAGGGGAGCAAGATAATATCCCCGCAGATCTGGAGGAAGGCCGAAAGACTTGAGTTGTGCTTTTTCCCTTATTAATATACTTCTAAAGAGGGATACCTAATTTCCTTTTTTTTCTCATGCAGGCGTTAATACTAAGGACACAAATTAGGGCCTTTCTAATCAGATGGTTAAAGATTTTTACTGTTTTTTCGCAATTTGTGAAGTATACAGCGAAGCTTAGAACTGGGGTGAGTATCTTTCTTTTGGAGGATTTTAATATGTGGGAATTATTCTTTACAGGATGGGGGTGGGCTCTTTGGTTGTTAACCGAGTTATATACTGGTCAGTGCTCCTTAAGAGGGTGCTCACTTGGACTTCTGGGTTGAAGGGTTCCCCTATCCTTTAGAATACTATTTTCTGTACCCGAATCTGTGAACATATATGATTTTAAACTGTTAATTACATGACTATACTGTGGAATGTTGTATCAGTTCTTGACTAAAAGATTAGTTTTGGTGATAGCTGGCAGTTATAGTTTCTGAAATTAGATATTTAGAAATGTACTGTATTACTAGATATATGCATGGCACCATGCCCTTCTTGTTTAAGGGCTGGCAATTTTGGACATTATAATGGACTATAATAACTCTTTTAGAGCATTGCCATGCTCTCCTGTGCTGTTGTCCCATGTCAACTTTCATTGTTAATTTTTCACTATTATATATAAATTTTGGACTCCCCTCTCAGTTGGAATAGTTGGGAAATGCATTCATCCTATATAATGTGCAATTGCTGTAATGACTGTACTGAGTTTCCTAACCGAGAATGATGCCTTGTTTTGTCATGTAAAAGCAAATAAAATAAAAGTATTAAAAAAAAATTATGGATGGATGGGAGCAAAGGGCCTGGAAGGGCAGAGCCAGAAGGACCTGCCCTCCCACAGGCAAATAAGAATATGATTATGATTTCTCAAAACATAAGGAAATTCTTTGCAAAAACTTTGTTAATGCACTAGTTAGGATTAAAGTGACAAAAGTAGGGAAATGTAGCGTTAGGGGTTCCAACTCTAACACCCCACCCCTATCCTGCAGGCAGCAGCAGACGTGGGGTGTGCCTTGCCATCGTCAGCCCTAACACTAATCCCTATAACTTCTATACTGTATCATGTGAGCTTTGTTACACATGGAATGGGGTGAGAGTTAGGGCCAATGACACCAAGGCAGACCACGTCACCTGTTGGTCTGTGGTAGGTGGGGTTGGGGAAGGGTGGTAGGGCATGGGGAGGTGTTAGGGTGTCAACCCTAATGCCTCATTTCCCTACGTTTGTTGCTTCAGCCCTAACTGATGCATTAACAAAGTTTTTTGCAATGAATATTATATATATATATATACAGTGGCATGAAAAAGTATTTGCCCCCTTCCTGATTTTCTCTATTATTGCATATTTGTCACACTGGATGTTTTCAGGTCTTTAGACAAAATGTAATATTAGATAAAGGGAACCTGAGTGAACAAATAACACTTGTTTTTTTTTACTTATTTCATTTATTTAATGAAAACAGTTAACCAACACCAACTGGCACTGTGTGAAAAAGTAATTGCCCCCTTACACTTAATAACTGGTTACACCACCTTTAGCTGCAATGACTGCAACCAAACGCTTCCTATAATTCAATATCAGTCTTTCACATCGCTGTGGAGGAATTTTAGCCCACTCTTCCTCGCAGAACTGCTTTAATTCAGTAACATTGGTAGGTTTTCGAGCATGAACTGCTCGTTTCAGGTCCTGCCACAGCATCTCTATTGGGTTTAGGTCTGGACTTTGACTAGGCCACTCCAAAACTTTAATTTTACTTCTTTTCAGCCATTCTGATGTGGACTTGCTTTTGTGTTTTGGATCATTGTCTTGCTGCATGACCCAACTACGCTTCAGCTGACGGACGGATGACCGGACATTCTCCTTAAGAATTTTCTGGTACAGAGCAGAATTCATGGTTCCTTCAATTACGGCAAGTCGTCCAGGTCCTGAGGCAGCAAAGCATCCCCACACCATCACACTACCACCACCATGTTTGACTGTTGGTATGATGTTCTTACTGTGGAATGCTGTGTTTGCTTTATGCCAGACATAATGGGATCCATGTCATCCAAAAAGTTCCACTTTGGACTCATCTGTCCATAGAACATTTTCCCAAAATGCTTGTGGATCATCCAGGTGCTTCTTGGCAAATTAGAGACGAGCATTTATGTTCTTCTTGGTTAGCAGTGGTTTCTGCCTTGCTACTCTCCCATAAAGCCCATTTTTGCTCAGTCTCTTTCTGATTGTGGAGTCATGAACACTGACCTTAGCTGAGGCAAGAGAAGCCTGCAGTTCTTTGGATGTTGTTTTAGGATCCTTTGAGACATTCTGGATGATTTTACGCTGCGCCCTTGGAGTAATTTTGGCAGGCCGCCCACTCCTGGGAAGATTCACTACTGTTCCAAGTGTTCTCCATTTGGAGATTATGGCTCTCACCATGGTTCGATGGAGTCTCAGAGCCTTAGAAATAGCTTTGTAACCCTTTCCAGACTGACAGCAACCACTTTTTTTCTGATCTTTTCAGGAACTTCCTTTGATCGTGGCATAATGTGCTTGTTGAATCTTTGTGCTGGCAACGTGACTCTGATGGTAAGGGTCAAAATAAGTGAGGTTTATATTGAGCAGGGCTGGCTGTAATCAAGCCTGGCTGTGTTCAATCAGCTGACTCTAATTATCCCTTTAATTGGGTTGATTTAACTAGGGGGCAATTACTTTATCACACAGTACCAGTTGGTGCTGGTTAACTTTTTTCATTAAATAAATGAAATAAGTAAAAAAATACAACAAGTGTTATTTATTCACTCAGGTTCCCGTTATCTAATATTACATTTTGTCTAAAGACCTGAATACATCCAGTGTGACAAATATGCAATAATAGAGAAAATCAGGAAGGGGCAAATACTTTTCACGCCATCAGGGGAGTGTAGGTAGGTGTGTGTATATATATATATATATATATATATATATATATACACACACACACACACACACACACACACACACACACACACCACTATAATTAGGGCTAAGTAGGCACTTCAATGTTAAACTCAAAATTTTACACTTTAATAACTTTGCAACTGTTCAATGGATTTCCACACAATTTGGTATCCGCTGTCCTGTGGGGTAGATCTCTTAATGTGGCTAGTTATGTTCTGGTCGGAGGTGTGGTTTCAAAGTTATGGAGAAGTGAAAAAAAAAATGTTGTTGCTCATTGACTTTGCTGGGCTTTTTCTTTGAACTTGTGTACAGCCCAGATGGTTTGGTTTTGTGGTCTGAAATTTTCAGGACAGAAAGGGACCCCACAGATGTGCCTTTTGCGTGTCTGGTGAAAAAATAAGCTGTTTTTAAGTTATTGCAATTTAAAAATGTGAAAAAATAATTTCAGAGCATGTTCAGTAAGCACTAAAAGATAGCTGTATAAAATGAAAAAGGAGTCCTGTTTCATATGGGAAAATTACGTTTTTGTATGGCCACCATCTTGTTTTCTGTTTTGCCTGAAAAATTCAACTTTGGAAACCTCCCAAAATGATATTCTGGGAAGGAACCAACACATGTAGCTTGCTTATTGGGACCCCTTAAGTGCATTTTACACTTTACTGCTCAAGAAATGGCCTTAAAATGTGTTTTACTTAACAAAGAAATTATTTTTTCGTAACGGTGTCATATGAAATAAGATCTTGTTTCATATGCTGACTCACGAAACAAGAGCTTTCATATGGATATCAATGTATTTCAATGGGATTCTCAACTTTAGTGCATAACTTTGCCATTTTTGTATATTTTGACACCAACTTTTCAACATAGCCTTTTGGGGATTCCACCTATGAACAATATGACTGTTGCTATGCAATTCCCACCCGGAAGGTGATTTTGCAGTCTATTGGCAAATTCACTTTTCAGGCAGGATTTGCACAATGATAGCAATATTGTTCACGAGGTTGGGTCATAAGAAGGCTATGTTAAAAATTTGAGGTCAAAATATGTAAAAATGGCAAAGTTATGACCATTTGTTGCAATTTTGCTACGAACATTCGTAACTTTGGAAAATTTAATGACTTTGACCCCAAATTTTCAAAACAGACTTATTATTACCCCACCTCATGTATGTCACAGCCATCATTTTTCAATCCTAGTCAAAATGTGTTTTTGCACCCGTGGTGCGAAATGGCATTCTAGTTATGCGGCATTACATTTTGGTGGAGTTTTGAAAATTTTCTGCACCAAGTACATGAGGTGTGGTAATAAAAGATGGCTATGCTGGCAATTTGGTCACTGTTGTCCTATTAATTGGAGTGCAGGGCCCTCCCACAGTGACATACATACATGCATCTATGGAGGGATGAGAGCGCAGGGCCCAAAAGGCACTGCGCTCCCACATACAAATAAGGCTACACTATCTCAAAAAGTAAGGAAATTATTTGCAAAAAAACTATGTTGATGCATCAAGTTAGGGTTGATATCAAATCATAAAAAGGAGGAAAATGCAATGTTAGGGTTTCAACCCTAACACCCCACCCCCTCCCTGCACACACCAACTGGCATCGGGTGTGTGCCTTGGGGTTGTCAGCCTTAATGTTGAAATCCTAATGTTGTATTTCCCTGCTTTTTACGGTTTGATATCAACTCTAACTGATGCATTAATGTAGTTTTTTGCAAAGACTATATATATATATATCTATATCTAGATATCTTTTTTTTTTAAAGTAAGGAAATTCGCTGCAAAAACTATGTTCTAAGCATCAGTTAGGGTTAGGATTAAAGACACAAAAGTAAGGATGTGCAACTGTGTGGTTAAAAGTCCCCTGAGCCATGTGAATCAGTAGCGCATTCCTCAGTATTTTTAACACTTTCATGATGTCGCATTGGCGTTGCACTAACTTTGGCACTATCTATCCAAGCACGCATGCATACACACACACACATATACATACACAAAAATAACAACACAGCAATGCTCGGAAACTGGGTGCTGAAGCTAGGGCAATGCCAATGCTTCATCACAGGAGTTTTTTAAACTCCGAGGAAAGCCCAGCAACAGATTTTACCAGGGGTCAGGAAACTTATAACACTAATGTTGCATTTCTTTACTTTGTGATTTTACTCTTGAACCCTTACAGATACTTTACGATAGTTTTTTTTCAATAGAGATACTGTAGCTAGAAATACAGAAAATAGATAGACAGACAAACACAGAAAATACATGAACTATATTATGAACTATTTCTTCCCCTGATTGAGAGTGGCTCCATCGTAACGGATGTCACTCCACTTACAGTCCGGGCAAAAAAAAATGTCTCAATCCACAAAGTTGCTAAATTTGCATCCTCCTAGGGCCCACAGTGCCATCATTGCTCTAACTCTGAACTCGGATGGTTGCAACCTGAAACCAGAGCCCAGTTAAAGCAGCTGTACTAGATAATCAGGAGGATATCAGTTTCCAGTTTTGTAGCGCTACAGTAAATACGGCGGCTGCCTGTCTAGTACTGCTGCTTTCCACATGGCGGGTGGCAAAAATGTAAACAAAAACAAAGGAAAACAGAGAAAACTACAGGGTGATAGTACAATGCCGGTGGGAAAGATTACCAGGTAAATGCTCAACAGAGCACAGGGAATACACTATTGTAAAAGCGCAGATTTTTTTTTATGTTGCACTGCCGCTTTAAGCCTAGCTAACTTCATGCCCAAAATTCTACACAGAAGTGCTCCCCATTGCCTCTCCAAGCTATTCACGTTCACGGATAACCCTTTCTCCTGCTCTTTTGCAAAGAACCTATTAAAGGTACTATTCATACACACGGGTATGGGTCAAAACTCTTTCAGATACAGAGCAGCAAACAGCAATGTACTGGTGCACCCTCCCGTTCTCTATTGGAGCAGTCCCTACCTCCAAAGCATTCGCTGCCAAGCTGAAAGTACATCTCTAACAGTCTAATATTTGCACATGCTTTGCAAGACTTACAAATCATTGTTTATTTAAGATGCCATTTTGAGTGCCTTACTTTTGCACCATGTCACTCTATTTTGTACTGTGATATGTATGTGCTTGTGTCTTGACCCTCTGTCTTGATATGTACTCTTCTGTATCCGGGTTGTGCCTGACAAAGGTGTCTCGGAGCCAGTGCACCTACCCAGTAATCAAAATAAATAAATAAAATTAAAAAATATATATCTCAACAAGTTTTCACGAAGGTGTCAGCAGCTTTTCAAAGTGATCTTCCAGTCTCCTGGCAACAAAAAAAAAAAAAAAAGTAGGCATATGACATTCCATTCTTTATTACTTGTGATATTTGCATGAAAACTGACTCTTTGTCCCACAGACATTACCTGCTCTTAAAGAGCTAGTAGACTGTCTGCAATAACTATTAACCTCTAAAACTGACCCACTGTTAACTTTGTTTTTCTCTGAAGTACTTTTTCTTTTCCCTTTTGATAATTAAAAGTTATTCCATCTGACAGTACTAGGTGTGATGTGCATGGTAGCTGACATACCTAGTTCTACCCCCCCACACCTCATCAACAATGTAACCTCACTGACTGTGACATCACAAGTTTCCAAGAAGAGCCACTCATCTTCTACCAGACTGGTCAGTTGTGATGTCACAGTCAGTGAGGCTACTATGCTGATCAGGTATGAAGGGGGAAAAGAACTTGATATGTCAGCCTTCAGCTAAAGCACTACTTTTCACATCACACCTAATACAGTGAGGTTGAAAACATTCTCATGGGCTAAAGGAAAAATAAAAAATAAAACTTTAGAATCATAGTATAACTGATGACTTTAAAAAATTGATTACATGTTCTGCATGCTATCTGGCAACAAAACACAACCAAGGATTATTTTAATGGTCTATTACTCACCCTCTAGAGATGAAATGTGGCACGAGGCATAGCTGAGTGTCACATGCTGCCAGGGGATGATTAACTGATAGTTATTAACATAATCCCTGGGACTGCCTAACTGCTATTAAAAAAATGGTCAGAGTTAAAACCTTGTACCTTCTATAACGGTGATCTGGAGGAATTCCTGAATGACTGAAGACTAAAGTAAAATAATTGGCTTGTGTGGTGTGAATGGAGTTGGGGAGCAGAGCTCGTGACTGGTTTGATCTTGACTTGAATGGTGCACACACGTGATAAGAGCACGCACGCACACGCACACATTCATCTGGGTGCCCGTAACAGGCAGCATGTGCATGTCCAATGGTTGAGCACTTGCCATGTGGGAACAGGAACATTCTGCATTGCCCGTAAGAAAGGCACAGAGTGCACAAGGGCTTTTGTCCAGAAGAGGTATTCCAATGTCTGAAAATCTGAGCACTTGTATTTTACCTCAAGGGGAAAGACACTTCTTTTTTACTTTTTGCAATTTTCCTTGACCACAAAATATAACCACTGTAAATAAATGGTCTACACTGTGATTTTCTTTAGACTTGAAAACAGCGAATTCACCAGTCGAGCTCTTGGTGATCGCATTATTTACCCAGTCATCCACTGTTCACTTACTCAATGCATACCACTGTTAGGACAATTTTTTAAAATAATTTTTAATTTTTTTATGAAGCGATACCTTGTTCAGCTTCCTAGTGTTCTTTGTTTTTATTTGTAGGGATCATGATTGCACTAATGCTAGTGGAAAACAGTTTGAATCCGAGAAACTGAGTTGCCCACAGAGGGAAAAGAATGTTCCCAGCTGGGACTCATTTCAACGAATTTCTGCGCTTGTACAGTGGCTCAACAGGGATGTTAATGAAAGATTAATTAAGGGCTTATCACATTATAGAAACCAATCAGGACATCATATTTAATTGACCCTTTTCATAATTTTAGATTTACTAGCTCATTAAATCATAATCCTCTGCTTGTGACAGTAGAATCGCTTCTTGTGGCTGCAGGTTATGATTTCATAAGCAGAGAATTATGACTTCATGGCAGACATAAGCAACATGAACAAATGAAGTATGAGGGAAACTGATTTAATTTTGATGAAAATGTATTTGGTGGTAAAAAAAAAGGAAGGTTCTCAAATTCATATGGGAGGGGGCTTCATGTACCAAAGTCCTGCTGAAGCCAAATGTGATTTTTCTCAGAAAACCTATTTCAGCTGCCTGAATCAGTCAGCCCTAGTAGTATTTCTGCATGAACACGGGACAATTATGAGATTGAGACAGGTCCTGACTGAAAAAGTTTAACTGTTCATGGTTTGCCAGTTCTACAGCTCTCTAAATAATTCCGGCACTCAGGCTGGTACCTCATATGCTGTGCTGAAGTTCTATTTAGGGAAGTAGATAATAAAACAAATATAAAATCAGAGGGGAAACACAGCAAAAGTAACATTAAAGACATCAATGCAGGCAAATCTCAATCCTCCGCGATAACTGCCAGTGTACATTTAACAATAACAAAAATGTAGAAAACAACAGTTTTAAATCATTAACCCTTTTATGAAATACGCTGGAGTCACCTAGACAGTTAACTGAGCATTGCAACCCACCCAAAAAAACATTAGTAGTCACATACTACTTTTAGCACTCATGGATTAATTAAAAATAGCACAGTATGTAAGTGTACTTGAGAGTTGTTGTCATTATTGAAGGAGTTATATATTTTTTAACCGAAGGTAAATATTAGATGATGCCTTTTTTTTATATATAGGTGGCTTAATGTTTCTAATTGTGAATGCACTGTCATTTGTTGTGGACCCAGTCCCTATAACATCTCAGGGAAAAAAAAAGACTTGTTCTCCTAGAGTCTTTCCTGGTAAAGCAATTTTTATTAGTAAATAAATAAAATAAAACAATAATGAATGGTGGTCTTTTTCTCTTCAGGAACTGTGAAGCATAGTTAACAGACTGAATATCGAAATGGAAATTGCAATAAAGTAGGTCACAGGGCAACATCTGTAAGTACAGGGGTGTGCTCTCTAAAACAAGAAAAATTAGACTTTGTTTTATTTTGATAGAGTGCCAAAATGGTGCTGCATTCCTTAAAGCAGAATAAAGGATCAAGTTAGACTGGCCTTCTCAACACCTTGGCAAAAGGCCCCTTGGGTCTCATTTTGTTGGGATGGCTATGTATATGACAGGTAAGGGAATAGTTTGGTGGGATTCAGTTACACCAGGGCTCCATGACCTCTAGGTCAAAAGAGCAAATGCAAAAGTGACAATATGGATAATTGCCTGCTTCAGATAATAGACTACTGATTGAGGTCAATTACTATAACACCTGAAGGATGAATGAGCTGATGTTTAAAGGCCCAGCAGAAACTGTAAACACTGGATTGCATGTCTTCGCAGTGTGACTACCCAAGGCATTGACTGTCAGAGTCGACATTCGAAAGGCACATTGCCAGATCAAATGAGAAGAATCCCTTTTGTTTTCAATGTCTCACATTTCTGTACATGAAGAGAATATTACTTGGTCTCCCACATAAAGGAAATACAAAATCTGGTGACATGGAGTATATGAAATAAAGACACAGAGATTGGTTAACAGGTTTATTGACAGAACAATGTAATAACAGCTTGAAACCATTCAGCTTTCATTCACTGTACTGTTTTCCAGAAAATTAGAAAACTTAATAAAGGTCTTGCTTTTCTTTTTTGTGAGGTTAACACAAAACTACACCAGACTAATGTATATGTTACCAACAGGCCGGCTCACTTCTGAATTGGGGGCATACAGTACTTCAGAGAATCCTATCTGAACACACTTTTCTTTATAAACTTGAGTTTATAAATGTTTCAGACAGCTGCTGTCAGAAGTCTGCTAAAATATGTCATAAAGGGACCTATGTGACCCCAAATGCTTGTGTACTGTGACATGCTGCATATAATATCTTTGCTGGTCTAACAAAAGGTATCACAATCTGCTACAACTCCAGACTTAAAGCAACCAGTTGTGCTACATCAGTTTATATCAATAATGTTGTAAAGCAAAATCAATCTCTTTAATAGGCTATCATACAGGTTCCCCTGGTTGCCTATGACCACTATGCAGTTTGAGTTCATGAGTCAAAACTCATTGCATGGAAACTGATAAAGATGCATTATTACCACTGGAAAATAATGCTGTGTCTATTCCTTTGTCATTTGGACAAATCTCAAGTATGCAGTTATCATCCTGTCTTACTACTGACAATGAGGAAGTTGCACAAAACTAGGTTGTGGAATTTTTAGGCTAGCCCTCTGATCTCAGTTTCAAGTCAGGTTTTTGAGCAAATCACTTTACGCAGACAGTACTATGAGAATTTATTAACACCACTGTTTCTGCTTATTTTATCATAATGCTGCTGGCTGTGCTGCTCGCCGATTTGCCCAAGGCTTCTACTCTTGCAAATGATTCCATACAAGATCAAGTTACTGCTTTTCGTCTTGTTTGGTTTTCATATTACTCCGGCAGCAGAATGTAATAAGTTTACTTGGGTGGCACCATGTCTGATACAAGTGCTGTCTATGTAGGTGTTCCCTGTGGGTCTAAGAGAGTCCTCCCTCTTTTTATTTGCTTTATTCAATAAACGTTTGCCAGGTGAGTGAGCTACACAAACCAGAATTTGGCTCTGTGTGCACAACACAGTCTTCTCTACTGCTGGTCCTAATTTTAAATGTAGCAAGCTCTTCTTTATCAAAAGAACTTAAAACTGGACAAAGCTGGTGGGCAAAACTAAATCGGGTCTGCACCCAACATGAAAACTCAGCTTTCCAAACTTAAAGGTAATAGGAAATATTGTAGCTTTTAAATTGTTCAATGTTCTCATGTTTTCTTTTTCATGTCAGCCATATATTTTTTACATACTTTGACCAGTTTTTGATAAATTAAATTAATGATCTAGTTTTGTAGTGCCTTCAAATATTCATGGTCTTCCACTCTCCCCAGGAACTACGGAATTTCAGTACTGGGCTGTGTTAACTACAGCAGCGGGTTGTGCCGAGCAGCAAGCTATGTATGTTTTTTATTTCCCGAATGGTTGATAGCAGTGGGGCAGTGGATTCAAGATAAGATCAATCCATATTTGCTGGCATTTGACTGGGGTCACAGTGAGAGAGCAGAACTGGTGACTGATCTCTATGTGGAGGCAAGCCCATCTCTGGCTTTGGCCTTTTTCATGTCTCATCTTGTCCTGGTGGGAGAGGGGGGAGAGGTGAGGAAGGATGGGTCTCTGCAAATCTGCACATCTCTGGCCTGACTTTGCTGATACTTTGGAGGCAGCAGAGCATTTGTGTGTTGGGTCCAAATCTGTCCGTCTCTTACCTAGACATGGTAATAATGCATCCTGGAGAGGGGGGGAGCAAGTGCCAGCCTTAGCACTCCTGTGGCTTTTTTCAGATTACGTTACCTGTTTTAACTATTTTGCCACACTCCTCAGCTGTACATATTATCTACAAGTTTCTTAAACTTTTTGGGCTTGCCAGTTAAGATTGATTGCCTGCAGACACTATTATCAATGAATAACAATATATTCTTCTTGGACTGAGTTACTAGACACTGCTGTTTTGAGCAGCAAAACATTGGTTGCTGTATAGCACCTGCTTACTGTGGAACTACAGAGACACTATTCACTTTGTGTGTTTGGGGAGGTTCAGCCTTTGGATTTATTGTAACAGTGAGTGTGATTGTGTTTGGAGTGGGTGTGTATGGTGGTAAGCTTAGTATTTTGACATAAAGCTTATTAATGTGGGAGTTTTGTTGTTTATTGGAGTGAAGAGTAATTAGTGAGGGTGTATTTCATTTTACTTTCATTTCTGTGTCACTTTTATAGCTGGGATTTTTTTGGGTGGGTAGTAGTTACTATGCAATTATTTTTTAGTTTTGCTGTTAGTTACCTGCTATAATGTGTCATGCTACTCACACTGTAATGCACACTTACACCGAGGATCCTCTTCAACAACTGCACCCTTTTGTTACTTTCCAGATTCTTCAACCGCTGCCGGTGGTTGGGGATTCTGAGGCAGCATGGCAACAGTCAGAGTGACGATCTGGTTGGAGGTACAGAGGGCAGTCAGATCTGGAATGTTAGACTGAGTAAGCACCCCCTTGGTGTAGAAGTGGCAAGGGCAGGCTGGCTCTGAGAGCCCATTGTCAGGCATATCAGAGAGCAATCACCCTGAAAAAGTCAGAGTTCCTGTCATGGGTGATGACTGCCTCAAGTAAGAACTGTATGGCTCAGCTCTTCTGTGTACTATAGAGTCTGTTCCATCCATCCTGCCTGCAGTCATCAAGGTGCAATTTCTACAAATAAATTCAAGGAGTTCAGAAGGTTTGTCTTGGACAGAGTATCATCTATTTGGGATGGAATCTTGCATAGCGGTCTGTCAGGGTCAAGCGTGGCTGAGCCTGAGATGTCCGAAATGATTCCATGGACTTAGAGAGGATTCCATGTGCCTGGAGTGAGTTTCTCCCAGTGTCAGATGAAGATGTGCTTAGGTGATCTCCAGGCTATACCCTACTTACTGTATTGTGGACCCAGGTCCAAACAGTATGTTAGTGGACTGTTGAAGAACCTGGGTCAGAAATTCACTAGGACTGTCTGGTATTCCCTTGAGGACAGTGTTCCTGCTACTCAGAGAAGAACGGTTGTGAGACCCCTCTTCAAATAACCATCTTTGCACCTGGACGTCCTGGTGAATTACAGGCCTGTCTCAGACCTCCCCTTTCCAGTAGTGTTGCTTGGATTACTATTTGAAACTGCCAGATACCACCAGATACTGCATTTTGTTCCAAAAATGGAAAAATGAGAAAAAGCAATATTTGGTCCTAGTGAGAACAAAATAATTAAACTGATTGGAAATTCCCTATCCCTTGAAAAAATTTGGCAATCTGACCCACAAAAAGTGATGTAAAATCTAAGTAAAAAAAAGTCAATTAAATATCCCTTTCCCTTGTTGCTGAAAATAACCTGGCCATTTTCTAAATGTGAGTTGCCCACTCTGGATCCCATAAAACCATTTATGCATCCAATCCACTACCCCCCCACCTCTCAAAGATCTCCCAGTCCAGAAGAAACCAAAATACCAGAGCAGAGTAGGACTCCATCCAGACTCCAGACCAACTGTTGTTGCAGTTGTAGATCCCCTGCTTGATGTGCTCACAATCTGCCACTACCATTGCTGCCATCTGCCTGGGCTTTAATCACAGCTATATACTGTACATCTGCCAATGGGTCCTCCCTAAACATGAAGGCCTCCACACCCGGAGTCCCCAGGCTGCCGCCGACATGGCCAGTGTGAAGCAAGTGATGAATACTTTATGTACTCCTGTCGTACTCCTGTCAAGGTGATTTAAAATAGATGAAATTTTATTAGCTCACTTTATCACCCTCAACTGCCTAAAGCAGTCAGTACTTTTCATTATACAATGGCAAGAAAGAATCCTGGCTCCCGATTGGTCAGTTGGCCATTACAGCCAGGGATGTTATCCTGGCATAACATCCCTGCTGATCATTTAACTGATGACCACCATGCTATATATGCATCTTTTCTTAAAACAATATTTTTAAACACTAAATAAAATTCTTTAAAATACTTTTTTTTCTGTATAAAACAACGAGCCATTGTATAATAGGAATAATGCCCTCCAGGGTGGGTGTTATGCTGGGATAATATCCCTTCTCGGGTGTTGGATGCCCTCAGCCAGTGGCCTCGGGCCCAACCACCCGAGGTGAGATGTTATCCCAGCATAACACCCACCCAATCAGGCATTATTCCTTTATTATTCATCACATGAGTGTACAGCCACTGGCATTTATTTGGCCTTTCCAAAAGGCAGCCTAGGGGACACAGTGTGCAGAGGACCCCCATCAGAATTTATACTGCAGCTGAAATGCTTACGCTATGGTCGTGGGTGACTAGCATCCAGATGGGACCAGCAAGCAGCAGTGGCTGTGGCATCCTCCCTGATCCTCTAGCTATAACTTAAAGTAAGTTAAAAATTATATTTTTTGGCTCATACAAATAGAAGAGAGAAAGTCATAAGTGCCTTAGCTGGGACATGAATCCAGCCCGCCCGGAAAACCATTCTGGTTGCACTACCAGCAGTGCAACTGGAATGGTATTCTGTGTGGCCTGGGTTCAAGTCCCAGCTAAGGCACTTAATTCTTTCTTCCTTCTGTTTGTATGAGTTCCATAAACATGCATATCACACTCTTGTAACTGAAAATATATTTTTAGGTTGCCTGATGGCCCAGCGGGTCAGTTATGCACTCCTGTGCCGGTAACCCGAGTCAGGAAGCGAGCTCGGGAAGCTGGCTGGATAAACCAAAGGTTGGGAAGGCACTGTGCTCCCAGCCCAGTGAGGAAGGCCATCTGGTTTTGCCACTCTGGTGACCCCCTGTAGCTGGCCTTGAAACTGCAGGGAGCCAGAGTGTGACGTGACCTGCAGGGGCAACATCAGATGTCAGGGAAGGTGGGTGGGCCTGAAAACAAAACGGGCATAAAGCACTCTATGCAAGACAGGCTTTCTGAAGCCCTGCCTGCTTGCCCCTGCCCACACCATCACTGACGCGCCTACTAAATCTGGAGTATTTCATGGGGGGGGGCATCTCCCGGCCCCATTACAGGGGGCAGGTCATATCTGACATGCTTCCAGATTCTGCATGGGTTGGATATGAAGCTATCTGAGCATACTACTTTTTAGGGCAGGTAAATGAGATGGTACTGGTGGCACAGCTGGAGGCAGCTCATGAGACATACAGTGTAACATCTATGACCCATTCCACTCTGGCTTCAGGCCTCAACATAAAATGGAGACTACGCTTGCTAGGGTGCTCAATGACCTTCTCCTGATGAGAGATAAGGAATGCTTGGTGCTTATTCTCCTCAGTCTCTTATTAACTTCTGACATGGTGGATTGTGGGAATTTGATGTGTTGCCTGCAGCAGTATGGAGAACATCATTAGGACAACCTGTAAGCTGTTTGAGTAATTCTTAGCTGGCAGATTGCAGAAGGCTAAGTTGAGTGTTGAGTCCTTTTATTTTTTTGCAGCCTGTTACAATATGCTGCGGAGTGCCACAGTGGTAGTCTGTCTCCCATGTTATGCCCTATGAGCGTCTTTAATTTGGGAGAAGTCACTGGATGGCATAAGCTGGAATTTCACTGCTATTCAGATGATACCCAGCTTTATCCGTCATTCACACCAGACAGGCCTGATAAGGTCTCCATGATTGATCAATGCCTCTGTGAAATCTCTAACTGGATGGCAGCCAGCTGGTTAAGCTTTCATCTGGGGAATACAGAGGCGTTGCTGGGAGAATCAGGTTTTTGTGGGCCAGCGATGAGCAACCCTTTGCTCAAAAAAACATCTCTGAATGGCAGTGGATTGTGAGCTGTAGATAGGGTAAAATATCTTGGGTCATCTCTGACTGAAGGCTGTTCCTTCGACTTCTAGACTTGATTATTTTAATGTTCTTTACCTAAGATTGACAGGTAAGTTGTTGTGCCACCTGAAGCTAGCCCAGGATGCTGCAGTCACGCTAACTGTTTGAACTCACCGATCCAAACATATCACAGCTGTCCTTTGTGTTCTGCACTGGCAGCCAATTCAGTAGCACATCACTTCTTCAGTCACTTTGCTGACATTTAAAATCCTGTGTGGACTGGGGCCCAGCTACCCAAAAGACCGCTTGGTTTCTTATACTCTGGGCTAACGCCTTCACGCATCTGTGGGATGACTTTCTAAACCATTCTGAGGTTGTGGTTAAAACAATTGGGAGATACTGTAGGGCATTTTCAGTGGCAGCACCAGTAATTTAGAAGGCCCGGCCCCTTAATCTGTGATCCGTTTCCTCGGGGGAGGCATGCAAAAAGGGATTAACAACCTTTCTGTTTTAGCAGACTTTATTTGCGGGTTGGTCAAGTATTTATTGCTGACTTATTATCCATACGGTTCTTTTATCATTTTAATACCTCACCTTGCTTTTTTGCTCACTATATTTATTTTTTTGAACCTTCTAATTTGCATTGTACAGTGCTCTGAGCCCTACAGGGATGGAGCAGTATACAAATAAGATTGCCTTGCCTTTATTTTCCTAGCTCCTAGTCATACGTAGTTACAAAGGAAAATAAAGGCAAGACAATCTTATTTGTGTACTGCTCCATCCCTGAAGGGCTCAGAGCATTGTACAATGCAAATTAGAAGGTTTTGGCAATTACATGGTTTATTTAAATACTTTTATATTGCCAACTTGAAATGTTCAAAACTACCCTCACACTTCAGATGGTTTGGCCATTCATTCCAGCGTTTGGGTTCTGCAATGCTAAATGCCTTTTCACATATAATTTGCTTTGTTTTTGGGACATTGAGGACTTACTATGTCTGTAGCCTTAGCCTACAAATAGAGATGGTTTTGGTGAGCAGATTGCTCAGGAATTCGGGGGCTGTCCCCTGAGTACATTTCTATATAGACATCCCTAAGTGCAACTCTCTTCTATCCTCTAGAGCTAGGTTACCAGGTGACTTATACAGGTCAAACTGATGTGTTGTGTGGCACGTACCAAGTGTAAACCTGCTTGCTTGGTTGTAAATGACAATAAGCTTACACAATTTTGTTTGGCATGTCATCCTATAGATCACTTCAATACACTCTACAGTAGGGGGGGTGGGGGGATCTGGTGCACATGAAGAGGCAGTGCCTGAGCATGTATAGCATGCAAATCTTTTAGTGCAGGGTTTTTTTTGCTGCAAGTATGTGCTGATCAAAAGCTAGACATGGATCTAGCCATACCTCAAGATACTTGAAGTTTTGGACTTTAACGAGGCACTTTCTTTACGTTGTAGGGATATTAAAGGTTGAACAGTTTTCATGTTTAGTTGAAAAGACCATTGCTTTGGTTTGCTGTATGTTTAGTAGCAGCCTGTCTGCAAATCTCTAATGTGGCACTTTATTGATCACATACAGTAAGCGCTTATTTAGGACCCTAACAGATATAGAGTTAGCTATTTTTTTAACCAGATGACTACTTATCTGTTCAAAATAAAACAGCATATTGAATTGCAATTTAAGAAAGCTGTGTCTTATTCAAGGGTTATAAGAATCTAGCTCCCTTTTGTTAAATAATGTTTGTTTCTTTGAGAATACCTGTGAGCCTGGACTTCTCCATTTGCACATAATCTGCATATTAATGATCCTGTACACATCATCCTGCGTAACTGTTATTTCACAGAGTGAAATGACATTACACATTGTGAAATGGGGTTAACCATTTGCATTAATATTTTAAGGGGTCGTTAAAAATGCAACATTCTTATACTGTATATACTCACTAGAAGTCTAATAGTTGGCTCTAAAAATAGACACCACAAAGGTGGACTCAACTTGTATACAGGGTCAACTGAGGTTTACAATGGTGGTATATTTGCATCAGAGCTGGGCAGTATAAATTACATCTGTAATTTTGTTAAAGCTGACATGGAAAAGACAGGTTTATTTATTTATTTATTCTAGGATTACAAGTACCTTTGAGACAAGGCTCTTTTACAAAGGTGCCACATCAGAAATAACAAACAACAAGGAAGCAACAGTGAAACAACAGTAAACAATTCATGTACAACAGTGCTATTGAAAGGGGTCAATTATAGGAAGAATAAGTTGTAGAGGAGGAGGAGAAGTGTAGGTAGTTAACAGAGGCAGCTATAGTAAAATGGTGAACACAGCTAGGACGCATGTGCCCACAAGGAATGGGTAGGGTCAGGCGCCCGGGGGTGGTAGAGAAACAGGGATGGGGGGGAGAGAAGATGCAGCCAGAGGCATTTGTCGAAAAATAAATGGGAAAGAGTGATAGAAGAGAAGAAGGGGGCAGGGTGAGGGGAGGGAATAAGTGCTATAATGGGTGCAAGGAGAGACTAATGAGGTGGTATGAAGACCTGAGACTTGAAGTGGTGCCTCAGGTGCTGGGGGGAAGGGGACTGGGGGGCCTGGGGTTAAGCAGTATATATGTTAGGATTAAAGCTGTGTAGGTCAAGAAGTTAATCTTATATTTAAGTTTAACTTCTAGCAAGGTATTTAGAGGCATTTGTTTCCTTAAAATATTTTTTTTTTCAAATGATAGTTGTAGAATGTAAGTGAGATGAGGTTGTTGGCCCAACTGCATGTGTTCCATGGCTGCCATTACTGGTAGCCCTAAGCGCTCCAGATGACAATCTGGGAACACAAGTCAGGTTCAACAGCACTTCTCAGGTTCAACAGTCATCTGGGGCCTGTATGTTTGCTTTTGTGGCCACTACCCTGTGGAATTCTCTACCTCGTCAGGTTAGAGAGTGCCAGACCACCGAGTGTTTTAAAGTTGAGTTGAAAACATTTTTATTTAGCCAGGTCTTTCCTAATGAGATTTAATGTAAGGATTTTAGCATTGACGATTTATGATGGGGTGTGAATGTAACATTTTATCTAAAGGAATCTTCTGACAGTATGTAAAGCGCTTTGACTCCCTGAAATTTGCACTAACAAAGTATTGATTGACTGACTTATTAACATGCATCATACTCAGTGCTAAACAACATCAAGCAGTCTTTTGGGTGCCCAAATAGTACAAAAGTGGTTCAACAGATTTTAACAAGATGTTCAGGATCTGTAGAGATCAGCTGCCCTGCAAGGGATGAGTTTACTGAAGTCTAGCTGTTCTTGTTTAGGAACTACTAGCTTTTGAAAATGACAGTTTTATAGTCAATGTCTGGCATATCCTATCTGCATTAGTTGGGGGGGGCGGAGAACTACTAGCTGATGCATAACAACTGTCATTTTGGAACACAATACACCATTTTTATGCAAGCGCAAAGGACAAAGCCTACCTCGAGTTCAATAATAACACTTACATTTATAAATGACACAGTGAAACATGAAAAGGTGTGAACTGTGTGTCACTACTTAAATATCTACTTTGGAGAAGAAATTAGACAAAGTATGATACACCACACTTGGCTGTACAGTGCAGATACCTCCAGGTCAGATCTTCGAGTTAACTGTGGATATAATTACTGTCAATTAAGGCTCCTATTAGAAGTAAATGTGCTGTACACAATGCTGCTGAGAGGCAGCAGTCCTTTCACTTAAGCAAGACTGCTGATGTACTTTGAAAGAGCACTTCGGTGACTGCACCAGCCCACATCACAGAAAACTACTACTAAAATATTTGCAACTGGAGCCTGCTGATACTGCCGAACAAATTAGAACAACATGCCAATGTCCTACAGAAAACTGGAATCCTGCCAGTCACTTTGACGTGGCAGCCAATTACCCAATATAATGACACAAAATTACTTTGTTAAGTAATTAATCTCAAATACCTACATCACTGCATGCACCACTAGCCTAGTTAGCCAATGCAGTAGGTGTTGCGCTAAGAAAAGACAAACACCCAAGTCCGGTCGGAGGCTTTTTCTCACATTCAGCGTACAAAGAGAGTCACCTATCTGAAAGAGTTAAACTAAGGCCAGGGGCAGTGTTAGGCACAAGGGAACCCAGTGGCTGCTGGGGGCACCAGCACAGAAGGATCGCTGAAGTTTATAAAGAGTACAGTATTAGCAGGTAACAGAGTGAAATGCAAAGCGTTAGTTTCATAAACAAAATTGTTGTCATCACCCTTGTATTCTTTGACATTTTACGACTTTTTGGATGTGGGGTGGAGTAGAAGGCTGGAAAGGGGACGGTGGGAGATAGCAGGTCTGAAACCAGTCCTTGCTAAGGCCAAAATAAGCGGTTTCTTTGATGCCCATTTATATATATATATATATATATATATATATGATAGGATATGCTAGATCCCACACAGAAATATCTGTGGTATTCCTCCTGAGTGTGGTTTGACCATATAACTTCATGAATGGTGGAGTCATGAGTGATGTCAAAGGTCAAATGAGGGAGGAATGTCACAGATATTTCTGTGTGGGGTACAGCAGATTCCCATTTATGCAATACATTGCTTTATTCTGTGCCACTGTTAGTTTTCTTTCGTATTTGTTAATTTTGTTAGTACAAATTTACTTTATAGTGCATTTTCGGATGGCCAAGCCATTGCTTAGATCTGGAGAGCGAGCAAGGGTGTTGATGCACATGACGCTGTTACGTGGTACATCACTGTGTAAGCGCACTCAGGAGCAGCTGTTGCTAAAGTCTGTCAACTGAAGAAACACAGCACTCATAGACATAAAGAGACTGGATACCTAGAAGCTTGTTGCAAAGTAGTTTATTGTGGCATGTGCCCATACAAGCACCCAAAGCCTCAGCACTTCACCCCAAACACGGGGTCTTCGTTAGGGGGCAGGTCTGTGCAGAAGCATTGATGCAGAGTGCCTGGTGGAGGTTGGCGGTGTGTCTGGGAGGACAGTGACTGTTCCTAGGGAGTGCTGTGAGGATGCCGGTCAGGCACAGCAGGGAAGCTCCTGTTGTCGAAAATATACTGATATAAGGGGGTGTTAGTCACGGATGTGGGCAGTTTACAGGCTGGAGTTAAAAAAAAAAAAAAAAAAGAACAAATGCTTAAATTATGTGAAAATCCAGGAGAGGCCCTTTCAGTATGAGTGGGGTTTTCACAATGAAAGCTAAAGCACTGGAGTCGGCTGGGGATGAGGAAGTGACAGTAAGTTGCTCATGCCACTGGCTCCAAACAATTGGACCTCCAGTAGGAATATTTGTGCCAGTTGGGACCTAGAGTGAAAATATTTCGATATTTTCACTCTTGGTATGCAGTGATCACTGATAGGTGCCTGTAAATATACTCACAGGTATCAAATAAATATATATATTTTTTTGACTATGGACATATTGTTTACATTGCTGCTCCAAAGTCCACTTTAGCTAGACTGGCTAGCCAGAATGGACCCCTCCTTCTTTCCTTCTATCACTCTACCCTTGACAAACTCCTGCATTCTCACCACTGCTCTTTGAATACCTCCCTTCTTCTCCCCTCTCTTGATGCCAGAGGCCTTTCCCACTATGCCGTGTTGATCTCCAAATGTTGGTTCAGCTCTAGTCTCTCCCCCCTCATATCTTGCTTCTCTCCTGTCTATCCCCCGCTTTTCTCTTTTACTACCTTTGTAACACTTGCTTTCACTCACTTGCTGTCCCACAAACAAAATGAACTGCTGCCAAAGACACCTTCTCTTTCTGCTTCCCTAAAATATGGGGCACTCTTCACCTTCCGTTTGCTCTATTCCTTCTCTTCCAGCTCTGAAATCTCTGGTGGCTTCTCTAATCACTCCTGCAGTTGTTACCGATTTGGGTGAGAATTTAGTCACCTACCTTCTACACTACACAGACACCAATTTAGCCCCTGTCCCCAGGTTAGTCAATGCTACTCCCTTATGCTTAATATTGTTCTGTTGCTCACTATTTAATGTTCCTTGGTCTTTTTTCAAGTTCTGCTGTTTGGTATTTAACTGTATGACAATTTTATTCTTGAAGCATTTTCATGTAATTTTATGTTTTTCTGTTGTACTTTGGATCTGTTCCATTCCCTTCTCTTCCCCCACCCCCCCCAGGACGCATCTAGAAAAGAGGTGATGCCAGCTCAGTAGGACTTTCCTGGTAAAATTTTTAAAATCTATCTATCCATCCATATCTATACATATACATATATCAATATATATCTGTATGTATGTATAAAAAAAATGAGGCATGCCTTGGATTTCTAATACTGAACAGCCAAATCTTGAAACATGTTCAACTTCAGCTTTCCAAAAGAAAGTTTATTTAATGCTGCCGCATGATTGGCTAACATAGTATTACTATGATCAGAGACCAATGATCAGTGACTGTGAAGCATTTCATCTTTCTGTCCTCACCTTTTATAGTCACAGTAGCTGAAGGAAAGGGGGGAAAAAAACAGATGTGAGGTGAGAATTTCTGCAATATTATGTGATGTGATGGGATGAGGTGAGGTGAGACGGCAGACATGCAGAGTCTGCTTTGGTTTTACTACTCATTAACAGAAAACTTTGCTTCTTTCATATTTTAGAACACGGGGTGCTTGCTCATAGTTCTTAGAATGTTTTTCCACTAACCTTAATAAACACACCTAGTTAGTTTTGGCTAAACTGCTTTACTACCTAACAGGCACCCGGACAAAATAAATGCAGGTGAAACAGAAGTTCAGCTTGTACTTTCCTACAAATACTAGAACAGGTATATAAATGGAAAGGTCTTTCCTCGTTCTACTGAAATAAGCTTCTGACCACAGGCAGAGGCTTTAGAAGGAAAGCTGGCATATTTGTGTGTAGGTAACTGCCGAATAGGATTGATATTACTACTCGTAACTTGCTAAAAGGGCTGATGAAGAAAACTGTCCTTTTACTGCCACAGGAAACACAAAAAGGGGAAACATTTTAGATTGTCATTATATGGTTTGTACAAGATATATATAGTGGATGCATTTGAGAATAGGTTTCAGCCAGAGCATGCTACTGCCCTATATAAAAACACAACTGTCTACTACTACTACTAGAAGAGATATCAGAGCAGCAAATATACAAAGCAAGCAGTGAACTGAAAGCCAGACTCTAAAGATAATATAAAAATCTCTTGATAACTCTAACCTCTCCTTTTGTGTTTCTGGTGGTGTTCTTCGCCTCCCATTGTGCCATCATCTTCTGGGAAGGGGGGGGGTTACATGGGGTAATATCTTAACTCATTATCTTTTTTTTCTAACTACCTTCATCCATCTTGGTTTCAAGTTAGACCTTTCAAAAGACAATTTCTTTAAAATGGGAGAACTTTGTAACCATCAGGGCTAGAAACGTGTTTTTTTTAAATGAAAGCTTGGTGTCAGATAAGTTAATATCACTACAAGAGTCAGCAGATATATAGTTAATATTAATATAAAAGTCCTTCAACTACAATATATCAATATATAAAAACATAAAATGGTTCACTAAATTTTCAAAGTCCTGTTATTTTTAACATATTATATCAACATGTACAGACAGGTAGCGACACATAAGAACTGTATTGTTAGGATCTAGTCATGTTGCTCAGACACCAAGCTTTCATTTTTCATTAAAAAAAAAGTTTCTCTGCCTAACATTTCAAATGTAACAACTTTCAAAATATAATTTCAAACATTATAAAATATCATAAAATATTTTTTTAAAAAATGGTCGGAAAATACAAGTGGATGTTCTAAGATTAAATAAATTATTTTCTTGTTTAAAATTGTTGCAGCTAGGATACTGGTACCATATGAGATGCAGCATTTGTTTTTATGGAGGTCCCAGGGAAGAAAGTAGCAGTCAACAGAACAGCACCAAGATGAAATACTGCAGGTAGTAACAGTATGTACATAGTTGTGAATAAGAATATATACAAGAGTGCACAGGTACAAAGCTATACAATATATATTAGTGGTGCCTGGATAGTATACGGCGGGGCCGAATACCAGTGGAAATCTCAGTTTTCACTGGATGTCATATGCCATCGAATAAGGATGACATCTGAAGACACGTATATGATCTACTCAGATCCCAAGGATGGATCCGATCAGAGCCATAGAATCTGACAGTCAGATCACAACTATACAAGGGTTGGATACAAAGATCCAACCATGAGATGCAGACATCCGACCCCATCTGACCTTGGAGCCCCAAAATCTGACCATGGAGCCGAGATGCAGGCTCACTGGAATGGGGGTTGGAGCTGAGGAGGATAGCATGGCATTAGGATCCCACAGTGCAGTCACAGTCACAATCTTACTCCCAAAATCAGACTCACCATTGCCCATGGGATGCTGCTTCCCAAACTTACTTATGGTGTTCCAGTTTTCTCTGCTACATCAAAGACTAATCCCCCCCCATAGGTGGGATGTTATGTACAACAATATATGGGTTTTTGTGCTCACATCCCATCATCTTACCCAACACTGCTCCCTGAATAACAAACTTGACTTGCTCCCCCCTTCCTCATTGAGGAATTTTAAATTTGGGGGCATTATCTTTAGCACTATGGCAAACAGCCTCCCATTACCCCTATATACACTCTTCTTCAACCTGCTTGAACTACATATCCACTTAGATCCTGTGGAAATGCCCCTCTGTTTGTTACTAGACTTAGCGCAAAGGTTAGAGAATCTTCTCTTGCTTATGCCATCCCTAGGCTGTGGAATGCAATTCCTCCTAAAGTGCTACCTTGGCATCCTCTTTTTGTCATAAGAACCATGGGCATCTCCTTAAGCTAGCTCACTGCTCTTGTCCTCAGGCTCACCGATGTGCCTTTATAGATGTAGGTCCTGCTTTCTATAAGCACCTTGTGTATTGTATTCAAATTCATATGCTCTTGATTTCCTTGCTTCATATGTTTTGCATTATGTTAATGCATTTTAGCTTGAGCCTTTAAAGGGATTTTCTGATGTTTCACAGATGCCTTTTTCACATAGTATGTCATTGCCACCATGCTTCATATGTTGAAGCTGCAATTTATTTTGTAAAAAAATCTGTTATAGTCATTTTATTGTTATGTTTTATCAGAGCTTTGTTTCTCACTGCCTTCCAGTTTCTCTGTGCAGCCACACCCCCAGAGTGATGTCATACCAGGAAGCTGTCAATGTTTTACATGCAGCAACAAGGAATTCTGGGTCATTTATAACGTTGTCTTAAATGTGCCTTACTCAGAAGTACAGTCTCATATTTTGGTAGTGGTGAGCACCTAATATGTAAATGTCCCTAGCAAGGTGTTGTGGGTAAAATAAGACACTGTTTTCCAATTTCCATACTGTGAGATGCAGTCTCATATTTTTGTAGTGGTGTCTATGATATAAGCTATTGTATTATTATCTGCAAAACAAGTCATTGTGCATAAAGTATCTAGTTACAAGACTTCTATGCTGAGAGATGTGGTCTCCTATTTCTGCAGTGAGCACAGAAATATAATAGCCCGTATACTAATTTACATAGTGAGGCATTGTGGGTACAGTACATAGCTGATTTTTCTATCTAAATCTAAAAACTGGCAGTGTCCCTTTAATAATTTGGTTTCCCTGGTATGATGTCACAGTTGTGGGTTGCAGCACTGAGGAAAAAAGGGGCGGGTTATCCAAATGAAGCAGAGCACAGAAATAAAGGCATTTTTTTCATGGAAAATGACACTTTTTGGTTGTTTGAATGATAGAATACTGATTCACAACTCCTACGGGTTACTATTCCAATTTGTTATGGTAAATGTCAGAAAATCACTTTAAATATTTGTCTGTTAAAAACTTCTATGAATCAACTCTGTACACAGTACCTGTCAATTGTCAGTATCTGCCTACAGTTAACCATGTAAAACTGTATACACTGTCTTGCATTGACCAATTTTGCTGTAAGCTCCTACGTCATGCTTGAAAACAGGCATTTGATTGTCTAGTGCTCCTAACTGGTAAATAAAAAACTAAATAAATAAATATAGACAGAGTCCCCATTACCTGGTATTTGATTAATAGTCCCCTAGATCTGAGGTAGCATCTTCCTTGGATCATATTCCTCTTTATAACAGTATGTGCATACATAGTCATAAATGACTATAATTCATTGCATGACAAATTATTTTATATCAAAGGAATAATGCACAACAAGGTGAGTGTCATGCAGGGGATAACATCACGCCTCTGGTGGTTGGGCATGAGGCCACAGGCAGAGTGCATCCAACACCTGAGAAGTGATGTTATCCCAGCACAACACACCCTGGCATACATTATTCCTATTATACAATGTAAAAAAGATGAAACAGTACATTTTAAAGTATTTTTTTTGCTGTTTTTCAATGGGGAAGTATACTTTTAAAAAAAACAGTGCTGACTGACAACCAGTAGGTGGAGCTGCTGCTACTGTGACTCTGCAATCTGCCATGCTAAGCCCTCTCTGTGCTATTCCTGCACATGAGAGATTGTCTCTCCCGTGTCTGTTGATTGTGGTTTTCTACCAGGAGACTGATGTTTGAAACAGAAATCTCTGTTGCTTTTGTTGTTGGACCCAACATGTAACTGTGAATTTATCTGCCTACCCAACCACATATAAGTGAGCTGCGTGAGTACAGAGTGGTGTGTGGTATTTACAGATTGTGGAAGTTTTATTACATTTTAAAAGTTCGCCTGGTACCGTTTCTTATATTAAGTGTTTGTACCAGGAGACTGCAAAATTAAACTAGAAACTGGTCCTTCCATGATAGCCTGCTCTTGTTTTTAAGAAAGAGAAACAGGCTTTTGTACTGAAGTGCATGCTGAGTCTGTCAGCAGGTGTAATGGACAGTCGTGAAGCCATCATAATCTCGGCTTTTTAATTTACCAGTGGCGAGTCTGGTGAGGAAGTGGCAGTGTGACAAGTGATGTGGCAGGACTGGATTTTACAGTGACAATTCTTTTTTTTTTTTTTTTAAGTAAAAAAATTGATGTTTCGGGAGCAGGGAGTTTAAGTGACCCAAGCGGTAAGAAGCAGATTGCAAATCTGGCTTGCATGTCCCTTGAACATATGGGTGCATTGATTATTTTTTTCTTAGGTGAAAGGGACTAGACCCATGATGTTATGTCAGGATAGCATCATGGGTCCAGTGTCAAACCGACCAATCGCAGCCCAGCATACTTTTTTATCATTGTATAATTATGTATACATATTATTTTCAATCTGTTTTATCCCTTTATCTTCCATTGCTTTCACATGCAAAGACTGCAAAAGTGAGGAAGACTAGGTACTGCTGGGCTAGGAGAATGGAATGTTTTTTAATGAGAGTAAGATCACAAGATGAATGAAAATTAAGTTGAAACCTACAAAATTACTAATTAAATTATGTGTAGTAATACCAAACTTCAGAAAAAGTTTTTTTAATTTTTTAAAACCAGTATGTAATTTATTGTGTCGATACAATTAAGAGAGTGTTGATGCACTTCTATCAGCATTAAAAGAAAATGTCACCATGCTGTATTTTAAATTTTAAGCTATGTGGCAACTAAAAAATTTGTATCAAGAACACTGCAGAGAAGCAGTTTCTGATAGTGCTAACAGGCTATTATCAACTTATAAAAACAGTATCCTCGAGATGACCCAGAGGCGCAGAGGACTGAGGTGCTGGATGCCACATCTCCCATGATGCCAGTGGCCACACCACACCTGTACTGCCATAACGTGAAGGTGTGGTGGTGGGGAAGTGGCCAGAGAAAGGGCCGGCTGGTGGCAGATGTGTGGCATGTGCATGTCTCTACACGCACGCATGTATGCATCCTTGTACACCAGCAGCAGCAGGGGAGAAAATGGAGGTGAAAAGGAAGTGTGGCAGGATGACAGACAACCCACTTTGGACCCACACTGCCAATCATGCAAGGTCACAGACAAGATTAGGACATTGGGAGCAGGGAGGACAGCGCCACCCTTTCTGATCACACCAAGTGGGACAATCCATCATGTGTGTGTGTATCAGTGTAAGTAAAATGGCCAGTAAGTCACTGGGGGGGGGAGGCTGATGCCAGCCAAGAACAGGGTGGGCCAAGGAGGCCAGCACCAGGTGAGAAACCTTGATATATTAACAAAAAATAAAATAAAAATAAAACCCCCAAAAAGTACCTTCAGAGCTAATTCCTAATGGCTGGAATCCAAGCTTTCATTGAAGAAAAAAAAAAGTAAGTGTTTAGCTTCAACGGTACCAAAGTTAAATCTTTCAAATGATAATTTCTCAAAAATTGGATAACTTTGGAACCATGAGGGCTAAATATTTCATTTTTTTTTAAATAAAAGCTTGGCGTTGGCTAACTTGATATAGTGACAGAATATAGTGCTTCATCTATCTTTTACAATATACAGAAACATTAAATGTCATGTTATTTCTAACATCATACTGACTTGTATATAGATGTAGCACCACATGAGAACTGTATCTTTAGGACTGATTCATGTTGATTACACCTGAAGCTTTAATTTGAAAAAAAAAAAAACAACAACTTTTGTTTCTATGCCTAACAGCATAAATGTTACAGCTTTTGAAATATAATTTTGAGCATTATAAAATATCATAGAAAGACTATTTTTTGGAAATGGAAGATATTAGGGTTTGTTCTGTCAAAGAATACACACACACTTTTCTAGTTTCATATTGTCATCACACACTAAAAAATTAATTTGTGACATCCCTAGATGTGTGTGGAATGCTGATTTTTCTACCCAGACTAGCCTAAGAGAGCGCCAATGTCTAATTTTACGTGGAGCCTGGCTTTTACCCAGATTTATACATTGGGGGTCAAGCACAGGGATATCAAGTGACTTTCTTAGAATTAGACAGTGACTCTGATCTCCTGGTTTACATTTGTGTTCTGATCTGCAGCACTGGGACCCAAGTCCTTGCTTTGTCCACTTTAAATCACTTACAAGATTTCAGCCTATCAATGCACAACTTATACCAAAAGAGACACACTTCTTGGAGGCCCTATTAAAGGGCAACAGCCAACACTAGGAGTCCCACACTCAAGTGTGGGGCTGGTCCCTATTTGCGCGTTGTGTCCAAACTCCCTTTTTTCTTTACTTACTGCAGTACTGTACTGTATCTGGCTGATTCTGCTGACTTCCAAACTGACATTTGCTGTGATCAGAAATGCCAGAATCTCTAGCAGCTGACATCAGAGCAGGCTACAGCAGTGAGAGATTCAACAACCTGCAGTGCATGTCAGAGCTTTTATAAGCTCAGATCAGATATTTGCCAGTTCTGCTGTTCTTCCAGAGCTAAGTACAGTCCTCTGTGATTGCACTTAGGCCCGGGAGAATGGCGGGACCAGTATACAAAAGACCAGAGCTTATAAAACTGTAACCATGCACTGTAGACTACTGAATTTCCCACTGGTGCAGTCCTGCTCTGATATCAGCTGCAGGGGATTCTGGGACTTCTGGGTGTAGCAAATGTCAGCAGCATCGGACTGATGCAATCTACTACACTGTAGTAAACAGCAAGGAAAAAATATATATTTTTTCACACAAAGTTCAAACTGGGACCAGCCCACACTTGGGTGTGGGCTCTTAGTGCAGACTGCACTCCTTTGATTTACAGCATTTTGTGATGCCTGATGTATGCAAAGCACTATCAATTGAAATGAAACATTCTGCTCGACTCTGGTCTGACTGGTGGAGTAAATGCTGCCCAGGTGTGTGTGCGTGTGTGTGTGTGTGTGTGAAAAAGCCTTTTTCCTGAGTTGCTTCTTTATTTCACAATATCTGGGAAGGAGATTGTGATTCATAGGAACCCCACCCACAGTGGAATGTTCCAACAGCAGGTTGAGAGAGGACAGTTTCACCTATTTTGAGACAATAAATGTATTTTTTGACATAGGGTTCTGAATTGTGACTGGTTTAAATCAACCCTTGGGAGTTTTAGTCAGTGTTACATTTGATGGCTCTTAGAGAGTTATAGGAATAAGTTGTGAAACTCAGCTTTTAAAGCTAAGACAATAGTATGCTACAGATTTACAGTATATGCTAAACTTTGGCTTAATGTAAATGAAACATCTATATCTTTATCCAAGTGCTAGTAGCAGTCTCTGGTTAGGGTGCTGACCTTTCAATAATGTATAAGACAACAACGATGGGCTGTTTGATACTGTCCTGAAGCTCATAGGTTATATCTTTAAAATCGTAAGATGTCTGCAAAGTGTAAAATGTTGCGAATTTACATCTTGTGTCTTTGTGCAATCTTGAACTCTCATTTGAAAGATTTGCAGGCTATGGCCCTTTGTGACTGCAAAAATCATCTTCCAATCACTACTTCTAGATACAGTTTTTCCCCACATCCAATGTTTGCAGTAGAAGGTGTAAATGTGGCTCAGTTGTTAGTACATCTGCCTCTGGACCAGAAGATCATGGATTCTAATCTCACACGGGGACTTGCGCTCACAACCCAAACACTGGCACGCCAGCTTACTGCTAGGGCAGGTTTAAAGTGAAATCAGAACTGTGCATAGTCAGCTCCTAAAGGTGCTGCCATAAAGAGCAAAAAGCACTTCAAATAAAATAAGGAGTGGCCACACACCAGTACTGGGCTTGTTATAAATAAATTTATTAAACAAGTCCATAGGACACAAACAACATGCAGACAACACTCCTACATAGCACCTCCACATGAGGCTTTGTCAGAAGTCAGTGTTGGTAAAATGGTCACTGATTAAATCTGGGCAAATTAACATATGTATGACCCTAATGAGATCATTTTACAATAGGAACCCTTAAAGAGACAACGACATTACTAATACATGGTTGTGTACAGTAACAAAGCGCTTTATGTAAATAACAGGGAACAACAGATAGTCATGGATTCTGATTTTGTATCATCCATTCCCACTTACAGAATATTGCACATGAAGCTCCTTTCATAGAATTCCTTTGGACACAATCCCGTGCTTCACTCAAGGAGAAATGATGGTTTCATAATTATAAAGATGGCACATTATGGTCCACTGTGGAAAACTGTGTAAAGAACAATAATTACATTTTTTTATAATCTCTCTGGATATGCCGGCCTGGTGGCATAGAAGGCTGAGGTGCTGGTGCCTTACCTCGAACCACACCAGAGACCCAGGTTGGGGAATGGACTCGGGACGCCAGGGGCTGGCAGGGGAAGGAGAGGATCGAGCATCCGTTGGACTGCTCTCCTCTCCTGGGGTGGGTAGTGGGCCAACATCGCACTGCAGCAGCCTCTGGTGGAGACCAGAAGCACTGTAGACACACACAGGAGGGAGAAGCATCAGAAAAGCAGAAATACCGCTCCACGTACAGCCGGATGACGGTTGCCCGGCTCTCTGATGCCATTCATGTCCCTGCCGAGTCCGCCATCCCAGCAGCACCCGGGGGCGAAGTGTAGCGCTGGCCTGCCCCCCCGGGGCTGGTGCATTCCCCCTCAGAGGAGGGGGACCCATCTGGTGAAGGGTTATGCCAGGTTACCCTGGGGGTGGCTGCCATATGGGAACGGAGGCTCGCAGGGCAGATGGATCAGAGGAGGCCTTGGCAAGCCTGAAGGAGGGGCTGATGTGGCAGCATGTAGGAGGTAAAAGAAATAATACCAAAAAAAAAAATAATAATCTCGCTGGATTTCATACCACAGAAATCAATTACTTCCAAAATTGGACCAGATTTAAGCAATCCATGACAAGTAAAATTTCAGTAACATGCAAAGCGCTAAAGACGGTTGTCACCAGTGCAAAACCAGAATCCTTTTAAACAAGAATTCAGCTACACAAGATATTATATTTGCTCTTTAAGAACATTTTGCATGATGCCAGCCCAGTGGCACAGAGACGACGCTACCACTCACCATGCCGGTGTTCTGGGATTGGGGGTGATCTCATGTAGATGTGGGCCACCAAGGGGGGGGGAGGAAGAGGATTGAGCATCCGATGGACTGCTGTCCTGTCCTGGGGAGGGAGTCTTGTCACTCCTGCTGAATGACTACCACCAGGTGAAGCCTTGGTGGCAGTATGGTTCTGAGGGCAGCATAATGAAGGAAGGGAACTGTGGGACTTCCACGGTGCATACACCTGCCTCCACATGCACACACTTTTGCGTGTTTGTGTGCCAGCAGAGGGCAGAAAAAAAACTGGTGGAAAAAGGAATGGCAAGGCACCACATGCCGATCCCTACCCGCTTCGCTGTCAGGACCCTGCAAGCTGGATAATGGATGTGTTCTTTGGGGGTGGGGGAGGATAGCCCTCCCTCTCCTGACCATGCTGTGGGGGGGTGTTAATCCATGGGGTTTCACTGACTTGCAGCTAAGTCCTGGGATGCGGGAGGGGGTTGGATAGCGGGGACAAGACTGAAGGGAGCCCTGCCTGCCTTGGCCATGGGACCATATAACCTTGATTGAAAAGAGCTTTTGTATGGTTCAGTTATCATAAATGGTAAAAATTCCCATTGTTCTATTTTACTACAGCATAAGCATGTTCATATTCTTTTAATTATGACCTTGTACATATAATATATATTATCTGTGCATAAGCTGGGTACATGCTTAATGACAATAAATGCAAACGATCAATTTGTTATGAATAATTCCACATACCAGGTGCCAGACAGCCTGTGTGAGGTGGAAGTGGATGCCAATGGAGTGGGTCCACCACTCTTGGATGAATTGAGGCACATTGCTAAAGGTGCTGGAACCACCCCAGAGCCTTATCTGTGCAAGTTAAAACCTCTGCGTAGGTGGAAGTCGGCACCCCATAAAGATGTTTTCCACTGCTTAAATTAGGTCACCCTGTCCTGAACAACTACACAAGTGCCGAAAAGCTGTTTACAAATGGTCTGTTATGATTGTCATCTTGTCAGTCTTTGTCAATAAACTGGACTGTCCTACAGGACATTTTTCTCCTGAATTTTTGGTTACTGCTTTGCTATTTTTAGCTGTGAACAAAGGAAATACAACTTTTGGCAACTATGCAACTTGCCAGCCTGAGTGTTTCGACTGCAATTATCATTGTGCTAGTAATTTGAACTTTGTACTCATCCGATTCTTGTCGACAGATGTGGTCGTAAATGTTTAGGCCCAGATATCCAAAACATCTGCATGTGCAATTTGGTTTCTCCAGCAAATTTTAAAACGTGTGTGTGCGGCGATGCCTCAGGAGACTCCAGACCATTATTTTTCTGTCCCCCAAAAAGTGTTTTAAAATTTACAAATGTAGCCTGGGTGCATGTACAGATGTTTTTGATCTTCCAATACTGAACCTTCTCCACACAGTCCCACTCACTGTTCTTGGGGCCAGAGGTGCTAGGACCCAGTGGGAGCAAACTTATTTGTCAGGGCTATCAATGATGGTGTCATCACTGACACATGCCCATCACAGCGAGCCAGAGCCAGTAATTGTCATGGATACCATAGCTGCCTCAATTCTGTTTTTACCTTTGTCGAGTGCACACCCTAGGTGCAAATACCAACCCTCAAGTTGCATTATTTATTGTTCATTGTTATTATTTTCCTCTGTGAGTATTTAGTTTAAAAGAAGAAAGCCCAGCCCTAAAGCCTTTAGGCAACTTTTTTGGCCATGTCAATGCAGGTGAGACATCCCTACACTGATTGACATTCAAAATGTTTCCACTGCCTTGGGCCCGGTCACGACATGGAGGCCTGTAACATTCGATATACTGACACTGGAGCTTCATGCTGTGAAGAAGGGATGACCAGTCCTACACTTCAGGGGCAGGCCTCGACACAGTGGCCTCAAGGTAGGTTCCCAGACAGATCCCCTCATTGTTCTACAGAGACTACTGAGGATTTGAGCTCTCCTACTATTTACTGGAGAATAATTTTTTATTTTCAATGTTCCTTTCCAAGATTTACAGCACATCTTGGTAGTCCATCTAAAAAGTTTATAGAACACATCTGCCACTCCCCTGTTAACCTCACAGTGCCTTTCTTTATGATATCAAAGTGCTCACCAGACAACAGATTGCGATATCACAAACAGGAACTGTGTATTAGCAGTGGAGGGTCAGAAACATTTTGAAAGACTCAGTGAAATAACTGCTGCATTATCTACAATATTTAGTAGACCAACAGCAGAGGAAAGTAACAAAAAAAAAATAACTAGAAAACAATAAAGTTAAAACACAACTCGTTTAAATCTTGTGTTTTTAAGCTTTTTATTATAATAGAGAGTTGCTCTTTAAGGCAGAAGGACTCTCTACTACTTCAGTCAGCAGGTTCCATTCCTTCCGTGAAAGTAGGTCTCATATTGTCCAAACTGGGGACACAGCACAGGGCTCGGCGCACACTGGACTATTTGCAATGGGTGCCAGTCAAGCAAAAATCACCAGGAAAGAAGCTCAAGAGGCTGCACTCCTGTAGCAGAAAAAACATCTGAAGACTCACTGAGACAGAAATGAAACTCCAGAATTTATTGTGGCAGCAAAAAGGTGTGGCACTTAAACCTGGCACATTGAAGAGACCCTCTTCCCTCACTCCCTATCTGCTGAGGTGTGCTCCAAGGGTCCATCCTTAGCACAATCCTTTTTTCTGTTTTATTTTTCTGACCTCCCCATGGCCAGTTCTTCTGGGTTCAACTGCATGTATGCATATGATACAGTGCTCTATATCTCTGGCACCTCTGTCCCTGACCTCACTTCCCAGCTCTAACTGGATTTCTCCAACATCCAGCTCTGGTTCCTGGCAGTTTTCACCCAGCCTGAGATTTTCTCTTGCTTCTGGGCTTCACGGCCTCTACCACAGCTGTGGTACATTGGGTCTTCTGGTGCATACGATCCATTCAGAAAGAACTTGGCCAGCTGTGGACCCAATCGTAAGGAGGCAAGAACTAACCTGTCCAGGAGACCCAGCTGATGCTGGATACATTCTTAGGTGGATGTTCCTCCACAAACATCTCAGAGGGCATCGCATTCGTCCAGGAGGAGCCCTTACTCTGATGACAGATGCATCACCTGTGGGCTGGGATGCACATTTGTTGGGCAGTAAAGGGCACAGTTTCTGATTGCCAATCAGGACTTGGCCTCCCATAAACCTGATGAAACTCCATGCAGTTTGCTTGGCACTGGAGGAGTTGGCACTACTGGTCCAAGGTAAAGTGGTACAGGTCAACACAAGACCACCACGCTCGACCTGAACAAACAGAGCGGCACGCACTCCTTTTCTGAGCCAGGAAGGGCTACGGACGTATTCTCTGGCTCACTCTTTGCATGCAGACCTAACTGTGGTCCACGTTGTGAGAGGAAAAAAACACCCATCGGGCACTGAGTTTTGGGGAAAAGTTGTCCAATGAGGGATTTCATTTTCAACACCCACATTTTGTGTCCTATGTGTTCTCGAAATGGGGAACACAGTCAGTCAATTTGTTTGCTTCCTGGTGGAAACTGGAAGCTGAAACTGTTCTGTGCACATCTGCATCAGCAGGACACTTTGCCAGAGAACACTTTCTCTCAGTTTTAAGCTTATGATCTCCTGTATACCTTCTCTCTGTTCCACTAGGTGGTCCTCAAGTTGTGGAGGGGACAAGGCATCCCTGAGCCTGATCAAGCCAGTTCTGGCATACTGAGCACCTCAGTTTCTGCAGCAGACCATCATGGCTGCTCCCACTCTGATCAGACCTGCTGACAAGGTCCTAGGGGATGATCAGATATCCAGACACGCATTCTGTGCACCTGATCTCCTGCCTCTTGAGCGGCTAGAATTTCAGGCCATCACACTTTCTGAGGATGTTCTCTGTGTCCTGCAGGCATATCAGAAAAAGCTGACTCACAAAATGTACAATTGGAAGTGGACAAAGTTCTAGTGTGGGTACGAGTTGCATGGAAAGCTGCCACTCTCCAGCTCCATGTTGTGCATTCTCTACCACCACTGGCCCGGTCTCAGGCAGTGTTGTAATCCACATCCATCGAGGTGTACCTGGCCACCATTTTGGTGTACTGTGCCAAGACAGGTATGCCAATGGTGACAAAAGACAAAGTGGTTAGTCTTTTTTCTATAGGGCTGGCCCATCTCTTCCCTCCTGTGTATATGACCTCTACTATAGGACTTACAGATCGTGTTATTATTGCGAATATTTAAACCACTGAAGCTTATGGACAAGTGTCATCTCTTGCACTTGTGGAAAACCATATTTTTGGTCACTTTCATCTCAACCAGACAGGTGAGTGAGGTTCAGGCACTGCAGAGTCACCATATCTGTTTTTTCGTAAGAGCAAGGCTGTTCTACAGCCCCATGCAAAATTACTGCTGAAGGTAGTTTCTTAGTTTCACCCAAATCAGGTACTCAGTCCGCCAATTTTCTTTCTGAAGTTGCACACTTTGAAGGTAATGCAACAGTTTCACACACACTGCTCTTTCACCAGAAAAGTAGGGTGGAATTTTGTAGTGAGGTTCACCAGCTATTTCTCACATGCTGACTTAGACAAGTATCCAAGGAGATGCACTGCCAATGGGATGACCTGTTGTATTCCTCGGGGAACACAGTATGTCATTTGAAATTTCCAGTAAAGAAGCCTATAACCAATTGTGATCTGAATCAAGTGCTGGACAGGCTCACCTGTTATCTTCTGAGCAGCTGCAATATGTGTGATGAAACTGCACTTATGGAAAACAGTTTTGCTAGTGGCCTTCACCTCTACTCACAGAATGTTAGTCTCATAAGCTTTGGTGACTGATCCTTCCTATACATAATAGATAAGGATAAGGCTGTTCTCCATATACACTCCAAATTTCTGCCAAAAGTAGTGTTGGAGTTTCACATTAACTAATCACTGAAACTGTGAACATTTTTCTCCCCCCAAACACTAGAATCCCTTGGAAGTACTGCTCCATTCTCTCAATGTACAAAGAATTTCCACCTTCTACCTTGATAGAACCAAAAACACAGATAATCATCTCAACTGTTTGTTTGCTTATGATCCAAACTGCAAAGGAGTTCTAATTTCCAAACAGTGTCTTTCAAACTGGATTGTCATCTGCTTTCAGAATTGCTACTCCCTGGGAGGAAAGTAAATGAAAGATTCTGTCAGAGCTCATTCCACTAGGGCCATGGTCACATCTGTGGCTTCACTCCACTCAGTTCCTATCTCAGAAATATGTAAGGCCAAAACTTGGAGCAGTGTTCATGCCTTCATGAAACAATACATCCTAGATGGCCAGTCTAGGAAACGCACAGGTGCTGGATTGGCTGTACTGCACGGTTTGCTCTTTTTTCCCTGTTGTCTCCAATCTCTAGACCAGGGAGTGATTCTACTGGTTACTTGACCAAATAGTGTGGCTCTATGTAGAAGACTGACTACAGAAAGACAGGAGAGTTACTAACCATATCTCTTCATGTTTTTATTGACATTATGTTTGCCCAGGATATTGCAGCTGGGTCCTGCATCTGCCCATTTCTACAGCTGGATAGACTAGAATACTGAGAGGTTAAGTGACTTACTCAAGGCTACAGTTCGTATTTGGCTTTAGTGGAAATCAAACCTGTGATCTCCTGAATTCCAAGCCAGTGCTCTAACCAGTAGACCACTGCCTTTAAGATCTTCTAGAGTATCTCCTACATAAAGCAATACTCACCCAAACCAGAATCCCCCAGACTTGCTGATCTCACTTCACTATGTGTATGTTTGTGTAATTCTTCCCCCAGTAGGTTTATGGGATGTGAAGATAAGTGTGTGTGTTTTTTTGATCCCTTCTTACAGGGACCAATGAGTTATCTTACTGCATTTCATGTTTTCTAAGTTTCTTCTAAAAATTCTATAACTGGTAGCTTTTTCACTCTCCTCTTGGTTTAAAAAACAAAACAAAAGATAGTAGGGCAGGCAACTACATGGTATGAGGTGCCTGCCCTGATCATGTCAGCTGCTCTTTAAATTCCCTACTGCCACTTAAATGTGTCAGCTTGGAAAAGTCACTTAACTTCCCTGTGCTCACTCTCATATATTTCACTTTACTCTCTGTACTTGACCCCCTCAAGCTTCTTTACCCTTACTTTGCCTCATCTACCCTCTCTGTGTATACAAATAACTGTTGTTGATGTTGACTGTGGATTATCAAGTGGTTTAGGTGAGTGTATTAAGGGTACTAGAAGTAACTACATTGCTTTCCTTTCAAACACATAAATAACATAAAATGACTAATGAAATCCCTATTTGTAAGACTTGTTAACATGACCTTTGTATATCAAGATACAAAATTCTGCAATTTTCTTAAAAAAATATATGATTAGCATTTCTGTAAAGCAGCCATTCAGTAGGATGCATTTATTACTGTCAATACTTGGAGAGAGGGTGTCAGTTTCAAGGCTTTGAAGCTTAAGTCATTCATAAGACATTTGATACAGCCCCACACAAGAGGTTAGTAAACAAGTTGTGCAGTCTGGGAGTGGGTCCCAAGGTGGTAAACTGGGTCAGTAATTGGCTTAGCAACAGGACACAGAGCGTGATAGTAAACGGAGTTCAATCTGAAGAAAGGGGCATAACCAGCAGGGTGCCACTGGGGGCAGTCCTCTTTAATGAATTCATAAGCAACATTGCAGAGGGAAAGTATGCCTCTTTGCAGACGACACCAAGATCTGTAACAGGATTGACACTCTGGGGGGGGGGGGTGGAGCAAATGAGAGATTTAGGCAAGTTAGAGGAGTGGTAAGAGTGTGGCAGCTCGGATTCAATACCAAAGTGCAAAATAATGCACTTGAGGAACAAAACAAGGAGGAATACCACCATGGGGGTGTACTAATAACAATCAAATGGAAAGGGACCTGGGGATAGTCATAACAGATGATCTGAAAGTAGCCAAACAATGTGAGAAGGCAGTGAGAAAAGCCAGTGGGATGCTGGGGTGCATAGGCAGATGTATCAACAGTAGAAAACAGGAGGTGGTGATGCCGCTATACAGGCAGTTGATGAGGCCTCATCTAGAGTACTGCATGCAGTTCTGGAGACCTCATCTCTGAAAGGACATTGACAGGGTGGAGGCAGTCCAGAGAAGGGGAACAAAAATGGTGTAGGGGTTACACCAGAAATCATACGAGAAGAGAGTGAAAGAACTCAATACGTATACTCTGGAGGACAGAAGGGAGAGAGGGAACATGATAGAGACAATCAAATACCTCAAGGGGATCAACAGAGTTTGGGAGGGCAGTATCTTTCAGAAAAGGAGATGGGCAAGAACAAGGGGTCACAACATGAGGCTAGAGGAGGGAAGACTCGAGCAACGTGAGGAAGCATTTTTTCACAGAAATGGTGGTGGGTACATGGAACAGCCTCCTGGAGGAGGTTGTGGAGGCAAAAATGGTTAGAGAATTCAAGAATGCATGGAAGAGGCAGAAGGTAACACTAGTGGAAGGAAGAAAGAGGAGGTAGGCTGCAGGTCAAATAGGATCTGGAGTTTATATAGTAGGTAAGGAAACTGGCAGACTAGGTGGGCCAGGCAGTCCTTATCTACTGTCAAATTCTATGTTTCTATAAAGCAGAGTACCAGGGACTACCTTTATGAACCCTAAATGACAAACCCTGGCCAAAGAAACAAGATCATTTTTTTAATAAACTGTGGCATGAAGCAGCCAAAACTTTGGAGTATCACCTAACATCTTCCACGTTCCATTAGAACAGATTTTTTTGTTTTTTACAAACTTATGAAACCCAGCCCAACTATTTTTTTTTACAAACTTGTGAAACTCACCCAACTATTAGGGGTACTGAGGGAAAATAATGTTCATCCATGGATTAGCTAAATATAGTAAAACCTGTGTGCAGGATTCAGTGCCTTCCAAGTCCAGAAGTTAAAATGTTTTAATTATAGTTGAAGGGAAACCATCCAGACATTATTTATGCTATGGGAGGTGTGCAGGTATTTTTTTTTTTGGTTAACTGCTCTGGGATGCTTCACTAATTAATTCAAATAGTTTATAAACCAGGATATTATCACATGCCCAGTTGTGATAGTAGTTTACATACCAGGATCTTATTACATGCCCATTTATAATTGTAGTTTATATACCAGGCTTTTGTTATATGCTCATTTGTGATAGTAGTTGATTTACTAGGCTCTGACTACATGCCCATTTATGATAACTGTTAGCTGATGATATCGTGAGTAAAACAGGACTACAAGTGCTGATCTTTTATCAACACACCAGAAACATTTGTCTATGGTGATGCATGTTTAGGGCTGCATAATTCTTTAACATCCTTCGCAGATATCTTTCTAAACTTAAATTTTCTGTTTGCTGCTCCTCTCTTGTTCTCTGAAGCAACCAACATCCAATGGAAGCTTCCTCCTTCACCAACAGCTGCTTGTGCTGCCCCCGATTTTGGTGGCCAATACTATATGCTTTCTTTTCCTTTCCTCATGATAAAGACGTTGACTCAAGGATATCAATGACAAGGAATTATTTTCCTCATATCTTCATTTTAAGTACCATTTGCCCAACACATTAAGCATGTACTGTGGTTAGGATAGGCAGCTGCCTATATAGTCCAACATCACTGCCGTTCTTGATTCAGCAAAACAGGTGATACCCACTTTTTGTACTCACAGGACTCCGTGACTCAGCTCTGATGGGAGTTCTGAGGTTGATCCAAAATATCAGCACACACCAGCATATTGTCTGGCTATCCTGAAGATTGATTTCTTGTTAAGACTCTCATTAACATCCTTATAACTACATCTGAACCAGTGTTTAAACTTCCCTAATGCATTTAATGGAAAGTATGATACAATACATTTAAAAAAAACAAGAAAAGTTGTACTCTCAGTGAAGAGGATGCATAAGGATCTTGGGAAATTTGAGGAGTGACAATCTGTAGTTAACTTTTTCCCAGGGTTCACTTTTAAATGTTTTTAGTTGGGGAGTGCTTCCTAATATTGGTAAGCAGACAATGTATCTCGACATACTCAACCCAAAAGGACACATTATAATATTGATTCAGACTGTGTCATGTCTTTTGTAGATTCATTTTATTCTCATTTGCATACTTCCTTGTTTTGAACACAGTACTTTTTTTTCCACACAGTACATTTCTTCATTTAACCTTCTGTGTTTTCTCTTTTTAGTTTTATTTTGGTTGTTAATGTTTCAAGACAAATGTGTCCCTTCTTCAGATAATAAGTGAGGGGTGGTGAGAATGTGCAGGGTTCTAGGGGAGACTTGAAGAGTGGCCAAGAGCATGGCAGTTTGGGTTCAATGCCAACAAGTGCAAAATCATGCACCTAGGGCATTAGAACCCAGGAGCAGAGTAAAGGATGGGGGAGGTACTGACAGTCACTAAGCAGGCAAGGACCTTGGGGTTATCATATCTGATGACCTGAAAGTGGCAGGGTAGTGCAACAAAGCAGTGGGTAGGGCCAGTGGGATGTTGTGATACATAGGGAGAGGTATCTACATCAGGAGGAGGGAGGTGCTGTTGTCACTATATCACTCACTGGTGAGACCCAACCTAAGTATTCAGTTCTGGAGGCTGCACCTCAGAAGGCACGTAGATAGAGTGGAGGCAGTCCAGAGGAGGGCAGCTAAAATGGTGCAGGAGTTGCACCAAAAGCCCAATGAGACAAGATCAAGGGATCTCAATGTGTACACACTGGAACAGAGGAGACATGACAGAGACCAACAAGTACCTCACAGGGGTGAGCAGGGTGCAGGAGGGGAGTCTATTTCAAATGAGAAACGGCACCAAGGCTAGAGGGCAAGTGATGAAGCTGAAGGTGGGGGGTTTAAAAGGAATGTAAGGCAGTACTACTACACTGAAAGAGTGGTGGATGTCTGGAACATACTGTCTGTGGAAGTGGTGGAGGCAAAAACAGTAGGGGGCATCAAGCATGCATGCGATAGACACAGGAAATATTAGTGAATAGGCAGGGAGGAGGGTGTGTCGTTGGAAAGCAGTTAGGGTCTATGGAGACAAACTAGGCAGGGATCAACTGGGCAGACTGGGTGGACCAATCATTCCTTTGCTGACGACAAAATCTATGTTTCCATGTCTCATCATGTTGCTGATTAGTTTCAGCAACTATTTATGTATTTATTTATTTATTCCTGTATATACTGTATATATAAGCCCTTTACTTTGCCAGGTAGGAAGAAAGGAATTTGGCTTATTCAGCCCTTTTCATACACACTATATTCGAAAGCACCATACTCCAGGAGAAGGAGTGGAAGGGAGTAAATGCTGCTGCTAGTTTCGCCACACAGGGCGATTCAAAGAGGGGAGGGGGGAGAGAGCGCGCATGCAATGGAAATCATCAGCTGACACTGTGTGCTGCGTGCTGTCATGGTAACAGGGTGAGACAGCATGCAGTATATTGTGTGGCTCCGGTCATGAGCACAGACATTATACAGACTTTTAAAAATGTTATGCTTTTGGGCAGGGAGAAGAAAGGTATTTGTCTCAGCAAGCATGTACAGTATGTGGATGGTCCAGCAGCTGGATGGGTGGGAGGAGTTTGTAACACCAAGTGTGCAAGCATCATGGGGTGACAGTGACGAACTGTCTCAGATGCAAAAACAAATCGCAGACTACAGGCCTAACTGATGAGGAGATTTGGAGGCCTGTCATAGAAAAGGTGTAACAAAGGAGAGAAAAGACAAGTGGGTGGGTTTAACTTTTTTGTTCTTACATTCTAAGTGTTGGACACGTGGAGGCTGGGGAGTTTTTAAAATGTGCTAAAGTGTAATTTTTAAATTTATGGCAAGTCAGGGTGTTAAGATTTTTACCATTATGGACATAGCTTCCAGAAAATAATTTCTGGGAGGCATGGATTTCTAGGTGTGCTGCATCCTGGTTGCCAGAAGGGATTCTCAACTTAATGGCTGTCACCCCATAAGGCACTGGGTTCTGAACCCTCTCAGCCAATCAGGACACAGCCAGTTCCCTACCCACTTTATAAAGAGAGACTAAGTACAAGGAGGTTAATTTTCATTTCATTTTTATTTCACATAAAACCGTTTAGGCAGAGCCAGAGCCTATTTTACATAAAACTGTTTAGGCAGAACCTATTTTTAAATGATTTAGTGGCAAGGATACAACAACAAATAATTACAGACATAGTACATAGCAGGTGTAACAGAGATTAGAGAAGTACACATTCCAGGATGACAAGCAACAGTAGTCTAAGCACTTCTTAGTTCAATATTGGGCTGGTGCAGCGTCAAAACATACAATTATAAAACTACACAATTTACAGTCAGGAGCTGTAACAGGAGACAGGCTTGAGGTGAGGGGAATTCATATCAGTTAAAGCATTTAAAAGACTCAGCATGGGAGCATACCTCTCAACTGTACCACATTACGAGGAATGTTCCTCATTTTACTTCAAAAAAACTGCCTGTTCCACATTGTGAGGACTTGTTCCACATTCAAAGTCAACATTTTAAAGCAAAAATCCATAGTAAATGATGGAAAAAATAAATTATTCAATTAATAACAGACTTTCTGAACACAAATGCAACATTTTAACAATGTTTTGAGCTTCTTAGATAAAGATTTGATTAAGTGTTCCACATTTTGCTCATTTGTTCCGCATTTTGACAGGCAATGTTCCACATTTTGGAGACAAAAGGTTGAGAGGTATGCATGGGAGGGTAGGGAGAGTAGCTTAATCTTAAGAGATCAACCAAGGGACAGCTTTTTAGGGTGACAGGTAGGTCATTCCACTGTTTGGGGAATCAAAAAGAGAAACAGATTTGGCCTAGGGTGGTTTTCCTCCTTGGAAGCAGAAGGGAGCGTTGTTCACCTCCTCGAGTGGAGTAGTTGTTGTCTATGACAGTGAAGAGGGATTTAAGACCAGGGGACAGGAGGCCATGCAAGGCTTTGTGGCCAAGGGCAAGTGTGTGGAAGGCCAGCTGATTGTTGAGGTCGAACCAGTTTAGTGACCTATACAGGATACAGGTGTATGCGTCAGGCTTAAGGCCCAGTGCAAACTGGCATGCCACATTGAAAAGGCTCCTGACTCTGGCTAGGACATTAAAGAGCATTTTTTCTGACACTTACCTTAGCACCCCAGAAGGATCCTTACCCCCCTTCAAATTGCAGGCTGCATTAATGAAAACTTTTCAATAGTTGGCTTTAGGGAGGGAAAGGATCGTATTTTGGCTCCATGGAGCCAACAGCCCAATCCCTTTCACTTCCCTAGTCAGAGCGCCGCATCTGAGCTAGCTTGCATTTTTATGCACAAGTCAGTAGAGCATGGGGACGCGCTCCATTGACTTCAACGGTAATTTCGCTGTTTTAAAGGCATGATCTGAACAAATCAAGGCCATTGCTCAACTAAGAGCCTTCTTAGTTGAGCGGCAGCCTGCCTTTTGTTGAGTGGTGGCCCTGATCTGTTCAGATCGGACCTTCATAATATTGAAATTAGTCTTTTAGGCCATACGGTAAAGCCCATTATTGTGTCATTTTGTTCCAGCAAGAGGGGCACTACTTATTCTATGCAATTTTATGTAGCCAGTAACCTGACAGACCTTGTGTTAAAAGTTCTTTGCAAGACACCCTGCAGTTTTCTGTCACGGCACATCCAAAGTTACCTGGCTGTCGACCAGTTCTGACACCATATCTATTAAAAAATTGTTGACAATAATTTCAACAATATTTGCCTAACCTGGGCCCAAGATGGCCCAAAATGATTGAAATATATCCAAAAATGTATTGAAATTATTAGTGAAAGCATCATGCAGCTTATACATGATACATGGTGGAAAATGTGTTGAAAATGCACAAAAAAATCCTTGCATGTTTTGTTGAATTATTCATGAAATTGTTTATAGAGCCCAGAATTCTTGCCTGTGCAGTGCGTATTATACACCAAAATGTTCCTCACTGATCATGCAAACAGACAATGTGCAATAAACAGCCACATTTCTATTGTGGTAAAATTGGTAGGACAAAACATCCCCCCCAATGTATTTATCATCAGCAAAACTCACTGTTCATTATAGCTATAAATATGTTCCATTTTAACTCAATGCAAAGTATCTGGATGATAAATACATGGTATTTTAAATTAGACTCTTCTAGATATTCATAGTAGCATGTGTTTTCATGGCAAACAGCATATTTTACTTAGTGGCAGCACAGTAAAAAATTGCACATAAAGGCCCAGATATTCAAAAGGGTTGCGCCATACGCAACAGGGTTGCGCATGCGCAAGTCCTACAGTGCGCCATTCTGCGATATTCAGCAGGAGGCAGTTGCGCCACTGAAAACAGGTTGAGCAACAGTGCAATGCAAATGAATGCATGCTCAACAGGAGGGGGAGGAACCATGCATAAACTGCGCAACCCGATATTCAGTCGGGTTGTGCAGAGTTGTGCAGGCGCAACCCCCAACCTGCACCTGCACAACTCTGAGCCAAAAAAAAAAGGATCAAGTTGAGGGCCACCCACAGGTGAGCTGCTGTATTGCAGGGCGCAACACAGCAACTGCCACCCTTGGCTGGCCCCAACTCAGTCCTATGCCCCCACCAGCCCGATCGTGGGCAGAATGTAAAACAACCCCCTCCCCGCCAACGCTGAGAATCATCTCCAACCGGGAAGCAAAACATTACATTTCCAACGCAATTTCCAATTCCCGGTACAGCAATGACTCACTAGATCTTAAACTTCTTCGGCTGACACTGGATGTCATACTTCCCCACCTTACAAAAATTCTCAATCTCTCTCTCTGCCTGGGTCAGTTTCCCTCAACCTGGAAGAGTGCTTTAATCACTCCCATCCTGAAGAGTGGTGACCCCACGCTCTCAAGCAACTATAGACCCATCTCTATACTCCCTCATCTCTCTAAAGCACTGGAAAAAATAGTCTCTGACCAGTTTACTGAACACCTAACTAGATATAACCTTCTAAGCCACGCACAGCACGGTTTCCGGGCAGGCCATAGCACCGTCACCGCACTTTCCGAACTCACCTCGTTCATACATGAGGCCCTAGACCATGGAGCCATTGCAGGTGCAATCTTTGTGGACCTTACCAAAGCCTTTGACACAGTTAATCATGACCTGTTGCTTAGTGCATGCCACAGCTACGTGGTCCCGAGACTACGGCCTGGTTCAAGGACTACCTCTCAGGCCGGTCTCAGCAAGTAAGGTTAAATACTACCATCTCCACTCGCAAAGCAGTGAGCTCGGGGGTCCCTCAGGGGTCTATCCTCGGCCCTCTTCTCTTTTCCCTCTTTTTAAACTCCCTTCCCAATGCTTGCAGTGGCCATTTGCTTCTCTATGCGAATAACGCAGTACTTTTCTGGAAACACCCGCAGCCTAACTCCCTGCAACATACTCTACAGGGCTTCTTTGGGGAGCTTGAATCATGGTTTGATGAGCACCGACTGATCATCAACTATACAAAAACCAAATCAATGTTATTTGCACACAGACAAAGCCCACACAACCATTCTGCACTACTAATTAAAAACACACATGGAACCCCCTTGAACATGTCTCTAATTTCAAATACCTGGGTATCACGTTAGATACCTCTCTCTCTTACCATAGCCACATTCAACTGCTTTCCACCACAGTTAACACTAGAGTGGGAGTCCTCTATAGAGTTAAACACTGTTTACCCCCCAGGCCTTGCACCTAGCTGTATCCGCCTCTGTCCTCTCCCTAACTGATTACGGGATTATGATATATGGATCAGCAGAACCCACTGCTTCACACAGTATTAACACTGCACTAAATAAAGCCTGCCGACTAGTCACCGGCAGTGACTGTCTTACTCATACATGTGACCTTTATGCCCTGACTGGTTGGCTAAATCTCCAGCAAAGACTTCAGTACCACACCTGCATACTAGCAAAAAAAATACAACTCCAGAAAGCCCCACTTGGTCTTCTCCCCATAATCAAAACAGCCCCCAGGCGCAATGCGCGCCTCGCTACTAAACTCTCATTCCAAGTCCCCCACTGTAGGACATCAATGGGTCAAAGATCGTTCGGTGCACGAGCTCCCAAGTGGCTTAATGCTCTACCTCCTCGACTCACTCAGACTCTCAGCATTTCCCTGTTCAAAGCAGGCCTCAAAGCCCACCTAATTGAGTCTGCAGTCTGTAACAGTGGCTAGCTCTGCCCTCCTAAATATGCTACCTAACCCCATTAACTTCAGACACAGGGTCTTCTGAGACCCTACGACTGCGACCCCCCCATTTCTCTAACAACTGATGCCACAAACACTGACCACCTCTGCCTATGCAAATCTAAGTTAGAGCCTGGTAAGAAATGCCAGTACTGTTTGTCCAAAAATGAGTGTGTGTTCTTTTCTTGTATACCGCATTACCACTTATGTATCCCTGTATTACGTTCCCCTCCACCCATGTAACCGACGTGGAGCCTTTGCAAATGAGTCTGTGACTCAAAGGGTTGTAATTCCGATTTACACAATAAATAAATAAATAAAATCTGACATTAGGGCTGAGGGGAGTGCAACCACAGTGCAGTCTGAACCTTAATTCTGAGTTCCATAATTACCATAAGGTTCTGTCTCCATAGCATCACTCTCTGCTTGAAGGATGATGCGTGTTATAAAGCATCAGTGAGAGATTCCTGCTATTATAAAAAGAGGTTTTTTTTATATGTAAGGGAAAACAAAGGACGGTGAGGAGGCATTATCAGGCTAAAGGAGGAGGGCTTAGGTCATAGAGGAGAGATGGGCAGAAAGCAGCCATGCCGAATGACTATTCTGCTTGGTATTCACTACGAAGAACCATGGGCCCACGCCATACAGTGGCATAAAGGCAAATGATAGAGGGGTCCCTATGAAATGAGGCTGCAGAAGCAAACAATCTAGAGAGTCAGGAAAGGGTTAGCAGCCCTGATGGTAAAGAAAACACTGGGGCCAGATGGCACTAAGGGAACTGGCACTGGAGTTAGTAAGACTCCTGGCAAGGCTATTCAATAGCTTTTGGCAGCATGGTGTTGTTCTCAAGGACTGGAGGATGGTGGACATAGTTCCCCTATACAAGGGAGGAGACAAGGAGCAGCCAGGAAACTATAGACCTGTCAGCCTTACTTCTGTGGTAGGGAAACTGATGGCAGCATAGGTTTGTGGCATGGCGGTCTTGTCAGACCAACTTGATAGTATTCTTTGATTGGGTAACCAGGGTGGATGACAAGGGGCATGCAGTATCCAGCATGTTAGTCCCCTGCCATTATCATTTCCCATAATTTGGCCATCCTTCACTGGATCTTCCCAGTTCCCTATCCACCCCTGGTCCTGGCCTGGTAATCTGTAGACCACTCTGACCCTAATTTGTTTCCCATTTCCTGTTGATCATAGTAATCAGTTTCCAGCTTAGTCAAGTCTTTCAGGTTGTCCATTTCCATTGACTCTGTTCCCTCCTTTCTGTACAATGCTAACCCTCCCAGACCTTTTGTTCTGTTCTTCCTGAAAAGTGGGTATCCCGGTATGGACAAGTCCTACTGGTGGTTCAAGTTTACCCACATCTCAGTGGCAGCCACCGGGTCAAGTTTCCATTCCGCGACCACCGTCTGTAGTTCTGGCATTTTCTTGTCTATATTCCTTGTACTGGTGTACAGTATCCTCCAGCAACTGGTCCCACCCACTTTTATTTTTCTCTTCTGGATTTTGTTGCCTTTAATCTGTTATTTGTGAAGGAACAGCCAGCAGAAGAGAATATTCACAAAATAAAAGTGTCTTTCGAGCCAACGTGTGTTTCTGATTGGATCTATAATGACACATAAATGCAACCAACATTCCATGTTCAAAGCCATGCTTGGGGGTAGGGAATGGTTCCATAAAGGTTTCTGACTCTAAGCCATCATCTTCTCCTTTTTAGTTTAGTTTACTTAAACACAGTTTAGTTTATTTAAACATATTGTAGCCAACACCCCAAAGGGGTGGCTGAAGTTGCATACAATGTAACTTATACAGTGAAAAACTATTCAATAATACAAGGTACACAATAGTTCACTGATATAAAATATGTACTAAAAAAAGAAAGAAAAACGACAAATATTTAGTACAAAAATATTTTCTCTCATTCACCCAATTTAACATTTTATACTTTTAAACAGCTCAAATTATAGAGCACACTCATTCATCTAAAAGCGCATAAAAAGATGCTCTGTACTTCACTGTTCTAAAATTGATTTTTGCCGTCAACCGCTCCTTAACCCATAAACAGCCTCATCTCTGGGTGGTAACATCACATGCAATTTGTGCTGAGGATTACAAATATCCTTAAATAGTTTTATTGACATTTCTCTTCTCCTTTCACCTGCCATACCAACTTACACTTTATTAAAGCATCTGCATAAAACATCTTGTAGCCCAAGATTATCATAAAGCTCTCTTTGTATCCTTTCTAGCTCTTTACTTTCTGTCTTTGTAAGTCCTGAATCCACACTGCTGACTCATATTCCAAGACTGGTCTAACCACGTGCAATAAAAATACCAGATCTCCTTGACTCACCCCAGCCCTTTTTAAAATTTTTTTACTTACTGATTGCTTACCTGCCGCAGCCTCCTCCTTTGAAGTCGCCTATGGCCTTCTGTCCCTGCCCTCTTACCTGAAGCCGGAGTGGTTGATTCCCCACGTAGCCGTGGTTTGCCCCTCAGGCTGGGATGAGGTGGGGCCCACACACTCCGAATTCCTTAGTTTCGTCGGGACACCTACTCTGGGACAGGCAGGGCATTGGGGATCTGGTCCTGGCGCTCCGTTTACAGGGAACACAGCCAGCCATTTTCCTATTTCCTCTGCCACGTGGTGTGCACCCTGACATCAAGGTACAAGCACCGACATCCATCACGCAGCTCCCCCTGTGTGTGGCTGGACTTGCTATACCTTGGGCCTCGGAGTCAGCCAGCACCGAGCCCCAATCCCCCATGGTCCCTCAGTTTTTAGATTGTTTATATGAGAAACAACAGCAGCCCCAGTTTTGTTCCTTGTGGCACACCACCACACATATACTCCATGTCCGACTTCAACTCCCCTTTTCAATCCACTGTGACCTACCTTCTAAAAAGTCATAAATCCATCTTATAATGCACACTGGGATAGGTAACTCCTGTAATTTTTTTTTTGTAATATATCATGATCTGTTAAATCAAATGCCTTTCTGTAATCAACCAGCACTGCTCTTACAAACTCCCTATTTTCCCATGATTTCATACACAGTTCTTGAAATTTTAACAAAGCTAGGTTGTTGAACTCCCCTTTAAAGATCCAAACTGATCTGGGGCAATTCTGTCAAACAAAATTTCCATCACCCATTTTGTAACAAATTCCTCCCACAATTTTGACACAACACATGTTAATGAAATGGGTCTAGAGTCTTTTTTAACATCCCGTGGCACAGAAACTTTTGGTAAAGGCAAAACTTGCGCTTCTTTCAACTGGCTTGGCAATTTCCCCATCAAATACTGATTTATCAAAAATGTTACATACCCATGGTGCAACTAAATCTGCTCCCTCCCACCATATCCAGTGCGGTATATCATCAGGTCCAACTGCCTTATTGATTTTCGACTTTTTTTCAACTTTTGTGGTTTCCTCAGCTGAGACTAAATATTTATCTGGCACATCCCGTATTTTCCCATCTATCCTCTCTAGGGGTTTCAGTCCTCAACTAACATCACACAAAGTTCTATTTAACTCCTGAACAAACAGGCTTCCATTTCCCCTTCTTCAAAACCACACTTTTCTGCTCACTTTCTTACTTGTTCTTCAGGTTTATTATTTTGCAAAATGCTCTTTGCTGTATTCCACCATTTTTCTGAATCTGACTTTCATAGTCGGTTTACCTTTTTGTTATAATATGTCTTTTTCATCCTCTGTCCCGTCCTGTTTACTTTTCAACTGATGACATTCTTCTATCCATCTAACTTTAAGACTGTATGTTTTTTTGTATCAGACTTTTTAAATTCCTCATTTACCCATGGTTTGTCACCACCCCTCAACAGATGCAATCCTATCCATAATTTCATGTAAAGTATTAGTCACATACCCAGCTAGAATCAGCTGGCTCTAATTTATACCATTCAGGATCCAACACATGCCATTGAATCTAACACTCTTTCTTTCTAACCTTTTTCTGTTTTCTACTCATAAACACCTGTCTCCTATTTCTTTGTTCTTTGCATCCTTCAAAACATGATGTCATTAACACACCATTATGATGTGACAATCCATAGGAGGTGCAATCATTGGTGATTTGTACCAATCTGACCAACTTTAACAACCATATCCAATATGCTTTTCCCCTTGTCCTTCTTTTACCACCTGCTTCAAATTTCTCTCTTGCATTACTTTTGATAGAGGTAAATGATTTGTAGCTCCCATCAGATTATCCCACTAACTGGATGTTTTCTAATATCCTATCTATACACAGATTTAGATGTTTAATCATACTGATATCGTTGCTTGAGGAAGGGTGATAAAAACATCCCACAAACAAAGGCCTACAGTTTCTAGGTAATCTGGACATTTTCAATTCCATCCATAATGTTTCGATCACTTCATGTTCCAATTCACTCATCCTTCAACAACTTATTTCTTCCTTCACATAGCATGCAATGCCCCCCACCCTTTTTCCACTCTGTCCCTTCTCTCCACCTGATCTCCCTCTGTTTTTACTGCAACATCTGGCACATGGGGAGGGTGGCACACCACATCTCTGTAAAACCTGCTATCTGTGCCTGGTTATACTTTTAATGTTTCGACTAACTCACCGATTTTTTAACTAACGGCTCTCACATTTGTATTCATCAGGTGAACCCATGAAACATAGACTTTGATGGCAGATAAGGACCCTTGGCCCATCTAGTCTGCCCATTTCCCTACCTCAGGATGAGCCGCTAGATCTAGTTAACCAACAGCCTATTTCTTCCTACCCCCACAAGAATTGTTATGTCTGTCCCATGCATTCTTGAATTCTCCCACAGTTTTAGACCCCACAACCTCCTCAGGAAGGCTGTTCATGCATCCACTGCCCTCTCTGTGAAATAATACTTCCTCATTGCCCCTGAACCGCCCTCCTTCTATCTTTAAATTGTGTCCCCTTGTTCTTGCCGTCTCTTTTCTGAAAGATGCTACCCTCTTGGACTTTGTTGATTCCACTGAGGTACTTAAAGTTTCTATCATGTCCCCTCTCCTTCTTTCCTCAAGGGTATACATATTATAAGCTCCTTTAGTCTCTCCTCATACGGCTTCTCTTGCAGACCCTGCCATTTTAGTTGCCCTCCTCTGGACTACCTCTATCCTGTCTATGTCCTTGCGAGATGGGGTCTCCAGAACTGGACACAGTACTCAGATGGGGTCTCACCAACTGTCTGTACAGAGGGATAACAACTTTCTGTTTTCTGCTGCTGATGCTCTCCCTATACATCCCAGTATACCCCCAGCCCTCCCTACTGCCTTCTCACATTGCTTGCTAACCTTAAGGTCATCTGATATGATTACCTCCAGGTCCCTTTCCTTTTTTGTTGTTGTTACTACCTCCCCACCCATTGTGTATTCTTCCCTGGGTTCTTGTTTCCCAGGTGCATTATTTGCACTTCTTTGCACTGAATCCTAGCTGCCATACTTCTGACCATTCCTCCAACCTTGCCAAGTCCCTTTTCATCCTTTCCGCCTCCTTGTGTATCAACCCTGTTGCAGATCTTTGTGTCATCTGCAAAAGGCATACTTTTCCTTCCAGTCCCTCTGCAATGTCACTGATGAAGACATTAAAGGACTGGACCCAATCTGAACCCTGCGGTACCCCACTAGTAACCCATCTTTCTTCAGAGTGGACTCCATTTACAATTACCTTCTGTGTCCTGTTGTGCAGCCAATGTTTTACCATGCTACCACCCTGGGACCACTCCCAGGCTGGTTAATTGACTATTAATCTTTTGTGTGGGACTGTGTCAACTGCCTTGCTAAAGTCTAGTGGCCCGTCCACAGCCCCTCCTGGTCTACTACTTTGGTCACCCAGTCAAAGAAATCTATTAGATTCGTCTGACATGACCTTCCCGTGAACCCATGCTACCTTGGGTCCTGTGCTCCACTGGCCTCTAGGTACTCAACTATTCTTTCCTTCAGAGTGACTCCATCACTTTCCCTACCACAGAGGTCAGACTGACAGGTCTGTAGTTTCCTGCCTCTGTCTTGGTCCCACTTTGTGAAGGGAATCACATCCGCCTTCCTCCAGTCCTCAGGTACCACACCATCCTCCCATGATTTATTAAAAGAGTAGCCAATGGTTTCACTAGTTCCTCCTTAATTCTTTTTAGAATTCTGGGGTGAATCCATCAGGACCCATTGCTTTGTCCACCTTCAGTTTTAGGAGTTCTTGCAGAACCCTTTCTTCTGTGAAAGGACTGGGATCGACCACCCTATCAAGAGTGCTTCTGTTAATTGGATTAGGCACTTCCCCCTCCTCTTTTGTGGATACTGAGCAGAAATATTCGTTCAGTATCCCTGCTTTTTCACTGTCTCCCTCTGCCCACCCACCGTTCATTCTATTCAGCCTCACTATCCCTCCCTTTGTCTTTCTGTGCTCGCTGATGTACCTATAAAAGGTTTTATCTCCCTTCTTAACTGAGCTGGCTATCTTTTCCTCAGTTTGGGCCTTTGCTATTCTGACTTCCCTCCCTGCTTTCTTCTGTCTTAACTGGTACAGCGCTCTCTGCCCTGCTCCTTCTGTGTTTCCTTATACTTCCGGAAGTAAAAATTACTCACCTTAAAAATGTTGTTTCTTCTAATGGAGTCTTGCTATATTATGACATATGCAGTGAGTCCCAACCTTCGAACTGCTCTGGAGGTGAAAGAGTTAACTTTCCATGCCAGGCACTGAACGCTGAGCTCAGAGCTCGGTTGAAATTCTGTCTGTTGTTCTTCAAACTCAAACCATCAGATCTTTACAAGCTAAACTCACTGAGGTCCTGTGTGGAAGCTGTAAACGTACACTAGCCAACTGGCTACTAAACATAAGAACACATTTTTTTGGTCCCAAAACAAAGACTCAAGTCAGGAGACCCAAAAAATGAAAAACACAACACCAAGTCACCCCAAGAAAGGAGGGGTGAAAAACAACAAGGTAGGCACCTACTAAGTGCCAACACTGCACTGCCCACCCACATCCCAAAAACAGAGGTTCTGAGAGGGGCAGGCGGGGGGGAGGTCATAATATAGCAAGACTCCATTAGAAGAAACAACATTACTAAGGAGAATAATTTTCTCTTCAAACAACATGAAGTCTTGCTATATTATGACATATGCAGACTACAAAGCAGTACCTCCATGGAGGAGGGACAGAACCTACTTAGGAAATAGGCTCTGAAGCACAGCTGTGCCAAAACGAGCATCACTCCTAGCATGGATGTCCAGGGAGTAATGCTTGGTAAAAGTGTGAACTGTTTTCCAGGTAGCTGCTTGACATATCTCTAGAATAGGGATGTCCCTGGCAGCAGCCAGGGAAGCAGCTGTACCTCTGGTAGAGTGAGCCCTCAGGCCTGAGGGAGGAACCTTAACCAGTTTTTCATAAAATTGGATACAAGAGACAATCCACCTGGCAATGGATCTTTTAGTGGCAGGTTTCCCTTTACCAACCTCACCATAAGTGAGGAAGAGTTGGAGGAGTCAAACCTGTGACCCTAGTGCGCTCTATGTAGTAACTAAGGGCTCTCTTCACATCAAGCTGTGCAGCCTCCTCTCGCCAGAGAAGATGGTCAGTGAAGTACACTGGAAGAGATATAGATTGATTAAGGTGGAACTCTGAAACCACCTTAGGCAAGAACTTCCTGTTAGTCCTGAGGACCACCTTATCTCTATGAAAGAAGATAAAATCAGGCTCCACTGACAAAGCTTGTAATTCACTTATGCGTCTGGCAGAAGTGATGGCTACAAAACACAGTTTTCCAAGTCAAGTACTTAAGCTCTGCTGAAGACAAAGGCTCAAAGGGGGGTTGCATAAGCTGAGCAATGCAAACATTAAGATCCCAGGCAGGGCAGGGTCCCTGAATGGAGGGTTGGTGTGAAGCAATCCCTTGAAAAACTTGGAGAATACAGGATGAAGCTGAAAGAGAAGAGGGTTTACCTGCTGAAATAAAGCAGACACAGCTGCCAGATGCACTTTTAGGGTAGCTGGTCTCAGCTCCAAGGTATTTAAGTGGACCATATAATCCAGGACTGTGGGTAAATCAGCAGATTCTGGGGAAATATGCTTCCCAGAGCACCATATGGAAAACCTCTTCCATTTGGAATTATAAGTAGCCCTGGTGGAAGGTTTCCTAGAAGCCTTCAGGATATCCGTTACACCTTGGGAGAGGTGTAGATCAGCAAACTCTAACTCTTCAAGAGCCAGGCCTTGAGATTGAGAGATTTGAGGTTCGGGTACCAAACCCTCCCCTGAGCACAGGTTAAAAGGTTGTGATTCCTGGGAAGACAAAGGGGAAGATGGACTGCTAAGGACAGTAGGAGTGGATACCAGGGTTGTCTGGCCCAATCTGGAGCAATCAGGATCATCTTGCAGGGTTGAGATCTGATTTTGACTAGCACTTTGAACAGGAGAGGGAAGAGGAAAAGCATAGAGAAACTTCCCTTCCCAACTGAGAACTAAGGCATCCAGAGGGACTGAGCCCAACACTGGGGGCCTGCAGCAAAAAAGGGGAAGTTGGTGATTGTCTGGGACTGCAAAAATATCTATCTACGGGGTGCCCCATCTGGCAAATATCACCTCCAAGACCAGGGGGTCCAGTGACCATTCGTGATGGCTCTGGGAAATCCTGCTGAGAGCATCTACCAGGACATTGTCCTTGCCTGGGAGGTGAACTGCCGTAAGGGAGGTGTTCAGGGAGTAAGCCAGAGACCACAACTTCATTGCTTCGGTGCACAAGGCCATAGACCGAGTGCCCCCTTGCTTGTTGATGTACCACATTGTGGTGGTGTTGTCTGTTCTGACCTGTACAACTTTGTTCTGAACAGATTTGGAAAAAACTTGAAGTGCTAGAAAAACTGCTCTGAGTTCCAACAGATTGATGTGGAGCAGAAATTCCTGAGGGACCACAATCCCTGGGTAGTGAGGTCGCCCATGTGAGCTCCCACCCCAAGAGGGATGCATCTGTAGTAAGTTAAGGAGTGAGACTGAGTGACAAAGGAACCCCTTGTCTCAGATTGCTCTGATCCTGCCACCACTGTAGGGCCTGGATCAGGGTTCGAGTCACTGGGATCAATTTGGTTAGAGGGTCTTTCCTTTGAGACCAAAAGGCTCTCAAATGGAACTGGCTGTCCCTCATCTGAAATCTTGCTCCCTGCACTACTGCTGTAGAAGCAGCCATGTGCCCCAGGGGCTGTAGAAAATGCCTTGCTGGTCGAGAGACCTGCAGGGTGAATGAGGAGGCCAGAGAGACCAGGGTCCTTGCCCTGTCCAAAGGAAGGAAGGCTCTGGCTTTCTCTGTGTTCAGCTCTGCGCCTATGAAGGTGAGGAGCTGGACAGGCTCTAGAACTGACTTTGAAAGATTCAGAAGGAAACCTAGAGAGGTGAGCAGTTGCTGAGTTATCTGTAGATGCAACTTGACTTGGTCTGGGGACTGGCCTACTATGAGCCAGTCGTCCAGGTAAGGGAAGATGGCAATTTTTTTGCCTTCTTAGGGAAGCAACTGCTACTGCCAGGCATTTTGTGAATACCCTTGGAGCAGAGGTGAGGACAAAGGGCATTGCTCTGAACTGGTAATGGCCTGAGGGCAGCTCGAACCTGAGGTACTTTCGATGGGAGCTTCTGATGAGAATATGGAAGTAGGCATCCTTGAGGTCCAGGAGCTAGCCAGTCCCTGGCCTTAGAGAGGGTAGAATAATTCCCAGAGTCACCATTTTGAATTTGGTTTTAAAAGGTGCTTGTTTACTGAGATCCAGGATGGACCGCCATTCTCCTGTCTTTTTGGGGTAAGGAAGTACCTGGAGTACAACCCTTTGCCCTGGTGTGGGTGGAACCCTTTCCACAGCTCTGAGAGCCAGGAGGGAAGAGACCTCTGCTCTAGGGCAAGTGCCTCTGGTGGATTTGTAGGTGGAAAGGATCTGGTTCTCATCTTTGGAAACTTTTGAAGCTGAGAACCAGTCCTGTACTACTTCCAGGACCCACTTGTCTGATGTCAGAGACTCCCAGTCCTGGACAAAGTAAGCCAGCCTGCCCCTACAGGAAGCTGAGAATCGGCCCTGGCAGCCTCATCAGGGTGCCTGCTTGGCAGGGGCTTTGGGCTGAGGGGTGGAAGCAGGCCTGCTTGTCACACCGCCTGCCTCTCCTCTAAAGAACCCCTCTGGGCATAAGCAGAAGAGGAGGCCTGAGCTTGGTAAAAGGCATGAACAGGCCTGCCCTGCCCCTGGGAAGCTGCCTTTGAGGGTGGCCTGCCTTTCCTTGGCCTGTGCACTCCTATAGGTGGTCCTATACTCATCCATTTTCTTCATGTAATTCTCTGTCTGCTCCCCAAACAGAGAATTACCCACAACAGGAAAATCCATGGCCTTAGTCTGGGTATCCTGTGACAGGCTAGTACATCTGAGCCAAGCCATTCTATGAAGTGCCACAGATGTAGCCATGACTCTTGATGACACATCATTTGAGTCCACTGCAGCATGGAATTGCACCTTGGATGCCTCAATACCATCAGCAGCCACCTGCTCCAAGCTCCTTGGCAAGCTGGCCAGGGACCTGTTTTGCTAGAGCCATAACAGTATCCCATCTGGATTTCTGATATCTAGCAACATAAGCCATATAATTTGCCTGTCTGAGTCCCAAGGATGCTGCCATGTACTGTTTCTTTGCCATGGCATCAATCCTCCTGGAGTCCTTGTCCGAGGGTGTGAAGCCAAGGAATATTTGCCTTGTCACAGGCTGCAGCCTGCACTACCCCAACATGGCTGCATTGTTGTGTAGGAACTCCGTATCAGAGCCTGACAATGTGTACCTCTTGTCCATTCTCTTATCCACAGGAGGTATAGTGTGAGGAGTTTTAGAATTTTAACAGTCTGTTTCCCAAAGATTTATGCAAGGGAATAGACAGTCTCCTAGACTCTGGGATATCCATCATTTCCACATAGTCAGGCTCCTCTTGATCATCCACAGCTTCCTACATAGGGAGCTGGAGGGTTTCAGCCACTTTTTTATAAAACATAAAATGAGAAGGGGACTCAGAAAGCCTAGGAGGAGACACTCCTGAAGGTCTGCCTGGGGAGATGTCCGGGTCAATGGGCACATCCAGACTTTCAAATCCACATTCACTCTCCTCATACTCCTCTTTCCCCTCCTCCGGTTCATAATATTTCTCTAAATCATACTCTTGAACCGGTGGAACCGGCCGAACCGGGTGCTTACCTGATGGTGCCGGTTCGGTCGGAACCGGGGAAAGCGACTGGACAATTTGAATCGCTTTGGCTATTTCTTAAGCGGTTGGAGAGGAAAGTTTTGGCTCCACACCAGCTGATTTCCTAGTCCTTTTTGCTGGAACTGACTCCTCGGAGTCAGATCTCCTTTTGCCCGAGGAAGTCTCGCCCTGGTCAGAGGGCACTCCCTCTGGTTCGGTTGGAACCGAACTGGGCTGGCCATCCGGTTCAGCGGACTTTTTGGCCTCTCTTTCCCTGAGCTTACCAACTCTCTTTTCCAGGGTAGCTGCAGGAAAATTTTTACAAATCTGGCAGTCTGCATTGAGGTGGTCAAACCCCAGACAATAAACACAGGTGGTGTGGGGCCAGCCTTGGCAAAGACTTCCCACACACACTGCAGTGTTGAAACCCAGTGGGCCCGGTTTTCCTTTTGGGTTTCTCAGACATAGTGCCAGTCCTAACCAAACTTACCCGTTTATGGCAATCCGCCAGGTAAGACCCTCTTATCGGTTCCAAACCGTGTCACGGGTCATGGAAAAAACCGTAATAAAATCCGTTTTTTTTAGAACCGATAAGAACCGGTAACCACACTCTAAATGACAAATTAAGATATTTTAAACAACCTGATCGGTTCAAACCGAACCGATAAACCGTTTACAAGTTCCACACTGAATAGAAATTAATGTAAAACCTATCTAGTACTCACAAATACCACAGACAGAGTCTGAACTGACCGGTTGCAGTTTAAATTCGGTCGAAAACCGAGAAAAACAATAATTTAACTGACAAAATGAACCGAGCAGAAGGAGAAATCTTCGGAGCGACTGTTCAGTGAGGCGGAGTAAAGAATCTGACGGTTTGAGTTTGAAGAACAACAGACAGAGTTTCAACCGAGCTCGAGCTCAGCGTTCCATGCCTGGCATGGAAAGTTAACTCTTTCACCTCCGGAGCAGTTCGAAGGTTGGGACTCACTGCATATGTCATAATATAGCAAGACTTCATGTTGTTTGAATGCTATCCTTTTCTTCCTGACTTTCACAGCCACCTCTTTTAAGAACCATAGTGGCTTTTCTTTCATTTTGATTTGTTTATTTGCTTCACACAAAGGCTTGTTGCCTTTGTGATGATTCCCATTGTTGCTCCACACCTCCTTCTAGCCTGTTTGCTAGTGCTTTTCTGAGGCACTCTCCCATCTTGCCAAAGTCAGCCCTCCCAAAGTCCAGTACCCTCACTTTTGTATGGCTTGACTCTGTAGCTGAGTTTGCGTGAACCACACTGTTTGATGGTCACTTGTCCCCAGATGGCTACCACTTCTAGATCTGAGATCCTCTCACTGCCCCGTTTGAAATCACGAGGTCTAAGATTGCTCCCTCACGAGTGGGTTCAAACTAGCTGTCTGAGGCCTGCCACCTGTAGGGCATCAAGAATGGCCCTGCTCTTGGATGTGGCTGCAGCAAATGTGCTCCAGTTAACATCTGGCATATTCAGGTCTCCCATCAACAGTATCTCCCTTTCTCTGCCATTCTAGAATGCCTTCTATCATATCCTTGTCCATTCCCTCCCCTGACATGGGGTCTGTACACAACCCTGTGCGGATTGTGGTGCCTTTCCAGTCTCCAAGGTGACCCACAGTGCCTCCTCTCCTTCCTGTTTACTCTTTTGTTCAGTTGCTTTTATCCCTTCCTTTATGAGAGCTCCTCCTCCTCCCCCTCTTCTCCCCTGCCTGTCTCTCCTGTAGGTTATGTACCCTGGTATGTTAACATCCCAGTCATGTTTCTCTGTGTACCATGTTTCTGTGACTGCTACTATATCCAGGCATCCCTCTTCCATCAAGGCCACCAGCTCAGGGAGCTTGTTGCCCAGACTACGGGGCATTGGTACTCATTACCCTCCATTTCCTGATGGCCTTACTCCCTTTTGCCCCATCTCTGTCCTTCTTGCCTTTGTCACTTTCTCCATTTACCCCAGCCCTTCTCCCTATCGACAACTCTATGTTGGTATTTGCCCCACTTACTACCGTGATTATTTGGGGGGGGGGCTAGGATTTCCCTGCTCCTTTCCAGTGCCTCCCCCCTTGGCTAGTTTAAATGCTTGCCAATGAAGCATTTAAACCTATCACCTAGGATCCTGGTTCCCCTCCTGGACAGATGCAGCCCATCATGCCAGTATAGGCTTGCATCACTCCAGGTGGACCCCCAGTCCCCAATGAAGCCAAATCCCTGAGCCCCACACCAGTTTTTCAACCACTGATTGAATCCCATGGTGCAGAACACCCTAGCCTCTCCTATGCCATAGATGGGCAGCACCTCCAAGAAGGTTACCGTGCATGCTACTTGACTAAGGCCCCTCCCCAATTCCACAAACTCTTCCTGCACTTCTCTAATCCCTTTCTTAGCCAGGTCATTTGTCCCTAGGTGGACAATGATATCCAGCTCCCTCCCCTGTGCAGCTGCTCCGGCAATCCTGAGGATTCGCTCCCTGTCCCTCCAAGCCATGGCGCCAGGCAGGCATCTTACCTCCCTCTCCCCTTCCTCCCCCAGTTCTCTCTTCCTAACAATGGAGTCCCCCACCAGGAGTTGTTTCCTTCCCCTGTAGGATCCCCTGCCACCCTCCTGTGGGTCTCCTTTGTGGAGGTTCCCAGCATCCTCCTTGGTCTCCACTGCGGGTGCCTCCATAGAGGAACCACACTTTGTCAGAATGGCATAGGAATTGTGGAGAGGTACAACTGGAGGATACGCCTCTGTTCCACCACCCTCACCTCCCTGAGCCCACTGTGGTCCAACCTCTTCTTTTTCTTGGCAACCTCTGAGGCAACGGCAGTGGCACTGGTGGTCCCTGGATGGAAGAGGAGGTCCCACAAATCCTGGTCAACTCAGCCTGGAGATGAGCAACCTCCTCCCTCAGCCCAGAGAGGTGCCTGCAGATGGGACAACACCGCATCCTCCAGAACATCTCCTGGAAGACTGCTGCTCCACAGCCACTGCACTGCACCACTCCAATCATGTCTTATTTCTGGCCCCTTAACTGTTTGCAATCCTTACTCTTTCCTCTGTTTTTTTTTCTCTCTCTCCTTAATTTCTGCCTGTGTGCCCTTTAAGCTCCTTATTGTCCTGTTCTGAGACAAGAATATCCTATATTTCTCAGTAGACCACTTACTTGCTCAGAGGCAGACCTCCAGCAGCTAGAGGGGGCTGGAGAGCTACTCTTGCCCTTCTAAGATGGTGTTCTTGCCCTTCTACCATGCTTTTAGTATCTCTATTTTGACTAGATTTTGATCTTATCTTGTTCTTGATATCTGCCTATCCATATGAACTCTTTGATTGCTATCCATAACCAATGCAGGAATTTTAAACCCACTTTCACAAAATTCATTTAGCCCCTCCCCACACTCTACCACGGACAGGTTTCCCCAATTAACTCCTTTTATTCTATTATTTCTATTCCTATGCATAGTAACCAAAATGGGAATTTCTTTATGATCATTCATTTTAATTTTCCACTTATCACTCCCCACATCCAACTTGACTAAACATCAAATAAATACTTTACATTCACATAGGATTTACTTTCAAAACTCCCTTCTGTCAGAGATGTTTGTTGACTGTTGTGCCCATGCTAGATATCAATAGCAAGCCCACAATTTCTATGTACTTCATTTTCCTAAAAGCAAGTAAACTATTTACACATATGTTCCCCACCCCATAAGCTTCATTGAAACAAAGTTGTTGTTTTTTTTTTAATGAGATACAGGTATAGTTGTTACACATCTATTACTAGCCTTTTTACAGTTGCTTATTCACACAATGAACACCTATCCTTTCTTTCATTCTATATTTTTTGCAGTGGCTTCCTGCTGAGCCTCCTGCCTGTGACTCTCTCCACTCCTGTGAGAGTCATTCATGCAAAAAGCTGCTAGAAGTGGTAGTCATTTGAACTGTGTTGATCGCTTCCTTCCCCATGTCACCACCAGCTGTCCTGCTGGTTGTGGACCGCTGCCACCAGGTCGGATTGGGATGAAGCCCAGGATACGGTCCACAGTGAGGGTAAGTGCAGAGTTTGCTGCAGGCTTGGGAACAAAGTCAAGATGTCAGGCAGGTTGTCTGAATCAGCTGCACTGTTGGCAACTTACCAGCTATCGTAGCCATCCGGTATCAACATAAAGCAGGCTCCAAGACTGCCAGTAGCAATCATTTAGACTGCTTAAGGTACATGAATTTTTTTCTTGGTTTTCTCCCTTGTGTCCCTCCCACCTTCCTGTAGCATGGACTTAGCCAACTAGTGGCCTACACACGCACACAGCATCTGGGTGGGGGAAGAAAGCTCCATGGACCCTTTGCACTGGTGTCACTGTGACGCAAGAATCTGCCACCAGTCCTCCCCAGTTAACACACACTGCCAAGAAACAGCTGCCTCAGTCAAGGCCTACCTCTGCCGTGACTCCCTGAGTCTGCTCCCTGCCCCTGCCGTGAGTCAGTGATTCCGCTCTCGAGCTCAGGTCACCAGCACAGCAGTGCATCAGGCCACAGGATGGCCATGTTTCAGTTTTTTCTAAAGGTAATTCTTTTTTTTTTTTTTTTAATATACATGTCTATGTTTAGTAACTTGTTATATTTGTATATTTAGTAACATGTTTAGTAATTGCTGATATTCTGAAGCATCTCACAACAATGACTAATAAACAAATAAGTACTTGGATTAGCTTCTATAACTAAACTTGTGGATTGCATTTGTGTACTGAGAAATGAAGTGCATTACAAAACTAACACTGACATACTGTATTTAAGTAAGTAAAAATGTATTTATACGGTGCCCAATCGCTGGGGCTCTGGGCACCTTACAAGGGTCACACAGGCAGGGTTGTACAAACAATGGCACACAGGGTATATAAGTTATACAATAAATTAAATTCTGAATAAATAATAATAATAAATAGGTAACATTAAAATCAGCTACAATTATCAGGATATGCTTCTTTAAAAAGTTAAGCTTTCAGACCCTCTAAAATGCCTCCACTGTGACCTCCCTCAGAGACCTGGGGACTGGGCTGGCCACCTCCAGATGAGCGGTTGCCAGAGGTTTACAGCTTGTCCCTCAGAACTGTTAGGAGGCTCTTGGTGGAGGGAGCGGAGGGAGCACACTGGGATGTCAGGTGTAAGGAGGTCAGAGGTAGCCAGGGCCCAAGCCATATACGGCCTTATAGGTGAGCAAGCCCACCTTAAAGATGATCCTTCACCTAACAGGCAGTCAATGCAGATCTCGCAGGACAGAGGTCACACGACAAGACCTAGGCAGGCCCGCCACCCATCAGCAACCTGGCCACTCTGTTCTTCACTAGCTGCAGTCGGAGGAGGTTCCCTCCACTGACCCTGAAGTACAGAGCATTACAGTAGTCAAGCCTGGATATAACAAAGGCATGCACCAGTGAGGGCAGGTCCTTGGCCAGAATTAGGGGTTTAATTTGGGTGACATTTAATCCATTTTACCCATTAGCGCCATATGACGTCAGAACCATCCATTGCATAACCTGACCCAAAATGGTGGCATCAGATAGAATGAGTTAAGTGGTAAAAAAACACTCTGGACAACAGATAATACCTGACCATCAAGTGCCAGCCTGTCATCAGGACGACACCCAGATTTCTCATGCTAGAGGATGCCATCTTAAGGAGCCACCAAGACATGTTATTTGTAATCTAATTGATCCACCATGTACTTTTTGTGTGGAGACAACATGGCCTGAGTTGTGCTTATATTTAAAACCTGCTTATTTTGTAAAAACTCGTTTTGAAGTAAAATCCTAATTAATGTTGCTATTGAGGTCATCAGTAATCAGACTTGACTTATACAGAGGGCAAGATCATCTGCATAAAGCAGGGGAATAGAAGAAGAAAATTATTCATTTCTATTTAGTTCAACAATTTTACCAGAACAGAGATACTAAACTAGTAACCGCTTGTTTATGGATACGTCCTGGGGGGAAGGGGTAGGGGAGTAAACAATACAGGATGTGCAAGTGAAAATCCTAAACTAAAAGGTGCAGTAGTGGTAATAAAAAATACAATACAATAAAAAATAGATTACAAAAAAAATACATTACAGTTTTGCAGTCACAATACACATGCAGATAATCAGGGCAACACAAAATACAGATGTATAACAGTGCAAGTTAAGGTATAGTAAGGTATTAAGTGCAACATGGTACTGGAAGCAATGCCAGATAAGGGGTAGATCACTACCACCAAGACTGTGAGGGTGCGGGAGATCAATGCCAGTGCAGTTAGGTAGGTATAGGGACTAAAATAATTCCAGATATGACAACTGATAAGAAGCCATTTAATCTAGGGTGAGCCGGAAATTTCTTTTTAAGTAGAGGGAGGTGTGTGGAGGCATCAACAAAACAGTGAGGGGGGGGGATACAAGGGTCAGGAACAGCTGCAGGAGGGGGCAGAAAAGTCATGAAAAAGGGACTTGAGGGAGAAGGAGGACAAGGCCGAGCAGACAGACAGGGGAAGAGTGGACCTAAGTTTAGGAAAAACTATACGAGAAGGCAGCTTGGCCTACTGAAGTTTTCCTGGAGGGAAGGGAAAGGGAAGCAGTGTTACAGAGTGTGTAGGAGGAAGGAGGATGGAAAGGTAGGAAGGGAGACAGCTAAACCAGAATCTGGAGGTGATGGTGGCATAGTGAGTGAGGAGTTTGGCATCTAAGGGAAGGGAGGGTAGAGTTGCTAAGTGGCAGACAGTTAATGTAGAATGAGAATAGCAAGGGACCTAATATGGATCCCTGCAGAACACCTACTAGGGTATAGGCAACATCTGAGGTCACTTTAACAAATTTCACAAGTTGCTTTTTGTGACAGTTCCTAAACCACATTGGTGTAGTGGGGGAGACTTCAGTTCATTTAAGCAATATACCACGAGAGAGTGTGAGTGATGGCAGGTTTACCATGCCTGGTGTGTTGTTCAGTCATGAGGCCATCGGACGAGAGAGTGAACACACACCAGAAATGGTACCCTGCCATCACCACCCTCGGGTGTATGCATAGTATACAATGGCCCCTTTTTGGGGAGAGAAAATGATTTTTTTATTTCAAATCCTTTTTATTAATTTTATTGTTCTGCTAGAAAAAAAATAGTTCTATGTTGGTAGGGAGATGCTGTCTAGCTGCTTCCTGATTTGTGCAGAGCTGTCAGTGGAAGTTGTCCCCCATACTCAACCTTATCCAAGGTAAACTGACATCTCCTCTTCCCCGCCACACACAGATACTCGCTGTGCTTTTAGTTTTTTTTAAAGAGGAGAATGGACTTTCCTTTGACTTTTTTCTGAACCCATCTATCCCATGTACTGCAGCAGGTCGTACATATCTGTAACAATCCCTGTTTACCTGAAGTCATGTTTAAAAAGTGAGATAAATGCGTAAGTGTGGAAAATGTCTGAAATCAGAAAGTGAGGGCTAAAAGTTTTTAAAAGTCAGTGCTAAAAAGCTCAACCGTCACACTGTGCATGCGGGCATGCATATGCATATCGTAGGGGAGATGCATATGCATACGCGCTTGCTCAGTATGATGGTTGGGCTTTTCGGCGCTGATTTCTTGAACGTTTAGCCACCACTTTTTGATTTCAAACATTTTCCTCACTTTAGTGTTTTTCTCAGTTTTTAAACATGCCTTCAGGTGAACAGGGATGGTTGGAGGCATGTAAGAAGAAGTGCTGCAGTATGGGGAATAGACAGAGAGAGACAGAGTGTGACTGCAGGCAAGAGACAAAGTGAGAATGGAGCTGAGACCCAGAGTGGACCAGAGAGAGACAGAGAAGTGAGGTGGGTCCAACTGTCCCTCACAGAAACGACCCCCGAAAAACTCATTCTAAAAATAATTTTACCCAAATCTGTTGCCCCGGTGTTTCTCGTTTTACAGGGATTTCAACAAGGCAGTTTTGCTGAGTTTATTTTCGTCTGGGATCGAACTGAAGAAAGCGGCAAGTAGTTTGTATGTGGGTGGGGTCAGGACTCGGAGTGACACTGAGTGGGCATTTGATGAGGCTGTCTGGCACTTTTACTGTTGGGCGTAGCAGGATTTACAACGTACATCATGCTAGCCAGTCAATCAGGAGCCACTAATTTTTAAGCCATTCTATAACAAGTAGAGACCGTGACATTTTTTTTGTATAACAAGTGAGACCCTGAAATTTTTTTTATTTTTATAATTTTTCTTTTTATTTTTATGGAATTTCTTGCTATTTCTTTGTAGTCATTGAAAATTTAGTTTTATTTCTTATCACATTTACATTCATAAACTACCTTAAAATTACCTTATACACACTAGAAATCACATTCCTAGTATACTACATTGTATTAAGCTGACTGTAATCTACGTACAACCTGTATCATGTATGCATGCACTACATGTACCATATCTGTGATGTATTTTATGTTATGTAAATCCTGGGTCACCCCTGAAAAAGGGACCTCCGGGTCCCAGTGGGCTCACCCGGTTACCAAAATTTAATAAATAAATAAATGAATAATGCTATGGTCTTGCAAGGTTTTGTGACTGAAACAATTTTGCTTGTTGCTTCCTTGTGGACCATCTATGTGGTAATAACAGAGCCTACACAACAACTGCTGAAAGCATTTATTTAGTTTTGGCCCCCAAAAAGCATTTTTTTCACTTTATTCATGTGTTTTTTTCATTTTATTCCTTTTATATGTTGAATTTCTTGTTATTTCTTGTTATACCTTGAATTTCTTTTTATACCTTAATTTCTTGTTATTTCTTATTTAAGAAAAACACGGGTCTCTAATAATAAGTATTTAGCAACATTTTCATGCAAGTTCAACTGAAAACTCAAAAAATGTCTCCTAGCCCATGTCATCTGGCATACATTCAGATAGACTGACATCTTTGTATCCCTAAATTTTAGTTCACCTTTAGTATGAACAGTTTTAATAACAAAGCTGCAATCCACATGCAGTGCTAAGGTTATTAGAATTACATGTGTTCTACGTGATCTCCTACCCCAAGTTGTAATTCATTTGAAGGTTGTAATATGCTCTCTTCCCACACCCGGTGTGTGTGTGTGTGGGGGGGCTACAGCACTGATGGGTTGGAACTTGACAGGCTCATATTGATCGAGGGAGGGAGTTCAGTTTAAAATTAATTTCCTCGACAAATAACATCTAATGTAATAGGTTTGCATTTTTTCTCAAGGATGGCCAGACTGATGATTCTAAGATTACATGTTCTTGGTAAATTTCCCAAGTATTCTAGTCTCCGGTTAACTGATGTCTCTGATAAATGCTGAGGTAACTGCATTTCAAGTTTATTTGCAATTTCAGTTAGTTGTTTGACAGTTTCTGCCTTATGTTTTTTTCACAAGAGAGATCCCTCTCTTCCAGTTTCTCATTTCTTGAAGCCACCACTTCTAGATTTTTATTTAACTTCGACATGGCTTGCTCTAACCTTTGCTAGGAATCGTATACCTCTGCTATATCCACTATCTTCTTCAGAAGTATAATTCCTATTTAATTTTTAAACTGGAGCTGGTCTCTTCAGCAGCTTCCTTAGCCATACTACCAGAAGTCCTGGGTGCTTCCAGAGGGGTCAAGCTGAAGAATTCATCTCCTGGACCTCTTTTCTGCAAATTACCATCTCCTGCTGATAAACTCCAAATGTATGCTTTTTTTTTTTTTTTTAGATATTCTGTTTATTCTCCTGTGTTACTGACACCCCACTCCTTCAGGCTATTTCCATGGCCGATGTTCTTCTACCCATCAGGCTCACTGTTAGCCATCTAGCCTCACAGTCAGCTCCTGGGTTCCTCTGCAATTTCCCCAAAGTCCAGTACTTCTCAGCTGAGGTGCTCCCACCACTAGGAAGAAATCAAGTGCTCAACGTGACAGTCACAGCTGAGGTAGAGGCCAGGTGGCATGTGGAGGAACACTGCTTGATGCGGCCATCCATCACGTCAGGCAATCCCTCCTCCTTTTTTTTCTGACCCCCCTGTATTATATATGCATGCACACAAGGCAGCAGCAAGGGGGGCATTTGCAGTATGTCGTCACCAGTACCGCCAAGAATGTCACCACTATGCCATCACTAGGAGACCCCAGTGAAGCAGTGCACTGCAACCCCCTACCCCCACCCCCGGAGGTGAGTGTCCTAAGGATGGTCTATGATCCTCGTTTTTGACCTCTGCTCCTGATATCCTGGGCTCAGGGCTTGAATCCGAGTCAATGGCATGCCACAGTGGTCTGCCACCACCTGGTGTCACACAGCCAGCATCTTTGCAAAGTTTTAGTTTTCTCTGTTAGTTAAGGATTCTCAAAAGATCAGTATAGAGAACACCTCTCAAAGGTGCTGCAACACCTGAGTGACCCATTTTAGGCAGTATGGCAATAAATCTTCCAAATTTATTATTGAAGGAGCTAGCGTACTAGCTGAAATAATATTAACTTTCAGAAGTAGTAAATTATTTCTTCTCATAGCTGAAGTATTTTTTATTTTTCCTTTTTCTTATTAGAAGATTTCCTACCTGCCAACTCTTGCTGTGATATGTGGAACACAACTCTAGTTGGAGGTTGACATAGCTAGATCTATTCCTCCTCATTGATCAGCCCTATGACCTCACTGTCTGTGACATTACAACTGACTAAGAAGAGCCAATCACCTGCTGCAAGATTGATCACATGTGATATCACAATAAACGAGGTCACAATGCTGATGAGGTATAAAGAGGAACAGAGCTAGATAGGTCCGTTTCCAGTTAAAGTACTGCTCTTCACATCACACTTAATACTAATAAAAGGAAAAAGACTTCAAAAATATAAAAAACAACTATTTTAAAAAATTCATATTTTCTGCCTGGATTTTTTGGCGCTTCTAGCTCTTTACTAAAAAAAAAGATAAGTTTTCAAGGAGAGATGGCAGCTAGCCTACCACAACGCCCTATATAAGGTACAAGTACTCCATGACCCAAGCTGGGGGATAAAGAAGCCCAATATATGAAAATTACATATCTACCATAATTCTTGATCTTCTTGGATGAAGTCTCCACCACTCATTCACACTAACGGGACTATGCCGGAGGCACTAGGACCGAGCAGGAGCCAAAAATCTTCAGGAGTACTGGCACTGAGGTAGGGCCACGAGGAAGCGGTGCCACGAGCCTGGCTTGCGCCATATAGGCTACCTCAGCATCGACCCTCCAACCGCCTCACTACCTTTTTTTACCGAGGAGGTGCAGCGTAAACTAACCTAGTGGAACTAACCTAAGTCAGACATAAGAAGTCCGAAGGACCCATAGAAGAAGGGTCAACACAACAGACTCTTCACAGCCAGCCAATGAGGGAGTGAAGACCAAAAACAGATAAGTGAGCTCGGGGGATGTAGGGTGGGCGTGTGAATGAGTGGTGGAGACTTCGCCCAAGAAAATCAAGAATTATGGTAGGTACGTAATTTTCGTATCTTCCTGGACATAAAGTCTTCACTACTCATTCACACTAATGGGAAAGTACCAAGCTAAAATAATCCCCTGAGAAGGGCGGCAGGACAGAGGAGCTCACTTAGGACAGGAGTCCATTAAAGGGACACTGTCAACCTGTTTTTCATCATATTATTTCTAGTTGAAACCCCACATTTTATGATTGCTTACCCTCTCTAAAATTCACTGATGTTGCTGTTTGTTTTGTCTGTCTCCTAATTTAGTAGAACTGAAATGCATGGCAATGTATATTTATAAACAACCTTGTTTTTGTTTACAATCCTGGTTCTGTTCTTACTGCTTATGTCCTGAGCATTAGAAACACACGCAAACAGTGCAGTCACTTCATAAGACAGTAGCCTCCTAATCTCCCAATGCATCATGAGGAGCTAGACTATTGTGTGGGTGTTCCCAAGTCCAGGAAAGATGCATTTGGAGTTGATCAAGGAATGTAAACAAACCTGTTTTGGTGTGATAACACCAGTATGTTGGGCAGTCTGTTTTTTACTTTTGTAAAGAAATAAGAGTCAGAATCAAACTACCAGCTACATCAACAATCTTTACAGAATTTTGGCAATCATAAAATGTGTTTTTCAAACTAGGGACACTTTGAGACCTAAGGGGGTTGACAGTGTCCCCTTTAAGGATTGTCCTGCCAAAGGATTGATGCTGTCTGGCATGGACATCCAAAGTAAGTGCTTCACAAAAGTGTGCACAGAGCTCCAAGTAGCTGCACTGCAGATGTCTGCAATGGGCATGTTTCAAATTTCTGCCAGAGATGCCGCGACTGCCCTGGTAGAGTAAGCATATACTCTGCCTTCCAGTTTAACCTGTGCCATGGAGTAGCATTGGCGAAGACATGCCACTAGCCACCAAAAATACATCTGATAGCAACAGGCTGACCCAGCCAGGCCATGCTGAAAGAGACAAAAAGTTGTTTAGATTTATGGATCTCTTTAGTTCTGCCTATGCAGAACCAAAAACCCTTTCAACATCCAGAGAATGTAGGGTATGCTCTCCTTCATTCTAGAAGTTCGAGAAGTAGGTCGGAAGAACCAAGGGCTGGTTCAGATGGAATTCCGAGACTACTTTAGGGAGAAACTTAGGGTAAGTTCTAAGAACCACCTTGTCTTTGTGAAATACAGTATACGGAGGGTCTGTGACCAAAGCATGTATTTCAAACACACTGCGAGCGGAGGTAATGGCTACAAGGAAGGTGGTCTTCCAGGTCAGGAACTTCAGCTCACAAGTTGCTAGGGGCTCAAAGGGTTTATAGGTGAACACATCTAGCATAAGGTTAATGTCCAAGGTGGCTACAGGTCTTCTGACTGGTGGCCTAGTGTGAATTACGCCTTTAAGGAACCTACTGACCAAAGATAACTGAACCAGAGACATGGATTGTACAGGCTCGAGGTATGCTGAGATCATGCAGAGGTGAACCTTCATGGTTGAGTATTGCAGTCCTGTATTTGACAGGTCCAGAAGATACTCCTGGAGTTTGTTAGGTGGGTAGGAGAAGGAGTCCAGCGAGGACTTTGGACACCAGATGGAGAACTGCTTCCACTTTGCCATATAACTTTTCCTAGTAGCCGGCTTGCGTGCTGCTAGGAGAATGTCTGAGACCCTATGTGAAACATCAAACCTACTCACTTCAATCTCCTCAGGAGCCATGCGTGGAGGTGAAGGGATCTCAGGTCGGGATGGACCACTGGGCCCCGAGTTAGCAGGTCCATCTGAAGTGGAAGCTGTCTCGGTGAAGTTGCCGATAATCTGTTGATTAATGGAAACCAAATCTGATAAGGCCAGAATGGGGCAATGAGGATCAATCTGCCCTCTTGTGCCTCCAGCTTGAGCAGCACCCTCTGAACTAAGGGAAGAGGAGGAAATGCGTACAGAAAGTATCTTGTCCACCACAGTCTGAATGCATCCTGACAGAAAGCGCCAGGTTCTGGATTTCTGGAGCTGAATAGAGGCAGTTTTCGACGAATGGGGATGCAAAAGGTCCAGGTCTGAGTTGCCCACCTTGAAGACTGATTGCACAATGCTTGTGTTGAGAGACCACTCGTGAGGATCCGCTTCCGTCTCGCTGAGATGATCTGCCAGATCGTCTGCACTCCGGAAGGTAAACCACTTGGATCAGGGCTTTGTGTTCCAGGCACCACTCACACACCCTCATCGCTTCCCTGCACAAGGGGTAAGAGGTGCTCCACCCTGTTTGTTGATGTAGTACATCAGTGCTTTGTTGTCCGTTTGAAGGAGAATGATCTTGTGACAGAGAATGTCCTTCAGTGCTCGGTGTGCATACAGAACAGCTCTCATTTCTAGGATATTTATGTGGAGTTGAGACTCATCCTGATTCCATTGACCTTGGGTGTGGAGATCTTGACAGTGAGCTCCCCGCGAGTAGGGATGCATCCATGGTGATGGAGAACTGAGATTCAAGAGGGGCAAAGGGAAAGCCTTTCAGAAGGTTGTCCTCTTGAGTCCACCAGGTGAGTGATCATTTTAGAGGTTCCATCACCTTGATGTGAAAGGACTGGGGATGTGTGGTTGGGGGAGCACTGAGTGCTGAGCATCCACTGAGTAGTTCTCATGTGAAGACGAGCCAGAGGTACAGTGAACACTGAGGATGCCATGAGACCCAGCATCCGTTGTATCAAGAGGGCTCGAACTGAGTTGTTCTCTCTGATGAAGTGGGCCATCTGAAGGATGTCATTCCTCCTGTCCTCCGGAAGACTGGAAAAAAGGCTTTTGTGTTTGAGGTATCCAGAAGAGCTCCTATGAAGAGGAGCCATTGGGAGGGTTGTAGTTGCGATTTTCCTAAATTCAACAGAACTCCCATGGATGTGAGGAACTTGGAAGCCGTAGCTATGGCTTCCTGAGTCTCTTGTCTGGAGGGGCTTGCTAGTAGTCAGGCGTCTAGATCTGGGAACACTTGAATTATGAGTTTCCTGAGATGCGCTGCAAGAACTGCAAAGCACTTTGTAAAGACTCGAGGCGCCGAGGATAGCCCAAAGGGCAGGATTCTGAATTGGTAGTGCTGGCCCAACGCCACAAATCTGAGATGTTTGTGGTAGTTTGGATGTATGAGAACATGTTGGTAGGTGTCCTGCATGTCCAAGAAGGCCTGCCAATCGCTTTGACAATCAGAGATAAAAGAGTGCCGAGTGATATCATCTTGAATTTCTCCTTGTAAGGAATTTATTTAACTTCCTTAGATCGAGAATACGGTGCATGCCACCTGTTTTCTTTGGAACTAGGAAGTAATGGGGGTAGAAACTTGTGTTCTGTTGATCCAATGGAACTACTTCTACTGCCCCGTTGTTCAGAAAGCCTTTAATCTCGGAAGCAAGAAGGTCTGACTGAGAGACAGGTAGCCTGGACTGTCGTTTGGGTGGATGATCTGGAGGGGTTTCTAAAAGATTTAGAGAGTAACCCTCATGGATTATTCTGAGCACCCATTTGTCTGATGTGACTGACTTCCACTGGTTGTAAAACTGAGTCAGATGCCCTCCTACCGCCAAGAAGAGTCCCCTCGGACAGCAAAGGTGGGATTCGGCCAGAATCTCAGAGTGGCACTATGCTTTTGGGCCCTGTGCCTTTTGGTGTGTTTTCTTTTGTGGCTGGGGGCTTGATTTTGTTGAAGCCCATCTGCCTTTGCCACAAAAGGACTGACGGTTATGAAACTGCCATTGGTTCCTGCCCCGTTGAGGGGCAGCAGAGGGTGGACTGGCTGTTTTGATAGCTGTCCTAGTTTTCTGTGTGGCCCCTAGCATCTGCTCAACTTGAGGGCCAAACAGATAAGTTCCATCAAATGGTAAACTCATAACTCTCTGTTGGGCATCATTTGTGAATCCTGATGTTCGTAACCACGAGTGGTGTCAGGTGCAAATACTGTACCAGCTGCTGCTGCCCTGGAAGCAGTGTCAAAGGCATCCATAGCGGCTTTTAGCTGCTGATTGTTGGACTTGATGCCTCTAGTAATGATCTGAAGAAGCTCTGAGCTAACGTCAGACTCCAGAAGAGCTTCCACAGTTGCTTTGAGTGAATGCCAGAGGGTACACTCATACTGAGAGAAATAAACCTGGTAGCTAGCAGTGCGCATACCCAGGGCAGAGGCAGCGAAAACTCACTTCCCCAAGGTGTCATTCCTTATTTAATGGACGTGCCGTAGATTCCTGAGGAAGGATGGCTTTGTCATTCTCTTTCAAGACAACTACGGCATCAGCAAAGGCTTGAGAGGCCAAGATTAGTCGATCCTTATGGGGGACGTACTTCCTGTCTATGGATTTAGCCGTAGAAGGAATAAGTGCCAGATTATCTCACACCATTTGTGAGAGTGTCTCAAAAGAGGGCTGTACCAGAGGAGTCAATTCTACAGGAATATCTGGAACATGCAGATACTGCAGACACAGCAATTTCCCCAGATCAATTTCTGAAGTCTGGAGAGAGAGAGTGGAATTCATGTTCTTTAGCAGAGACTTAAAGAAAAGGTCCTTGACCAGAGGCTCTGCTGAAGGAGAGGGTTATTTGCCACTTCAAGAGAAGAATCGTCATCAAAGTCGTTTCCTAATCGAAGATTGGGATCAGGCTCAATATCATCTCCTACTTGCTCCAGAAGGATAGTATAAATAGGAAAAAGAGGAGGAGGTGGTCCATGAATCAGAGTCAAAAACCCTGGTGCCCCAGATGGCGCCGAATGCACAGATGGTGCCGCCAAAAGAGAATAAAGCGCAGGCCCAGGAAGCGGCACCGGGTGAGATGCTGCCAAGACAGGAGTCAAAGTCGGCACTGCCCCAGGTGCCACAGAGACACCAGAAGGTCCCAACTCAACTGTCGGAGTCAGGGAGAAAGATCTGAGAAGATCAATAGGAGAAAATGGCACCTGTGCTGGCCCCTGCGCCACAGCCATATGAGGGGGAAAGCACCAGAGTGCGGCATCAACAGCACCAAAGTAGGCACCGTATGACTAGTAAACCTTAACAACCCTGCTCACAGGTTCAAAACTGTTAGGCCCGAAGGCCCTGGAGATGGACATGCAGGCTCAGACAGGTGGGACAACCGCTGAACCCATTGCTCCAAAACAGCAGCCCAATGATGAAACTGCTCACCAGAAGACCCCCCAGGAAGTGGGGAGGAAATCTGGAGTCAAGGATGTCGGTCACCAGGAACAGAGGCCGTAGAGGACCCCGGAGGGAGTCAGAGTCTGACCCCTGCCTCTCACCACCAACAATCGACGCGCAGACATACCAGAGGGCAACTTCGAGCGGTACCATTTCTTCTTTGACCGGGGTTGTTGAAAAAGAACTCGAGGTCGAGCGGTGCTGAGTGCTCGATGAAGATCGAGAATGGGATTGCTTCTTTTTGTGCTTTTGGGAGGACCACCCATCCCCCCAAGCACCGGACTGCCTGTAGTCAGACCCCCCTCCATAGAGGATGGCGGACCAGACCCAGCCTTGCTGAAAACATAGCTTTTATATGAAGTCTCCCCAGTGCCATAGAAAGGCATTTTGGTGCCCTGGGCAAGAGACTAATTTTATGCCACCCCAAGAAAGAGTTGGGGTCTGGGGGCGCAAGGCCCTGGAAGCTCTGAGGGATTTACATACTCTATGATGAGTTTTAGGGCTTTTCTTGAAGAAAAAAAACACACTTTTGTTACATGTTCCCTACCCCTGATTTCTGGGAATATTTTGCTTCCATGGAATATGAGATGTGGGAGACTCTGGCTGGCTGGCATCACTAGCTGTGAGATTGCTTTATGTTTTGTAATATCCAGTGATATTCTTTCTGTGCGGGCGCTCTGCACCCCCACACCCCAGGTAAAAAATAGAACTTCGTTGGTGTAACCAAGGGTGTGTGGGGGGGGGGCGGAGCGCCCCCACAGAAAGAATAATATCACTGAATATCACAAAACATAAGACCAGAAACCCTAAAAAACCAAAAGCATCGCTGTGAATGTACTTCCTATTTGCCAGTAATGCAAAAGGGGCAACTACAGCGTTTTTGGAGGATGCTGGACCAGTTGTATTTATTGCATCGGGTTGTATGGGGAAGCTAAATAAGCAGTCTCTTAATGCAAATGTAATTCTTGTAAGTGGGAGGCTCGGCCCCCACATCACCTATCAATAATTATGAAATGTCAATTAATTATTGATGGGGGGGTTGTGAGGTGCAGAGCCCCACAATTACAAGAATATCATTAACAAGCAGCACTATTCCCAGCACAGGCATATAGTTCTATCTGACACCTCTCTTCATGACGGGGTTGGGGGGATCAGGGGGAACGTTGCGCTTGCATTTCAGCATGTTACCGTAAGTAACCCAATAAGTGCCAGTGGTCCAATGTCCTCCACAAATGCCTATTGCAGTACTCCCTGGTAAGGGTAAGGGTTACTATTATCAGCCACATATGGTATCTTGATATGGATATGTAAACTGTAAATAAATTCCTTTCTTATGAGAAGACTTGAAGGCTTGCGTGATCACTGTAACAAATTTGTTGTTGTTGAGGTAATGAAAATGTCATTTCCCTTTAATACATTTAAACAACTTAGACTCAAGTTGAAATCATGTAGACTCTCAAAGGAAAAGGCATTTCTGTTACATCAACAACAAGGAAATTACAGTGATTGAGACAAGTTCTGTGCTTGTGGTTACTGCTTACAGTGCTTGTGCTGCCATTTATTTATTTGCTCTATGCTAATACACTAACATACTAAAAGCCAGCAGAATAGGCTAAATGGTCTGTCATGTCTGCTCGGTAGCCAGTCCCCTGGAGGGCGCTCGCTACCCACCCTCCCTAGTCCCCGAGAGGGTCTTCTTGGGCTTCAGTTTCCCCTTTTATCTATCCCACCCCTTCTTGAAGCCCTCCACTGTGCCCTCCTCCACCAGCCTTCTGGGCAACACATTTCATGGGTCCACCACCCTTTCAGTGACGTAATGTCTCCTACGTCCCCCCCCTGTAATTCCCTCCATCCAACTTCCAGTCATGCCCCCTGGTTGATCCACCTTCTTTAGCCTGAGCAGCTCCTTGGTTCTGTCCTTGGTTATTCCTTTTATGTACTTGAAGACCCCTATCATGTCTCCCCTGTCTCTCTTCTCCTCCAGTGTGTACAGCCCAAGCTCTTCCAGTCTCTTCTCATAGGGCCTCCCCCCATGCCCTGAATCATCCTGGTTGCCCTCCACTGGACCCCCTCCAGCAGTGCTATGTCCTTCTTCAGATGAGGTCTCCAGAACTGCACACAGTACTCGAGTTGTGGCCTGCCCAAGGCATTATACAGAGGGAGGATCACCTCCCTCCCTCCTTCTGGACGTAATCCCCCTGGCTATGCAGCAAGTATCTTGTTTGCTTTGGCTGCGGTTCTTCTACAGTTTTCAGAGTTATTCATTTTGATGTCTACCACCACCCCATGTTCCCTCTTGCCCGATGTGGCTTGAAGTTTGACCCCCGGTGTATACATGGCCCAGGTTTCTGACCCCCAAATGCAGTACCTTACATTTCCCAGCATTAAACTTCAATCCCCACCTCCTTGACCACCCCTCCAGGGTATCCAGGTCCCCCTGGACTGTCTCTCTCACTTCTTCCCCTTTTGCCAGTGCTCCCAGTTTGGAGTCATCCGCAAAGACACTCAGCCTACTCCTAACCCCCCCTCCCTATATCCGAGACATAGGCACTGAACAGGATTGGCCCCAATACTGAACCTTGGGGGACCCCGCTAATTACCTTCCTGGGGCAGGAGACTATCCCACCAACCATTACCTCTGTATTTGCCTGAAGTCAATTTTCTACCCACTTGAGCAACTGCCTCCCACCCCCCAGCTTTGTTATCAGACCATTGCAGCTACCAAATCAATTGCCTTGCTGAAATCCAGGTAAAGGATGTCCGCTGGCCTATGTCTGTCCAGGGCCCATGTCACCCAGTCATAAAAATCCACGAGGTTGGATTGACAGATTTCCCCAGGACAAAACCATACTGTTTATCGTCCTGCTGCCCTAACCTTTTCAGCTGCCTCCCAAGCCTCTTCTTGATAATGCCCTCCATTACTCCATTATAGAGAATAAAATATGAGGTGGTGTGTGTAACGAGATTTTACACACACCCGAGTTGTGGGATGCTACATAAACCCCGAGGACGAAGCCAGAGGGGTTTATAAAAAGCATCCCACAATGAGGATGTATGTAAAAGCGAGTTTTACACACACCACCCCATATTTTATTTTTCATAATTGCTGGTGTGTGCTTTTTCACCTCAGCAATTATAAAAAATAAAATAAGCAAACAGATTGGTGTCCCGATTAGTGTTCAGGAGGCCATAGACCAGTCTGGATTCTACGTGGTTCGTGATCTTCCTAGTTACATTGCTGCACTTGTTGGGGGCAAAAGGATGTGGATATTTTCATTCAAAATGTACAGAAACATTGATTTAAAAAAAAAAAAAAAAGATAAACTTGCTGCCGAGCGGCGGTTGCAGCGTCCTTCCTGGCTTCAAGAGGCAGGGGCAGTCTGTGGCATGGACTCTGCTGCGATCACATACTGACGGGGAAACATTGTGCAGGTTTTACTTTTATTTTGCTTTTGTTTCCCTGGGTCAGTCAAGGAAGATAATTTTTTTTTTCCAATAAAAAAGTAAATTACCGCCGAATATGAGGGACTGCAAACTGTGCTTCGGGATTGCTCCAGGGAACGTGAACATCAGAGACCAGCGACTGATGCATGACTGCTCTAAGCGAAACCTGGCACGTGTTTGTAGTTATAACGGCAAATTTAGTGGGTTTCCCTATGGGAAAAAGCACTACTCATTAATTATAATATTGTTATTGTGCCCTGGCTAGCCCTAATGCAAATTATTGCTATAACTTGAGCTGCCTTTTAATTTCCCCCATTAAAATGAGGGGCTGCTCATCCATCTATGCCATTATGAAGGAGACAGGGAGGTTATGGCATTGTAAACAAGAAGTTTATTTTATAAAGGTATGGCCACCAATCTATTTGTATTGATTCATACACCGTACTGTTTATTTAAGTCAACAGCAGATTATAACTGAAGATAAAAGACAAGACCCTGTCACACACCTGTTTACATTTTTATAAAGAAGTCTCATCAAACTTAAAAAAAGCAACATGGAGTTGTATCCCGCTTTCTATGTAAACAGCATATTATGACAATTTAACAGAAAAGAAAAAATATGCCCCGCTCTGTGAAATAAAACCTCTCCAGTTCCTAAAACGACTCAAAAGTCAATATATGCCCCTTATTCAATGGGAGGGGAGGGGCTTTAAACAATCCTCTTTAACCTCTCAAAAGGTTGAATGTGTTAGTTGCAACAGCACTACATGCACTTACAAGATGCAGTACTTGATGTACAGGCTCGCTCCACTGTAATGGGATGTGAGCTTAACTTTCCCTGGGACCCGATCTAGAATCTCTCTCTCATGGCCTTTAGGGGACCAACAGTCCAACTGTATGCTCATTTTCAGAAGGAGTTTGGAGATGGTTGGGATTCAGGAAAGAGAGACACAGAATTTGTTGGATGAAAAGGAGCACTTTTGCAGCCCGCCTGGACTTAAGTGAACAGTTGGTTTGGCGGCCAGGAGCCGAAGCACTGTGGTCACTAGGTCAGCAGTCGGAGTCGAGTCAAGAAAGAATCATCTGAGAGGGCTCATCCATCGCCTTCCTCACAGACTCAGCCAGCCTGGCTGAGTCTGTGAGGAAGGCAATGGGTGAGTGCCCTTGCATGATTCTTTCTTAACTCTGACTGCTGACCCAGCCATTCTCATATTCCACAAAAAAAAAAAAAAATAACTGAGCTAGAGATGGGCTCAAAATCATTGCTGCTGGGTGTGGGACTGGAATGTGGAGGGGACTCTGGGAGAAAGGGGTCAGGGAATCGGATGGAAGCCGCAGACTCTGTTCACCGGAGGTCCACTCCCAGCCAGAGGGGGCTACTGAGTGCCACACAGGGGCGGGAGTCACCCAGGGATGGGATGGTGAACAAGGGGATGCACTACCAGCCCATCAGAGACTACAGAATGTGGGATGGACTAGTAGTCGACCACTGGCATCCCCTAACACAGAGTCAGAGAACTAAGAGAGGGAACCAGCAGCAGCCAGGGACTAGTGTACTGTGGAGGTCAGAGCCTGGAGGACATCAGGAATCGTGGTCGTCGGTCGGTCGGAATCAATCACAAAAAAAAATAAATAAAAAACATCCGCAGTAAAATAAAACACAGTCGCAGAGTCTCAGACAGTCTACCCCCGCATAAAGGAAGAAGACAAATGCTCTCCCTACTGTCACCGGCCCCGATCACGGTCGATTCCGTAAAGGCGGACTGAAGAAGACTTCTTCATTGATGAAAAGTTTATTTTTTAAAACACAATTACTAAAATAAATAAAACTAATCAATACTGAATGACTATAGCTGCTATCTCATTATAGGCGAGATTGACTCCGCAGGCGGTGATGTTGTCACTGAAGCGCACTTCGATGGCTGGAAAAAGAAACAGAGGCGGTTGGAGGGTTGGCGCCAAGGTAGCCTATACGGTGCTAGTCAGGCTCATGGTGCCGCTTTCTTGCAGCCCTATCTTGGTGCTGGCCCTAACTTGAAGATTTTTGGCTCCCGCTAGGTCTTAGCGCCTCCGGCGTAGTCCCATTAGTGTGAATGAGTGGTGGAGACTTTATGTCCAGGAAGATTACTTTGTTCTGCTTAAACGACTGATGTCTTGTGGATTTTTTGGAAGCTATTTGCAGATCCTAGTTTAAGAATAAAACTGCCATAAAGTGACATTCTTTACCATTTTGTCCATAGGAAGTACAAATAACTGCTCCTATGAAATCAACAGTGGCACCTGTATCTCAGTTTCATACATGGTTGTCTGTTCTAGTCTTTGCAAGAAAAGGCTCCATCCACAGCAGTGCAAGTGTGATGGTGAAAATGTGGCCTTACATAGGAGGACTCAGACCCAGGGTTTAGACCTGTGTAAATGTTGTTGTCAGTACTCAGAAGTCATATGTTTTAGAGGAATTCTGCATCCCTGGGACAGTGACTCATCATGCCAGGCTCTCCTACAAAGGCTGCAGGGAGAATTCTGTCTCATCATTTCTTTTCTTCTCCTGAGACTGTGCTTCTTCCCCTCACCTGTGTTCCTCCAGGAATCCTCCCCTTTGGAATGCAGCCCATCACTCACACTTTCTGGCAGTTCCTGACTGCACCAGATCTTCTCTGACCCACCTTAGGAGGGTGTGTCCAAATGGGAGACTGTACACAGAATCTATGTACTCATCAGTACCCTACTTCATGTCAGCTCCAGGGATATCGCCAAGGGCATGGGTCCCTTCCTTCCCCAAGAACACCCTGAGGCAACAGCAGTGCACTGGCAGAGGCCACTCAGTCATACTGAGGTGGACTGTGTCTTTTTGGGAGGCAACTCCAGCCTCTGCCACCTGGATGTGCAGCCTCGGGTTCAGACTTCAGACCTAGGCCTCATGCATGGGAAATGGAAGTGCTTGCCACTAGACCACGGCAAAGGCGGTTATTACCAGAGAACATATACTGCTGAGCAACACATTTCCTAGTTTTTAAACATACACGATGCACTTTCTGCAAGTTCTATTTTTAATTTTTTTTTACAGGTGGGTATGGTGGCAAGGAATGTGCTGCCTGCAATGTCAGTCGTCGTCATCATCATCATCACAATACCCTGAGACAGTTACTCATGTCTAAATTAGTGAATTACTGAACTATAAATGACAGCTAAAATTACCACTCTCTAGTAACATCTTATTTTCATCCCCATAAACACAGGAGTCCCTCAAGGTTCAGTACTGGGTCCAATACTCTTCTCAATTTTTCTGAATGACTTACCTTCAGCCTGCTCTACTGCTGATATCCATATGTACGCAGATGATACTGTTCTGTATGCCTCCAGTACCTCCCCCTCTGATGTGGTGACCAGGCTTCAGCTGGACTTCTGTCCAATGCTGGTTTCGCTCAAATCAACTGTCACTCAAAGGCAAAAAGATGGTCTCTATGACCTCTGGCACCAAGCAAAAGCTCGCCAGGCTTACTGCCACACCTTCCTTTCATACCCTCAAGGGATCCATATTAGAGGACGTCTCCTCCTTCAGATACTGCAGGCTTTTGCTGGACAGGAACCTTGACTTTGCTTGTCACGTGGATGCTATTCACAAAAAGCTACTTTCTAAACTAGGTGATCTGTACAGACACCATGGCTGCCTTCCTGCTCCGGCCCATCGGGAGATCATTCAGAAGATCCTCCCTATCTTTGACTTTGGAGACAGTCTATAGTGTTGCCTCTAAGACCACCCTTACCAGACTGGACACTCTTCAACTCTCACTTTGCTCGTGCTTGTCCATGTACACATCACTGTGACCTCAACACCGCTCTTTCTTTCCCCCCTCTTGGGGCCAGACATCTTGCCCACTGTTCCTCATTAGTGGAGAAGTACTGGCTCGGCTCCCTTCCACCTTACCTCTTAGCCCTCTTCTCCACCCCCCATTCCCTCCTACTTCCTCTGCAACTCCCCTTTGGACCCTTGCCCTCCGTACAACGTCCATTTCAGGAAGAGCTGGTTTCTCCTATCGCTTTCCAAATACCTGAAACTCCTCCCTTAAATATCTGCTCTGCCCCATCTACTCAGCTTCTTTGGCCTATCTTTGTCTCCACATTTCTCCATCCTGCAATTGCCCATGACCCACCTTCTTCACTACTTCTCTTTTCCCCTCAACTGTTCCATTTTTCCACCTTCTCCCTCCTTCTGCCCTTCCTTGGCATGCTGTAAGCCTATAGCACTGGCTGAGTTTACATCGAGCAGTGTGGATTTTTGCTCCTGAGGGTTTAGGTGTGCTCCCATCCTCCCTCTCACCCCTTGGGCTCTTGACCTTACTCACCTTCTCTACTTTCTTCTCCTCCACAACTGTTCTATTTTATCAAGTCCACCACCCTTCTGCCCCTCCTTGGCTTGCTTTTAACCTATAGCACTGGCTGGGTTTACAACGAGCAGTGTGGAATCCACTCCGGAGGGTATCAGCTTGCCTACCTCTCCCCTGTCCACTCTCTCCTATTCTATTTTTCCCCCAACTTCTTTTGCATCATGCCGTTGTGTCATCGCGAGGTTTTCTGCTCTAGTGTGTTATAGTCTACCTCCCTTTTATATTAGGTGCGAATACTAGCATTTCTGTGTTCCATCTACCCCCCAAACATACCTGCTCAGTTCACTGTATATCCCCCTTGTGGGGTTTATATCCCGGAGGAGCGAAGAGGTATAGGTGCACTTTTCTCCTTCATTCTGCCTCTCCCTGATCACCCTTGGCTGGCAGTTGTCCACACATACTACTCTAGAGCTAATCCAGCCAACTGTATCAATGGTAACGTGTTGTTTATGTGTTTGATTTATGTTTACTGATTTATGTTGTATGGGAGGGTTTATTTATTTATTTATAATTATCTTACTTTATTTATATGTGTGTGTGTATTTAAATTGTGTTTATGTACTTAGTCTTTATCTGGATGTTAAGTGCTGCCTAGCTATACCACAAAATGTCTGGATAATTTTTAATTGTATAGGTTACATGTCCATGCTTCATTCTATGTATATGTACTTTGTTTTCTTATTCAAATGTATCCCCCTCTCCACTTCCCCCAGGATGCATCTGGAAACAAGCTATGTAGCTCAGTAGGTCTTTCCTGGTGAAACTTTTTCAAATAAATAAAATAACATTTTTCTTTTTTCTTAAATATTTATTACATCAAGTAATTATCTAAAAAGGTCAAATCACAGTTTATAGCAAAACCAGCTTACTGTGCCATCTTACATTTTTTTAAATGAATGTTCTAGGAGACTGAGAAAAATGTAAAGTATTATTAAGTAAATACTACATTTCCTGAACATGGTTTGGGGTCTCGGGAATGTTATTAATTTTGACTCATTTATAGGACATTGTAGCAGAATGACTTTTGGCACCACCTGTTGTAAATGCATAGGATTAATTATTAAAATCTTGGATAACTTTCTATCAGACTGGCTTAAGCATATTCACAAGCAGCTTCTCATCATACTGCTGCTCCTTCTGGGTAGGGATGTAGAGGCCAACCCAGGTCCATCCCCAACACCAGCTGCGGATCTCTCCTCTACTGAAGGATCTAAAATCTGCCATGTTAATATCAGAGGTTACTCCCCAAGGCTGACTTGGTCAAAACTTGGGTAAGCATGAATCAACCAAACCTTCTGATACTAACAGAAACCTATCTCCGAATCTCCTCCTCGGCCATCGACATCCCCAGATACATATTCCATAGGTAAACGCTCCAAGCACAGGGAAGGTGTCTCAACTACGCAGCATGCCCCCACAACTTCTCCATCACTAACCAAGAAGCCATCCCAAAATCACATGAACTCATCTCAGGGGTCCTTACCTGCCCTATTTCCAGCCCACTGAGATAACAGGTGTCTACTGCATACCAGGCAAATCCTCCAATATGGTCACAGCTATACTCAAGAAAGTTCTGGACCCCATTCTCAAATGTAAGCAAACTGTGCTAAGTGACTTTAACATTAACTGGTCAGCTGGCACCAAGCTCCCCTCACATAGTAACCTTCACTACAAGGTCAAAGCCCTGAATTTGCACCAACTAATCTCAGTGCCCACACGCTTCAACTCCAAATCAGACAAACAAAATAGACTGGGTGCTGGCATCCCACCCACAACTAGCAGCTTACCAAACATTTTCAGTGACCACTGTATGATGTATTGTGTGCAGAAAATAAAATCCACTAAAGCCCCCAAATAATCTATGCCAGATCCTTTAACTCATTCTGCCCTGACAGTTTCACTCAGGACCTCCTGGCAGTCAACTGATCCTGTCCTATCAACCCCTGATCTGGACAAGGCACTACCACACTTTTCCTCTATATTCTTGGAAACCTGTGACAAACATGCACCAACTAAGTGGCGCAGAGTCCATGGCCACCACTTCCCCATGATCACACCAGACATAACAAAACTCTTTCAACAGAGGGACACAGCCTATAGTAAAGAAGGCTACCCCAGGACAGGCAAGCCTACACCGCACTTCAGAAACAGTGCACCAGGAGCATATGCCTAGTCAAAGCCAAATACTTCCACAGCAAGCTACACTGCAATGCCCTTGAACCTTTTACAGTCTGGAAAATGGTCAATAGCCTAATTAAACCCTCTCCCAGTGGGGCACAGATCCCACCTGGTTCTCCCTTAACCATCAACACTCTCAACCAATACCTCACAGAAGGCCCTAGGGCTCTTATCCTTAACCTCCTCTGCTACCCAATCCACCACCAGTGGTAACTTCTGCCTGCAGATACTCTCAGTGGCCAATGTTCACAAAGAACTTTCGGCACTAAACACAGCATCCACCTGTGGAGCCGATGGCATTGCACCCAAATCCCTCAAAATCGAGCTCAGCAACAGCAGTCTCACTGCCCACATACTTAACAGATCACTGTACCAGCTCCTTTCCCCGAGGGTGGAAGCATGCACTGGTAGTTCCGATCAACAGCGGTAGCCCAGCTAACTCAACCTCCAACTACCAGCCAACTCTCTGATCCCTATCCTCACAAAACCATTGAGAGGTTTAAGTACAATCCCAGAGAAGTGCTGCGAGCTGGGAGCAGACCGTGCTTTCTGAAAGAGGCAGCCAGCCCAGCTGGAGATGAAAATCAAAAATGCCAGAAGCACTCCGAACAAAGGTAAATGTCCACACCAATAATAAACTTCATAAGTTTATTGCTTAAATAAACAATCTTTGGAAGGACAAGCGCTAAGAAGGGAGGAGGTGAAAAGAATTGAGACATTATATACAATATCATAGAATCATAGAAGCTTGACAGCAGAAAAGGACCATACCGCCACATCTAGTCTGCCCTTTTTTTCCCCCTACACCTCCCACTCCCTGCCAGCCCCCGCCCTCCTGATACTCAGCCTCAAATGCTTGTCCCATGCCCTCTTGAATTCTTCCACTGATTTAGCCCCCAACACTCCGTCTGGTAGTCTGTTCCATAGCTTCACCACCCTCTCTGTGAAGAAACACCCTCTCACATTGCCTCTGTATCTTTTCCTTGCAATCTGAGGCTGTGCCTCTAGTTTTGACCCCTCCTTCCTCTTAAGCAAACACTCTTCTTCCACTTTATTGTGCCCTTTACATATTAAGTTTCAATCATGTCTCCCTTCCCTCCTTGTCTCCAGTGTGTACAGATCCAGCTCCTTACACCTCTGCTCGTATGACTTCCTGCATACCCTGCACCATCTTGGTTGCCCTTCTCTGAACCCTCTCCAATGCATGTATATATTTTAAACATTCTACTGTTTCAAAAAATTACAATTAGTCAGTACATTACTTTCTCTTTAGAAAGGGCTTTAAGTCCCATATATCATTGAGCCCTAAAGGTTTTACACAGTGCAATTTGTAATTCCACATACTCTCCTTTTCCAGGAGTAAATTAGGTGGTATCTTTGTAAAATAGAATCTAAAGCCTTAGAACAGATATCCTGTATAAATGTATAAGTCGATACATGAAAAAAACTAGTCAAAATGTACTTATAGAAGTCAGCTTTGTTTATGTTTATTAACATTTTCTAAGATTACCTTCTGATTTGTTTTTGTATGACATCACAATGACAAAGTCTGTATTGAATATGTAATGAGCTGATATTGTATAAAAAGGATGTCTCCACTCACTAACCACACCCCTGAGGAAGACTCCGTATGAGTTTGACGCCGGTGGTGAAAGGAGTACCTGTCCTTCCAAAGATTGTTATTTACAATAAACTTCGAAGTTTATTACTGGTGTGACATTTACTTTTATTTGGAGTGCTTCTGGCATTTTGATTTTCATTGAGAAGTTTATTAGCAAGCAGCTATCGAACTACTATGCCCAAACTGTCTTTCTAACTCCTATCAATCTAGTTTTCTATAACCACTCAACCTCCTCCTCTCTTAGAGTCACCAACCATATACACATCAACATGGACAAGGGCCTGGAGACAGGGGCCACATTTATAGGACCCAAAGGTCTTTCACAATATGGATCACCACTGGCTCCAACTCAAATTTAGTTGACCCTGGTGTCTCCCCGCCCTAGCATGGTTCCAATCATATCTAACCAACCAGACCCAATCTGTCAAGTTGGGCCCATGCCCCCCACCAGTCACCCTTGAAGTCCCACAAGGCTCGTCCTGGGTCCCTGCTCTTACTACCTACATGTGACTAACCCAACTCCCTTGCAGCCAGCAACATACACATGAAGGCAGACAAATACCACTATCTATGTATCTGGCACCTCTTTTAGTTTGTTGACTGGGTAAGTGCACTAGACAAATCCTGCCTATTAATGCCTCCATTGATGGTTACCTCCAACAGGACTTCACCACAGTACAAAAATGGTTCCCAGATAACCACCTCATTATGAACCAAAAGAAAATGGTGTCCATGTTGTTTGTTAGCAGGAACTGTCTCAGCTCTACCACCCCACTCTGATTTCACGCACCCCAGACAGGTCCTGCCTTGACTTGGTTTGCTCCTTCAAATACCTCGGTCTCCACCTGTACCAGCACCTTGACTACTCGGGCACATCTCCCAGGTAGTAACCAAGTCACACACTAACCAAGGTACCCTATACAGAGTACAGGGATGCTTCCACTGAATCATCAGAAAACAGACTGTGGAACAAGCAATCCTTTGCCTTATAGACTATAGGGACGTAGTCTTATCAGCTGCTACCTCCACCTCCCTTGATAAAATCAGCACCCTGTTCAGCACACTGTGCGGATTCACCTTGAGCTGCCCCCCTCCCTCCTACTGATGCAGTATGTACAAGGAGCTAGACTGGTCCCTTCCCCCTGCAAGACAAATAATGCATACTGCCCTTCTGGGTGCCAAGTACTGGTCTGGCAAACTGCATGAAATCTGTCCAACCTCTTCTCACCCTGGCGAACCTTCCTAGCTGATCAGATCTGAGGCAGCTCACCACTTCCACATCCCATAGTACAAGTGCAACCTAGGCCAGGCCTCCATCAGCTACATGCTAGCTAACACCTGGAACAATCTGCCAGTAAATGTTAGTGTCCCGTCGCCCACATCAAGCAAGGCTCTGATCAAATCCCACTACAAATCCCTAACATCATGTCCACAATGCCAAGACCCACCCTTGAGCCTATCCAATTCATCTTGCTAATGGATATCTCATTAATCCAGTGACATACATTGTGCTAACTGCTGTGATCCTCTGCAGAACAACCATGGCTCTACCCTTTATTTTCTTTCCCTGGGGTTACCACGTCATGTTGCTTAATCATGTACTTGTTTCATTTGTGTTTTAATGTGTAAGGCATGTAATGTATGAACGCTGTAAGGTTCCTCACTGTCCCATTCTCCCTCCCCCAGGTCACACTAGAAATGAGCCCTGGGTTCTGTTTGTTTACATGGTAAAACATTTTATCAATCAATCAATCAATAACTAGTCACATAATCAAACATAGTATACACATATTGACTAAAGCTGAAGGATATAGCAGGGGAAAATGTTTACTCCAGCGCATGAACTTTTGCTTGACAATAGTTAATTTGCCTGAAGCCAGAGGCTGAGGACGATATGGTGATTGGAAGGCAACAGTTCATCAAGAGGGGTCAATTTTTTCTCATTATATCCCAAAAGAATTCTAATCTGTATCTGTTTTATTAAACCTTGTTTCACTAAACTGCCCCACAACACACACACGTAAGTCTTATGACCTCCACAAATCCTAATAATAAGGTTGTCAATATTGTTTTAAAAAGGCAGTTAGGCTGCAAAATTAAAAAAATGTTTTAAACATTTTGTCCCTCAGCTCCTCAGCACTCACTTTTACTTTTAACTTTATTTACTGTTCTCCCCACTGGAATTTTCTGATTGGGAACCAGGGCCGAGTTACTGATAAAGACAAAAACACAGAAAGAACATGCTTGCATCAACAGCGGTCAATAGTTTAACTATTGCCTGTTGCTAAGTAAAAGCAGGGCAATAGTTGCTACTAAGTACTGTCAGGTGACTTGTTTTTTCTTTAACTTGTATTTTATTGTTTTTGAAAAAAAATATACAGTACATCATGATAGAAGGCATACGGACAGTTAAAAAGTAATGCAACACTACATTACATTCACACATGGGAGATTTTTACACTATATAGCCAAGAAATAAACGTGTAACCTTCACTGGTTTGTCAGAGTCAACTGTCTACCCCTCGCTGGCTTCAAATTCTTTTTCTGTCTTTTCTACCCATCTATCTGTGTCCAGATGGTTGCTGTATTAGAAGGTTTTACACCCATAAACAATTTGCATGCAGGTGGGAAGCAGGAAAGAGTGGATGAACCCTAGGGTTCACAGGTACTGGCGCATAGAATAACACTTCCTGGCCCTAGTTTGAATGATGTTTGGGAAAAAAATTTCAAATCACTGCCCTCTGAAGCTGAATGGAAAGAGGCCAGAACAGTGTCCCTGATATACACAGCTGTGATCTGTAACAGGATGGTATGAAGCTGACTAGTAGCTGGGGCAGGGGCTACTCAGCGGGGGCTGACCCGATATGCGCTTCAGAAGGCTGAATATTTGGAAGTCCTACAGAAGTTGAAGTTTTGCACCTATTCAAATTTTGAGGTAGCCCAAATAAATCAGATCCTGTCAGTCTTGTATCTGGAGTCTGTACATTGTTTTCCAGGGCCTCCAGTCAATCACACATCTAGCCATTCTTCTGAATGAGTAGAGAAACTGTAGCCATCACGGAAGTGGAGTGCTTTTCTTGCTTCTCCACCTTCGTTGCCAGGTCTTTTAGCTGGACATCGAGAGCTTCTAATCTTGAAGTCTATCAATCTGATGAACTCGAGCATCACTTGAAGAGGGGGGCTCCTTCTCACTCTTGTCAAATTTGCTGGCTCTAGAGCTACCCATGACTTCACAAGCCTGTTGCTGTCACTGAGGTTTGAAGCCTCCACTCTGTTGCTGTTTTGGGTGACCCATTGTCCAAAAAGAATATGCAAATTAATCTTGCTCTAAAGAACAGTAAGTTACTAAAATATTTAGAATAAGTCCAAAATTAAGTAACTATTATCCATTAAACAGCTTCAAAAACAAAGAGCCCACTTAACATCACGGTCAAATGTATGGCAGCTCAGATTCAATGGTCAAATGTGGGCAGCTCAGATTCAATGCAAAGAAGCAAGGTAATGCACATGGAAATAAAAACGAGGGGAAGCGTACACAATGGGGATTAGATACTGACAACAGTAAAATAGAAAGGGACCTGGGGTAATTATATCAGATGACCTAAAGGTGGCAAGCAATGTGAGAAGGCAGTAAGGAAGGCTGGGGGGATACTGGGATGCATAGAAAGAGGCATCAATAGTAGAAAACAGGAAGTTGTTATCCCTCTGTACAGACAGTTGGTGAGACCACATTTGGAGAACTGTGTGCAGTTCTAGAGACCCCATCTCCACAAAGACATAGACAGAGTGGAGGCTGTCCAGAGGAGGGCAACCAAAATGGTGCAGGGTCTGCACCAGAAGACATACGAAGAAAGACTAAAGGAGCTTAATATGTATACTCTGAGGAAAGAAGGGAGAGAGGGGACATGATAGAAACTTTCAAGTACCTCAAGGGAATCAACAAAGTCCAAGAGGGTAGCATCTTCCAGAAAAAGAGATGTGCAAGAACAAGGGGGCACAATTTGAAGATAGAGGGGGGACAGCTCAGAGGTAATGTGAGGAAGTATTTTTTCACAGAGAGGGTTGTGGATGCATGGAACAGCCTCCCTGAAGAGGTCGTGGAGTTAAGAACAGTGGAGGAATTCAAGAATGCATGGGACAGGCATAAGGCAGTCCTAGTGGGGGGTAGGAAGAAGTAAGCTGTTGGTTAACTAGGATCTGCAGCTTATCTGTTAGGTAGGAAAATGGGCAGACTAGGTGGGCCAAGCGGTCCTTATCTACTGTCAAATTCTATGTTTCTATGTATACTTCAGATGTGTCTCTCTAGTGCCCCCATGTGATTTGGTTTTAACCAATCGCATGGCAGTATTGTGATTCAAGGTTTAATAATTTGTGCTATAGCTCTGTTGCCATGACAGCAAGCAATAAGTTACCTACCATAACGGTAGATCTTCGACAGAATCTCCTCCATTGTGCCACATCATGGAACTGTAAGCCAACAGTGCCAGGACCACCTGGAAACTTCTTGCAGGTTGGGGCCACCTACGTTGATGTGTCTCGTCGGCACCTGTAAAATGTGGGCATCCCCAGCATGCCTCAGTTCCCCACTGGAGACAAGCTTGGAGGATCATCGGAGTAGCAGGGACCGAAGCTGCCAGGACCCCATCAGCCACACAGGAGAGGATACAGAAACCTTAGTATAGATGCCATAGGGGTATCTGAGGAGAAACAGGCAGTATAGTCACACATCACCTGATAAGGGGGGGAAGTCAGGAGGAAGAGTTGTGGCTCAATGGAGAAGAGACTCTTGAAGATCTACTGATATGGTAGGTAACAATTCTATCATCTTCAAGGATATCTCCCTCCACTGAGCCACATCATGGAACAATTTCCAAGCAGTACCAAGAACAGAGGGAGAATGGCAGGACCTAATGGTCCTGAGTGAGGAGGTTGTGCAGAACACTGAGGCCAAAGCCAGCACATCTATGAGAGACAATGTCCAGACTGTAGTGTTAAGTGAATGTATGAGCAGTACTCAGAGTGGCAGCAGCAAAGATGTCAGCAGCAGACACATTTTGAAAACAAGCCACTGAGGTAGCCACTCCATGGGTGGAATGAGCATGAACAGGATCAGGTAGCTGATTACTGTGCTTCTGGTAAGAAAATGTAATACAACTGGCAAGCCATTAATACAGGCTCTGCTTAGTCATTGGTAAGCCCACCATTTGTAGAGCAAAAGCAGTAAAACAGCCAAGAGGATCTTCTATAATTCTTTGTACAATCCAGGTGCCAAAGCAGTGTCCTGCAGACTTCCAGTGTATGTAAATATGCTCCCCACTATATGTGGGGGATGAAAAATAAACTGGAAGGCCTACAGTCTGATTTTGTGTTCTTTCAGACACAACCTTTAGAAGAAAATGAGGACTGGTACGTAGTGTAAGCCTATCCTTGGAGAACATAAATGGAAGATCTGCAACCACAGCCTGCAGCTCAGAGATGCATCTTGTAGATGTCATCACCACTAAAAACAGTGTCTTCCAAGATAGAAAGCACAGCTCACAAGTAGCTGTAGGCTCAAAGGGAGGTGCAGTCATGGTCTCTAGGACCAAATCAAAGTCCCTCACCAGAACCAGATCTCAGACCAAGAGATGCAGAAGGAGGATGCTCCTTAGAAATCTGTGGAAACCTTCAAGCTGGGCCACAGTCTTGTCCCTGTCAGGGCATGAAAAGCCAACACAGCAGCCATGTGGACCTTAATAGAGAAATTCCCAAGTCCTGAGTCCTTAAGGGACAATAGGTAATCCAGCCCTTTATGAACCTGGACACGTAAAGGAGTTCAGGGCATTCCGAATACACCACACAGTAAAACATTTCCATTTTTGTGAATAAGTGTACTGGGTAGATGCCTTTCTAGCAGCCAGGAGCACATCAGTCACTGCAGGGGAAACTCCAAAGTGGGAGAGCTCTATTTCTTCAAGAAACATATGTGTAGGTGCAGAGATTGCAGATCCAGGTGCATCAGAGCACTTTACTCCTGTGTCAAAAGTCCTGCTCTTAGGTGGTGCAGGACCAGAGGTTCCACCGCCAATTGTTGAAGAAGTTGAAACCAAATTTTTTCTCGGTCAGTGAGAAGCCACTGGAATCAGGGTGGCATGCTCAGCCCAAAGCTTGACCAGAACCCATTGTATCAGAGGGAACTGGGGAAAGGCATACAGAAACCTCCCTTTCCAAGAGAGGGGTGATACATCTCACCAAAAAACTCCAGGCCTGAAGTGAGCACACAGAAATGCTGAAGTTTTGCACTGTATGGAGACGCTAAGAGGACCATGTTCAGATGACCGCATTTTTCAGAGGTCGGCCATGACGGAGTCCAAGAGTTCCCATTCATGGCAGAGTGCCGGAGATAGTCTGAGGTGATCCACCAGTGCATTTAGGGTACCTGGTAGGAATACTGATGACCGAAATATGTCGCATTCCACCACCCAGTGGCAAACTCTCATCACCCTGCCCTGCTGATTGATGCTGTACATCACTGACATGCGTCCATGTGAATCAACAGCTGATTCCTGGCAGGAAGGTGGTGAAGGCCTCTAGGCCATGCAGAACAGCCCGCATCTCCAGAGAGTTACTGTGAAGCATTGTATCCAGAGGGCCCAAAGGCCCTAGATTCGAAGGGTCCCAGATGAACACCCCAGCCTGAACCTGAGGCATCTGTGGTCATGACCAGCAGGAGAAGAGCCACAGGAATGGGGACCCTGTTTTCAGGTTGAAGCAGTCCAGCCACCAGAGCAGGGAATGGCAAGGGGGAGTGACTGGTGTTATACACTCTAGCTCATCCAAATGCTGAGCCCATTGTGCTCTGATGAACCACTGAGGAATCCTCATATGAAGGTGGGCCTGCAGGACAGTCAGGATGGTAGTAGCCATCAGGCTATCAGTCTTAGCAGACATCTTGCAGACACATAATCACTGGAGGAACCCAGCTGTACCTGTGCCTCTAGTGCCGTGACACAGTCAGAGGTCACAAGTCAAATCGAGACTCATGTCCAGAATGGCTCCCATGTACTGAAGCCTCTGGCAAGGTGAAAGGACTGATTTTGGCTCACTGACCAGTATTACTAGTTGGTTGAACAATTACCTGGTCAGAAACAGTGTGTATATAATGGCTTTTTTGGGATGAGGTCTTTAACAGCCAATTGTCTATGTAAGGGAAGACATACAGACCCTCCCTGTGGAGGGCAGCAGCCACCACAGCCAATACTTTGGTAACTACACACAGTGCAGAACACAAACCAAAGGGTAATTACATGAAACTGGTAGTGAGAGCCCTGAAGCATGAAATGCAGATATTGTCTGTGTGACTTCTGGGTCTTGACATGAAGGTATGTGTCCTTCATGTCTAGGGCAACCATCCAATCCCCTTGTAACAAAAGGCAATGAAGGGAGATCACGCTGAAATTCTTGTATTCCATGAAAAAGGTTCAGCTCTCAAAGATCTAGTACAGGCCTTAAACTCACTGTCTATTTTGGAACCAGAAAATATCGGGAGTAATAGCCTTGATTTATCTCTGAAACCTGGACAGGTTCCAGAGTCTTTCTGCAGAGGGGGGTCTGAATCTCCTCCAGCAGAAGGGTAAGATGTCTCAGAGGATAATGGTTTGGCAAAGGGGGGTGGGTAAGTAATGGAGCAGCAAAGTGCTCTAGGGCAAGTCTGTGCTGAACCATTTTCAGTACCCAAGCACTAGAAGTGATCTCCCTCCATTTTGATAGAACCAGGGAGATGCGGCCTCCCACCACAACTTCCTGAGGCAGTGAGGTTAGAGGAAGAGGATGGGAGTCAGAAGGTGCCTGGGGCAGCGGGGGTGCCACTAATGATCAGGCCTTTTGTAAGCTTGGAATGGGCACGTGGGAGCAAGTTTGTGACTTGAGAAGTGGTAGGCAGAGGTCTCTGGGTGCCATGACCCGGGGGGGGGGGGTGGCCTCTGGAGTAACCATGGCCTGGATGGGTATATGGCCTTTGAAAAGAACCACGACCCCTCACCTGGGGTTTTGGGTTCAAAGTATGAAGGGATCTGAGAGTCATTCAAGAAAACTGTAATTCCCGTATTTTCAACATCAGTGCCGAACAACTGTTTCCCTCTAAAAGGATCATTCGTCACAGACTGTTGTACAGCAGATGAAAACTCAGTCACCCATAGCCATGAGTGGTGATGAAGACAAATCTCAGAGGCACCAGCCCTGGTTTCAGCATCCGAGGCATTATAGGTGATCTGAGCAGGTGCTTACCGGCCTTCTGGCCATCAGCTATTGTTTTGCTGAGCCAGTATTTTATCCTAGCCATCTGGCACCTTTTCTGCCACTGTGGCCACTGTCTTCCAAAGGCAATTCTGATATTTGATCATATATCCTGATAGTTGGCAATTTCAAAGCCCAGGGAAGTAGAAGCAAAAGTTCTCTTCCACATCACATCAAGATGTCTAAACTCCTTGTCAGGAGGAAGAGAGTTCATGTGCTTAGGAGACTTAGATCTATCATGTGCAGCCCTAATCACCACAGAGTCTGTTTCAGGCTGTGATGAATAATACAGCTAGGCAGAAGTAAGTAAGTAAATGTTTATTTATATGGTGCCCAATCAAAGAGGCTCTGGACACTTTACAAGGGTCAGACAAGCAGGGTTATACACACAAAAATGTACAGGGTATACAAGTTATACAATAAATGCTAATAAATAATAATGATGATAATAAATAGGTAACATTAAAATCAGCAGCAATTGTCCAGATATGCTTTTTTCAAAAGACAGGTTTTCAGACTACTCTTAAACACCTCCACCGACGGGGACTCCTTCAGAGATCTGGGGAGTGACTTCCAGAGAACTGGGCTGGCCACCTTGAACAAGTGATCACCTGAGGTTTTTGGCCTGGCCCTTGAAACCACCAGGAGACCCTTGGTGGAGGAGCGAAGGGAGCGTACCGGGATGGCAGGTGTAAGGAGCTCCTTATAGGTGAGCAAGCCCACCTTGAAAATGATCCTCCACCTGACAGGCAACCAATGCAGATCTTGCATGACCGAGGTCACATGACAAGATCTAGGCAGGCCTATCAGCAACCTGGCCACCACATTCTGCACTAGCTGCAGTTGGCACATTTCCTCCACTGACCACAAAGTACAGAGTGTTACAGTAGTCCAGCCTGGATGTAACAAAGGCATGTATCAGAGAGGGAGGTCCTCGGGCAGAATTAGGTTTTTAATCTCGGTGATGTTCCTTAAGTGGTAAAACCACTTTGGACAACAGACGACACCTGAGCATCACGTGTCAGCCTGTCATCAAGGATGACCCCAGATTTCTCATCCTAGAGGATGCTATCAATGAGGCAGATCCAAGGACCAACTCTGATACCACTTCAGAGGCACCCCCATCATGCCTACGACCAGGCTCAATCACCAATACCTCCGTCTTGCCAGGGTTCAGCCTCAGCCAGTTAGAGGACATCCAATCCTGGATCTTGGCCAGGCACTTATGCAGCACTTTAGTGGCATTATGCATTCCAGGGCAAACGACACATACAGCTGGGTATCATCTGCATAACAGTGAAAACCCAGGACTACAACATCTAATGAGCTCTCCCAGGGGTAGCATGTACACCGTCAACAACATAGGCCACAGGATTGAACCTTGAGGAACTCAACATGACAAGGGCTTCAGAGAGGAGGGTCCAGATATGTTTTAGCCACCTTTCTTGGAAATGTAGGCAGCTGAGTAGGCCTGTGCTAGGCTGCCAAATTAGCATTCTCAAGGGCCAAATGCACAGGAAGAATAATTACAGTAGGAGAGGTTGAGACTTCTAAGAACTCAAAGATTTTCTTGGAAGAATCTTCCTCTTCAACTTGGAACCTCAGTTTAGCCTGAATCTGTTTCAAGTTTACTGCAGGAAAAGACTCCGTTGAGCAATCTCATTCACAAGGAGGTGTTTAAGGAAGACATGGAAAGAGGCATCGCCAGAAGAAGATCTAGGTGTGTTTTTACACTCTTCTCTGAGCAAGAGGAAAGAGTGGAACTTGAGCCAACCACATCTATAACCTGCTCCTCCTCATCCATGGCCTCCTCCATGTATTCTGGATTGTTTTCCAGTTTGCTGATGTCCACCATCAGAGCAGATGAGGGTCGCTGGGATGAGCAGACACAAAAAGCACTGACAATAGGTGCCCCGTCCATGATCTGGCACAGTGACTGGGACTGAAAAGGTGCCAGAACAGGCACTGGCAGAGGCATCAGGTGCTGAAACAGTTCTGACATTGTCTGGTACAATGCCTGCGCATTGACTGAGCCCGAAGGGGTTGTCGATGATGGAACCCTCAACAGGATAGTGCCCGATGGCAGAATAGGCTGTGAATCCCCAGCCAGGCAAGATGAGCCAATGCCAGACCCTAGGTTTGGTGTCTGAGAGAGAGCTCTGGGGACAGAAGCTCCTGAAGCTGAAGCCAGGGACCCATCTTTATCAGCAGACTTACCCTGTTGTACAGGTGAACAGGAGTGGTCCGGAGAAATGTCTTTTCCTTTTCTGCGCTTGTCCTTATCAGAATGACAGTGCTCCTCAGCTGATTTTAAGGATTTATCCTTTTTCTTTAATAATTCAGCAATGACCACCATTGACCTTAGAGATCGACAGGCAGATGGCGGAACCGGGAACAGAAACAGGTGACAACAGAAGCTGCTGACACAACCTGTTTCTCCATTTCTAGTGACAACAGATCATTTTGAATGCCTTCTTGTGACATTTCTTGGTTGCCTGGTGAAAACCCTGGCAAACTGAGCAGACTTTAACAACGTAGTCTGTACTGAGGTAACAGATACAAATGGAATGGTTGTCGTCTTTATATATCTTCATGTCACCACAACGGCAATAATGTAACAACGGTTCTTCATCTTCGAAAGCAGCATAAAAGTTAAATTACAATAATAAGTTTAGAAAGTAGAAGGGTCAGCGAATACTTGCAAAAGTTCAATGGCGTTCTTCAGCAGCAGTGGACTGACAAGTAGCTGTTGGCGGCAGAAAGAAATGAGGCATGCTGGTGACACCCATGTTGTAAAGGTGCTAACAAAGTGCATCAACATGTGCGGCCCCAACCTGCAAAATGTTTCCAGGTGTTCCTGAGGCCAACGGCTTAGTTCCATGATGTGGCTCAATGAAGGGAGATATCCTTGACGATCTGTTGCCATCAAACCAGTCAATAGTCTTTTGGGCATGAGCAGCGCATTCCTTAACCTGGCTGCTGTTGTTTTAATACCTGCTCCCGGTCTTACAAGCTGCAGCTGCTAATTAAAACTTGCTGCAGTGCAGATGCTTGATACACATTGTTACTGCCCATTAAAAATAGGTGCAATTCATTAAATGTAGTTGTGGGTTGTTAACAGGAAGCCGTACTAGACCCACACAAAAAAGCTCTGCAATCAGCCATTACAAGGTTTACTAAGACAACTAGAGTCAACTCCACTTACACTGTCCTTGGTTTTATTGGGCAATCAGCTTTAGTGGGTAGAAAGTGTTTTCCGTTTGCCATCTGTATTGTAAATATGGTACAAAAAAACGTATATAATGTTCTATAGTGGCTGCCTATTTTGGGCATTTTCAGGTCACGAAAGCTGTCATTAGCACCATCAAAACTGTGTGATCAAAGGAAGATGGGCAAGAGAGGATTAGAAATGGAAAAGACTGTTCTTCAGAGCTCACAAGTATGCCAGTTTCCTACTGAATCCACAGTTCAACTCCTTCACACACGTCGAGAGATCAGGAAATCAAAATAAAAATGAAGCGAGTCCAGACACAGCCCACAATAAGTCTTAACTTCCAAGTGGATATCAGAAATGCTCACTGACTCCCAGCTCTGTAAGAGAAGATCGAGATGTGAATGCTGGCATATCTTTACTGACCCTACTACACCTGTACTCTTTTGCACCTGCTCAAATGCCCAAATACAGTATTTAATGGTGTATACCGCTTTTGAACCTAAAAATATATCCCTCACTGCGATTAAGAACAGCTGATTGCTGCTGGGAGACATGCTATCATTATACTGTACCAAGGTTTGGTATAGCAAAGGAACACTGTAGGAATTTCACATTTTTGGTTAGATCGTCCACCCACTATGCCAGGCAAAATGGATTTTCACAGATCATACATACAAACATACGAAGAAGCCAGCAGAAGAATGCCATTTGATCTATCAAGTCTGCTTGTATTGCAGGGTCCACAGCTTGAGTTCATGTCCCTGCCCTCCTTCCCCACTCCTTCCATCCTCCCTACCCATGATCCTTACCTTCCTCCTATGTTTACCCCAGCCTCTCTTAAAACTGCACACTGTCTTCAACGAGATTACCTCTTCCAGCAACGCATTCCAAGTGTCCACCACCCTCTCTGTGAAGAAGTGCTTCCTGACTTCCCTCCTAAACCTCCCACCCTCCAGCTTAAGACTGTGCCCCCTCGTGTTATGGTTGCCACTCATCTTAAAGAGACTCTCCTTATCAAGCTTATTTATCCCTTTAAGTACTTGAAGGTCCCAATCATGTCCCCCCTCTCTCTCTCCTGTCTTCCAGGGAGATCAGCCCAGTATAAGTGGTGGGGACTGTACTGGCTGCAGTTCTCAGCTAACAGTAAAAAACTATTGTTCTTCTGGTTGTAAAAGTGACATCCAGTGCCAATAATACCTTCAGCCTGTGACTTCCAGCATTATAATCTACTGTCAGTCACTTTTTCACCCTCAGGGCAACAGTTTTCTACTATAAGCCTCAATACCAATTCACATTTGTATACACTGATCCTTAAATACCTAATACCAAAGCACCTAACTAGAGGGAGTGTAAACTAGTGAGTAGAGCACACAACTATAGCTCAGGATCACCAGATTCAAATCCCACCACAGCCACTTGCTCACTGTGTGAGCCAGAGCAAGCCAACCCCCCCAGTGCTTCAGTCCCCGTAGATGTAAAATTTAGGTGGAAACAGGACCCCACTGAACACAAGATGGTGCATCTGAGCTGGGATATACCATGCAAAACAAATTCTTGAAAAAATATACAGATAATATATAGCCCAAAAAGGCAAAACAAAAAAGTCAAGAGTCACAGAATCTTTTTCATACATGCAACCTTTTTTGACTTACATTAGTTTCTGTAGTTTATTAACAGCAAGTTCAATAAGAAAGTTTGCTGTTTTTTGCAGAAGTTACAAAATAGCACTCTCATGGGTCAGTGTTACATAAGGGAATGACCATGGTGTTGAGTCTGTCTGCTGTCCTCTGAGATGACAATCAAAATCAAAGCAGCATGTATTGGTGACATCAGAATAATTTAAAGATGCACGCCCCTCATGCAGCAGCTTCCTGGGCTCCTAAATAAAGAATATAACTCTCAAGTCTATGAAAACAGTCAACTGAATCTTCCGAGAACATATAACAGTTTCATTAAGCCTGTTAAGTTGCTGGCCCATGAAGGGAATTTCCTGAACTGGTGCAGTGGTCTGTTAGTCATAACTGATGTGTCACAAAATGATTACACAGCTACCCTCTACATTTCGTTGGTTGTTACAGATAGGCAAAAAAAAAAACAGTGGGACAGATTTGGAGTTGCAAGGGAATGGCATAAAATTGTAACGCCTATGATTCTGTACCAGTCCATTGCTTGCAAACCCTTGAGCTATGCACAATGGGGGGTAGCACTTACCTTCTGTAGCACTGCACATCAACATGTGCTGGTACATGGAAGGGAGTAGGGTCGCTATGCTAAAGTGCCATACACAAAGCATGACAAGCCTGGCACAGCAGGCACAGAATTTCCAAACATGGCTGCCCTAAGAAATATTTAGAGCAGGCAGTAGGGAACCTGCACTGCAGTGCATGGGTGTTGAAGGACCAAATCGCTGTGGGACTGACTTTGAAAACAGATGCATGCAGGGAGCTGGGCTAGGGACTAGGGAATACATTATTATACTTTCAGAGAAGATGACGAGGGAGGAACGGAAGACCACTGCATACTGTCCACGGGTGGGCCTCAGGTATGGGTTGGGAGAGTGTAGGAACAAATAGGCTTGCTGTTCACACATGTGTCTGGCACTTTGCCACATGCAGACATGCATGACAGCTTATGCTGCTCTAATACTAGGAAGAAACCTAATTTTCTCCTAGTAACAGCTGGAATGCCTCATTTGCATTCCGACTTAAGCGTAGGGACACTCCTCCAGGTCAGATGTGTGTGTGGTAGATTTAGGGACCTCTGTGTGCCCTGTGTTGTGAGTCTTAAATCAGGGAGTGAGAAGCAGGTCCTTGATATTTGTTAATTGCAAATAGCTGCTGGGCTGCTAGGTCATAGGTTCAAGTATCACTGTAGGGATTTGGGCTCATGCTCAGGGTTGATGCTGCAGTACGATAATATACTATATCATACAGTTTGAGGTACCATCCTTCAATTAAGATCCCACTTAATCACTCTATGCGTTTTCTCAACACGACTTAAAAATAGGTAACTAATAATACAGCATCACCATCAGCATGATGGTAGTAACATAGCATTATGCTCATGCTATCGTCCCAAAGTACTTTGCAAAATGTCATACTGTAGCTGCACAATGGCTAAGAACACATCTCAGAACAACAGTCAAGTATAACGGAATATAACAATGTCACAGTTCATACTGCAGTACATGGCCAAGCGGCCTGGGTGCTACACACAACCATCAGGTAAAGTTCTACAGAGGCAAGACCGGGGTTTATTATCTAGAGGGTAAAAGTGGCCATAAACATTGATTCTGGATCAGCTGGAAAGGGAATTGCACAGTCTGTGGAGTGTAAAAGGAAGAAGATGAAGAAATCATAGCACCAAACCACTCCTACCAATACTCTGGAATAGCCTGTATGTTAAATCAGCTCCAGAAAACCAGAATGAGTGACTTGGAACATAATACAAGGGAGGAGACAATTCACATGCCCTTTGCTGAGACAGCTGTATGGCCAGTATTCTGAATGCATTTAATGCAGGGAGCTGTTGGTAATGCCAACCATCAAGGAGTTCAGTAAACAAGCTAGATGTCACAAAGCCCACTGACAGCAGATCGGTGGGGTGTCTCTCTGGGAAAGCAATATAGGATTATGTCTTGATGTGTTTCTATAGTGAGTAGCAATCACATTTAAAAATATGAGATGTAGCTATCAAGGACAGGTTCAAAGATGACTCTGAGGTTAGAAGGGGTTTTCTGCACACTCAAGGAATATCAAGAAGATTGAACAGACAGATATTTAATTTGGTGTCCTCCAGCAATACAAGGGGACAAACCCTGAAGCTATGAGGTGGTAAAAATACAGGGCTACATTAGGAAGTACCATCTTCTAAGGTGTGGTGAACCTATGGAGCATTGTGACAGGGTTGAATAAGGCCCTGCCTGATTTGTTATGCAGAAAGAGTTTTAATGCAAGGGTCTGTTCTATACTCTCCTTTTCTGTCTCTTCTCTGTCTGGCTATGCCACCAAATTTTCTTGTGAGACCTAGGAACTGATCATTCCGATGGTTTCGCAATTTTCTGCCTCTCGCTATCCCTCTGCCTTCCCTTGCTATTTCTGTCTTTTCTTCCCCCTTTCCCCCTTGCATATCTGCGGGTATAAAAATATATGTGAATCTTTATGTGGAAATGTCACTGATACTGGGAACCCTTTGTTTAAAACTGTATGTGGTTATACTGTTGAAATGACTGCAAAAAGCTATCTGGAACTCAAGGGGTTAACCTGAGATGCCGTTTTTAAGCCTTTTGCAGAGTGGTCAACAAGAAGTCATTTCTGGGACACCATGTACTGTTTTGCTTCACCAGCAAGGAACAAAACTGACAAGAACATTCTGTAAACTTACAAGAACATTCTGCGAGAAGCAGGCTCTCTTAATGAGCTCCCAGACAAAGACTTATAAAAAGAGCAGCAATGTTTTTGCTAGAGAGAGAGACAAGGAGAATGAGAGACTGAAACTTGGAATTAAGAGATACCCTCAGAAGAAGGACTTTGTTTTCTCTGTTTGTACTGCCTTTGTAAACAGTTATACGAAACACATTTTTATTTTTATTTTGCTGTTATTGAGAAAAATAAAACATTACTTGTGAATTTTATATCTGCTCCTAGTCTTCCTATGCTTCCTGACCTGTGCCTCAACAATAAGCAGCTTACCAGAAGAGACAGTAGACATGGCTGACTCTAGGCATTTAAGGTAAGCCAGGCCAAATTTCTGCACACTAACGGCATCTCTGGATCCCTAGGTACTAGAGTGGGTAGTGAACCCCTTTAAATTAGTATGCTTGCACAGTATACTTACTCATACCTGCTTCTGAAGTGTGTGTGTGTGTGTGTGTGTGTGGAGGGCATGACTGGATTGACCCAAAGTGCTTTCTGACCTTAAATTTCAATATTTTTGTTACTATAGTGGTGGGATGCCAGTGAGTGACAATGTATAAGAAAAGACCAAGCCAAGTAAAGCTTTGTCTAGAGCTGTAATAAATGTTTTCAGAAGACAAAAAAGATTCAATATTTCTTATGTATCGTTATGTAAAATAAATTATAGGAAAGTGGAAGTTTATAAGTACACTAAAATAATTTTATGGTGGGTCAAAACAAGCTAATAAGTCACAGAATCCGAAGACTGAGTGTCCCTTGGTTCATTTGACCCATGAGTTGGAATTATCTTATAGGTGTGATAGCACTTTCCTACTTTTTGTTTTATATAATGTATTTGGTTAGCAGAGAAAAGACTTTACTTTAAGGTTGGTTTTTTTTGTTTTTGTTTTTAAAGATTTTGGCCTATCTGGAGTTCAGGAAGGCCTTCGACACCGTTCCACACATAAGACTAATTAGCAAGTTTGGGGAGCTTAGGGGTGGGGAGCAAACTAACAAACTGGGTAGAAAATTGGCTGGGGGGAGAGAACTCAGAGGGTGGTGGTAAATGGGGTGCACTCAAGGGAATGAGGGGTGATGAGCGGGGTCCCTCAGGAGTCAGTGCTGGGACACATACTGTTTAACATCTAAACTGGGGACATTTCAGAGGGCCTGAATGGGAAGGTGTGCCTGTTCACAGATGACACAAAGGTTTGTAACAGGGTGGACATGCCGGGGGTGGGGGGAATGAGGGAGGATCTGGCCAGGCTAGAGGAGTGGTCAGGAAAGTATAGTTACGTAAGAACTTACCGTAACAGTAGATCTTCGAGAGAGGCTCTTGTAGTAGGTAATTACAAATAGGACTGAAGCCGGCAGGCGTCAGGACCCCATGAAACATTTCTAGTTAGCAGCTCTCATGGGGACCACCCCATGTCAGGTGACTGACGCAGGCGACATCAATAACAAAGGGGCAGTCCCCATGCCCGCCCTCCAGTTCTTTCCACCAAAGGCCCAAAAGGCGAGACGAGAGAGAAGGGATGTTTCCCTCACTGGAAAAGGAGCTGGAAAAGCTTAGGGGGATGGAGGGCGGGAAGGTATTACCTACTGCAAGAGCCTCTCTCAAAGATCTATTGTTACGATAAGTTCTTACATAACTGTACTATCTTACTTCCAAGAGGGCTCTTGCAGTAGGTAATTACAAATAGGAATGAGTCACAAGCAGAAACAAATGGGATGAGGAAAACTACTCAAAAGTAGACCCTCTGGCTGCTGAGGTCTTAGGAAAGATAACCCTGCAGAACAGCCAACCTGAAGCCCGCTCTACGGTGAGAGACAATGTCCAAACTGTAGTGTTTCATAAAGGTATGGACAGAAGTCCAATTAGCGGCTGCACAGATGTCTGCTGCTGACACATTCTTGAAACAAGCAGTGGAGGCAGCGACCCCTCTGGTGGAGTGCACTTTGACCTAACCCGGCAGGGTCTTGTTGTACTTGTCGTAAGAGAAAGTGATACAATGAGCCAACCTTTTAGATAGACATTGCTTAGAAACAGCATTGCCTTCTCTTTTATGAGCAAAAGAGACAAACAGTTGATCAGTCTTTCTGAGATCCTTCATCCTTGTGGTGTAGTATCTCAGGATTCAGTGAACATCCAAAGTATGTTAGAGGTACTCCCCTTGATTGGAGTGCTGCGTAAAGAAAGCGGGCAGCTCCATGGATTGATTCAGTGTAGATTCTGCTACCACCTTGGCGAGAAACTTAGGGTTGGTATGCAGAGTCGCACATTCCTTGTGGAAAATCAAATATGGGATTTTGCAAGAGGGCCTGGACCTCGGAAATCCTTCGAGCAGAGGTAATGGCCACAAGGAAGACAGTCTTCCATGAAAGGAACTTTAGGTCTGCTGAGGCTCTGGCTCGAAAGGAGGCAGAGTAAGCTTCTCAAGGATAAAATTCAAATCCCAAGAAGGGGCAGGAACCTGAATAGGGGGTCTCAAGTGGAGGACCCCTCTAAGAAAAGTCTTGGAGACTTCCAACTGCGCAAAAGTCCTGCCCCCAAAAGGAACATGGTAAGCCGAGATGGTCGCCATGTGAATCTTCAGAGAGGAATGCCTGAGACCCAAATCAAAGAGATGGTGCAAGGAATCCAACAGCCACCCAACAGAGCAAGAGAAAGGCTCAAAATTTTTGGAAGCAGCCCAATAGAGAACCGTGTCCACTTCATGGCATAGGAAGATCTAGCGGAGGGCTTTCTGGCCTCCACCAGAATCTCAGCTACCAAAGGGGAAACCCTGAAACGAGCTTGAGCTACATTTTCAAGAGCCACACATGCAACTGAAGGGACTTGAGGCCTGGATGGAGGGTCCCCTTATCCTGGATCAGCAAAAGTAGTGACAGAGGAAAGAAAGTTCCTCTGAATACTGATGCAGAAGAGAGAATCAAACTTGCCTGGGCCAGAAAGGAGCAATGAGGATCATGTGAGCTCCTTCCGAACTGAGTTTCTGTAAGACCCTGGAATCAAGGGGATCATGGGGAAGGCATAGACAAATCTTCCTTCCAGTCTAGAGACAGAGCGTCTCTCCAAAAAATGCTGCCCTGGAGCAAGTGAGCAGAGGCGGGCGTTTTGCGTTGAGAGGAGACACAAACAGGTCTAACTGTGGTGTTCCCCAGCATAGGAAGATATCTTCTGCTACCCCCGATCTAGTTCCCACTCATGAGCGTGAGCAGACGACCAGTTGTGGTGGTCTGAATGGCTGTGAGGTGAAGGTTGTGCCATGCTGCTCATTCCCAAACCCGCTTCGCCTCCCTGCAGAGAGGGTAGGAACGAGTTCCCCCCTGTTTGCTGATGTACCAGACTATGCACATGTTGTCTGTCTGTACAGCCAGATGACCAGGAAGCAGATGAAGATGCAGAGCCTGAAGAGCATAAAGCACCGGCCTGAAGCTTGAACACACTGATGTGGAGAGATTTTCGAGCTTGGACCAGCAGCCCTGGGTCCTGTGAGGCCTGAGATGGGCTCCCCAACCCTCACCTGAGGCGTCTGTAGTCAGCATCTGGGAGGGGAGAGAAAGACAGAAGGGAACTCCCCGGCAAAGGTTCTCCTGAGCCATCCACCATTGCAAGTCCCGAGCCACAGGACTGGAAACCAGAACTAGCTGGTCTAGGTCGTCCACCAGCTGATCCCACTGAGACTGAAGCGTCCACTGAGAGATTCTCATGTGGAGCTGAGCACAAGAGACTGTTGGAATAGCAGCCGCCATGAGCCTGAGGAGGTGAAGGACTGATCTGGCGCTGACCCGCCTGCGGCTGGACAACAGACTGACCTGAGCCTGGAGCGAGGCCGCCCTGTCCAGTGGCAGGAATGCCATGCCGGAGGTTGTGTCCAGGATTGCCCCGATAAACTGGAGCCTCTGGGATGGGATCAGGTGGGACTTGGCCTGGTGGATGGTAACCCCCAGGCAGGTAAAACTCAGGGTAGGGGAAAGGAAGTGCAGGAGTTCCTCCCTGGATGACACCGCCAGGAGCCAGTCGTCCAGGTACAGGAAAACCTGCACCCCCTGGGTATGCAGGTAGGCCACTACCACCGAAAGGCATTTGGTAAACAGTCAGGGCACTGAGGAAAGACCAAATGGGAGGGCCACATCTCCTGACTTCTTCGGGACCAGGAAGAAATGGGAGTAGTAGCCCATCCCCTGAAGATGGGGAGGGACGGGCTCTATCGCCTTCTTCAGAGGAAGAGAGGATATTTCTTCCTGAACCAGAAGAAGATGTTCTGGGGAGTAAGACAACCTTGGGGGGGGGGTGGAAAGAAACTCTACTGAGTGTCCTTTTGCGATCAGTTGGAGCACCCAAGTGTGTGAAGTGATGCTCTCCAACCCGGAAGATGGAGGGAGAATCTCTCTCCTACCAGTTCTCGGAAGGCCCAGAGGCTGTGGGAGAGGACAGGAGTCAGGAGGTGTGAGGCAGCATTGCGGCTGAAGCCCCCGCTGCTTTTTTGGGTGGGGGGCCTTGGCAGCCGGAGGGGCCCGACGTTTGTTGGCCTGCTTTCCCTGAGGTTTTGCCTTTTGCTGAGAATGTCTGCGAAAGGGACGACACTGAGCCTGAGGGAATCTGTACATGGAGTCAACCGACTTAAGTGCTGTACCCTTCTCCTGCAGATTGGTGATGATGCCTTTGACATTGCCACTGAACAGCACTGAACCCCTGAAGGGCACGTTCTGAATAGCAGACTGCACCTCCGGGACCAAACCTGACACCCGGAGCCAGGCATGACACACACAAACCCACGGCAAAGCGACTCCGACCAGCAGTGTCACTCGTCGTGCGTCAGCAGAGCATCTGCTGACTGGACGAACCGTGCAGACCAACTAGATATGCCACTTCCTGCTTCACCTGAGACCAGGAAGGTAGTCCAGTTTCTCATCCACCCTCGCTAAAGACTGCCTCTTCGTAATTCCCATATGACCAAAGTAATTCAGGCCCTAATACCCAGAGTGGAAGAGCGTAGACCTTCTTCCCATACTGGTCCAGAAGGCAGGATTCCTTGTCGGGTGGTGACGAGCTCAAGTGCTTGGGGTTAGCTGTCTGGCGGTGACGCACTAATCAGAACGAATCACCTCGAGGTGCAAATTTAAAGAGTCAACACCCTCACGGAGCCTGATAAAGCCTGTCTGACTTCCTAGAAAGGGGGCTAATGCGACAAGTTGCTTCCCAAATGGTGGAAAACAAGGTCAGCTTGAGGCTCAATCCAGGGTGACACCAGGTAGGAGCGGTCCCGGCAGATCCAGGTGCATAGCGAGTTTCTTACGCCATGGATCCGCCCAAGGAATGCCACTGATGAACTGCCTGGATTTTGCAACTCCATAAGGAAGGATCCTCCGGAGGAGACTTCGGTGGAGTCCTTGGCCTGGGCTTGTCGGCAAGCGGGCTCGTTGTCTGGAAGTAGAACGACCATCGGAGTCATCCGAGGTCTCCGAGGAGGATGAAGAGGAAGAAGACTCCTCCTCCCAGCACGGGGAGGAACTGAGCCCTTGGGAGCCCCTTGGGAAGTGTATCCTGCCCTGCCCTGGAACCAGAGGGCTCACCACTGGTATCCAGAGGTGGGGAGGGGGTCTCTCATCTCCGATGTAGGGGGTCCGAAACCGGAACTGGCATCAGAAGATGGCTCTCTACCTCCCTGGTGAGCTGAGCCTTGGCCTCAGCCCACCAGGAAGCCAGAGTCTCCTTCAAGTCAGAAAGAACTGGAAGGGGCAGGATCAGTTGTGTTCCAGGACAGTAGCTGCTGCTGTTTCACAGGGTTCTTGTGGATATTACTTGGTAGGTTAGTTCTTTTCTTTCTTGCTTCTAAGGGGCTAGCAGGGTATTGTTCTGGGGATCCTGGATGTTTGTAAACTGATTTAGTGGCTGTAAGTGGGGCTCTTTTGTGGATGTTTCACTTTGTAACAGGCTGCGCTGGTAGAGGCCTATTTCTTCTGATTTAAAACCTGTTTGGTGGGATTTGCTTGGAGATGGTTATTTGAATTGGAGACCTATATCTGTTAATTTCAAGCCTAGTTTGATTTGGTGTTAGTGAAGCTGATTAATTGGAGACCTGTTTCCTTTGGCAGCAAACATAGTTTGAGGGCTTTGACTGAATTTTGATTCCTTGTGCTGACTCAGTAGCTGTAAAAGGTTAGTTCATAGTGGGGAGGGGTGTTAATGGTCTGGCCAGGTCTCACTCAGCCAATTAGTGGAGGCAGGGCTGAATCAGGTTGAGGTGCTAGCTGCTTTGTCTTCTCAGAAAGAACTGAAGGGGCAGGATCAGTTGTGTTCCAGGACAGTAGCTGCTGCTGTTTTCACAGGGTTCTTGTGGATATTACTTGGTAGGTTAGTTCTTTTCTTTCTTGCTTCTAAGGGCTAGCAGGGTATTGTTCTGGGGATCCTGGATGTTTGTAAACTGATTGAGTGGCTGTAAGTGGGGCTCTTTTTGTGGATGTTTCACTTTGTAACAGGTTGCTGGTAGAGGCCTATTTCTTCTGATTTAAAACCTGTTTGGTGGGATTTGCTTGGAGATGGTTCTTTAGCTGCAGGGCTTGGAGGAGACAACAGGGCTGATACACTCTCTCTTGTCAGGTGTGCCCAAGACCCGTCCTCCCAGAAGTCTGCAAATTTATGAGGGAGACCTGCCCTGCAATTGGAGGAAAAAGCTGCTGGTGCAGCTCATGTAGTTCTAGCCACTGGGGTTGGATTTAAAGGCGGAGAGAGGAGCTTAGGAGTTGTTCATTTTCCTTACATGTTTAATGTGTTGTACTGCACCTAGTAACAGAGTTACTGGTGTACAGTAGGACTGTCTCTAGGATTAGTGGGTGACCTGATTAGGCAGTAGGGTATCTTGGAATAGGGAACCTGGTGGCTCACCAAGGAAAACTATTTGAAGGGGATGGAACCACACATCATTAGGGCCGACATCTTTGGGAGGGTGGTGGGTGCACAGGGTGTGGAGCAGCCATGATACTGGACTGGGCTTGGAAGTTTGGTGGTTGCCCAGTGTGCTACCAGCTGGCACAGCTTAGGGAGGAGGTTGCGGGGATGAGGAGAAAGCTGGGGGAAGGGGGGTGGTATGGTTGGGGAAGGACTGGAAATCTCCACAGGGTTGCACCAAGCACTGGGGCGGGGTATAGGAAAGGAGTGCAGGAGAATACTCAGGGGTCACATAGAGACCCTGGCAGAGGACCCAAAGGACACTACCAAGGAAGCAGGCAGGTAACGGGACCCTCACAAAGGGGACGGAGGACAACATTCTCAGGAAGTAGGTGGATAGCCAGTGCTGGACAGAAGGAAGCAAGGCAGGAGGTGGATCAGACTCATACTTAGTAACCACTTCAATTCTCTTCTTCTGCTCAGGATGGAGATGTAGCCACGACAGAGGTGGTTAGAGGCGGAAAGGGTGTGGGAGTGGGGCAGGAGGCAGGGGCCAGATATGCGGAAGAGCAGGGGGGACCTGGAATGCAGGAGAATGGGGAGTAGTAGATCGGGCAGGGAAGAGAGAGGAAAGCGCAAGGAGAAGGACCAGTTGGGAGGAAAGGTAAAGAAGGACCAAGTACAAGGATGATTCAGTAAAGAGAGCTGAGGGTTAGGCCAGGGAGCACGATGAGCAAGGAGGAACTAAATGGAGACAGGAAGGAAGGAGAGGACAGGCTAGTTTAGCAGATGGGGAGAAGGACCAGTTCGGCGAGCAGTGAGAGATTAACAAGGTACAGAAGGATACTCAGGAGGAGGAGGCATAGGACTGGAGGAGGGAGTGGCCATGGTAAAATAGGAAAGGGTGGCATGTGGCACCTAGATGGGGAGGCGGTAGAAAGGATGAGGGACATGGAAGGGGAAATGGAGGAAAGGAGTGGTCAGAGTGCTCCTGCTGGGGATTCTATGATCAGGGTATCAAATGGGATAGGAGGAGAAGCCTGGCAGTTAGAACAAGATGCTTCCCTGGACTAACGATTGCACAGGCTAAGCACAAGGTATATCAGCTGGCAAGGACTGTGGGGTTCCCAGACATACTGGTCCACCTTGGGCACAAATGACATTGAGGAAATAGCGAGCTAGAGATACAGGCAAGATTCAGGGAGCTCAGCAGGTCTGTCATGACATAGGATGCACAGTTTCCTTCTCAGAAATCCCAGCCAGTGCCAAGGGGCTAGTGGGGAAACACAAAAGAAAAATTAGGGAGATAAACCAGTGGCTCAGGGAGTGGTGTGAGGCCAGAGGGTATGGGTTGATGGGGGGATTGGGGAGACCTGGGAGGATGAGGCTGTATGCTGAGATAGACTACATCTCAATTTGGAGGGAGGAATCCTTAAGTTGAAAATGGAGGAGTTCATTGGTGAAAAGTGGGGTTTAAACTTGTGAAGGGGTGGGATGGGAGAAAAGGCAGTCAAGGGGATGCCGATAAAGGAGGAACTCTGTCTCCACCCCTGGGGACCAGGAGGATGGAAGAAAAGACCAGCCTGGCAAAGTGCAGACCAGGAGAAAACAGAATCCCCAAGGAACACGAGCAGAGAAATGAAACTATAAGGAAAGGGTGGAAGGTAGTCCTGCTAAATGCCAGGAGCTTGGCAATAAAATGCCTGAGCTCCAGGCAATGTAACTGAGGGAGCAGTGGATGTGGCAGGTGTCACATGGACTTGGGCCACTGCAAGACATGACTGGGACCTGAACCTGGAGGGTTACACTATGTTCAGGAAGGACAGGGGAGGAAGGGGAGGAGGGTAGCAATGATAGTAAAAACTGCATTGGCATAGGGGAGTTGAGGAGGCGGAGGGAACCGTGGAGGCGATTTGGGTCACCTTGATAACAAGGGGGGCAAGAGAGTAAAATAGAGTGGTGTATAGACCCCTGCCCTGGCGGAGGAGCTGGAGGACAGTCTGGTGGCAGATGTTAGGAGACACTGCAGACTGGGCAGGAGGAAGGGTGGTGGTGTTGGGGACTTAAACATGCCAGGAACAGATTGGGAGACTATGACATCCTCTGTGACCAGGGAACAGAGGTTGTTGGATGTCTTTCAAGACGCGTTCCTAACTCAGCAGGTGAGGGAACCAACCAGGGAGGCCAGGTACTGGATGTGGTCCTGGCAGACAGTGACCAGATTGGGGGCCTGGAGGTAAGGGACCCATTGGCGGGGAGTGACCATGCCACGGTCTGGTTCTGCCTGGACCTAGGAGGGGTAGAAGGCTGCACAAAGACGGAAGTAACAGACTTCAGGGGTGGATTTTAAGGAAATGGGAAGGATCCTTAAGGAGCATTTGGATGGGATTGGGTCAGACATGGACGCTGATAGTAGGTGGGAAATCATCAGGAGAGGGGTGCAGGATGCTACCAGCACCTGTGCAAGAGTAAGACGAAAATGCGGTAGGGCCCAAAAACCCTGTTGGTGGACCAGGGAGGTCCAGGAGGTGGTGCAGGGAAAGAAAGCAGCCTATAAGAAATTCAAGTGCTCAAGGAGTGAAAGGATCGAGGGAGTGTGAGCTGTTGGCTAGAAGGCCACTAGAGTGGTGAGGGCGGCTAAGGCAAGGAAGAGCAGAACCTGGCCAGGAAGTGGGAGAGGAAAAAGGGTTCTTTAGATACATTGGGGAAAGGCAAGAAGGGTGAAGGGCAGATTGCAGGATTAAATCAGGAGAGATGGGCACAAGACCCAGAGGAGCAGGCTAAGGTACTAAATGGTACTTCACCTCAGTTTTCACCAGGGAAAATGGGATGCTGCATCATACATGGGAGGAGACAGAGATAATGAGGAGGGGGACCCTTACAATCGTGGCAGGTCTGGGGAGGGGCATCACTGGCAGGTGGGGGAGGGCTAAGCAGGAGAAGAGGTACTGGAAGTGAAATCACAGCAGAGAGAGTGAGGAAGCCCTCAGCTCCCTTAAGACGGAGAAAGCACTGGGGCCGGATAAATTACATCCTAGAGTGCTGAAGGAACTTGCAGATGTCCTGGAAACCCCTGGCAGAGCTTTTCACCATCTCTCTGAGGACAGGGTGGGTGCCCCAAGACTGGAAGGTGGCGCATGTAGTGCCTATCCACAAGGGGGGATCAAGGGAGGTGGCAGGGAACTACAGACCTGTCAGCCTGACATCAGTGGTGGGCAAGGTGATGGAGGGCATTGTCAAGGAGTGGCTAGGGGGGGCCCTGGATAAGTCAGGGTGCCTGGACGATAGACAGCATGGATTCATCCCGGGGAAATCGTGTCAGACAAACCTGGTGGAATTCTATGACTGGGTGACAAGTGCCTTGGACCTGGGTAGACCAGTGGATGTCCTCTTTCTGGACTTCAGCAAGGCATTTGACTCAGTTCCTCATGGGGGCCTGTTGGATAAACTAGGAGAAATGGGGGTGGGAAACCAGATGATCCGATGGATAGGCAATTGGCTCAGGACGGACCAGAGGGTCGTAGTTGAGTGGGATAATCTCTTCCCAAGAAGGGTCATTAGTGGGGTCCCACAGGATCAGTCCTTGGGCCCCTTCTGTTCAGCGCCTCGTGATCTGACATAGGACAGGAATCCAGGAGTGAGATGAGTCTCTTTGCAGATGACTTGAAACTGGGGGCAGTGGTGGATGGGGAGGAGGGAGGGAGGGTGGCCCTGCAGGGGACCTGGAGGCTCTGGAAAGATGGTCTAGAAAGTGGAAGCTGAGGTTTAATGCAGGAAATGCAGGTACTCCATCTGGGGCCAGAAACCCAGGCCAAGTGTACACCCTGGGGAAATACTACAAGTCTCAATGGCTGAGAGGGACCTGGGGGTGGTGGTGGATGTCAAGATGAACAACTCTGAGACTTGTGGGAGGGCAGCAGCCAAGGCCAACAGGATGCTGGGATGCATCGCTAGAGGATCACCTCCAGGAGGAGGAAGTGATACTCCCCTGTATAACTCTTGAGTGAGGGCGCACCTGGAGTACTGCGTGCAGTTTTGGAGGCCACATTTAAAGAGGACATTAACCTCCTGGAGAGGGTCCAGAGGAGGGCAACAAAATGATTTGGGGCTTGGGGACAGGACCTATGAGGAGAGGCTGAAGAGCTAAATATGTACACTTTGGAAGAGAGAGGGACCGGGGACATGATAGAGGTCTTCAGGTACATGAAGAGGGTAAATAGGGAGGAACAGTGAGGGTGCTTGAAGGAAGGAGGAAGGGCCACTAGGGGCATGGGTGGAAGCTGGAGGGGAAGATTCAGGGAGAAAGGAGGAGGTGCTACTTCACTGAGAGGGTGGTAGAGCCATGGAATGCACACACTAGGGGCTGGTGGAGGCAGAGACAGTGGAGGGGTTCAAGAGGGGTGGGACAGGTACAGGGAAGGTTCAGGAAGCAAAATCCAATGCAGCAAGAATATCCGGAACTGGGAAGGGAGAAGCCAGAGAAGGCGAGGGGGACAGCAAGGTCAGCACCCAGGGTGGGGGCTGACCAAACGAGCAGACACGAAAGACCATTAGGCCTATTCTGCTGGCATTTTAGTATGTTAGTATGTTAGTAAGTCCACTGGCAGATGAGGGGGCGGTGGAGGAGAAGAAGGGGGATACAGATACTGGGGGTATCCATAAGACAGCTATCCATATCCCGCCGGTGGGAAGCCTGGCCGGGTACTGAGGCAACAAGCTGTGCTGCGGCGGATAGGCGGCGTTGGGCCTCTGGGGTACGGATACCGCGGGCCATGGTATGCGGCGTCAGATAGGACGGGTTGGGTACCCAGGGAGCAGGGGTCTGCAGGAGCAGATGGCCCTGGAAGCGACCCAGCGGGCGGGCACGGAATGGGAGGCCCAGCGTAGGGGCAGTGTCCGGCAATGGAATATTGTCAGGTGTCGGGTAGGCCGGCATTGGCGTCTGAGGATCTGGCGTCAGGTCATCTGACCCAGCGGGAGGGAGACCTGACGGCAGCATATCCACCTCCTCCGTGTCACCCGGGGAAGAAGGATTACCATCCCTGGGATCCAGCAGAGGAGACGCTGGCGCCTCGGAGTGCAACGAGCGTTGCAGTGAGCCTGGGACGACAGATAGGCCCGAAGGGTCCGGCGTCAGCTCTAACGCCGAGTGGTCTGTCTTATCGATGGGATCCGGGTGGATGTCAGAGGAGCCGGCGTCCGATTTATCAGACCCAGCACCCGATGAAGGCCGCAAAGGAGGGGCGGCCTCGGTGGGTGCTTTGGAGGCCGTGCGCTGCCCTAGAGGGTCAGGCATCTTAACGGTCTTGCCCAGGCGGGCGTCGGAGGAGCTGACGTCCAACTTATCAGGGCCACTTGAACCAGAAGGCCGCATGGCGGTGACCTTACTGGGAGCAGCTGCCTCCTTAGACCCAGAGGCTCCTGAGGTGCCCGAGCGTGAGCCCGACGGGAGGGTTGACACTGTCTTGGAAGCCTCCAAGATGGCTGCCATGGAGCTGCCTCTCAGGAGAGGCATTACTTGCAGCACCGCGACCCCAGCCGAGGCTGCGGCGACTGATGAGGCATCCTGGTCCTGGTGCTTCTTCTTGTGGTGGTCCTCTAGAGAAGTCGAAGACGCTGAAATTTTTTCAGTTCCTTTTCCATGGAGGTCATTTTTTGTTTAAGAACGTGGGCCTCCAGGGACTGCTGCCTCTGCTTTCGGGTGGCCGCGTTAAACTGCTGGCAGAGCTGGCACTTCTCGATGGGGTGATCGGGTCCTAGATAAAAAAGGCACTGGGAATGCCTGTCCTTATGCGGGAGCTAGGCACCACAAGAATCACACTTGTTTTTGTGCTTGGAGGGAGTCGGGGACGACATACACAGCAGCTGTAGGTAAGGCGGACAAATTATCGAAAAAAGTAGAAATAGGCGGTAAAAAACTACCGATGATTGACTGCGAAGCAGTGCACATAACCGCAAGGCACTGCACGCACTAACGGTGGGAAAGAACTGGAAGGCAGGCATGGAGGACCGCCCCTTTATACTGAAGTCACCTGATGTCGGTCACTTTACGTGGGGGCGGTACCCCGCCAGAGACTGCTAGCTAGAAATTTTTCCATGGGGTCCTGATGCCTGCCGTCTTCAGTCCTATTTGTAATTACCTACTGCAAGAGCCCTCTCGAAGTAAGATAGTGCAACTACACTTCAACACAAAAAAATATAAAATTATGCACATAGGAAGTAAGAACCCAAGGGCAAAATACTAGCTCGGGGAGGGACTCGAGGTTACAGAGCAGGAACGGGACCTGGGATCACAATTTTGGATAACCTGAAGGCCAGGAATCAATGCGATCGGGCAGTGGGGAGGTCAACCAGATTATTGGCATGCATAGGAAGGGCCTTTACCAGCAGGAAAAAGGAAGTGATCATGCCACTATAAAAAAACTATAGGCAGACCACAACTAGAATACGGGGTCCAGATCTGATGGCCACACTTACAGGGTCACAGAGACATGCTGGAGTGGGTCCAGAGAAGAAAAACCAAGATGGTTCAAGGGCTGCATGGGAGGTCACACAAGAAAGCAGCTGGAGGAACCAAACACCTAGAAACTGGAGATGGGGGGTTATGGCAGAAACCTTCAAATAGCTTAGGAATAAACAGAGTGAGGTAGCATCTTCAGGATGAGTGAGAACAAATCCACTAGGGACATGCATTCAAGCTGGAGGGGGGTAGATTTAGAGAAGATGTAAGGGGGCAGTTCTTCACAGAGAGGGTGGTGGGTCCATGGAATAGGCTGCCAGAATGGGTGGTGGGATAGATTCAGTGGGCAAATTCAAACAGGCTTGGGACAAATACATGGGCTAAATAAAAGTGGAAAGGTCTGGAACAGAGGGTGTAAGATAAACTAGATGGGGGCGGCATTTCAGGCAGATGGGAGATGAGCCAAGGAGTCCTTTTCTGCTAACAAATTTTCCATGTTTCTATTTTACAAATGTTCACATACAACAGAAGTTATGCTCCTAATAGACTTTTTTGGAGTGCTGATTTCTGCTTGTTAAGTGTGGTGCAAACATTATGTTGATTGTTGCCAAGGTTGTTAATTGCTGCTTGTTAAGCTTGAGGCAGGTTAGAAATCTGATATGCAAATGATGGGCTTGACTTGGCTATGAACAGTAAAATCAAGATGGAGTCACTCTTTGTGTCTAAAGTTGTTTTCCATACTGTTTTGGTACCTCTCAATATTCATGCTCTGTTCTGCAGGTTAGTGAGTTCATGTCAAAATGCATTTTGTGGTGAATCATATTACTTCTATGGAATTCAAATGCATTTAAACACTGTTTTGTACTGTAGTAATTGCTTTAAAGCCCAGAGGGTTGTGATGTAACATTCTGTGTGGGGTCCTTTTTTATTTTACTTATTTCTTGAATCTGTGTAATTCCTGCACTTTGAATTTGAAATCATTTGCTGTGAAGACAAGATGGGTAGCTTGGCTATGACATCTGCTAAGGGGGTGGCATTTGAACTGTTTGTAATATGGGTTATCATGCTTTTTACAATTCATTATCCTAGTTTTACAGGAGTCCTGTTCTTTTACCTATTTCCTTGGCTGAGCAGACTGCAACACTGGGAGGTCTAGGGAGGTGCAAAAGGTCACACACTCAGTATTTGGCCTTAACAGGATTTCTGCAGCACTGTGTATGTTTTTAGTTTTGCTGGGGTGTTAAAATGTTGAAAAATACTTTGTATGGTTTTGAAACTAAGGTAAGAAAGTTCAAGAATATTCTGTTATTGATGATACCACAACTTCTTGGTTTGGGCATTTGAAACTGATATCATTAGTTATTTATATTAGGGTGCAGTGTGTAAGTGGGTGTACATAAATATTCCAAACCTTTTAAGTCAATCCAGTTATTAGGATGTTTTTAACTGTAACACTGTTTTAATCGTTGTCAGTTATGCGGTAAGGCTGCTGTTTCCCTAATAAGCTACTTTACTGTGTTAGTAAAAAATGTTCTACTTTTACAATTGCTCCTTTGTGTGAACAATGAAACTAGTACGTTTGTACCCGGAACTGTGCCTGGAAATAAGCTTTGGCTTAGTGCATCTCTCTCGGTCAACACAGAAATAGTGTACTGCCTGGAATTAATATAAATGCTCTGCAGTAGTCAGCTATCATTTTTTACTTTTCTTTCTTTTCTTGATAATTAAGTGATTTTCTACCTGACAGTACCAGGTGTGATGTGTGGAACAGCACTTTACCTGGAGGCTGACATTGTCAGTTCTATTCCTCCAAATACACCATCAGGATTGTGACTGCACTGAATGTGACTTTACTAGTAACGAAGAACAGACCATCTCTTGCTGCTTGACAGGTAACGATGACAAATGCTACCAATCAGGCAGCTGGGCTTGATATAACAATGCATGAGGTCACACGCTGTCCGGGGAGGGATGAACAACTCGATATGTCTGCATCCAGGTAAAGCACTGCTTTTCACATCACACCAAATACAATTAGGTAGAAAACCATGAAAATGAGGCACATATAAAGAAAACACTCCAGAAGCAAAAAAGTAAACAGGGACTCCTTTCAAAATTCCTGAAATTTTCTGCCTGCTTTTTTTTGGTGCTACTATCTCTTTAAGTAACTAAATAAGGTGTAAACAGGTGCCCCGATGTGACCAATGGTTATCCAGAAGGGGCTGACTTAGATGTCAGGTGACGATTCCACCTGAAACTAATTTGGAATGCAAATTAAGCATTCCAGAAGTTAGTTTGTGCACAGTAACACATGCTTAAAAAAAATACACCCTAATGTTTTGTCAATTTTATTAGTTTCCTTGTCAACAGAGAGCTCCTTTCCAATAGCTAAGGGGGGTGTACGTGTTTGCTTTAGTTTGTTTTCACTGTTCATGCCAGTGCCCTGTAAGTACCTTGAGAGTTTCCATTTTATGGTTATTGAAATCTTATTGTCCATGAGAGCTGCAGTAGCATATGAGCCTGGTTCCCCACTGTGCAGCTGCTCAAAGAATGGTCCCTCACAGATCTCTAACCCCTGTGTGCTCTCAGTGCTAAGGTACTCTATGGCACAACCCCTTAGAACTGCCTAGAAGAGTGTAAAGGGGTTGTTACTAAAAGTCAATAGCGTGTCTTGTGAGGTTGCGTTGCTCTGAAGATGGCACTGCATACTATTGCATAGTACCCCACTCCCTTCTACGCGTGGTTGTAGTGCGGCCGAGACCACACAGGAATGGCTCTGACCTCCACTGAATATGGTGGGGGTTGCTAGTAAGAACTGGCACATCAACACTACTGTAATGATTCTGTGGCAGTCCCTGCGCTGTGAATTGGGTCCAATATCTTTACCAGGCAACTGCTCTTAGGAAAGAAAGAACAGTTATGTAAGAACTTACTGTAACAGTATATTTTCGAGGGGATCTCAGTCATCAGGTCACACTGTAGGAACTTCACTGTCAGTGAAGCAGGATCCACATGGAAGATCTTCAGCAGTACAACTGGGGCCGCCCACGCCGTCGACATCTACCGACGTCATCAGCCCTATGAAGGTGTGAGTGGCCCTGCTTCCTCCTCAGTTCTTTCCTCTGGAGACAAAGGGAGCATAGCTCAAGCCATGGGGCACCGAGGAGAGAGAGGTGTCCAGACTGTATGAAAGGCTGGATATACCAGATAGCCACTTCCAGGAAAGAGCCCCAAATGGGCTTGGTAGGAGGGAAAGCAGACCTGATGACTGAGATCCCCTCACAGATCTACTGTTACGGTAAGTTCTTACGTAACTGTTCTGTTTTGTTCGGGGGTATCTCAGACATCTGGTTACACTGTAGGAATGATTCCCACACAATTACAGATGCACACAGACAGTCTAGGGGGAAGGCCAACCTTAAGCTTAAGACAGGAGGCCCTGCAGCACAACCCTGCCAAATCCTACACAGGCTCTAAAGGCAAAGTCCAGACTGTAGTGCTTGATAAAGGTATGGGCAGTACTTCAGGTGGCAGCCATACAAATGTCAGCAGCTGAGACCCCTCTGAAATAGGCCACAGAGGTAGCCATGTCTCTTGTGGAATGAGCTTTGACTGTTCCAGGCAATTCTTTGCCGTACTTATTGTAGCAAAATACAATGCAATTTGCTAACCATTTAGATAAACATTGTTTGGAAATGAATACCCTCTCTACCTGAAATGAAAAAACAAACAACTGCTTCGACTTTCTGCATTCCTTGGTTTGAAGCAGATACTATTTCTAAGTCCTGCACACATCTAACATATGGAGCAGTGTTTCCCCTGGCTTGGCATGCCTGGGAAAATAAACAGGAATGTGGATAGATTGGATCAGTATACACTTAGATGCCACCTTAGGAAGAAAAGTACAGTTACATAAGAACTTACCGTAACAGTATATCTTCAAGAGAGAATCCTGCAGTGGATCACTGCATGTAGGACTGCGTCCTCTGGCATTAAGACCGCAAGGCAAACTTTTCCAGCAGTGTCTGGCGGGGACCTACCACCTGACGTCATGCGGATGGACATAAGCGTGACCCTATATAGTGGGTGGTCCCCATGTCAGCTTTCCAGTTCTCCTGCGGAGATCCAAATAGGATGACACAGAAGAAAGGATGAAATTCTGGAGCCCAGTTCAGAAAGGCTGAAAGAAAAGCAGAAAACTGGGGAAGGAGGAAAGGTGACCTACAGCAGGAATCTCTCTCGAAGATCTACTGTTAAGTGGTGTTATTACTTAACTGTACTATCTTATTTCAAGAGGGGTTCCTGTAGTAGGTCATTACATGCAGGACTGAATCCCAAGAAGTCACCATAGAGAGACCAGAGAGGCACAGGAGGAGGAGCAACTGAGAAACAGCACAGGACCAGCCTAAGACAGTAGACCCTGCAAGACGGCAAGGCACACCCAGCCCTACGCCTAGAGGCAATGTCCAGACTGTAGTGTTTTGTGAAGGTATGGACGGAACTCCAGGTTACTGCCGCACAGATCTCTGCTGCAAAAACATTTCGCAGAAACGCCGTGGAGGTAGCCATGCTGCTAGTAGAGTGAACGCTGATCTCCCCTGGAAAAGGTTTGTTGTACTTCTGGTAGCAGAAGTGAATGCAGTTACTGTGCCATTTGGAAAGGCACTGTTTAGAAACTGCCGACTCCAAGGATTTGGGAGCAAACGAGGCGAAAAGCTCATCAGACTTTCTGGACTTCTTAGTTCTATGAACATAACATCTGAGGATTCTATGAACATCCAAGATAAGAAGGAGATCCTCCCCCCACCCCCCTCGGTTTGAATTAACAGGGCAATAAACTGGAATTCAACCGTCTGATTTACGGTGAACTCAGAAACCACCTTAGGACGAAACTTAGGATTAGTACGCAGGACCACCTGGTCCTTGTGGAAAATCAAAGGCGGCTCCATATGCAACAGGGCCTGAAGCTTGGAAATCCTACGAGCAGAAGTAATGGCAACTAAAAATAGCACCTTCCAGGAAAGGTAGCTCATGTCATAGCTCATCGTGGGGTCAAAGGGAGAAAGCATAAGCTTCTCTAACACAAAATTCAAATCCCAAGGTGGGGAGAGGTTATGAATGGGAGGTTTGAGGAGGAGGATCCTTTTCAAATGGTCTTAGAGACCTCCAACTGACCACATTTTCCTTCCATTGGCACGTGGTAGGCCAAGATGGCTGACAAGTGAACTTTAAGGGATGAACATGACAGACCCGAATTAGACAGGTACAGGAGGTACTCCATGACCTGAGGAGCAGAGCAGGTAAAGGGGTCTCAGCCTGTAGAAGCCACCAAAATGGAAAAATGCTTCCATTTCATGGCATAGGTGGATCTGGTGGAGGGTTTCCTCGCTTCTACCAGGACCTGAGTGACCTTGGGAAACCCTGAAATGAGCTCTGATTATGTCTGAAGGAGCCACGCATGAAGATGCAAGGTCCTGAGTCCTGGATGTACCAACCTGCCTTGATCCTAGTCAACGGATCATGCCTGAGGAAGTAAAAAGGTGGGGGTTCCACTGAGAGCTGCTGCATCAGCGTAAACCAGATTTGCCTCGGCCAGAGAGGAGCGACGAGGATCATCAGAGCTCCCTCAGCCTGGAGCTTGAAGTACCCTCTGAAGAATGGGAAAGGAGGAAGCCATACAAGAACTAGCCTGTCCAACATAGTGACAACGCATTGTGCCAAGCTCCAGGCTCTGGAACAAATGAGCAAAGCTGATAATTTTGCGTTGGATGGGGAGGTAAACAGATTGATGTCTGGGCGACCCCACCTCTGGAAGAGACAGTCTGCTGCCTCCTGACTTAATTCCAGTTCGTGAACAAAGGACGACGTCTGACTGAGGCTGTCCACCAGGACATTGTGAACACCTGGAACATGCACAGCTGCAAGAAACAGGTTGTGCTGGACTGCCCAATTCCACACCCTCATCGCCTCCCTGCAGATGGGGTATGACTGGGTGCCTCCCTGTTTGTTGATGTACCAGACTACAGACATATTGTCTGTCTAGATCAGCAGTGTTCCTCTCTATAGGATGGTCTGAAAAGCCTGAAGGGTGTAAAGAACCATCCTCATCTCCAGAATATTGATGTGTAAGGACATCTCCAGCTGGGACCATAAACCCTGGGTTCGATGGTCCCCAAGGTGCTCTCCCCAACCCAAACAAGAAGCGTCTGCAGTGAGGGTCCATAGAGGATGGGAACTTTGAAAGGGAAGTCCCTTGGGCAGATTCAGGGGGTCTAGCCGCCATAGTAGATCCCTCTTGACCACGCTGGAGACCAGAATGGGATGGTCCAGAATGTCCAAGCACTGGTCCCACTGGACATGTAACGTCCACTGGGAGATTCACATATGCAACCTGGCTAAAGAAACTGTGGAGATAGAGGCTGCTATCAGGCCCAGCAAGCGTAGCAATGCCCTGACCAGAAGAGATCTGGACAAGATCACCAGGACGACCTGCTCTCGAAGAGTTTCCGCTCTGACTGAGGGAAAGGCTCTGCACTGGACCATGTCCAAACCACCACTAAGACCTGAAGGTTCTGAGAGGGGTTAAAGATGACAGGGAGACTGACTGTGATCCCAGTTGGAGAAAAGGTCCAGGTAATAATAATAATAACAACTTTATTTATTAAGTGCCTTTTAAATATCAAGGCGCTTACAGTATTTAAAACATAATTCCTAAAAAACAATGACAAATCATAACAATTCATGAAAAAGCCTGACTCCACAAAAAAGGTTTTTAGTGCCTGTTTTAAGCTCCCCACGGTTGCACATTCCCGAAGCTGACGGGGCAGAGAATTCCAGAGGGTTGGGGCCGCAAACATAAAAGCACGGGCTACAGAAGATTTCAAAGTAACCCTCGGAATCTCCAGCAACCCCTCGTCAGCCGAGTGGAGCTGTCGCACAGGGGTATAAGGAATCAGAAGCTCTTTCAAGTAGCCGGGGCCAAGTCTGTGTAGGGCTTTGTAGGTCAATAAACCTACCTTAAAGGTGATCCGCCACTGAATCAGCAGCCAGTGCAGACTGTGCAGCACAGGGGCAATATGTGATCTCCTAGATGCCCCTGTCAATAATCGAGCAGCAGCGTTTTGCACTAGCTGCAAACAGTTGATATCAATCCCAGGAAGCCCTAAGTAAAGGGAGTTGCAGTAGTCAAGGCACGAGGTCACAAAGGCACGAACCAACACAGGCAGATCACTGGATGGAACAAAGTGTTTGACCCTGTCAATGTTCCTAAGATGACAAAAGGCTGACTTAACGACTGCTGACACCTGATAACGAAGGGTCAGCCCATCGTCAAGCATCACTCCCAAGTCGTGCACTCGTTCTGAGGTAAGGATCTGAGCACCACCCAGAATTAATCCAGAGGGCTGATCAGTCCTCAACCCCTCCATCCTGTGCCCCGGGTCCACAACCATAACCTCGGTCTTTCCCGCGTTCAACTTTAACCAGCTCGAATTCATCCAGTCTTGGATTTCAGTGAGGCAGCTATTAAATACTGAGAGAGCACTAGCCTGGTCGGGGTCAAACGACAGGTAGAGCTGGGTATCATCAGCATAGCAGTGGGTAACTGCGAGGGACTCCAGAAGGCTGTCCCTGCATGGAGATGACAGTAGCCAGTCGTACAGGTAGGAGAACACTGCTATACCCTGATGGCGTAAGGGCCACCGCCACCACCGCGAGGCACTTTATAAAAACCCTGGGTACTGAGGAAGGCCAAAGGGGAGGGCTGTGAACTGGAAGTGCTTCCCCTGGAAACAAAACCAGAGGAAGCGGTGGTGGTCAGGAAGATTGGGATATGCAGGTAGCGTCCTGCATGTCTAAGGCACAGAGCCAGTGGTCCTGCTGCAGAAGGGGCAGGAGGCTCTGAACAGTCAGAATGCAAAACCTCTTGTACTCGACAAAGAGGTTCAGACTGCTAAGGTCCAAGATTGGTCTGAGGTCGCCCGACTTTTTTGGGACAAGGAAGAAGTGGGAGTAAAACCCTCTTCCCTTTCCCAGCCACAGGCACAGATTCTATTGCTGCGTTCCATTCCAGAGTCCTGATCTCTTCCTCGACCAACGGGGCTTGGTGCAGGGAGTAGTGCGAGTGACCGGGAGGAGAGTCTGGAGGCAACTCCAGAAACTCTAGCATGTGCCCTTGAGAAATGAGCTGTAGGACCCATGCGTCTGAGGTGATATCCTCCCACTCCTGGACGTGAAGGGCGAATCTTCCCCCCACTGGCTCCACATTTTGAAGTGGAGGGGAGGGAAGACTGGGGGTGAGTCAGGAGGCAGAGGGCAAGGCCCTCCTGCGATCTCTGAGATTGGCAGCGGTGGAGAGAAAGAGGAGCCAGTGGCTCGTCTTTTGATCTGCTTCTTTGGGGCCAATTGCTTCCCTTGGTGCTTGAACTGGCGCTCGAAGGGCTGCTTCTTTAGAGTACCAGCCCTAGACATGGAATGGACTAATCTGAGGCCTGACCACTATTGTGGAGGCCCATAATCAAATCTCTAGCGTCCTGAATGGCTGCTTGTACATCTGTCAACAGACCAGAAATGCACAGCAGCAGAGGAGCAGGCCATCGAATCATAGGTGGCTCAAAGAGCATATCTGCCGGAAATTTTAGAAAGACAAAGCTCTTTAGCAAGCTCCTCTCTGAGGTCGGAGTCCTCCAGGGATGAGATCTTGGCCTCAAGCTTAGCCAAGGTGGCCTTCTGAAATGTCACCATGTGCGCCACATAATTTAGGGAGCACAGGACACGGGCGTGAAGAGTAAACCTTCTTCCTGAATTGCTTCAACTGTCTGGACTCCTTGTCCAGGGGGACATGCTCATGTGCTTGGGGTTAACCAAGCAGTCATGAGTGGCAGTAATGACAATGAAGTCTGCCCTGGGGTGAGAGTCCAAGAAGGGTACGCCCTCGGGAGATCCTGTCTGCCTTCTTAGGAAAAGCAGGAATGGAATGTGGCAACTTCCAAATGGTGGTAGTAAAGTCCTCATGTGGTGGTATCTAAGGAGGAACTGGTATGGGGGAGGCAGCTTCTAGATCTAAATGTTCAGCTAGATGCTTCCTCATAGGATCCAGATCCTCAGCATTCCAACCACTTGCTTGTTGGATTCTGCGGAGGAGCTCAGTGAAAGAAGGGTCCACCGGGGAGACTTGGGAGACTCTTTGCCCTTGGGGAGAGGACAGCTCATCTGAGGAAGACTCTGACATGTTGTGGTTTTAGTCAGGGGATATTCACCCTCGGACATTCAAAATCCAGGAGAGGATGTCCTGAGGGTAGTTCTAAGACATATAACGTGTGCAGTGAACTGGCAGGAGACGGGGGTTGGGGCACTGCCACAGGGCTAGGAAGCCTACGCTCCAGGTGGAGACTAGCTGGGACCTCATGTCCTTCCACCAAGACTGCTAAGAGATTGAAAGTCTGGTTGTGGAGGAGGGAGAGGTGGAGGAGGTGGGTTGGCTGGGGGGTGTAATAGTGAGTTCCCAAACCCGCATACTGAGGAGGGTAGTCCCTGATAATATGGTTATCTCTGTTGATACCAGGAAATAGCCCTGGGAATAATGAGGCATCAACGGGCCCAACAGCAGAAGGAGGGTGCCTGATGTCCGGTAAAAATAGAGTGGATGGATGGCAGGTCTTGGCCTAGAGGCATGAGACGGACCAGTATAACACCTGATGTCATGACAGCTGACATCCGTATGGCCGTCGTCAGGGTAGTCAACAAAGGAGTGAGCGTCGGGACCGCATGGCGTAGGGGTGAGCTGACGCCAGACCCTGCAAGGGGCCGAGCTGCCTTCCCTGACAGAGGGAGTGATGTGAAAGATCCGACGGCGCTTCTGACGTCAAAGGAGGAGCAGCAGGCAGGAGGTGATCCGATGCCAGAATAGCTATAGGGCCTGGTGAAGGGGAAGTATCCCACAACGGGATCTGAGGAACCGCTTAAGGAGTGGGCAAAGACAGGACCACTTCCAGGTGTCCTTCCTCCTCTGTCCCAGACGTAGGCTGTGGGGCAGGGGAAACCACTGGGGGAGGTGGAGAGGAAGTCTCCCGGCCAGGCAGAGCCCAGGGGGAGGACCAACTCAGAGAAGCCAGCACGATTTGCCGGATGTCGGGTGTGATGGCATGAGCCCCCAACAGGAGAGCAATGCCAGAGTGGTCGTCAGAGGTGACCGACTGACAAGGCAACAGGACGGAGGCGTTGAAGGTGGGATCCTTGAGCGGACTACTGGCTGCTTTTAAACACTGTCCGATTCACCGACCACTGGGTGGGCCCCGGAGGAGCTGGGATCCGACTTGCCAGAAAGGACCGGGTGTTCGCCGGAGGAGCCAGTGGACAACTTGCTGGTTGAAATAGGTGGGAAGAAGGCAGAGGCACTGGAGGTCATCCCTGAAGCTGCCTGGGTCACCATGAAGGTGGGTGGCGGCGGGGAGAAGGCTTACTGGCTGAGGGTCGGTCCTGGTCCTCATGGCACTCCTTTCCTCGGTGTCTCTCCTTGTCTTTTTTTCTTCTTCTGTTTGTCCGATGAAGGGAAGAAGCTGACTCACGAATTTTCTGCATCTCCTTCTCAAGTGAAGCCATTCTGGACTTAAGGAGATGGGCCTCCAGAGCCTGCTGTCGTCGTTTGTGGGTGGCCTGGTTGAAGGGCTGGCAGTCAGAACAGGCCATGGTGTTGTGGTCTGGGCCTAAACAGAAGAAGCAGAGACGATGGCCATCTTTGTGGAGAATTTGCGCCCCACACTTGGCGCACTTCTTCTTTGCCTTTGGAGGCGGAAATGGAGAAGACAAAGTGCGGAAAATGGACTGGTATACGATGAAAATAAGAAATAATGGTGATCGACAAAAGCTGCACATTACTGTGAGGTACTAGTGCAGGTCGACGGTGGAAAAGAACTAGAAAGCGGGCGTGGGGACTGCCCACTATATAGGGTCACGCTGCAATGTCGGGTGGGCGCTCCACCGACAGACACTGCTGGAAAAGTTTGCCGTGCAGTCCTGACACCAGAGGGCGCAGACCTACATGTAATGAACTACTGCAGGAACCCTCTCAAAGTAAGATCTTAGGATTCATGCACAAAGACACCCTGTCTTTGTGGAAAATCAAATAAGTCTCCTGGCACCAGAGGGCCTGAAGCTCTGAAATCCTTCAAGCATAAGTAATAACAACTAAAAATAATGCTTTCCATGAAAGGAAGCATAGCTCGCAAGTTGCGACTGGCTCAAAAGAAGACAGAGACAACTTCTTCAAAACAAAATTAAAATCCCAAGCCGGGACAGAGGAACAAGTTGGAGGTTTCAGATGCAGAATGACCCTCAAAAAGGTATGGGAGACATCCAGCTAAGCTGTGGTACGGTCACCCACTGGCTCATGAAAGGCTGAAATAGCCAAAAGGAGCACCTTGAGGGAGGAGTACCGGAGACCTGAGTCAGAGAGCTCACATAATCCAGGATCTGGTTCACCGGACAAGTAAAGGGCCCAGATTATGCTTGGTAGCCCATATAGCGAACCGTTTCCACTTCCTGGCATAAGTGGCATGAGGTGGAAGGCTTTCGGGCGGCCAGCAGGACTTCCCCCACTCTGCTGGAAACTCCAAATCTGGTGATAGCTATGTGCTCAGGAGCCAAGCGTGGAGATGGAGGGACCTGAGGTTGGGATGGACCAGGGTCCCCTGACCCTGGGGCAGCAGACTGCTGCAGAGGGGGAGAGAGAGACTGGAGGTTCCTCAGCCAGCTGCTGTAGTAGAGGAAACCAAATCTGACAAGGCCAGAATGGGGTTACCAGTGTCATGCTGGCCCCCCTCCATCTGCAGCTTGATGAGTACCCTCTGAATCAGAGGAAACGGAGGTAAGGCATAAAGAAACCTCCCGCTCCAGGAGAGGGAAAACACGTCTTGCCAGAAAACTCCAGGCCCCAGATCGAGTGAGCAAAAACTGGGTGGTTCTGTGTTGAGTGGGGACGCAGAAAAGGTCCAACTTTGGATGATCCCATCTGTTGAACAGATCTTCTGCGATTGAAGAAAAAGCTCCTACTGGTGCATGCTGGACTGAGTCCGGCTGAGGCTGTGTTAGCACTCTGGCATGTGAACTGCTAAGAGGGTCAGGCCACTATCTAGTGTCCAGTACCACCACTCACTGCCTCTCTGCATAGGGGGTACAAATGCATTCCCCCGCTTGTTGATGTTGATTCACTCAGACAACCTCAATGTCGTGTACAACAACTGACCCGGAAGAAGATGCTTCTGAAAGGCCTGCATGGCATACAGAACCACCTGCATCTCCAGAACATTGATATGCAGGGAGGTTTCGATCTGGGTCCAAAAAGCCTGGGTTTGAAAGGGACCCATATGAGCCCCCCAGCCCAAACCGGACACATCTATGGTGAGGATTTGTTGTGGAGATAAGATCTGGAATGGAACTCCTTCCAACAGGTTCAGGGGCTCCATCCATAACTGCAGCACCCTGTGGATTGGGGAGGAGACCAGCACCAACTGATCTAGTTTGTCCGTTCGCTGATCCCACTGAACTCTCAGAGTCCACTGGATGATTCGCATATGGAACCTGGCCAGTGGAATGGTGGGATTGGCAGCTGCCAACAGTCTCAATAGCCTCAGGTACACCCTAGCCAGAATATAATGGCTCTGGGCCACCTCCTGAGCCTGGGCAATAGACACCCGCTCTGTTTAGGGTAGGAAGGCCTTCCTTGTGCTGAGTCTAGAACAGCCCTATGTATTGCAGCCTTTGGGACAGAACCAGAACCGACTTTGGCAGATTGACAGTAATGCCAGAGAGGAACAACTCAAGAGTTCTCTGTAAAGTACCCAGGAGCTGTTCCATGGAGAAGGCCTTTGAAGCCAATGGACCAGATAAGGGAAAACTTGCATTCCCTCCTTCTGAAGGCCACAGCTACCGCTGCTAAACACTTAGTAAGACCTGCATTACAGTAGAAAAGCTGAAGGCAGCACTTTGAACTGATAATGCTCACCCTGGAAAAGAAAACAGAAGAACCTCCTGTAGGGGAAACACCGAGATGTGCAGGTAAGCATCCTGCATGTCAAAAAACAGACAGTCTCCTTTCTTCAGAAGGGCATGAACCCTAGCAAAGTTACCATTCAGAACCTTTCGTACTGGACATACAGACTGATGTCCTTAAGGTCTAAAATGGCTTCAGATCTCTGGTCTTTTGGAGACCAGGAAGAATCAGGAATAAACCCTTGTTTCTCTGGTGCCTGGGCACTAGCTTGATGGCCTGCTTGTGCAGAAGGGACTGTACCTCCTCCTAGAGAACAGACAAGTGGGCCGGGGTTAGTTGGAGGCAGAGGAGGAGTCTCGGGGTTGCTCAGTGAGCTCCAGAGTGTGTACTCTTTCTATGATTTAAAGAATCCAGGCATCCAATATTATGATTTTCCAATGATTAAGATGGCAGGAAAACCAACCTCCGATCACCACCTCTTGGTCTAGGATGGGGGCTGGTAAGAATGGATCCAGCTGCTGGTCCATCACCTCTGGGATGCTTGGCCACAACTCCAGCAATGGAGGAACGGGTAAGGCAGCAGATGTCTTCTTTGTCCTGGGGCCGAAAGGCTGTTGCTGGCCTATTGGATGACTTATGAAAGTGAGGGTGCTGTCTGCTCTTAGGTTATGTGTGATAAAGTGATTTGACAGATTTGATAGCCCTGCCAGATGCCTGCAAGTCATTAATGATACGCTAGACATCTGGTCCAAAAAGTTTAGAGCCATTGAAGGGGGCATTAAGCACCATCTGCTGCACATCGGCAGCAAAGCCAGAGACCCCTAGCCAGGAGTGCCTATGAAGGTAAATGCAGGTGGCAAAAGCCCTCGCAATAGTGTCCGAGATATCATAGAGGCCTGCAGAGGTGTTTGCTGACATCTTCTGCAGTCTGCAAGCATTGGAGCACCTCCTGCTTCTGTGTACCTTCTGGGAGGGCCTGGGCAGTGGCTTTGCCTTTCTTCCAGTTGGTGTTCTGGTACTTTTACCATATGTGACAGATAATTGGTAATTCTCAGCCAAAGGGTGGGAGGAGGAGTACAAACCCTCTTGCCCCAAAGATAAATTCTGCATGACTGTTTGTCTGGGGAGGGAGCTAAGGTGCTTGGGCATCTTAACCTGTCATGAGCTGCCTTTATGATCACTAAATCTGTTTCAGGCTGGGCAGTATAATAAGAAACCCCTGAGGGGCATGGTAAAGTTATCTCACTGGCAAGGCCAGCTGCTGCAGTGGTTGCATTCCTTAAAGCAGGCAGAACAGGGGAATGATCTTAGGAGGAGACTCTGGCTCTCTAGTAAACCCACTAGATCTTTCCTGGTGACATCTTCCTCCTCAGTATGGAACCCCATACCTGAGGACAACTGCTTCAACAAATTGAAGAAGGTGGTGTCCTCTGGAGGAGACCTAGGGTGTGTTTGACAGTCCTCTCTGACTGAGGAAGCCGAGATCTGAGGTGAGAGATTCTTCCTCCTCCTCTTATCAGCAGGAAGGATAAGATCCGGTGGTATTCCTCCTTAAGGTTGATCTCTTCCAAATCAAGGTCCAATGTCTTATGTATCGACGACAGCCCACGGGAGGACCTGCGGCCATCGAGGGAGGAGTCAGCAGCGGAGCTGCTGTAGATGGGCGAGGCGATGTGGGCCTGTATGCGCTAGCTGGTGAACAATCACCAAGGTAAATGTTGTCAAAATCTCACTGAGGTCGATGAGCATTGAATACTGCGTAGATGATGGAAGGGGAGTCAATAGTGCAGGGAGTGATGACCTGCCATAAGGACACTGGAAACCCAAAGAGCCTGAAGGCTGCTGGCCTGGGGAAAATCGGGCCTCAATAGGAGGGCCGCAGTAGCGATCTTGTCGGCGCTCAAGGGGTTGTGACCTAGAGGTCAATGGCCGAAATCACCTTAAGTCAGACGGAGTGTGCTGCTGGTATGGTCTAGTGACAGTGCGCCATGGACAGCCATTTTATACATCAGTGCTGCCGCTAAAGAATCCCTGGACGAGGAAGGAGAGGCCTTTGGGGAACAGACCACCGCCAGAGGGAGCAGTCTCGATTGCAATCTTTTTATGACTTTTCCTGAGGATTTGTCTCAGGCCTTAGAGGCCTGAGAGCTCGATGACCCTGCTTGGCGACTGGGAGGCTGGGACCCAGGAGGACCCCTGCCCAGAACTGGCAACCTGTTGCTCCATTAGAAAATTTTAAGAGCTTTCTTGCATCGCCTGAGGGTTGTTTGATTAAACTTCTGGCAGAGCAAACAGTCAGAGGCTTTGTGGATAGGCCCAAAACAGCAAACACAGAGACAGTGTTCGTCTGTGGAGGCAATCTTGTATTTGCAGCAGCAGCGACGAGGAAAACAGAAGTCGAAGGATTAACTCTTGACATAAATAAAGGAATCTCTTTAAAAAAGGAGAGATTCTAAAGAAATAGGTTGAAAAAAGCCATAGGTGAAAATTAGCACGAAACTGCACTGGAGCTTCCGCAGACACCCATGTGAACAAGTCGACGGCGGAAAAAAACTGAGGAGGGAGTGGGGTTACACCTTTATAGGGTTGGTGACATCGGTAGACGTCGATAGCATGGGACGCCCCAGCTGTACTGCTGAATATCTTCTGTGTGGATCCTGCTTCACCAGCAGTGAAGTTGCTATGGTGTGACCTGATGACTGAGATACCTCAAAAGAAGATCTGTAAATATCTTAAGACAATATCTTATACTTCCCATTCAATGAATATCTGCTGTTTTGAAATGTTCAGGCTGTTCTTTTGTAACCCCTAGATGGCGCTATCCCAGGGGCTACTACCCCTGCCTGATTTGCCACTAACAGGTTGGGGGGCCTGGATCCAATGGCGGGTGCCTCCACCCAGAGGTCAGGGTTTGCAATAGTTAAACTAACTTGGTCACAGCCTCTGGGACACTGCAACCCCTTTCTTCCCACTAGTGGCCCACACAATATATCAGAATTACCTTCACGTGTATACACTTACCCCCAGGTCTGGTTCCGGCACTGGGACCTCCTGTGAAATGAGATACAGTGCAACAATCACAGTACAGTACTTTAACATAGACAAATACCTCAGGCAGTATAACTTTGCTGAAACAAGCAGCTCTGATTTATTTAGGGGATATAACAAGGACAGGGGAAATCAGGTTAATTAGCTTATCCTCCTAGCAATCTACCTATGGCTCTGTGCACAGGCCTATTCCCTACAGTTTGTCCCTTGGGAGTACCCAGGCCCTAGTGGCTAGTCCAAACCGTGGCAGCTGGTAGGGGCCCTTTTCACACAGAGAAAAGGGAAAATTGAACAGTCAGCAGTACAGTAATTCCATTTGGATTTAATGTGGCAATTCAACAGGGAGCCACCCCGAATTAGTACTCACGACCTCCAAAGAAGATATGGTCCTTCAATGTCAGCAGGGCTACTTTTGATCTCCAAGAGACTCCTCACACATTTATATGGTAAAAAAAAAGAAAGCACTATACCAGGCAGGCTGCATCTGTATCCCAATCGCATTACTGCACAATAACCAGGAGAACACACAGCAGATTCAGTTCTGACAGACCGAGTGTAATTCAACAATTTCTTCAGTCTTCTACAGGGGTGAGCCTGGTTTCTACTCTTCAGAGATCCTTTGATTCTTTTCACAGGACGGATTCAGTCCTAACAAGCAGTTACACAAGTTGTAGACCGAACTCTGGGCCTTGCACACGCTTTTTGACTGAAACTGTGCACCGAAGAGAGCACAGGGTTTCTTTCCCTTCACTTTCAGATCTCAACTGAAACTCCCAACAGACAAAAACGGGCACTTCCTTTGAGTTCCTCAGTTCTTGACTGGATTGGCTGTCACTCACAATAGACTGCTGCTGTTGGTCCAAAAAGGCACCAAGTCTAAACTTACATCTCCCAGAGTCACTGCCCATACAATCCTCTTGTGGCTGGCTCAGATTATGAGTCCCAAGTTCTGATTCGTCAAGGCATCATTTTAGAGCTAGTTTACCCCACACTGATTGGTCCAGTTCAGCAGTTCAAAACCAGAATGGGGAACTAGGCAGACAGTTCTGACTGCAAAGAAAGCAGGTTAGACAAACTGTAATTTTATTATTACTGTAAATGATTTCTGGCAATCAGTTACATCTTTCAGACAGGTTCCCTTTGCACTCCTAGTGACTGCAAAAATGGGGTGAATTGGCAGCAGCTTGAGTGGTACTCAATCAAAGAAACACATAGTCCCCATATAGAACTATATTATGTCTGCAAGCAGACAGCTTTCTTAAAGAGACAGTACCAGAGGTTCTAAAAACACTCACTGATAAATGGCTTAGCATGCCAAACACCATTCAGGCTTGGAGCATTCAAGCAAGCTCCTGGAAGTCTTTTGGGAACCCCCATTTGCAGGGGTTTACACCTTCCTGGTTTGGGAAAAGCTTGACGTCGCAAGGCCAAGCAAGTACCCTACAAGTTTCAACTGCAACCATATACATTTGCATTAGGCTCACACATGTAATCATCAGTCAATACATCATTTTACCAAGAACCATTTCTGAAACATTGCAGTACGTCACTCTTTACACAGTATAACACACACATTGTACCATAACTCAAGTTATTACCTCTTGTACATGAAACCTGAAGAGGGGACCTTCCCTATCAGTTACCTTGGGGCTGGGCAGGGGCAAGGGCACCATACTTAGGGCAACACAAGTAACTTGGAGTTAGCTTTTCATCAGTTTGGGCAATGAGCTCAGGGACACATACACTCCTTTATGGACAACATTGAGAGGCAGGTCCACTGGTCGCCTAGGGAATCATAACTGAGGTGCACCACAGGCTTTACAGCTCACCAGTCTTTCTAGGGGAGCTGTTACAGTCCCTTGCACCTGAGCCTCATTTTCAGCATTGTTCTCACTTGTCAGGGGAGTCTCCATGGGGGTAGAGAGGCTAGAAGCTTGGGGCACTTTCAGCTCCAGGAGTTACAGTTTCTGGAGTCCACAACATTTGGCTGCATGGAGAGCTTTCAGACACTGGCAGTGGACTGTCAGGGCACTCAAAATACTCTTCTTGTTCGGGTGTATCACCAGTCTGCCCCAATCTATCATTTTCCTCCCCTGAAAGCTCAAACAGTTCAACCATGCACAATGATTCCATTTCATCTGATCTGATGCTTTGCACTTCACTTTCTGGGAGCATTGGCTCCAGGGATGAAGCTGGGGGCATAGACAGTCCAGAAGGCCCAGCTTTGTCTCCAGTATTGACTAGGGGATTGCCCCGAAACAATTGACTCAGTTCTGTAAGGATAGTATTCAAAGTCACTCTCACTTTCTTCTGATATGGACTGACAGTCATGCTCAACTGGGACTTGTAGGGGGAACACTTTAACTCTGCTTCTGTAGGTGCAGACTTCCTTGATCTTTTCTTAGCAGCAGCTCTAGTCACTGGTCCAGAGGGGCATCTTCTGGGGAGCTCAGACTCAATCAGGATTTGTCCAATGGGTAGTAAATGATTTCTATGCATTGTTTTTACATCTTTTGAATTGTTCTCAGGCCTTACTTTTGTACACTGGCAGATCATCTAGTTTGCCCACTACAATGTGAGGGAGATGGTGCCATCTGTCAGCAATCTTGTGTTTGCCATGCAGTCCCAGATTTCTTAGCAATACCCATCTCTCTCCTGGAGTTCCTGTAAGCTTACCTTTTATCATACCTTTCTTTGTTGGCCAGATTTCTTTGGCAGCCATGGTTTGAGCCAGTTGGTACGCATTGAGTTAGCGGTTGGCTTTTAACTTTTGCACATACTGTGAAATAGTTGTCAGCTTGAACCCCATCAGGAGAGACACCCAAAACACACATCTACCGTAGTCGAGCTTTCTTCCAAACATCAGGCGTGGTGGGGGAGAACCCAGTGGCATCACTTTTGGTGCAGTTATAAGCATGTACCAGGGTGCTAATTTGTTGCTCCATCTAGGCTTGTCCTTTGGGTGCAGGGTGCCTAGCATATCTAGCAAAGTGCTGGTGAAACGCTCAGGCTGTGGGTCCCCTGGGGGTGGTAGGAGTGGTTCTGGACTTCTTCTACCCCCACAGAGAGCATCTCTTTGATCAGACGACTCTCAAAGTCTCTCCCTTGATCAGAATGGACTTTGTGGAGCCCCATAGTAGAACTAAAAAGTTTTCTACTTAGCACTTTGGCTACAGTGGATGCTTGGTCTTTGCAGTGGGGAAAAGCTAAGGGTTATCTCAGAAATGGCAGTGACCACCAGCATTACTGATATTTCTTTGATCTGACTCCAAACTCAGAAAATCAATACAGACCAGCTCCATGGGTGCACTGGTGGTTATGTTAACAAGGGGGCAGCCCTCTGGGGCAAAGCTTTCTCTGTGTTAGCTTACTTACAGGTCTGGGATGTGTGTTGCCTCCACATCAGCCCCCATCTTAGGCCAATAGAATCTGGATCTCACCAAGTCAAGTGTTCTGTCTATACCAAGGTGCCCCATGTGGTTGTGCAAGGACCTCAATACTGAGTCTCGAAAGGCAGGGCAGCACTTAGTTGTTGTTTGTCTACTTGTCCCCCTCTGTCTACTGTTTCTCTGTATAACAAGTTTATTGACAGCTTCAACTTAGGACCTTCTTTGTATAACAGTGCAGTTCTCAACTCTAGTGGAGCGTAATTTGACACATCTTTCCTAGGTGAGAGGGTTTCTAAAGCTGCTTTGATCATGGGATCGTGAGTTTGAGCCATGTCATACTGTCATTGTCCAGCTGGAGGCAGTGCACCAATGTCTATTGCAGAAAAGTGGCAACAAGCAGCAGGTATGCACTCCTCAGAGGCTCCCCAAGCAATCTCCTGAATTACAGTCCACTCAAGTCCCCTACTTTGTTCCTCCCTGTCAAACTTCGAGTCGAGTGCCAGATGATGTCAGGTTCACTGCCAATCGGACCCAATCATTCTGGGGAACAGGCCTCCGGAGAGAGCATCAGCATCTATGTGGTTCAGACCTGCCATTGAGGCATGAGTCATATGTAGATAATGCAGAAAAGCCACCTATGGCCAGTGGCATCCAACTTAGCTGAGGTCTGCACATAGGTCAAAGGATTATTGTCAGTTTTACTTGTATTTTAGCCCCAGCCACAGTACTCATGGAATTGGTCAACAATAGCCCACTTCAAAGCTAGGAACTCTAACTTATGTACAGGATAGTTCTTTTGGATGGGGTCAGGCTTCTACTGGCAAAGGCCACTGGTCTCAGGCCATTCTCGTGCTCTTGGTACAAATACAGCCCCCACCCTTGCAAGCTAGCATCAGTGTGCAGGATTTAAGGTTTTCTTTTGGATCGGCATAGGCCAGCACTGGAGCATGGGTAAGTTGATATATGATCTCATGAAAAGCAGTCTCACAATCAGGAGTCCAGCGGGCCCCAAATACTTCACTTGGATGAAAATACACTCTTTCAGTCTTGAGGGCGCTGACTTTTGGTATTTTTTGTGGGTTGGGATACCCTTAGTTAGAGTTAAGTAGGCTGATCACTCTTGAATAGTCCTTGATGAGCGCCGATAATAACCACAGAATCCCAGGAATCTTTGCAGTTCTTTTAGATTTTTTGGGCTGTTGTTGAGTGAATTGAGAGCCTCAACACTTGGGTTGGGTCTCTATTCCCTACATTGGATGCCTTAGTAATACACTTACTTTACTGATGTTTGAAAGAATTGACACTTATCAATGCAGTTTAAGGCCAAAAAGGAGTCCTCCAGTCTAGGTCCAATACCTTAAATAATCTGCTTTCGCATGTTCCTCCAGTGACTGCCAAACACAATAACGTCATCTAGGTACATACCAGGCACTCTAGTAAGTTCATGTCCCCCACACACGCTCCATCCAATGGGTTAAAGAAAAGTGGCTGGGGCACCTGGAAATCCCTTGAGGCATCCTCCGTTCCTTAAAGCCAAGCGGACAGATAAAGGCAGTCTTCTCCCGGTCCTCTGGGGCCGTCGGGATCTGGTAGTACTCTTGCGGAGGTCCAGCACAGAGAACCACTTGCTCCCGTTTAGGCAGTCCAAGGCATCCTGAATGCGGGGCATTGTGTACTGATCAGGGATAGTCCGCTTGGTTTGAGTGCGATAATCCACACATCACCTTACTGTTCCATTCTTTTTCCTCACTACCACAATGGGGAAGCATAAGGGCTTCTGGATTCTTGTATTACACCAGCAGCTAACATCTCTTGCAGATGCCGTCTCCCATCATCTATGTCAGCAGGTGCCAAGACGCAGACCTCTCACGAAATGGTCTTTCGTCATGCAGCGGATATTGTGCTCAGCTCTTGCACGCATCCCTACATCCCATTCCTTAAAGAAACACCTGGTCTCTCTGGGCAAGCTTCTCACTGATCCTCACTTTCCATTCAGCTGGCAGCGGGGAGTCGCCGAAATCAAACAAGTCAGCGTTACTCTGTCGTTGTTGCTACTTGAACTCTTGCTGCTGGTAGCACTGCAGTGTATGCACAATACACATTAGCCAGGATGCAACCCTCTGTTTACTCGAATGTCTCTTTCAGACACATTATGAACTTGGACCATTACCGCTTCTGGCATAAGCATGGGCTCTAGCCGGGCAAAATACTAAACTGACCAGCAGTCCCTCTGGCAATTTTCCACTCAGCCTGGTGCATCCAACATTAATATTTTATTCTTAACATCTTTCTGATACTGGACCTCCTGTAAGGTACACTGGGCATTTTGGCGCTTCCAGGATCAGAGACTCGGATCCTTCTTCCATACCAATTCCGACGGTTCCTCTCGGTTCCTGTTTTTCAGCATCTCTGTGCCTCATAGGCCTTCTTAATTAAAGCCGAACTCTTAAAGCTCTACTAGTCTTTGACCCTGTTTTTCATAACACAACTGTGCCAGCCTTCCGAACATATGAGCATTTGTTCCAATCAACAAAGGACACCATCATACAGTCCAGTGGGGGACACACTAAGGCTAGGGTCTCTACTTGTTCGGCCACTCTCAGCCGGAGGTGGGGAAAGACAGCAAATCGGGGATATACCGGAATAGGGAGTGAGGCGCCTCGCCTTAACCCCCATACATACAGTCCTTCTAATGGTTGTAAAGTGCACGATCTGACAAATGCTTCTGATACCAATCCTGGAACATAATTGTCCTTGGGAGCCACTGTCTAATACAGCTCTTGTGGAGACACTCCATTCACCTTTACAGTGGTCTCATGGAAGGACCCACTATTCTGGACCAGTCTGGAGGCGGTAGTGAGGGCCTGGGCAACTGACCTTGCCACAAGGGCGATGAATTAGCATTTTGGTGCCCTCACTGGGATCATGTCGTGCACCTCTTAACCACTGATTTCTTCTCGAGCTCTCCTTGTAGCCTATATGCAACTTTGTCAGTGTCTTTTAGGGACTGGCATTCCCTTTCATGTGCCCATCTTTCCACAATTATAGCAAAACATACTTTCTGGAGTTTGAGCTGGCCGAGGCGCCACACTGGGAGCCAAGCGGGGTAATTACTAACTGGAAACCTGGGTGCCATCTCTGTCTGCGAGCGTGATAAGCATTTGGAACATCTCGTCAGTTTCTCCACTTCCATGGTCAAGGAATTGAGTTTGGAGCTGTTATCAGCAGGAGATACATGGGTGGGTACCCCCACCCCATAACAGAATACAGTCGGATATAGGTCAAGGCCCGTACTTGCAGGCGTGGCCTTCATAAAGGACTTGTTTTGAATTCCCGGATCTCTCTCAACAGTTTGCCCCATTGTGGCATATCTTTTCCTTGTCAGAGCACTCATTGACTGTCAACCTCTGCCCTGAACTTCACTTGATGGGTCACCCTCAGTCACTTTCAGTTAGCCACAGCTGTTGGTGCAGGTACCTCCCGAGTTCGCCTTTTCTCAACTCCTCGAATTTCTCTCATTAACTCATCATAGGAGGTGGGATTCAGTCGATTGCCAGGCGTAACTGAAGCAACAGCAGTTCTGAGAAGGGGGCAGACTTAAGATTCTGTCCAGTCTGGTTCGGGTCCAGTTCAATCGCTGGCAAACTACCCTTTCTGAGGCATTCTTGCAACAATTTTTCCAGCCGAGAGACATACACAGACAACAACTCCCTTGGTACTGTTGTGCATTTCTTACTCTCCACCATAGGTCCTCATCAGAATCTGGGCTCCATCACATTCTCCAAGGCCTCAAGATGAGCCTGTGCAGTCGCTTCAGGGTTACTGGCCAGTTTAGCTACGGATGGTAGCCAGGGCAGGACTCGGAGGCTCTCACTAACCCTCTTCCTGCACCACCTTCCGAGCATTGCCATTCTAGCACTTGGGGGCAACATAATCTATCCAGGTCTCTCAGTCATCACTTCCTTTGGGGTGGGGAGGGTGCCAGAGAAGATCCTCAACTTTCGTAAGAGTCGTGACTAATGGTAGAAAGCAGAAATAGGAGTCTGCATTGTTCAGCCACCATTACGGGCACTGGAGCAGGAGAGGGTGTTGGGGAGGAACACCCCCAGGTGGCAAGAATAGTTTCTTCAAGTCCTCCACAGTTTTCCCTCTCCCAGCAACCATTCAGCAAATTTCTCCTCAAAAGTTTCAGATAGTGGTGGGGGCTGATTCCCCAGGTCTTACTGTCCTTAGTTATCACTCCAAGCAGTGAGGGCTCCTCTGGGGTAATGGTCTGTGGCACTTTGGAGCTATCTATGGGATCCTTAAACTCTACTAGGGGCCAGGAAAGTGTGGGTGAGCAGATTAGCATGCCACCACCCACCACAGGGTTTTGTAAACCTTCCACCTTGGAAAGTACTCCTGCACAGTGTCCGTATTGATACCCAGGGGATGTCCAGGATAAGCATAGCATTTTGAGTTCGATCTCCTCCCAGTACACCACTCCACCAGCGGTGCACAGCCACTTCTGTCAGGGTACCCATTTTTTTCTTAACAGTGGTTAGTAAATATGGCCACTAGAGGACACACAATCCCAGCGGTGAGCCTCAAGATGTAACCCCTAGATGGCGCTATCCCAGGGCTACTACCCCTGCCTGATTTGCCACTAACAGGTTGGGGGCCTGGATCCAATGGGGGTGCCTCCACCCAGAGGTCAGGGTTTGCAATAGTTAAACTAACTTGGTCACAGCCCTCTGGGACACTGCAACCCCTTTCTTCCCACTAGTGGCCCACACAATATATCAGAATTACCTTCACAGTATACACTTACCCCCAGGTCTGGTTCGCACTGGGACCCTCCGTGAAATGAGATACAGTGCAACAATCACAGTACAGTACTTTAACATAGACAAATACCTCAGGCAGTATAACTTTGCTGAAACAAGCAGCTCTGATTTATTTAGGGATATAACAAGGACAGGGAAATCAGGTTAATTAGCTTATCACTCTAATAATCTACCTATGGCTCTGTGCACAGGCCTATCCCTACCAGTTACTGTCCCTGGGTACCCAGGCCCTAGTAGCTAGTCCAAACCGTGGCAGCTGGTGAGGCACTTTCACACTGAAAAGGAAGAATTGAACAGTCAGCAGTACAGTAATTCCATTTGGATTTAATGTGGCAATTCAACAGAAGCGACCCGAATTAGTACTCGACCTCCAAAGAAGATATGGTCCTTCAATGTCAGCAGGGCTACTTTTGATCTCCAAGAGACTCCTCACACATTTATGGTAAAAAAAAAAAGAAAGCACTATACCAGGCAGGCTGCATCTGTATCCCAATCGTAATTACTGCACAATATCAGGAGAACACACAGCAGATTCAGTTCCTGACAGACCGAGTGTAATTCAACAATTTCTTCAGTCTTCTACAGGGTGAGCCTGGTTTCTACTCTTCAGAGATCCTTTGATTCTTTTCACAGGGACGGATTCAGTCCTAACAAGCAGTTACACAAGTTGTGAACGAACTCTGGGCCTTGCACACGTTTTTGACTGAAACTGTGCACTGAAGGAGCACAGGGTTTCTTTCCCTCCTTTCAGATCTCAACTGAAACTCCCAACAGACAAAAACCGGCACTTCCTTTGGAGTTCCTCCCAGTTCTTGACTGGATTGGCTATCACTCACAATAGACTGCTGCTGTTGGTCCAAAAGGCACGAAGTCTAAACTACATCTCCCAGAGTCACTGCCCATACAATCCTCTTGTGGCTGGCTCAGATTATGAGTCCCAAGTTCTGATTCGTCCCAGGCATCATTTTAGAGCTAGTTTACCCCACACTGATTGGTCCAGTTCAGCAGTTCAAAACCAGAATGGGAACAGTGCAGACAGTTCTGACTGCAAAAAGCAGGTTAGACAAACTGTAATTTTATTATTACTGTAAATGATTTCTGGCAATCAGTTACATCTTTCAGACAGGTTCCTTTGCACTCCTAGTGACTGCAAAATGGGGTGAATTGGCAGCAACGGTGGTACTCAATCAAAGAAACACACAGTCCCCATACAAACTAATTATGTCTGCAAGCAGACAGCTCTTAAAGAGACAGTACCAGAGGTTCTAAAAACACTCACTGATAAATGGCTTAAACGCCAAACACCATTCAGGCTTGAGCATTCAAGCAAGCTCCTGAAGTCTTTTGAGGAACCCCATTTGCAGGGGGTTACACTTTGATTTAGAAAACACTTTTTTGTTCTTTCCCAGCTCCCCCGCCCCCACCCGTAACCTTGGGGACCCAAGCTCAGCACCGACATGAGTGCAGGTACACACCAGTGCTTCTAAACCTTTGTGCTACCGGCCAGCTATAAAACCCTTTGGGGGGCGATAAAAACACTTCAGAAGACTAAATAGGGTTGAAAGAAACAATAATTTTAATATAGCAATGTTTCTAATTGTTTCCTATCACCTTTAACTAAAGATTCACATATTCCCTCTCTGTGACTTCAGGGACCTCTACCACTTTCATTAGGAGAATCCTTTCTCTACTTTACTTCTTTGGAAGAAAGGGTTAACCTCGTCAGTCAGTTAGAAGGAATGGTCATGAGTGGCACTTGGTCTCTTTTTCCCCTTTCCGTTCTTGGAACAGTTCAGGCACCAAGGGACTGCAAGAATGTTGGTGAATTTTGCTCAGTATCTAAATCTGTAGTAGTATGGCATGAGTAGGCAGACCCGCACTCTTGGGGTTTGTGCTTGTTTTTTTAGCAAGATGGTGTTGTTTATAAGAGCCATACAGCAATGAAAAGTCAGATGTCTAAATAGTACATATTTGTCAAAAAACAGAAAAAAGAAAGCTGAGTCAATCCAAACTGAAACAAAAATGAAATCAGATAGGCATTTCCTCTTCCACCACAAACTACAGCAGTTACAGCAACATTCTTATCTTATCAGTGCAATAATCTTGAATTTCACCATGCCCAAACAGGGAGAAAAATCATAACAACAACAATAATACTACTATAAAAAATGATTTCACCCCTTCCCTTACTATGACTGTATATCAGCACAACCCAAAGAAGAAAACAGGGCCCTGTGTAAAGACAGGGGGTGATAAGAGACGAGAAGAAAACAGTGAGCTGTCTGGTCTGCTCAGGAAGTTGGGAATCAGTGGTATTGTCCATCAGCGGGGGCCAACAGAATGCCGTCAGTGCTAAAACAATGCTTCAGCTCAACTGCAGGGAAATTGAGTCAGTCAGCACTGGCTCTGACAAGCATACTGACACTGGAGATAAAATGGCAAAGGGAGCAAACAGGAGGAGCTGAGCCCTGGCAGTGTATTACTGCACCATGGGTGCTGAATAACTTTGACATGTACTATCAGAGTGTTAATCGACATGTGTCACAGCTTTATGACTGCCAATTGGGGGCAGGGGAATCCAAAATATAAGTACACAGTTTGTTTCAGTTACTGATATTGTTTATATATAGATGACTGTGCTGAATTCAGTACTTAGGGGTGCAGAAGTGGTGTTGGGCACAAGTGAACCAAGCAGCCACTTGGGGATCCAGCACAGAAGAAGTGCAGTAAAGTAGGAAGTGTAAGCAGAGATCAGCTTGAAATGCAAATAAGTTTTGATATAAGAAAATAAAACTGTTGCTGTCACCCTTGGTTTCAGATCATTTTACCCATTTTGGATGTGTTCTAAAACTAGTCCTGAGGGACACTTCTGGGTATGTTGCAACAGTTGCTCTCTTGGTACATATTAGTCCTGGTCTTGCCTGGTATAGAGATAGAAATTAGCAATGAAGTTTAAGCAGCCACTATTCTTATTACATTAGTGTTTGAGACAGACCTAATGCCGTAAATAAAATTGCAGGGATCAGGGTGGCCTAGAGTACTCATAGTTTAGATTCCATACATTTCCTGATGTCTCGCCCACTAAAAAGGCTGGCAGAAGGAGTTTTCTGAACTTTAAACCAGTGGCCTCTGAGCTATGAACCCATTTAGCCTCCAATTGCCATGCCTGTCTGATTTATAGTTTCCAAATGTACTTTATTTAGATGCAGACCATCTACCTACTTTTCTCAAGGAGCAGCATGGAAAAAACTAAAGACGACAAAGATACTGAGGATTCCTCAGAATTAACTATAACAAGCACAGCCTCTCATATATTTGCACAAGCCATGCAATTCTAGCGAACTGATGTTGAATTTACAATACAGGATTGTTTGCTTCTGAGTGTGGATTTCCTTTTGCTGAAAAGTTGTCAAGAGGATTCTTTTTAATTGAACTTACAAAAGAGTCTGAACTCTAACTTATGCACCAGCAATTTCAGGACTGTTTTGATGTTTGTTGTATTAATTAATATTATATTAGAAATACCCAGCTTGGTGTTGCAATCTTTTTTTTTTTTTTTTTTGGCACTATATATCCTTACTAGTTTTATATGTTTATATACAGAGCAAGTGCTGCTTTTATTTGTGTATGTTCCCCATTGATTCGATTTCCACTTTTATACATATCTAGTTACAATGGGCAATATTGGATTACAGGCAGTTGGCCAAATAAGTGAAAACAACCTATAAAATGTATAGCAAACATTAGATGTGAAGCTCTACCTTACTTGAGAGCTTCGACTTGCACAGCTAAGCATTATGCATTTATTTCTTGTTATGATGTACTAAAAAATCTTGGTTGTAGTTGTGTTGTTCAGTTTTTAGTTTCAACATTTTTATTGATCCACTGTAGGTCTTTTCAGTGAGAAACTAAAAACTGAAAAAACAAATAAATACACAACACATTTGATACACTGAATTACACAATTCTAGTATCTGGTGCAAAAATGCCACACAGTGAGGGTTACATAGACTCCAAGTTCTACAGGATTATTATACTTTTTATTCTGCCTCAAAACCGCCTGGAAATATTCCACCAAGTTATTTGCATCTACTACAGTAACTGGGTTCAATAAGATGTTCATGTAGCCAGTCAATGAGTTTTAATAAGGCAATATCAATGTTCCAAGATATTCTGCTCTCCATACATCATGTAATGGGCATACAAACAGAATACGGTCAATAGTTTCCACATGACCCTTACGTACAGAAGCGCTCTTATGCTAATAGGTGGGTTCTCCTTTTAGCATATCTAGCTTGGATAGGTTTCAAAGGTATAATATTGAAACTTAAATGTGTTAACATGCGCCACACTTTAGGAGAAGCATCGAAGGAAGTATTCAAAACCATGAAAAGTTTTATTTGTGTATCAAGGGTCAATGCTTGTACTTCAACGGCAACTGTATCTTTCTCACTATGCACTTGAAATAATTAATCCTTAAAAATATTTCTATAAGTGAAATAGTTACTTCATTCAGGAAAAGATTCCATAGGTGTAATAATTTAATCTCTGAGAGAATGTTATTTAAAAATGATAACCATGAGTAAAAGTGAAGCAGAGTGTAGTAAACTGTGCAAAAGGAACACAGAGAGGGAAGGGTGTGAATTTGGGGCATGAAAACAAAGGGAGGAGAAAACGCAGGAAATGGGGAGAGGGAGAGAAGAGAGTGGTGGCTAGTTGCAGGAAAATAAAAAACAGGTAAACAATCAACTATCACTTTATAACAAACAGAATTGTAACTAAGACGGATCCTCCTCCAAAGTGTGTTTATGGCAAGATAAATCATAAAAGCAAACTCAGTCCTATCACAAACAAACAAACCACCATGAGCACAAAACTCTATTTCATAACAAACATAATTACAACTAAAACTCCCCTTAAAAAAAGCAATTTTTAACCCCCCACATACACAAATCAAATACAACTCTACCACTTTATGAAACAGAATTTCAACTAACTCGTTGTCATCTAAAGTTCTAAAAAAAAACAAATAATCTTACTTGTTCTAAATTTCTTTAACTCTGATACGGCAAACCAGGAAGAAAAAAGCCATGTAACGGTGGCATTTAAGGAGACAATGCAGCATCAAAACTTGAAACAAGCACTTTTTTTTTTTAAAACCACTTTTGTATTTACATTTTCCCCTCCTTACTGCATTCCTCATTCTGCTGACAACCACTCCCTCACTTCAAAATGTCTGTTCGGCAAGGGGTCTTCTCCTTTGTCTCCCCTTCCTCTGGGGGTAACCTCCTCAGCGCTAGATCCAGGGTTTTACAATGGGGTGTGCTGTGGTGGTATGCATACTTATGTGATTTTTTTTCAACTTTTTTTGATAGAAAATATAAATGTTATCTATAGTTTTGAACATATATTTTCTTATAATCACTAAATCATACTTCAACAAAGTGTAATGCAGGAAATGAAGCAGCAGCAGGCAAATAAGTTACAATGGGGGTGCAGCAGCCCCTTCACCATCCCTAGATCTGCCACTGAACCTCCCCAATGCCCTATGTCCTTTTCCTTCACTTTCATTCAATGCTCTTTCTCTGCAAACTCGCCTCGCATACCTGTTTCTAGAACTAGCCACCCCTCCTCTCCCTCCTTCCAGGAGCTCCATTTTCTGTGTGGAGCCTGGCAGGTGTCAACTATCTCTAGCCCTTTCTCACATAAAGCATTCTGGTACTGGACCATATGCATAAGGAAGTTCAGGGACCTTATGAAACAGGTGAATGCAGAGGACTCCTGATCGGGAGGCTGAGAACTTAGGTGCTTGGGCTGTGAGATTTGTCATGAGCAGCCACTATGACCATTGAGTCAGCCTGAGGGTGTTCCATCAAAAAGGCTCACCCCTTGCGCTCTATATAGCCTGTCTGATTTTTGGGAACTGCGGGACTGTGGCAGGATGCTTCCAAGTGATCCATGTGAGGTCTTGGAATGTATCCACCAAGGAGGTCCTACTAATGGCTAAGCTCCTTTGCCTCAGGTACCTAGCTAGTCTCCGTGTTCTGGATCCAGGTCCTCCGTCTCCCATTCATTAGAGGCCTGGATGTGCGCGATGACATCCATAAAGGTAGGACCGTCAGGTGGCAAACAAGGTGTTTCCTTGTTGTCAGGAGAAAGTACAGTTATGTAAGAACTTACCATAACAGTAGATCTTGAGGAGGAGCTCTTGCAGCAGGCTATTACAATCAGGACTTTGCTGCAGGCACTAGGACCCTCCGTGAAATTTCTGCCAGCAACACAGCAGGCCGCCCCACCCCAACGTCAGTCAGGTACAAGAGGGGCGGACCCAGCTCCACCTCAGTTCTCCCGCCAAGACCCAGAAGAAGGCCTGACAAGAGAAGGAGACGGCTCACTATGAAGAGAATTGAGAAGAAAACGAAATGGATCTGCACACCTCGAGGGGAAGGCTGGTGGAAGTAGCGTCACTGCAAGAGCCCCCCCTCAAGATCTACTGTTACAGTAAGTTCTCATAACTGTACTATCTTACTGAGAGGGAGCTCTTGCAGCAGCTATTACAGTCAGGACAGAGTCCCAAGCAGTCCCACAATAAGGAGGTAGATGACCCCGGGAGGTAGAATATGCTGACTCCAGAGGCCTTAGGACAAAAGCCCTTGTAATACAGCTAGGCTGAAGCCAGCTCGGCGTCTGGAGACGATATCCAAGCTGTAATGCTTGACGAAGGTATGCACCGAGGTCCAGGTTGCAGCCGCACAAATGTCCTTTATGGTGACATTTTGGTGGCGGGCGTAAAGAAGCTGATACTTCTCTGAGGGAGTGACTCTAACCGGCCCGTAGTTTATTGTGTTTTGTAACAAACGAGATACAACGAACTATCCATTTAGAGATAGTTTGCTTGGACACCGGTCGACCCAAGCAATGTGGTGCAAATGCCACAAAGAGTTACTCCGAATTACGGTGCTGAGCCATCCTTTTGAGGTAATACCTCAAAGTCCTGTGGACATCCAATGTGTGGAGGAGAGCCTCCCCTCTATTGGAAGGGGAAGGAAAATAAACAGAAAGGTCGACCGACTGGTTGAGGGTGAATTCTGAGACCACTTTCGGAAGAAACTTAGGATTCGTTCTGAGGGAAACCCTTTCCCTGTGGAAAACCAAATAGGGCTCTTTACACATCAGAGCCTGAAGCTCGGAAACCCTTCAAGCTGAGGTAACAGCAGCCAAAAAACAAACCTTCCAAGAAAGGTAACGCAGCTCACAATCCGCTGCTGGTTCAAAAGGAGGGAGGGTGAGTTTCTCCAACACAAAAAGGAGGTCCCAGGGTGGGATAGGGTCCCGAATGGGAGGTCTCATATGCAGAATTCCCCTAAGAAAGGTGCAGGCTACATCCAATTGTGCCAATGCTCTATCTCCCACAAGAGCATGATAGGCGGAGATTGCCCACATGTGCACCTTGATAGAGGAGTAACTCAGACCCTTATCATACAAGGTGAGGAGGTACTGTAAAGATGAGTTCACAGAGGCGGGTGATGGGATCCAAATGTGGCGATGCCCAAAGAGACAAAACGCTTCCACTTCATAACGTAGGCGGAGCGAGTAGAGGGCTTTCTTGCTGACACTAGGACTGCTGCCACTTCCAGGGAAACCCTGTATCTATGTTGAGCTACGTCTGAAGGAGCCAAGCATGTAGGTGTAAGGACCGAAGATCCGGATGGACCAGCGACCCTTGGTCCTGGGACAGCAACTGCGAGCATATGGGCAGCGGAATTGGAGGTTCCATTGATAACCGCTGCAGTAGTGGGAAGCAAATCTGCCGAGGCCATTTGGGGGCCACAAGGATCATTCGGGCCCCTTCTGCCTGTACAGAGCAGCACCTCTGAATGAGAGGAAGGGGCGGAAAGGCATAGAGAACCTCCTGCCCAGCAAAGGGATAGCAGCGTCTGGCCAGAAAACTCCAGGCACGTCGCATCTCTAGGCGCTAGTGCACGACACAAAGAGGTCCAGCTCTGGAAGACCCCACCTGTCGAAGGGCTGGTCCGCCACGCAGACTTAGTAGTCCCACTCGTGCGCTCTGGAGCGACCTGCTGAGGCTGTCGGCCAGATCGTTGAGGATGCCTGAACGTGCACTGCTGATAGCGAATGCCCCGCTCCAGCGCCCAGTACCAGACTCTCATCGCCTCCCTGCAAAGAGGATACGAATGAGTGCCCCCTTGCTTGTAGATGTAAAAGACAACTGCTATGTTGTCTGTCTGAATTAGAAGACGGCCTGGCACCAGGTCCTCCTGAAAAGCCTGTAGGGTGTAGAGGACTGCTCGCATTTCCAGCACATTGATGTGAAGGGACTGCTCCTCGGGTGACCAAACCCCTTGTGTTCGAGCACCCAGGTGTGCCCCCAACCCCAGGTCTGAGGCATCTGTTGTCAAGAGTTTGACCTGGTGGCTCCGGACGAAAGCTGACCCCTTTCTCTAGATTGCTGGGATCCATCCACCAAAGCAGAGTTCTCCTGATTGGCCCAGAGATCTTGACCGGGGAGTCTAAATCGTCATGGCTCTGGTCCCACTGCACCCTGAGCATCCATTGCGGGACCCTCATGTGGAGGCGGGCCAAGGGAGTGACAGGAATGGCCACCGCCATGTGCTCCAGTAAACTGAGGAAGTTGCGAGCCAGAACTCGAGGAGTTATGGAGATCCGTTCTGCCATCTCTCGCAGGCGAACTCCCCTGTCCTGGGGAAGGAAGGCCATGCTCTGGACGGAATCCAGGATCGCTTCTATGAAGGCGAGCTTTTGGCTGGGCTCCGGGGACGATTTTCAGACGCTCAGGGGTGATACCCAGCTCTAAACAGAGTATAAGTGCCTCGAGAGCTCCGTAAAAGGCTTACTTTTGACAGGGCTGTAAGCAGCCAATCATCTAGGTAGGGGAACATGTAGTGCCCCATATGCCTTAGAGCTGCAGCCACCACTGCTAGGCACTTGGTGAAGACTCGTGGAGCGGAAGAGAGGCCGAACGAAGCACTCGAACTGAAAATGCTCCCTTGGAAGTGGAACCTCAGAAACTTCCTGTGGGAGGATAGACCCGATATGCATATAACAATCTTGCTATGTCGAGAGAGCAGAGCCAGTCCCCTGGTGCAGCAAGGGAAGGAGTCCTGAAGAGTCACCATCCTGAAACTTTTGTACCGATAAAGAGGTTTAGAGGACTGAGGTCCAGAATGGGATGAAGGTCCTGAGTCTTTTTTGGGACCAGAAAGAAGTGGGAATAGAACCCCTGCCCTTGCTGATGCACGAGGACCCTCTCTATTGCTCTTTTCTGCAAGAGGGTCTGGATCTCTCCTTCTATTAGTGGGATGTGAGAAGGAGGATAACGGGAGAGCTTTGGTGGAGTGTGCAGTGGAAACTCTGTGAACTCCAGCGTGTGTCCTCTCCTGATGATATCCAAGGTCCACTGGTCTGCGGTGATTGACTTCCACCCTTTGAAATGAAGGGAGAAGCGGCCCCCAACCGGCTCCCCTGGATCTTCCCGCGAAGGGGGGCGGAAGGAGTCATGGGCAGAGCCGGAGTGGGAGAGAGGCCAGGGAGGACTTGGGCCCACGGGCAGGAGGTCCACCAGATTGCTGGTTTCCGGATCTCCTGCGACAGCCTCCTCTCTGCCCCTGCTGGTTGCCACGGGCTGGATCTTGACTGCCTGAGGACTTACGAAAAGGCCGTCTATGGTGTTGTCATCACTGGTCGTCACGGTACATCTGGCGGACCGACCAGATCGACTTGCCCGACTCCTGGAGGCGGGAGATCAAGGCCTCCGTCTCCTGCCCAAACAGCACGGTACCCTGGAAGGGCAGATCCTTGATACCGGCCTGCAGATCCTGGTGAAAGCCCGAGACTCTCAACCAGGCATGGTGCTGGAGGCACACCCTGGAAGCGGCTGCCCTGGCTGCCATGTCTGCAGTGTCATACGAAGCCCTCAGTACATGGGAGCCTACATCTGAGCCCGACTGGAGGAGGGCCAGGAGCTCTGCCTTTTGGTCAGAGTCTGGCATGGTCTTCATCATCTCTAGTCCCCTTTCCCATATTGCATTCTGGTACTGTACCATATGTGTTAGAAAACTGATGGAACAGGTGGAGGCAGCATATAGTTTCTTTCCCACCTGGTCCAGGTAGCAGACTCGGTCGGGAGGCTGGGAGCTGAGGTGCTTCGCTGCCGGGACTTGTCATGGGCAGCCGTGATCACCGAAGAATCAGCCTGAGGGTGTTCTGCTAGAAAGGGTTCTGCCCTCGGGGCCTTATACAGCCTGTCCGACTTTTTTGGAACTGCCGGGATTGAGGCCGGATGCATCCAGGTGGTTCTGGTAAGGTCCTGGAATGTATCGACTAAAGGAAGGATAACTAGAGGCTTTGGCCCTTTTGCCTCAGGTACTTGGCCAGTCTCCGGCGTTCCGGATCCAGGTCCTCCGTGTCCCACTCGGAGGCCTGGATGTGCCTCATGACGTCCATAAAAGTAGAATCGTCTGGAGGCGAGCGAGGCTGGTCCTTCTCTCCCGGGGAGCGCTTCAGACTCAGAGAGGAAGAGGAGGTAGACGGTGAGGAGGATCGACTATCCGACTTGGAATAGTCTGACCCCGTCCTATGACCATGCCTTCGCTGACGTTGGTAGCTAGGGGACTGACATCGGTCTGAAGACCCGACTCCAGTCCCTGGACTGGCGATGGAGCAGAGACCGCGCGCGGAGCGTTCTCGGCTGGAGCAAGAAGGGCTCCTGAGCGTGACCTGACCGATCGCCGGTCACCCGAGTCCCAGAAGTGACGCCGGTGGTCCTGAGAGCCTGTGCGGGAACAAGCCCTGGAGGAAGGTGAAGGTTGGCGCCCAGCGACTTCCTCGGGAAGACTCACCTCCGGCTGTGTTTTTCCGCAGGTCCGGTACCAGTGTCTGGGCGCGATGGGGAGGACCGCTATGGACCTGCCCCACCAAAAGGAAAAAAGATCCTTGAGCTCATCCTTGGTGAATATTTCAGCCTGCTTCGGGAAGGAAGTCTCCGGAACATCGGGAAAAGCGAAGGAGGAGCCTCCTGAGGCCCAGGGGGAGGAGGACTTGAAGGTGACGGGACGCTGCTCTCTCCGCGATTGTTCCTGGCCCTTCGCCCTTCAACCGGTGTCGTGTAGGGACTAACGACGGGTGCCGCCAGGGGCGCCTGGAGAGTCCTTGTCTCTCGGAGGCGTGCCTTAGCAGGCGGCATCGGTGCCTTAGCAGGTGGGGCCGGCAGGCACCTCTAAGGGCTTAGCTGGCGACCCTTAGCGGGTCACCTTTGGCTGGCCAGCTTCTCCCGGACGGGCCGCCTTAGCCTGAGTAGTCTTTTGGGAGCTCCAGAACCCGAGGGACAGGCCTTTTAGAGAGGGCAGCGAGTGTGAGCGACCGCGACTGGACCGTGTCGGGACCGACTCACGGTCCTGCTATGGCGCTTTTTCTTCCGCTTCCCTCTGAGAAGTGCAGATCCATCTTCTGCTCCAACAGGTAGGCTTTAAGGGCCTTGAGGTGGCGGATGCGAGTCCGGCTAGTGAGGCCTGGCAATCTCACAGTTGGCGGTGTCATGGTCCGGGCCTAGACAAAAAAGCGCTGCAGCTGATGGCGATCCTTCGCTGGAATCTGCCTCCACACTCACACTTGTTTAAGTGTTCAGGAGATACCGACGCCGAGAAGACATCCGTCATCTCGCTGGGCAACGGCTGACGCCGGACTCGCAACGGAGCTAAGAGCGAGGAAAAACGATGCTCAAAAGGCGAAAAACAACCAACGGGCAGCGGACTGAAGTCGGGTACCTTAAGACGAGAAAACCTGTCAAAAACGAGAGAAGAATCTTGATTGCAGATCAAATCCACAAGGTTTTTTAGCTGCAACTGCAAGCAGAAGCTGTTCCTTCGACTTCACGTGCAGGACACGGCGGGAAAGAACTGAGGTGGAGCTGGGTCCGCCCCCTCTTGTACCCTGATCAATGTTGGGGCGGGGCCGGCGTCAGTTCCTGCTGTGTATTGCTGGCAGAAATTTCATCAGAGGGTCCTAGTGCCTGCGGCGTAGTCCTGATTGTAATAGCTTGCTGCAAGAGCTCCCACTCGAAGTAAGATCCTCCAACTCCTGAGAGGGACTCGCCTGAAGAGGAAGGTGATGAAGACTGGCTCACCAGGTAGGGAGAAGCCAAACCATGCCTGGTAGGACTTCCTCCTTGGAGCGTTGGCCACCATCTGACCAGCGCTGGCCATGGGACCAACGTCGACTCAGGGACCGATGACAGAGCAGAGTCCAGCACCTGTCTCAAGAGGGGTGACGGCTGGAAGAGCATCTGCACCCAGTAGGAGACCTATGGCAGCTGCGAGACTTGCTCCTGGGCTGGGACCGGCGATGGCTAGAAGACCGTGAGCGGTGCTGTCGGTGGTCTTCAGACCTAAACTGGGATCTGACCACCAGGGGTGAGTGGGACTTGGAAACTTTACGCCGCTCATCTGGAGGTTCAGTATAGGGCTTTAGGGGCTGAGCCCTGGTGTCTTGAATGTCCGGCTGGTCGGGGACCAGTGTCGGATCCAGCTTTGGGAGAGCCATGTCCTGCTTGACCTCGCTCCACCAGAAAGAAAAAAGCTCCCACGAGTTCTTCTTTATTAAACACAGAGGCCGCAGTCCCTTCAGAGGAATCAGTGAAGCCAGAAGATCCGGAAGAGCCTTGGGAGAAGACTCTGAGGAAGAGCCCTCCACAGTGGAAGACCTCGGCCCAGCGACGGTACTGTGATCGGTGTGGACTCTTTCGAGGATGGTCGGTCTTGGTATCTGTGTCTGGCACCACAGCAGGTGTCTTGGCCATGGCTGACTCAGGCTGGCTGACTTTAAGGGAGGGACTCAAAAGGGTCTTAGCCAGAGTGGTCCCGACTTGGTCAGTGGCTTCCCGAGCCCTGGGTAAGGCCATGAGAGGCCTTCTTCAAGGGGCCGAGGCATGCACCAAGAAGAGGCCTTAGAAGCATCCACCGAGGCTGCAGAAACATGCAGCGCGCACCCTTCACCTTGGCCAGAGCGGCAGCAGCCTCCTGAGGCCAACGCTGTGTTTAAGGAAGCGGAGACTTCGGCTGCTTTCTCCATGTTTGTAGTGGTGTGAATGATTGGAACTGCCAGAGCCGAAGATGAAGCCTTCTTGTGGGGAACGGACCTGGACCGCTGGTGGGACCAGCTACGGTCCTTCTCACGGGACTTGTAGTGCAATTTATCCCGATGCTTGGCCTTTTCCCTGGGAGAGCTCTGCATGACGCTCACCTGTTTTTCTAAAGGTGGGCTTTCAGGGCCTTCAGGTGCCAGATCCTAGTCCTGCTGGTGAAGCCTTTGCAGATCTCGCTAGGCTTGAAGGTCGGGTGCCCGCCGCCGCCGGGGAGCGGGTGGTGGGGCGTCGTGGGTGGGGTGGGTGGGACACTAGACACCAGGAGATGTTTTGGGGTTGTCACTGACATTCTGCCTGCATGACAGCATTACGGTCCACTGGACCACCAGGGAGATATTCGGTTTGGGGGTCTTTTTAAATTCTGCCCACGATCGGCATTGGGAGATGTTTGGGCGGGTGTTGTCAGTATACATTCTGCCCGCGATCGGGCATTGGGAGATGTTTGGGGGGGGTGGTTGTCATATACATTCTGCCCGCAATCGGGCATTAGGAGATGTGTGGCGGGGGTTGTTTCACGCCAGTTTCGGGCGATCGGTTGCAGGGTGCGCCGGTCCCCGACGGCTGCTGCTCGGCAGGGCGGCCAGGCGCAAGTCCTCGGGATCGGGCGCACCTACATGCTAATGGCATGCAAATGGGGCCATAATCAGATGTAAATGGCCCCCGCGCCTTTGCATGAATTATGGCCCCATTTGCATGTCACCTTTGAATATCGGAAATTTGGATGGCGCATGGTACTCGCGCCACCGCAAGTTTAATGCTCAACTCTGACAAATCGGTGGCGCAGTTCCACTGCGCCATGCACAGTGGCTGTGGCTGGGGGTGATATTCAAAGGAGTTGCGCTATATTGCCCCGGCCACACCCCTGCGCAACTATTTTGAGCAGCGCAAGGGCTTGCGCCTCAGAATGGCGCAGTTTGAATATCCGGGCCAAAGTCTTTACACAACCATCTTACAGGGAGCTTTTGATGTCTCAAACGATGATAAATTTAATTTCAAACAAAAAGAAAACAGGGTAGGAACACAATAAAAGGTGCTTGTCCCTAGCAACCACCACATTTTTCTAGCAACAACAATATTTATGGGATATTGCAAGCACAGCAATGACATTGGCAACCATATAGATTTTCACGAAGTGACATTAATTAGGTCTCTGTAAGATGAACTTTTTTCATTACTTCAATGTTACCTCTTAAACCTTGTTTTTTTTTTTTTGCTTTTCGGCGTCCAATGTACAAGTATTGGAACGTTAACCCGTTAACCCAGTATTGAGCCAGCCACTTGCAGCATATAAAAAGGGACAGTAGTAAAGCTCAGAGGCTTTGGATTTGACCAGTCAACATGTGTATTCATGCAGAACCAATATGGCCATGCTCAAGGATGGTGACGAAGATCAGAGAAGCCCTTATCAATCATCTAAGATTTAAAAGAAATCCAGTTTTAGAACTGGTTTGCATTGTTATATTCATCTAGACTCAACTAAGGAGTCGTCCGCTCAACCATTTACACGTGTCAGGTGGGATAAATACTGGGAATATGCTCAAACATGGTTGGACTTGCACGGTGATGATCTATACATTGCTGAATCATTTCAACAGCACCTGTCAAAAGAATTTGATGACATCCCCAGTGATGCAGGGTTTCACCCCATCAACTACTCCCCCGAACTCTCTCAGGCTATCCTAACTCACTGGTCCACTCTACCACCCACCGTGGTCCTCTTTTCCTCATCTATGTTACTGCCTCTCGACAGACCCATGCCAGGCAAACCCCCCTGACTCTGAGCCCTTGGGGCAGGGCTGCCAACCACTCCCTTCACTCTATCTGAAAATCTAGATCCCACCGGCTGACCCGGCCGAGGGCATGACCGGAAGAGAGAGAGGACGGTATTGGGCGTTTGGCAGCCAGTCCTGTAGGGAGCCGTTGCTTATCAGGAGAGAAGGGTATTTTTTTTTCCTTTTTTGTTACACCTCCCTTTCTTCCCCCAGAGCCCAAGTGTGCAATGATGCCAGGTCGTCCTGCAGACTCTGTGTCCCACTATGTTAGTCCTGAGCATTGCAGTGCCTCCAGTCTCCACTGGGGCAGCCTGGGTGCTAGACAGTCCCTGATCCCCGAGAGAGGAGCAGTGCGGATGCTCAATCATTTCTCTCTCTCTCTCTCCCCCTCCCCCCCTTCCGACCTCTGGCGGCCAGGGCTCATTCCCGAACCCGGGTCGCCGGCATGGCATGAGCAGTGGCATCCAGTGCCTCAACCCTCTGCACCACTGGGACGGCTAAGTGATACATTGTATAAGCAGACATTTTCATAATCATTTAGACACAATCATGGTAGACACAATTGAAAATTTAAACATGGCATTTTTCTAACCTTTAAGTTTGTAGTAAGTCTTGAATACAATAGTAAAATCTAAACTTAAAACACAGTAGCAAGACTCATGCCTTACAACTACAATTAATATCCCTGTGGAGAACCCAGTTTTTAGAAATGATGAATGTTTTTGTGTTACAGAGTTGACAGACTGAAATATCGCTTGAAATGTGACATCCCTCAGCTCATCTTTCATACACCACACCGCAGGAATATTAGTGAGATGGTGTTTGTTAACACACTGTCAACAAGTGCGCTTACTGACAGACTTTCTTATCAATCAGAGGCAGGAACAAAAACAGATAAACAGATACTACAGAGAGAACTCAGAGTAAAGAAGAGCAAATTCATCCTCAACCACAAGCTGATCTGCCATCTCATAGATCATCAACAGCAACTACACCAGCTCCTGATCAGCATTTATTTATTTTATTTTAGTCTTTGGTAACCGGGTAAGGCCCACTAGGCACAAGTGCCTGTTTTCAGGGGTGACCTGGGAGAACTGGGCTGTTAAGTGACTTGCTCAGAGACACACAGTATGCAAGTGGAGGTTGTGAGAATCAAACTCAGGTCTGGTCTGCTGGGATGTATCAAACTCATTCACACCTCGTTCCTCTAACCTCTAGGCTATACTGCCATACTAGGACTCTGTGCAATGCTGCATTGATCATCAATAGCACATTGAGTGACAGTCCTGGAATGGGTAGTCCCTGGCCTCCAACATCAATTGATTTGACTGTTGATGCTGCAAAATCTTTCATGCCAGTTGAACTTGATAATTCAATGACCTGGTTTATTGGAGCACCAGAGGCACCAACACTAGCTGGCTATGTTGATCTTTCAGACCATGTGGACCTTAAACTGGTATCACTTTGCCAAGACATTGTTTACCTTGCATCCAAGGGTCAAAAACAAACACCTAAATCCCTTTGCCTTGGACTGACAATTCGACACATAAGAGGATCGCCTCAAGTGGTCTCCATACTAAACAAACTGGGACATTGTGCATCTTGGAATACAGTGATTAGCCATAACACAAGCTTTGCTCAGCTACAGCTTGTTAAACGTTCTGATAAGGCCTCACTGGGCTTTGCAAAGAAGACTCCAACAGTTTTAGTCTGGGACAATATAGATTTCAGAGAAGAAACCCTATCCAGGTGTGGCACCACCCACCAAACAAATGGAATAATGCTGCAAAGCCACATCACTGAATCTACCACAACACCAGGCAGAGCATCACTGCCAAAAGGAGTCCGTTCTCTTAAGGCACCCCCTAGTTTTGAGATACAGCAGTACCATCAGTGCAAGAGGCAAGGTCCGCAAAACCTGGGTCATGATGCACATGCCCCATTAGAGGTAGACATGTGCAGATCAAACCTGGCACCAACGCTTAGAACTGAATTGGCATACATTTTTATGAAGGCTCTCAATGACAACGTATGTACACTTCCTGGCTGGACAGGTTTTCATACTGCTCCTCAGCGTGGCTGTACTCTTGCTAAGTCCACTATCCATTACCTTCCAGTCATTGAGGCATCACCAACAGAGATGTCTACTGTCAACATTATTCTGAAACTAAGCATTTTTATAGCTGATCAGCTTGAACTTGAACATGTAGTCTTGGTATTTGACCAAGCAATATATGCTAAAGCACAACAAATACGCTGGAAAGACGACGACTATACAAGATGCTCGATAGTGCAGCTCAGTGAATTCCAAACCGACATGTCATTTCTAGGTGTCCTTGGCAAAAGATTTGGGGATGCAGGACTTCATGATATCTTGATAGAGTCAGAAGTTGCCACCCAAGGATCAATGAATAGTGTTTTGAATGGCCATTATTATAACCTGAGTATGAGAGCACACAAACTTCTGTATGAAAGCATGCAGCAGCTGAGATTCCAGACTTTCCCTAAATCATTACCACTGGACAAAGCAGACGAGTGCCTAGAGGTCATCAAAACAATCAAGCTAGCATTCTCCGTTGACTTATTTAATGTTCTGTGTACACCTGATGAATTCACCAATGCGGTCATGAAATATGAAGACTCTGTCAAGAGGAAGAGCCAAGAGAACCCAACATTTCCCTTCTGGAGATCTTACATTGACATGGTGCAAATCTTGCTCCTTTTTGTAAGAGCAACACGTTAATCCGACTGGGAGTTTCTCCTTTCAGCTATCTGCTTTATGATGCCTTGGTTCTTCTCTTATCGTTAGGTGAACTATGCCAGGTATCGTCCATCATACTGACTAAAAATGATGAACCTGCCCATCACACACCCAGAATGTTATGTAGAACTCAGCACTTGAGGACAGTGGACAGTCCAATGTCAAAGTGGACATGGATTCTCTTCAAGCGCATATGACCAGGCAATTCAACAAACCTACAATAAAGATTCAGAAACAAAAGGTGGCTGGTTTTGATTGACACAAAACCATGCAGCAATTTATCACTGGATCTTGCCACAACATGACAGAGCTGCTATAATGAGACAGTGTGAAGTGATGGCAGGCATGACTCCAGAGGTATGCAAACAGAAAGATCTTGATAGCATAAGAATTCAGAATGATGAGATAGTCATAATGAGCATTCTGTTCACTACTGAATGCATGATCAGTCCTTTTGATGCTCCTCAAGATGGACTAGTGTGTTTAAGTTCAGGTGTTGTTGCTACCAAGTGAGATTATAATGACTTGTTAGCTGCTCAAGAGAAAAATTAAACTGCATTGATGGACTTCTTGAACCAGCGACTGCCTTCTGCTACTTAGGACATTTTTTCTCCCATCAAAAGCCAGAAACTGAAAACATTCAGTGATCAAGTCAAACCAAAAACAAAAGCAACAGTAGCTCGCAAAGACGTGATTCTTCATGGTGACAAGAAACTCTTTGCAAGACTTCTTGTATTAGGTCAAAGTAGGAAAATCGATCTCAGGGAAATCTTGTCCTACTCTTTGGGAGCAGTTTCTCACCCTCTTGTTAGTGCTGACAGTACTCTGGCAAAAACCAACAAATCAGCTCTGCTCGATCTCGTGCAATCCAAAGGTGGAGACTGCCTTGTTGACCATGTTCCAGAGAATGGTGCAATAATCTTTGATGGAATGGCTGTCATCCAAGCACTACGTGATGTTCCTTCAACATTTGGTGAGCTTGCAGACACCATTTTAGTGTAAGTGGTTAAGCTTGCAACAAAGTACAAGTGTACTCATTCGGACTTTGTGCTCCCAACGTGAGCATAAAAAATATGGAATGGTCCCACTGAGCAGGTAGTGGCTCACAAATTATACAAATCTACAGAAAGGAGCAGAAAACCCCCAGTCAGTGGAAGAAGTTTCTTTCTGATGGCAACAATAAGGAAGCACTTCAGAAATTCTTGTACACCATGTGGAGGGATGCAGATTTGCAAGCTGTAGGCAAGGACATCACTCTCTACATAGCCTATGGAGAGGAGTGTCACTGCCTGACTGTGCAGGAGGGTTCAGTGACAGTCAGTGCTGTTGATGAATTAAGATGTGACCATGAAGAATGTGACACACATATATTTCTTCATGTGAAACATGCTGCCAAAGACTGCCAGAATGTGACAACTAGGAGCCCAGATAGATGTTGCAGTCACAGGCATCAGTCTAAAGTCACAACTGCCAGTCAATTTGTATTGCTTCACTAGTGTTGGGAGACAAAGCTGCATTATTGATTTGGAGAATGTCACTTCAGCTCTAGGCCCTAAGGTATGTACTTCCCTTATTGGATTCTACACATTCACAGGCTGTGATTCTGCAAGTGCCTTCTATGTGAAGGGAAAGAGAAAGGCATTTGCTGTGGCCTCTGAGAGTGAAGAGTTCCTTGATGCTTTCCATGACCTTGAGAAAGACTTCACACTGTAACCGTCAACATTCCTTGTGCTTGAGAAGTTTGTGTGCCATCTGTATGGCCAAGCTTCATCACAGGTTGTCAGTGATGCCTGGTACAAGGTGTTCTGGCTGACATAATCTTTACTGCCTGAGCAGAGCATGCCACCAACATGTGATACTCTACACCAACACAGCAAGTGGGCAAACTAGCAGGCTGCTATAATGAGGCACTCTCTTGTCAACAGGATGAGTGTTCCTTCCGCTGTTAGTCATGGATGGCATTTAGCAAACAAGGAGCCTGCCATCACCTGGATGACAAGAAGTTCAGCACCAGATAGTATTTTGCAGACAGTACATTGTGCCTGCAAGCATGTCAAATGTCAAACAGGGAGGTGTTCCTGTCTTGCTGCTGGACTTCAGTGCTGTTGCTGAGGAAAATATGCTGGTTGTAAAGGAAAATAGTAATATTTTAGGTATTTACACAGAAAAATGCATTGGCTGTATTACAGTTATCATTTCATGTAGTCAGACTGGTGTACAAATACTTCTCTTGAGGGTAAATGGTAAAATACTTCAGCCTACAGTGAAAGGCAAGTATTTGCAAAAAAACAAATTATGGGGATGGGGCAATACCTTGACTTATAGATACTACCAAAAGATAGAGATGGTAATTTATTGCACATTATCTGTTAGACTGATCATTGTAGAACATTTCCATGCATACAACACCCTAGTAGGGCAAGAATTTATAGTTCTTTAGCACATTTTATTTACAATAAATACTTAAAAGAATTTTCACCAAAATGTGCTATAATTTGAAATATTTTTTTTCTTGTGTATGACTTCTAAGTTCCCCATTCCATTCAGTCTTGCCTTTAATATACTTCCATATACATTGCAATCATTTTTAGCCAGTTGGGGCCTTTACAGGGCAAATATTAATGGAGCTGTGGACAAGAACCCTTCATCAGTATGATGTCAAAACTGGTTGACAGCCATGTAACTTTGGATGTGCTGTGACAGAAAAGAAAAAAATTACTCACCTTAGTAATGTTGTTTCTTCTAATGGAGTCTTGCTGTATTCTGACTATTGTAGTGATCTCCAACCTTTGAACTGCCCCGGAAAACAAAGAGTTAACTTTCCACGCAAGGCATGGAACGCTGAGCTCGAGCTCGGTTGAAGCCTCTGTCTGCTGTTGTTTGAACCCCAACCGCCAGATCTTTACAAGCTATACTCACTGCCGCTCTGTGTGGAAACTGTAAACTCACACCAGCCAACAAATTTAATAAAAGGGTTTTGGTTTCAAAGCAAAGACTCAAGTCAGAAACCCAAAACAAAACACAACACACACCCAAAATAAAGGAGGTGAGAAAAAGGGGCACCTCAAGGTGCCAACATTGCTCCTGCCCACCCACATCCCAAAACCAGGTTCTGAGAGGGAGTATGGGGGGTCAGAATACAGCAAGACTCCATTAGAAGAAACAACATTACTAAGGTGAATAATTTTTCTTCAAACAACATGAAGTCTTGCTGTATTCTGACTACTGCAGACTACTAAGCAGTACCTCCATGGAGGAGGGACAGAACCTACTTTGGGAATAGGCTCTGAAGTACTGCTGTGCCAAACCGAGCATCACTCCTAGCCTGGATATCCAGAGAGTAATGCTTGGTAAAAGTATGGACTGTTTTCCAGGTGGCTGCTTGACAGATCTCTAAGATAGGAATATCCCTGGCAGCAGCCAGGGAAGCAGCTGTACCTCTAGTAGAGTGAGCCCTCAGGCCTGAGGGTGGGGTCCTACCAAATTTTTCATAGCAGAATTGTATACAAGAGACAATCCACCTGGCAATAGATCTTTTAGTGGCAGGTTTTCCCTTACCGACCTCACCATAAGTAAGGAACAATTGGAGGGAGTCAAACCTGTGACCCTTGGTGCGCTCTATGTAGTAGCTAAGGGCCCTTTTCACATCCAGACTGTGCAGCCTCCTCTCTCCAGAGGAGGAATGGTCAGTGAAGAAAACAGGAAGAGACATAGACTGGTTAAGGTGGAAATCTAAGAACACCTTGGGCAAAAACTTCCTATTAGTTCTTAGGACCACCTTATCTCTATGAAAAGAGATAAAATCAGGCTCCACTGACAGGGCCTGCAATTCACTGATGCGTCTGGCAGAGGTAATGGCTACCAAAAACACAGTTTTGCAAGTCAAGTACTTAAGTTCTGCAGAGGACAAAGCCTCAAAAGGGGGTTGCATAAGTTGAGCAATGCAAACATTTAGGTCCCAAGCAGGAGCAGGGTCCCTGAAGGGAGGATTGGTGTGCAACAATCCCTTGAAGAATTTGCAAAATACAGGATGAGTTGAAAGAGAAGAGGGCTTATCTACTGACAAGAAAGCAGAAACAGCTGCTAAATGTACTTTGAGTGTAGCTGGTCTGAGTCCCAAGCTATTGAGATGAACCATATAGTCCAGGACTGTAGGCAACCCAGCAGATTCTGGAGAAATATGCTTACCAGAGCACCAAATAGTGAACCTTTTCCACTTGGAGTTGTAAGTCTTTCTGGTGGAAGGCTTTCGAGAAGCCTTTAGAATATCCAAAACACCTTGAGAGAGATGCAGATCAGCAAACTCTAACTCTTCAAGAGCCAGGCCTTGAGATTGAGAGATTTGAGATTCGGATACCAAACCCTCCCCTGAGAGGATGTCAACAGATTGTAATTCCTGGGAAGAGACAGGGGGAGGTGGACTGCTAAGGACAGCAACAGTGGGTACCAGGGCTGTCTGGCCCAGTCTGGAGCAATCAGAATCACTTTGCAGGGTTGAGACCCGATTTTGACTAGTACCTTAAACAGGGGAGGGAAGGGGGGAAAGCATACAGAAACTTCCCTTCCCAATTGAGAACTAGAGCATCCAGGGGGACTGAGCCCAATACTGGGGGTCTGTAGCAAAAAGGGGGAAGTTGGTGATTGTCTGGGGCTGCAAAAAGATCTGTCTGTGGAGTGCCCCATCTGGAGAAAATCACCTTCAAAATTAGGGGATCTAGGGACCATTTGTGATGGCCCTGAGATATCCTGCTGAGAGCATCTGCCAGGACATTGTCCTTCCCTGGGAGGTGCACTGCTGTCAGAGAAGTTTGCAGGGAATAGGCCAGAGACCACAACTTCATTGCTTCTGTGCACAAGGCCATAGACCGAGTGCCCCCTTGCTTATTGATGTACCACATTGTGGTGGTATTGTCTGTTCTGATCTGGACTACTTTGTTCTGAACAGACTTGGAAAAAACTTGCAGTGCCAGAAACACTGCTCTGAGTTCAAAGAGATTGATGTGAAGCAGAGATTCTTGAGGTGACCACAGCCCTTGGGTGGTCAGATCCCCCAAGTGGGCTCCCCAGCCCAAGAGGGAGGCATCTTTGGTTAAGGACTAGAGAATGAGATTGAGTGACAAAAGGAACTCCTTGCCTTAGATTGTCCTGATCCTGCCACCATTGCAAAGCCTGGATCAGGGTTCGAGTCACTGGGACTAGTTTGGTCTGGGAATCCTTTCTCTGGGACCAGAAGGTTCTCAAGTGGAACTGAATATCCCTCATCTGAAACCTTGCCCCCTGGACCACTGCTGTAGAGGCTGCCATGTGGCCCAGGAGCTGTAAGAAGTGCCTTGCTGGTCGAGACACCTGAAGGGTGAAAGAAGAGGCCAGTTTTACTAGTGTCCTTGCCCTGTCCAGGGGAAGGAAGGCCTTTGCTTTTATTGTATCGAGCTCCGCCCCTAAAGGTGAGGAGCTGCACTGGTTCCAGAACTAACTTTGGAAGATTTAGAGGAATCCTAAGAAGGAGCAGTTGCTGAGTTATCTGAAGATGTGACTTGATTCTGGTCTGAGACTGACCCACTATGAGCCAGTCGTCCAGGTATGGAAAGATGGAGATCTTTTTTCTCCTTAGGAAAGCAACCACTACTGCCAGGCACTTTGTAGAACACCCTTGAGCCGATGTCAGGCCAAAGGGCACTGCTCTGAATTGATAGTGGCCTGAGGGCAACTCGAACCTGAGGTACTTTCTGTGGGAGCACCTGATGGAAATGTGAAAATAGGCATCCTTGAGGTCCAGGGATGCTAGCCAGTCCCCTGGCCTTAGAGAGGGCAGAATTATTCCCAGAGTCACCATTTTGAATTTTGGCTTTAAAAGGTGCTTGTTTAAATATCTCAGATCCAGGATGGGCCGCCATTCTCCTGTCTTTTTGGGGGTTAGGAAGTACCTGGAGTACAATCCTTTTCCCCTGTGTAGGGCTGGAACCCTTTCTATGGCTCTGAGAGTCAAGAGGGAAGAGACCTCTGCCTCTAGGGCAAGGGCCTCTGAAGGATTTGCAGGTGGAAAGGATCTGGTTCTCATCTTGGGAAATTTTTTGAAGCTGAGAACCAGTCCCTGGCTTACTACTTCCAGGACCCACTTGTCTGATGTTAAAGACTTCCAGTCCTGGACAAAGTAAGCCAGCCTGCCCCCTACAGGTAGTGGAGCATCGGCCCGGGCAGACCCATCAGGGTGTCTGCTTGGCAGGGGCTTTAGGCTGAGGGGTGGAAGCAGGCCTGCTCATACCCAGTCTGCCTCTCCCTCTGAAGAACCCCCTCTGAGCAAAGGAGATGAGGAGGCCTGGGCTTGGTTAAAAGGCTTATGAAAGAGCCTGCCCCTACCCCTGGAATGCTGCCTCTGAGGAGTGGCTTGCCTTTCTTTGGCCTGAGCACTCCTGTAGGTGGTCCTGTACTCGTCCATTTTTTTCATGTAGTTCTCTGTCTGCTCCCCAAACAGAGAGTTACCAATGACAGGAAAATCCATGGCCTTAGCCTGGGTATCCTGTGACAGGCTAGTACATCTGAGCCTAGCCATCTTCCGAAGGGCCACGACTCTAGATGAAACATCACTGGAGTCCACAGCAGCATGAAATTGCACCTTGGATGCCTCAATCCCATCTGCAGCTGCCCGCTCCAGCTCCTTGGCAAGCTGGTCAGGGGCCTGTTTAGCTAGAGCCATCACAGTGTCCCACCTGGACTTCTGGTATCTAGCTGTGTAGGCCATATAATTAGCCTGCCTGAGTCCCAAAGATGCTGCCATGTACTGTTTCTTTGCCATGGCATCAATCCTCCTGGAGTCCTTATCTGGGGGGGGGGCAAGGGTATATTTGCCTTATCACAGGCAGCAGCCTGCACTACCCCAACATGGCTGCATTGCTGGGAAAGAAACTCTGTGTCTGAGCCTGAAAGGGTTTACTTCTTGTCCATTCTTCTGTCCACAGGAGGTATGGAATTAGGAGTTTTTAAAATTTTAAATGTCTGTTTCCCAAAAGACTTATGGAGGGGAGCAGACAATCTCCTGGACTCTGGGATGTCCATCATCTCAACAAAATCAAGCTCCTCCTGATCCTCTACTGCTTCTTCCATAGGAAGCTGGAGGGTTTCAGCCACTTTTTTGTAAAACATAAAGTGGGAAGGGGACTCAGAAAGCCTAGGAGGAGAAACACCTGAAGGTCTGTCTGGGGAGATGTCCGGGTCAATGGGCACATCCAGACTTTCATAATCACCATCACTATCTTCATACTCTCTCTCTCTCTCTCCCTCCTCCTCCTCCTCCTCCTCAGGTTCATAAAATTCTTCTTAAGTATAATCAGGAACCGGGGGAACCGACCGAACCAAGCCCCTGACCGATGATGCCGGTTCAGTCGGAACCGAAGTTAGCAACTGAACTATCCTTATCGCTTTGACTATCTCATCAGCGGTCGGAGAAAGAACTTGTGGATCCGAACCGGCTGACTTATCCCTTCTTTTTCTTTTAACCGGAACCGACTCCTCAGAATCGGTTCTCGTTTTGCCCAAAGAAGTTTCACCTGGTCAGAGGGCACTCCTTCTGGTTCGGTCTGAACCGAACTGGGCTGGCCATCCGGTTCAGTGGACTTCTTGGCCTCCCTTTCCCTCAGTCTACCTACTCTCTTATCCAGGGTAGCTTTGGGAAAACTTTTACAAATTTGGCAGTCTGAATCGAGGTGGTCAAACCCCAGACAATAAACAGGTGGTGTGGGGATCAGCCTTAGCAAGGCTTCCCCACACACCTCCCAATGTTGAAACCCAGTGGGCCCGTTTTTTCTTTTGGTTTCTCGAACATAGCCAATCCTAACCAAAACTTACCTTTTTGGCAATCCACTACGTCAAGACACCCCTATCGGTTCCTGACCGTATACGGATCTTGGAAAAAAATGTAATAAAATCCGTTCTTTTTAGAACCGATATGGACTGGTTACCACACTCTAATAAGAATAGAAAAACTTTTTCACAAACCTGATCGGTTCAAACCGAACCAATCCAATGTTTACAAGTTCCACACAGAAAACTAGTATAGAAAACCTATCTAGTACTCACGGTACCACAGACAGAGACTTAACTGACAGGTTAGATTGTAGGAATTTGGTTGAAACCGAGAGAAAAAAATGACACTTTAACCGACTTTTTTGAACCGAGCGAAGGAGAAATCTCCGGAGCGACTGTTCAGTGAGGCGGAGTAAAGAATCTGGTGGTTGGGGTTCAAACAACAGCAGACAGAGGCTTCAACCGAGCTCGAGCTCAGCGTTCCATGCCTTGCATGGAAAGTTAACTCTTTGTTCTCCGGGGCGGTTCAAAGGTTGGAGATCACTGCAACAGTCAGAATACAGCAAGACTTCATGTTGTTTGAACTGCAGGTTTTCTTCCAGAGAACTTTTAACACAAGGAGTGTCAGGTTATTGGCTATATAACTCTGCAGAGAGTAAGTAGTGACCCTGTTGCTGGAATGAAACTTATTTTCTAGGCACATATCTCAGTTCACCATATGGCCTATTTTAAAAATCAGTCCCATCGAGGTCAATGGAGCATGTCCCTGCAGTCTCCCAATTATTGCATCACAAAACGTGCTGGTGCAGGGGTATTCCACATAAGGGAAGTGGACAGGGAATGGGCTCTCAGCTCCACAGAGTCAAAATACAATACCCTCCCTCCCCAGAGTTAGCTACTGGAAATGTGTTAGTAATGCAGCCTGCAATTCGGGGGGGGGGGGGAGTTAGAATCTTTCTGGGGAGCAATTTCAGACAGGGTACTTGCTCTGGGTCACACAGTATATAAAAGGTGGTTGCTAAGTGAAATGGAAGTTGGACCACTTATGCTACTAACTAGCTCAAACATTCTGAACACCACACATAGAAAAAACAATATGCCCATGGAATTCTTTATTGGGGAAATAGGTTAAGCAACATCCATGATTCACAGTTCTTCAAACTGCATAATGATAGCTGATCGTGCCCACTGAGACAAGTGGCTGGTGCACACCACCTCCATGGTTCATGATTATGCCTCACTCATTGAACTTTAACAATACACTGCTGACGTACCAACTGGCCCGTTATATAGCAGTGCCATTCACTTTTATGATAGCAGAGCTCTGATAATATGATGCTTGAACAGCAGGGACAACTTGATTTGGTATCAGAGGTACTTACTGAAGAAGACTGAACTGTAATTAAACTGTTCAGTGTCTAGAAGGAAATAAAGAGAAGAAAAAAAGATTTGTGGCTTTCCTGAGACAGAAAAACCACAATGACTGGTGTTTACAGCTTAGAGACTTTTTGACTTCTTGAATACAAAACAAAATTATTTTTAGCGGAGTGAGGTTTGCAGTAGTGCCATATCTGTTCCATGATCCTTGTGCACAAAATAATTGCACTGCGCTTGTCCCAAATCAGCAG